>JAESUZ010000810.1:0-1200000 GCA_017311185.1 Proteles cristata cristata
ACGTTTCCGTTGTAGCTGTTATCATACGACATTGTAATTATTTGTTCCTGTCTCCCATTAGATCATTTGTTCTATGGCATTGCTGTATTTATTTTTATATCCGTGGCAACATCAATGATGATAAATCAGAGGTGGAAAATGAATAAACAATTTGCATCAATCTCTTAGATGACAATGTACAAAGCTCTCCTTACCCATTCTTTAGTAAAATTGATGACAATTAAATAAACAAAACAAAGCAAAACAAAAAAGAAAAACCAGCCACTTAAAGCTTTCAGAAATGGCCCTGAGGACAGATGGCAAGCAAAGAAACATCTGTTCAAGGAAATCTAGTAAGAAAGGTGAGAGTAAGTGACATTTCAACTAGGGCTGCTTCTCCTTTCCTTTTTTCCCAGCTCTGCAAGATGGAATAACTATTCCAGACCACTGCAGCCAAGAAGATAGGACCCTTTCTTACACAGTCCCTTGTCAGAGGGTTTTTTCCCTCTGGGAGGGGAGGTCTTCACTGCTTCACCTCTTGCCCCCCAGCTCCCTTTTGCTGAGGCTAAGCTCCAGCCAATTCCTGTGGAGAGGTGGGACTCCCTTCCTTCTAGCCCTCGCTTATGGAGCCCTGAGAATACTGTGGTACTGATTTACTTGCCCTAACCCTTAGGTAGTGGTTCTACCCCAGGAGAGACAAGCTGAGAGAGCCTCAGTGGCTGCCCCCTACACTGAGTGTTCAACTTCCAGAGGGAGTAGTCACACTGAGAGGCTTGCCATTTACCCCACCCTCAGTTCTAGAGTCCTGCTTCACAGATTTTTGCCTTAAAGGCAAAGTAGACTGTAAAACAGATAACTCTTTATCACGTCTCAAAGGAATCAACTTCATTTGCAATGGAGCATGGATAACTTCAAATCTAAGGCCCTCTCAGGAACAGTGGATGTTGTGGTGAAAGGCAGTTAAGAGATTGGTAGATTTTATGAAGATACAGTTTAGATTGTAAGCCACATTGTCACCACCCCCAGCTCCACAGTCCTGGCTAAGAGAATTTTTCTGGAGGGAGAATCAGACCATAAAACAGACAGCTCCTAATCTCTTCTCAAAGGAACTGACTTCATTTGCAGCAGTTTAATGAAGTTTAAGCCTAAGAGCACTCAAAAGAACAGTGGAAATTGGCAAAAGGCATTTTGGAGGAGACTCTTGAATGTAATGAAGACATAGCCTAGAGAGTTGGCTGCCAAGTTTGTGGGAGATAACTAAAGAATAAGATAGCTGGGAGAAGCTTTCCTGGGATTAAAACAAATATCAGACACTGAACAGAGAATCTATTTCTTCTAAGGAGCCACCATTTGATTGGATTAATTTGTATATGTCTAGGGGCATTGTTGAAAACAGTAGAGCATGGGGCACATGGGTGGCTTAGCAGGTTAAGCGACTCTTGACTTTGGTTCAGGTCATGATCTCATGGTTTGTGAGTTCCCACCCTCAGTTGGGCTCTGTGCTGACAGTGCAGAGCCTGTTTGGGATTCTATGTCTTCTCACTCTCTGCCCCTCCCCACTCGTGTTCTCTCTCTCTCTCTCTCTCTCTCTCTTTCTCAGAAATAAATAAACTTAAAAAATATCTCTCCATCTTTATTTTTTTTAAAGTAGCACAATCAGCTGGCAATTAATGGAGTTTATCAGTTGGATGTGTTCATTGTAAGAAAGGAAGAGAGCCTTGTAAATACTACCCTCCTAGGAGAGCTGAGCCTTCCTGAAGATAAACAAAAAACAGAAGCATAAATTATGTGTGGAGGCGTGTGCATGGGGAATAGATTATGTTAAAATAATCCAGCCATTCACTGAACACATTTTTAAAAATGGCAATAATATGCCCTCGAAGGGGAAAAACCAGT
Organism: Proteles cristata cristata; assembly: GCA_017311185.1. Lineage (NCBI taxonomy): Eukaryota > Metazoa > Chordata > Mammalia > Carnivora > Hyaenidae > Proteles > Proteles cristata. Next base: position 1,876 of record JAESUZ010000810.1, read on the forward strand.
ACCCAGAGTTTCTATAATATCATCTAACATTTTCTGTTTCCCCCAAATTAAAAGACATGCACAGAAACCAGAAAGACAAACAAACTAACAAACAGCACAAAGTGTCTGTAACAGTGACCAGATATCAGATTTAACATAAACTTTTCAGCTCCAGAATTTCCATTTGGTTCTTTTTTTTTTTAAATCTCCTATTGACAGTCTTTATTTGATGGAACATTGTCATTTTATCTTCCTTAACTTCTTTAATCATGCTTTCCTATAGTTTTTTTGAACATAATTGTAATGGCTGATTTGAAGTGTTTTATATGAAATCTGATCTCTTTGATGCATGTGTTAGGCATTCTTCTCAAAATACAGAGCCAAGTGGAGGGAGGTGACCAGAACTCATAGGCATGCTGGTATTGTTGCAGGATTTTTTACCTCAATATCCAGGGTTCCTTGTCTCACTGCTTCAAAGAATGAAGAGGTGGATACAGAATAAAATGAGCAGCAGACAGAAGTTTACTAGATTATGAGATCAGAAAGTGAGAATTGTATGAAAGCTCTCTTTAGAGAGAGGGAGCATTTAAAGTGAATGCCCTCCACTGCTGGCACCGGACTTTGTTTTACAGGGGTTTTGGTCTGCTCCTCCTTCATTACCCCCTTGTTCCTTCTCAGCTTCTACCCTTATCGGCTAGGTAACTCTAAATGCCTAGTCATTTCTTTTTTATTAGCTCATTTTCATTGTCTGAGGGCTTGCCTATGTCCATACCGTTTCTTGTGGGTCATGCTTTTATGGTCTGCTTGCTTTTAGTTAGATCTTTTGTTTGTTAAATTCCTGAGGGAAACCTGAGGGGAAGTAGGTGGTTTCTGTCACATTCTCAAGAAGAATTTCACGTCTGACAGTTGGCTCAAGGTCAGACCTTCCCAGAAGAAATGTTTTAAAATTTGTGTTTTTCCCTACTCTGGGACCTCAGGTGGTAACCTTCCCTCTCTGCCTACTTGAATTCTATCTTTTCCTACTGTAGTATTGTGTTATTTTTTTAACTATTACCATATGTTATAATTCAGTTTTGTTCCTTTCAGTAGTTAAAGACTACAATTCTATTGCAATTCCCAAGACCAAATTCACTGAAAACTATTTTCATATGGTCGCTTTGTTGAGATTTTTCTGTCAACCTGTCTTCTTGGTCACCTCATAGGCTATGAAATTCTGAATTTTCTTACCACATGAACTAAATATGAGACTTCATATTAAAAATATATAAAAATGTATTTTCACAAGTGACAAAACATGGTTTTTTCCCCAGATATATTAGATGTCATCCTTCTAGGAAACTCAAGTCTAATTACTCCAAATTAAATACAGGTGGAGATTTCTAAAGAATATCTTTAAAGATGAGATTTATTTTACTTAGACATACTAGGTTGTGATAGTAAAGTTAGAACTAAATATATTTATTAAGTAACATCGGAGCAGATGATGGTATTTCTAGACTTAAGAGAAATATATAATTTATCTATGTGTGTGTATATCTCAGAATGTTCTTCTAGCTAATAAAAAGATCACTTGATTTCTCATATTTAATAGTAAAATGATGTTTACATTTATATGAGAGTATTGTCATGAAACAACATATTTTGTTACTTGATTTGAATAATCACCAGGATGTCCTGTTATGCTATTTTCCAGTTTATATTTGGACTATTCATTACAAGAAAAAAATCCCTATCAAATAAGTGTCTTTGAGCCTCTTAAATAAATACATTTTTATTCAAAATTATCAATGCACAGTTTTAAAATATGGTAGCACAGAGAAATAAATGTTACGATTTGTACGTTAACAGATTTTTACAAAACCTGCCAGGATATTTCAGTGCTTTCTCGTGGGCATTTTTTATGCATCAGATTAGTTGAATATTAAAATATTTAATATTAAGAAAATGAAACTTATTAATAAGCACACAATGGTGTGAATGGCAAAAGTCGGCATTTTTAGGTATCTATTCAATGACTTCTAACAAATGTCCATAATCATATAACCACTACTAAAAATAAGATGTGGAGTACTCTAATCTCTCCAAAAGATTTACTAGTGCCCCTTTGCATTTAGTCCTTTTACCTCACTTCCAACTCCTGTCAACTACTGATTAAATTTCTGTTTCCATAGTTTTTCTTTTTCAAGAATGTTATATGAATGGAAGCATACCGGATGTAGCTTTTGTATCTGGATTCTCTCAGCTTCTTTCACATTAAGTTTCATCTGTGTTGTTGCATCTGTGTTGTTCATTCCTTCTTCTTGCCAAGCACTCTCCCATTGTATAGGTACACCAAAGTTAATCTAGCCATTCACCAGTGGCGAGTTTGTTTTCAGTTTTGGTAATTGTAAATAAAGCTGCTATAAAAATTAATATACTGACCTTTGTGTGGACATATGTTTTCATTTATCTTGGTTTAATGGAAAGATATGAAGTTGCTGGATGGTAATATAAAGAACTATCGCAACTGAACACTAAGAAAACAACCCAAAAAACATTGGGCAAAAAATTTGAATAGATACTTCAGCAAAGAAGATATAAACCAGTCAAGTGAGCACATTAAGAAATGCGCAGTCATTCATCATTAAAAAAAGGCACACTGAAGCTACAGTGAGGTATACTGTGTAACCACTAGAGTGGCTGAAAAGAGTAGCCAAGTGTTAATAATACAGAACAACTGGAACTTCCATATATTGTTGGAGGGAAGGCAAAACGATATGGTTGTTATGGAAAAACATTGTGGCAGTTTGATATAAAATTAAGTCTATACTTTCCTAATTTTCCTACAAATAGTTTAAGCAAATGGCTCCATCTAGTGCAAATATGGAAAGAAACGCTTTATAAAATCTACATTCGATTTGGAAGAACTGCAGCATACCAATTTTCATCCTATTTTTTATTTAGACATTCGTATTTTCTTTTGAGTCTTATTTCTGTCTGGTAGTTTATGAGCTCAAGGTAAAGTTCTGAAAAACCGTGTCATAGTTTTTCTTCCATGAGCTATGAAAAATTCATTTTAGAGAGTATCTTTGAAGAATGAAAGCATTGGTTATTCTCTACTCTATACCAGAAACTCTTTTAAATATTTGATAGGTTTTATAAATTGGGTTAAATACTTTCAAGAGGAAGACATACAAAATTCTTTCATATACTGGACTTGAGAGAGAAAGTCATTAACGTAAGTCTTGGAAAGCCATTCTTGGGTCCAGACATACTCTTATCAGTGGCCAGCTGTTGTTTTTTTAAGACTTGTTGTACTCAGTAACTGTTTTTATTCTTAATTTAGAATGGTCATCCCAAATGGTTGGCAAGCTTTAGGTTTCTCCTGTCTCCTAGCAGCATGGGTCCCCAAAGAGCAGTACGGGCCAAGATCATGATGTCATTCCCACTGTGGCCATGAGTATTCAAGGGCTAAATTGTTTCTCATCTTGTTTAAAAATATCTTGTTTCAACCATTGAATATATTGCCTGTGCTTAATTTTACAGAACAATGTCAAACATATAGAGCATATTAAGAAATTGGACATTATAGGGGCACCTGGGTGGCTCAGTCAGTTAAGCGTCTGACTTTGGATCAGGTCATGATCTCTTGGGTTCATGAGTTCGAGCCCCACGTTGGGCTCTGTGTTGATAGCTCAGAACCTGGGGCCTGCTTCAGATTCTGTGTCTCTCTTGCTATCTGCCCCTCCTGTGCTTGTGTGCTCTCTCTCATTCAAAAATAAATAAACACTTTTTTAAAATTAAAAAAAGAAACTTAATATTATTATTAATTTTTAGAATATTTCTGTCCTACACCATGCCACTTTTCATAAATTACTTAGTACAGTTTTAACTCAACTCTTAAAATTGCTAAAGATAAAGATGTAATTTTAAGCCTTTTAAGAGAATAATTTCTATAGAAGGAAATTTCCGTTACGCATATATTAGGCATGGTTAGCTCCAAATTTTAGGAGATTTTAGTCATAAACTTTTACCCTATTTGTGTAATAAACTTGTGTCCATTTTGTGGTAAAAAAATTCTGTATAAAAACAAAAAATGACTTCTCATAGGCTATAGATGCACACTTTCTGTGTGGCTACCTTGGTGGTCTCTACTCTTAGAAACTGTGGCTTAGTCACAACTATATCCTATTTCAGCTGTTCTAATGGAAAGGGGTTTGTAACCTAAAGAATTTATGTTTTGCAAATTTCTTCACTAAAAGGAAGTCAATGTACATTTCATTACAGCCCCCTTACAATATTCTGATGATGTAAGAGGTAAAACTTTCTTTCCAAAGCTTACAAATTAGGAAACCGGTATATGTTGAAGTTAAGTGGTTTAACGAAGTTATTTAGAGGTGCAGGTCTGACGCTCTTATTTCCACTTCCTTTAACTCACTCAAACCATGCTCTTCACACAATATAGACCCATAGAAATCCCTGTTTTTCTTCCTTAGCTCCAGAGATTGTAGTTATTTAAATTCTACAAGTTAGTGTGCAGTAAAGATGATGCCGTTGAAGGGAATGAGTTTTCTGCACGTATTTTATAGGACAGTGTTTTGTTGACAATCAACATGTTACTAAAGCTTTATGCTTAAATTTATCTTGCTATGACTTTTCCTTTTATTTACACCTGCTTGGTCATCAGAATCATCATCTGCTTTTTCCTGCCAGTGAGAGAGGAAGGGCATCGGGCTCAATGGGTTGAGCAGGATAATTTTTATCTAAAGAAAAGTTCTTAATTGTATGGATTTGTGTAACAGTGACAGAAACAGATAAAGAAGTTGATGGACAATTGGTAACCTCTTTGTGGTTGGAGCAAATAACCTAAACTCTGAGTGGTAGCTGACAGACTGAATTTCTCTGTGTTGATAGGAAGAAAGTGGCTCAGCTGGCACGATGCTGTGATTCTCCAGAAGAGGGCACCATGTTTCAAAGACAGAATAAAAAATAAAAGGAACTTGGATGTATACCAAGACCAGGACAAAGTCAGGTCTCTAAACTTCTTTTGAAAAAAGAAAGATTGGAAATTAATACCAAATTATAAATTATACATGATATATAATCTACTTCAAATTTATCAAAGTGATATGTTGTAAACTTTAAGATATTAAGGTTTCTTGCTATAAATATCATTTTCTTGTTGTTTCCAAAAGCAACCAATCTAAACCAGACAGATGAGGCAATAAGGGTGTGCAGCACTTTCTCAGCAACAGAAAAACAGATAAATGTTGCTTATGAGAGAAACCATGATGTCCATTGTAGATACAGCACCAGTTTATTCAGACCCATACCTTCCAAAGTAAGACCATAGACAAACTGAGCCAATACTAACTCCTCAGGGATTCTCTAAAGACACCACTGTCTGCTCCAGTCATTCCCTAGTTTTCAGCTTGATCAGTTCTGCTTACACCATCCTATTTCTGATGCCAGCATCCTAAACCCTGTAAAATTCTTTCCCAGCTCTCTACTTTTGATATATCCATTTCCCCATGGTGTGCAGTCTTCCTTGCTTTTAGTGATAAAGCTACCTGTGCGTAGTATAGGTGTATTCCAAGTGATCTTTGGTGGATAGGAATTAACAAAAAGTAATTGCTACATTACTTAAACTACACCAGGTCATATACAGTCTTTCTTTTGAAATTAGAAACTAAACAGGTTGAGACAAGAAATCATCAAAAACCCAACTGACTGAGCTACCCAGACACCCCTGATTTGATTATTTTTAACCAAAATTGTCTCATTTCAGCTGAACAAGCAATTAGTTCAGCCTTACAATTGGGAAATCTCTCTTTGAAAAATAGATTAACCAGGGACTCCTCCCCTGCTTGTGCTCTGTCTCTCTCTCTCAAAATAATAAATAAACATTAAAAAATAAATTAGCCATTTGATTGAATTGGCAGGTTATTTTCAGGAAAGTGACTAACTTGTGTCTTGTATATAAGCACAATCTCAACTGTCAAAACTCCAATTCTTATTAATTCAAATGAATCAGATATATAGAGCCACAGACAGTTTTTTTCTTTTCCTTTATGTTATCTCTTTCTATTACCTATTGCTTTTCTTTTCCACAGGGATTGTGCATTTTAATTTTCCAGTAGCCCAGCAACTATTATCTGTGCAAAGAATGCAGGTTTTAGGTGGTAAGTGCCATACTAAAAAATACATTGATAAATTGAAAATATGGAAATTATAATTTCAGAAACATCTAGCTGAAATTCTCCCCATTGAAAATCAACTTAAGGGATATTAAAAGTATACATTTGTTGTGGTTTTATTTTTGCTTTCTTTTGTGATATTCTAGGCAGTCTTACCTGTTTTTTTTCCTAGTTCATGATCCATGATGCCTATTTCAGCTTTATCTCCTCTCTTTATCACAGTCAGTTAGGTCAGATGAAATATGTCAATGAGTTCATAAGGTTTCATCTGTGTATCTCACTTTAACCTCCTACAAGTGTTCTTAGTTCCTGTTCTGCAGACTTGTGCTTTGAAAATACAAAACAGTAAAAACTTAAGCAAAAGCAACCTCATCAAAAGTTATTCCTGGCTCCTGGGTGGCTCAGTTGGTTAAGCATCTGACTCTTCATTTCAGCTCAGATCATGATCTCACTTTGTGAGATTGAGCTTCGAGTTGGGCTCTGCACTGACAGTGTGGAGTCTGCGTGGAGCCTGCATAGGATTCTCTCTCTCTCTCTCTCTGCCCCTCCCTTGCTCTCTCACTGTCTCTCAAAATAAACAAACAAACTTAAAAAACACACACACACACACACACACACACACACACACACACACACAGTACCTTAGTACCAGCTAATAAATGTTTAGGACATTAACTTATTTTTTTCTAAAATTTTTAAATGTTTACTTATTTTGGGAGAGACAGAGCATGAGTGGGAGAGGAGCAGAAAGAGATGGAAAGAGGATCTGAAGCAGGCTCCAGGCTCTGAGCTGTCAGCACTGAGCCCAATGCGGGGTTGAAACTCACTAGCCGTGAGATCGTGACCTGAGCCGAAGTCAGACGCTCAGCTGACTGAACCCCCCAGGCGCCCTTAGGACTTGGAAGTTTTTAAGGACAGGACTAATATTCTCTAAGACCAGACAGACAGCATGCTCACTCCTTAAAATGCATACCAAACATCAATTTGCCATTCATAGCCTTAGTCCTGCCTTGTTTTTAGCTATTGACCTTGGTGTTTCTTTTCCCATTTGCACTTTACTCTTTGAACTCTAGCATCTAGTATACTTTTGACTCCCTAGAACAGTGACTCCAGTTCCGATCTTAGTCTCACGTCACTTAGGACTCCACCTCTCCTGCTACACTCTATCCCTATAATGTCCTTCTTCCAATGCTCAGCCTGCAAAAAGGTTCTGGGTTTTTCCACAAACCCTATATTCTCCTGTTACCTAGTAGATACTTTAAAAAAATTCTGGGAAACAGAAAACATACATCTAAATTCATTTCATTGAAGACAATGAAAATTGTAAGAATGGCTGCTCCTGAAAACTTACATCACACTGGAACTACACATTGGTATATAATAGGTGTTGTTACTGTACTTCCTGAAGCTAGAGCACTTGGGAAAATATTAATTGATCAAAATACCATAAATACTCTGCTCACTAAAGAGACAGTTAGAGGTTATATTTGCTCTTATATATTTCAACCAATGGTTTTCCATGTTGGCAATGTTTCTGATTATGAGAGTTTTTTAGAAAAATGGTTCAAGGTCTCTGACAGAGTCCACAACCTAAAAAAAAAAAGGTATATCCATCTGTGGAAACTGTTCCCTGACTACCATGTTGGTAATTGGTTAGTATCTCATTTTCATTCAGGTGTCGGTTGAGTACTCACTATGTATCAGGCTCTGAGACATGCACTGAAGTGTCAACAATGACGAAGACACATTGTTCCCTTTAATGGCTTTATTATCCAACAGAAGAGATAAAAAAAATAAAGAGACACAAGTAAAACAAAAAAAAATAAAATAAAATAAACTTAAAAAGCAGAGACGATGCAATGTGACGTGGTCCAGTGTAAGACTGCTCATACGTGGGACATTCCCTAAGGAGGCCCAGGTCATGCTGGGTTCGGATTTACATATCTGCATGGGGAAAATCAAGACAAATAGACTGAGCCATCAGAACAAAGATATAAGTGCCTTAAGGTTGAAGAGAAAGTTTCTTTTGCCTTAATTAAGAAGAGGCCAGAAAGATGTAGACTTTGGTAGTGTCAAAGAGTAGGAGACACGAGGTACCAAGGACCAGATTGGTGAGCAACACCATGGCCTGTGGCAGTGGTAACTTAAGGGACAGAAATGATGACAACCAAAGATAAGAAGCAGCACTCTGCCAGGAGTTTCATTTAAAAGGATAATACAATCAGTATTAAGCCCCCAGTGTTAAGCAACTGCTTGAAATGAAGAAATAAGCAATAGACTCTGAGAACATTTCCTCAGTCTGGGATGCACACAGAAGGCCACAGGGGTATGAGCTACAAAATGAGACTTCGAGGAACTATGGGTGGGGACCTGTAGTGGTCATCTGTTGCTCTGTAACAAAAGGCCACATAGTTAGCAACTTGCAACACCCATTTCTTCTCTCAGTCCCACAGGTTAGAAATCCAAGTGGGGGGCACCTGGGTGGCTCAGTCGGTTAAGCGTCTGACTTTGGCTCAGGTCATGATCTCATGGTTCGTGGGTTGGAGCCCTACGTCAGGCTCTGTGCTGACAGCTAGCTCAGGAGCCTGGAGCCTGCTTCCGATTCTGTGTCTCCCTCTCTCTTTCTCTGACCCTTCCCTGCTCATGCTGTCTGTCTCTCTGTCAGAAATAAATAAAACATTAAAAAAGAAGAAGAAGAAGAAAAAGAAATCCAAGTGGGCTTTCCTGCGTTCCCTGTTTAGGGTCTCACAAGACTGAAATAAAGGTGCTGCCATGCTGAGTGCTATGCTGGCTCCAGGGAAGACACTTCCTCATCCAGGCTATTGGCCGATTCATTTTCTTGTACTTTTAATACCGAGGTCATGGCCCTTACTAGCTATGAGCCAGGGGCTCCTCCCTGCTCCTTCAGGCTGCCTACACTCCGTGGCACAAATATCCTTCTATCCTCAAAGCCAAAACTGCTGTGCCAAATGCCCCTTGTGCTTCAAGTCTCTCTAATTCCCGTTTCTCCCACTTAGACTTTGTCTGCCATCAGCCAGAGGAAGCTCTTTTCTTTGCTTTTCAGGGTGCATGTGATTACAGTGGGCTCAGGACAAACTCCTTATTTTTCTTTTTAATTTTTAAAAATCTTTATGTATTTATTTTAATTTTTTAATGTTTTAGTTATTTTTGAGAGAGATAGGGCATGAGAGGGGGAGGGGCAGAGAGAGGGGGAAACACAGAATCCAAAGCAGGCTGTCAGCACAGAGCCTGACACGGGGCTCAAACTCTCAAAAACACAAGATCATGACCTGAGCTGAAGTCGGGTGCTTAACCAACTGAGCCACCCATGCCCCTATTTTTAAAAAGTTTCTTAATGTTTATACATTTTTGAGAGACAGAGAGACAAGGAATGCAAGTGAGGTGGGGGGATGGGGGGCAGAGAGCAAGGGAGACACAGAATCGGAAGCAAGCTCCAGGCTCCAAACTGTCAGCACAGAGCCTGATGTCGGGCTCAAACCCACAAACTGTGAGATCATGACCTGAGCCACCCAGGTGCCCCCAAACTTCCTTATTTTAAGATCACTTGTGCAATAAAACATAACGAGAGACAGCTTATGATATCCACAAGTTCTTGAGGTTGGGACAGGGCCTCTTTAGGAGGCTATTTTGGAAATTCTATCTACCACAGGACTCTAAACAAATGCATTCTTGAGTTGTATCAATGTATGTATATTATACACTTGGTACAACATTTTTTATAATGAGGTTTAATTTTCCTCAAGGATAATGTAGCTTGAGAAATCAGGGCTATATGGATGGCAAAGAACCTTAGAAATAGTAGAGTCTTCAAAAAATTATTTTTGTAGCAAGAAACAGTGATCCCCATTTTATAGTTAAGGTGCCTAACCTCAGAGTGACCTGCTCACTACCACATGGCTCCGGGTGGTAGAAAGAGAGCAGAGCCTTTTCTGCCCCACTCCATAGCATCAACACATTTAAACAAGGCCTGTTCTCTCAGATTTTCCCCAGAGCCCTTAGAAATCCTTGTAGACATTTCTGATTGCTCAGCTGCTAGGCTACTCTGTTCGAGCACAAGCCAGCATCTTGTGCAGCAAGCCCAAAGGCTCAGGCTGTCCTTGTGAGAGAGTCTTTCCAATTATAGCCATTAAGGGTCCCATTAGAAATCAAATATGTATTTATATTTAGGTAAAATATAATGCTTAAAAGCATGGACTTTGCAGGAAGACAGCTTAAATTTCAATCACCTTTGCTTTGGGCAAGTTTCTTAACCTCTTCCTGTAAAAAGGGTACAATATTGGTGCTTATATCATAGAGCTACTCAGAGGAATAATGGAGATCATACACAAATATTCTTTACTTACCACTGACAAGACAATTATAATCTTTTTTTTTTTTTTTTTTAACTAGACCTCCACATAGGCTTCTCATGGCAGTAGTTGCATTAACTGCCCTCTCTGTGTGGCCATTTCTGCTGCTGCCTGACTTTAGGGAATGGCCCCACTCCTTTTTCCTGTCCCCTTGGCATCATGCTAATTGAATAAAAATAGAAATCTGCACATTAAGTCTCATACATGATACTGTAAGCATACCATCTTCCTCATTTCTCTGATTACAATCACACAGGCCATTTTGGTCTTACGAGGAGTTTAATGATGATAAATAAGCAAATACTTTGGTGCCAGACTAGGGTGACCAATTGACCCAGGACTGAGGGGTTTCTAGGGACATGGGACTTTCTTAGTGCTAAAACTAAGATTGTTCAAAAAAATGAGACACTGATTCACTCTAGAACAGACTTTCTTTGTAACTGCATAAGTTACTAAACTTTCGGTGCCTTGGTTTCCATATCTGAATATAAAGATTGTAACAACCTTCCTTCATAGAGTTTATTTTTTTGAAGGGTAAATGAATTAACATATAGAGTATTTATGATCATGCCTGGAGTATAGTAAGCACTCAGTAAATGTTAGTTATTAATATGATTACTAGTCACTATAAAGAAAAAAGGCATAATAAAACTAACACATGAGGACATGGCAAAGAGCCCAGAATCTTATGAAGTCCTTACAGCCCAATAGTGGAGCACATGTAAAGGATTTTTTCCCAGCGTCATCATGTCATGACCCTTCTCTGAGAGATGGGGAAAACAAAACAAGCAAACCAAGAATACTCTATTATCTTATTTGAAGAAAGATGAATAAAAAAAATACAAATTAAAAGTAGCCTTAGGTACTAATTCATTACCTATCAGACAAGTAAAAACAAAAACCCCAGAAGTTTGACTACACTCAGTTACTAATGCTGCAGGGAATAGACACTCCCATACTGTTCTAGAGGGAATGCAAAATGGTCAACTTCCTTGGAAGAATATCTGGAAATATCTGCTGACATTACAAATGCATTTGAACCACAATACTGCTCCTGGGAGTCTATCTTGTAGTTATTCTTACACATAAATCACAGGATATATATATATAGAAGACAATCTGCTTGAAAACTACTTTTTTAATGTTTTTATTTATTTTTGAGAGAGAGACAGAGCATGAGCAGGGGAGGGGCAGAGGGAAAGAGAGACCCAGAATCCGAAGCAGGCTCCAGGCACTGAACTGTCAGCACAGAGCCCTATGAGCTCGAACCCACGAGCCACGAGATCATGACTTGAGACAGAGTCGGACGCTTAACTGCCAGCCACCCTGGCGCACCAATCTACTAGAGAACTATTACAGCAAAACACTGGAAATAATCCAAGTGTTCAAACACAAAGGCCTGGTCAAGTGAATCATGGTACATTCATACAGTGGAATATGATGTAGAAGTAAAACCAGAACAACTGAGTTCTCTGTGTGTTAATATGGAAAGACTTCCAAATACATGTTCAACAACAAAAGCAAGGCACGACATAATATATATTATGCTGTATTTTATCAGGAAAATGGGGAAATAGACTATACATATATCCACACATATAAATATATATACATATATGCTTTGATATCCATAAAGAAACAGTAGAAGAATAAGCAAGAGAATAACAAAAATGATTACTTACAAAAGCAGAAAGACATAGGGCAAATGGAAATAAAATATCTCCATTTATTTTTTTTTTGCTCAAAAATGAATTTGGTTTATTTAGAATAATGCTTTCTTAGACAAATCGTACAAAGTAAATTGTTTAACATATTATGAAAAAATATAAAACCAATAATAATTTTAGATAGTAAAAATATTTCTGTATTAAGTATTTTTAATTAATATGTAACATATGAAAGGTGCCTCATATTTATTTATTCCAAGTAATTATAGACATAATAGTTCATTTTAAAACTGCTTTGAAAATATCTGATTACTTTATTTTTAATGTTTCCATGTATTTGATTATATAGGACAACTTTGATGTTATCACTGATTGAGGTATCAGAGTAACACAAATCAAATTTTGCTAATCTAGAATTTACTCTATGTTGCATACGTGCTTTATAAAATCCATAGGCAAACTCATCTGGACAATTGGACGTAGTAGTTTGATGATGTTAAATAAACTCAGCATTTAAAAATATCTCCATTTAAATCCTTTTTTTTTTCATTTTTATTTTGATCTCTCTAAATGTACTGCCTATCAAAAAGACAAATTTAAAAAGCAAATGTAAAAAAAAAGTCAAGAAATCGGTACCATCCTCTTAAAGATTAGTACCGCTTACTTCTCTGAACTAAATCGCATTTGAAAAGACAGGAAATTATGTTGAGGGCTGCAATGCGGTGCTGCACCCACCCAAACAAATAAACCTAAAAAGATTTCTGACATGTGACTTGGAGGACCACTCTCTTCCAGCTACACAGAAAGGAAGCAAGGGTATGGTTGTGAGAACGCTGAAGTGTAAGTAGTCCTTGCTCATTCACAAATAGAGACCCCCTCTCAAGCCACCAGTGTGGCCAGCATCTCAGAGGAGGAAGGATGCAGTGTGTTTTCCTTTCGAAGCCAGGATAAGGTTTCATCGTCCCAACCCTTTACACTGGCACGTTGGGAGATCTGTTCTGCTTTTTATGTTAATTAGAATCGGCTGCTTTGGGCTCTGACACAGGCATTTAGCACTAACAGTCAATTGCTCTTTCCTCAGCCATCTGGCAAAAGAGTTGAAACCAGCAATTTTCTGAGTCAGAATTAGACATCTGAAAAAGAATGTGCACATAGGCAAACCCCCTTAGAAGTGCAGAATGAAAGAAAGGGGCAGGTAGTGGGATGCTGTAAACCCCACTCTGGGATGATGTGATTTCAAAGAAGGGAACCAAAATGGCACTTCGGTTTCCTGACACCACCTCCACTCTTCCCCAGGCACAGTGAGAAGCACTCCGGATTAGGCAGTCTCTCTCTGTCTCACCTTCCAGCCTGGACAGTAAGAGCTACTCTGGCTTTGACCCCTCCCCTCTCCCTTCCAGAAGGGTGTGCTCACACATTCTCGTCTTTCCTTCCTGAGTGGCCCTGTTTATTTCAGCAGGATTGATGGAGCACCCTGGCTTCTGGGACAGCATCTTCTCCTGGACCTTCAAGCTCTCGGACTGCTACTGCTCCATCCCCTTCACCTTCCCCTTTCTCTGCCCTTTAAACATTGGTCTCTTGGCCTCTGTCCTCCACTTATCTTACTCCATACATTTATTCTCTTGTTTGCAAATGCAGGACATTCACAAGCCTAAAGGCCCCCATGGAAATAGTGCTGGTATAGTTATTAAGGGGGGACTCATATTAGACCCTTTCTGGTCCTGCATAGGTGTTTTTTTTTTTTAATGCTTTATTTATTGATTTATTTATTTCAATTATTATTATTGAGAGAGAGAGAGAGAGAGACAGCGTGAGCAGGGGAGGGTCAGAGAGAGAGGGAGTCACAGACTGAAACAGGCTCCAGGATCTAAAATGGCAGTCAGCACAGAGCCCGACGCGGGGCTCGAACCCACAAACCGCGAGATCATGACCTAAGCGAAAGTCGGATGCTCGACCGACTAAGCCACCCAGGCGCCCCTCTGCTTACGTTTTTATACAGACCCATTCTGGGGAAGCATCACACTCTTTTCACACAAAGGCAGCAGTGAATATACTTTTGTCATTTCCTGCCTTCCAAGTAAAGTTCTCTCTGGTAAAGGATTAGGGCCCCCCCCCAAACTTGGACAGGATGCCCTCATCTACCACTAGTATCAGTGGCTCAGAGGCTACACAATTAAGCCTTAAGTGCTGTAAGGCACAAATCGTGTCACTTCCAGATTGATGGCTCTATCATCACTGAATCACCCACACATTGCCGACACCCCTGATGGCCCCATTTTGGCCCCACATATCCTCTGCCTAGCAAACACACAAGTGTCTATCAGGCTAATCAGGGGCTGTGGCTGGGGTTTGGTATACCTGCCCTTGCATGTCACCCCAAGAGGAAATATGCACTGGCTCAAAGCATCGTCTGCCTGCTGAATCCCCTTATTCTCCTCACCCCTGCTCCTCAGATCCACATCACTGGGAGGGAAGGTTGGTGTGGCAGACTCAGGACATGGCAGCACTGTGGAACACAGAATTTAGGTGGTGTGACCCTTCCTCCCACACATACACTGCTACACGATCCCAGCATATGAATTCGATCTGTGAGCCTTTTTGTTACATGACCTTGGTGAAAACGTATCTGGGAGGGTACTTGGAGGCTACCAGTGCATCAGAATAATTTCCTACAAGACAACATTTTACTGGCTGGTCTCTCTTTTTCTACAAAATGTTTATCTGTGTTTCACCCTATGATTACAAGTGAGTCTTTCCACCACCCCCACCCCAGTTTTCAGATTTTCCTGGAATAATTCTGTAATCTGGAAAGTAATAATGCTTTTCAAAAGGGTGAGATAACTCACTCAGCCCCTGTTGAAGCCCAGGCACTGGTTCAGCAGGCAATACCCAGACTAGTCCCCATTGGGGTAACATAGTAGACAGGCTAGAGGTCAGTTCCACTGTATGCTAGCTTCTCTCCTCTGTCAGGTACCTTACTCCCCACTCCAGTCAGGTGTTTAGGATTGATCTACAGACCCCAGACTAGTGTAAATCATAGGACTGGCTCAATGCTGGGTTCCTGGTGTCAATGTCTATTGCAATTCAGTGACTGGCTATGGGAAATGGCTTTAGGAAGACAGATTAGCTAATTGGAAAGTTCTCTTAGCCTCTGCTGCTGGAGATGGACAGCAATATATATCATTCCAGATCCCTTTTAAACCTGCCATGCAGATCAGGGGTGCCTGGGCGGTTCAGTCAGTTGAGCGACTGAATGACTTTGGCTCAGGTCATGATTGCATGGCTCGTGAGTCCAAGCCCCACACTGGGCTCTGTGCTGACAGTTAGGAGCCTGGAGCCTGCTTCCAATTCTGTATCTCCCTCTCTCTGGCCCTCCCCTGCTAGCGCTCTGTCTCTCTTTCTCTCTCAAAAATAAACATTAAAAAATAATTTTAATGAATAAACATTTAAAAAAATAATTTTAATGAATAAACTACCATGCAGATTTTCTTCTATTGATATATTCTTTCTCCAAACCAAGTGATCACTTAATTGTAAACATGTAATTACTTAAAATGTAAACTTCTTCCAAGACCATCCCACACAACTGTGCCTCCCTGACATTACAGACCCAGGTCAATCTGCTTGAATTTGGAGCATGTGTGGTCTTATGGCCATTGTATACATCATTATACAAAATCCCATTTCAATGGAATTTCACTTTCAAATGGTAGCTATAATTTCAGAGGATGCAAAATGACAGCCCACTCCAAGTCAATATTAAGTAATTAAGAAATTTTCATATTTTAAAAAATCCAATTTCCAGCATTTCTGGAAAAATAAGACCTCTGAATCTGTGATCTCCTACAGAAACAATAGGTTGCCCTCTTTAGACAGGCCATATACTCTCCAGTTCTTCACAGACCCTCCCCACTCTTGGCTAATCCACTTATTTACATTTCTTGTGTGGCCTTCCTAGGCTGAACCACTAGTTTGGGTCTCCCTGGCAACTGCCCCACATTTTACCCAAGGCATTGGCTGCCTGTTGTTCATTCTCTTTGTCTAATTTGCAGGCTTTATGTGGTCCAGTTTCCTTGTGCATTTTCTACTCTGAGTGTGACGTGACCTTGGCCAATCTTCTCACCACTCTGGCCTTAAACCAGTAATAGGAACTGACATCAAGAACCACTGGGAGCCTGTGGGATCCTCTTTGGGTGTTCTAATGTTCACTTTTAGTACTTCAACATAGGGGTCATCTACCAACAGAGCAAATATTGTTAGAACCCCAGAAGCTTCTTTAAAAATTAGTCAAGTACTTCAGAAGTCTAATGCTAAAATCCCTCAGGCCTATGACTTATCTATTCAGTTGGCACCAAATGTCTCCTGAGATTAAACAAAGCCTTGAGAGGTAATGAGACGAAATGGCTTGACCTTCAGATATAAGATCTCTCCTCTCCTTCCAAGCCTGTCGCTGGTTCAGATTATTTTTATCATTTTTCAAAGCAGCAACGTTTATTTCCTCTGCTTCAGTGAGCTGTGCAGATGCAAGGTCTAGAAGGAATATTTAGTGGTCGCCATGGTTACCATTAGTCATATAAAGTTATAGCTAGTGTGCTGATTCCTCTCTTCACAGCTGTAAAAAGAAAGCACTCTCCAAAAAGCAGGCTTGCTAAGGCTCTGAAGACTTTGATTCTGTAATGCACCAAGCCCCTCTGGTAATTTATCTTGATCTGCAAGCTTAATTTGCACTCTAAAGATTTTAGGCAGGGAAAGTTTCATAGAACTTGAAAGCTAGAAGGGAACTTAGACATAATTTAACCTCAGTCTATCATCCTACAAATAAGAAAACTGAGGCCCAGAAACGAGAAGGGACTCAGGTACATGCATTAGGTCAATTAGTTACCAAAACATGTACCAGGGCTCCTTCTGTCTCCACTCTGTCTCTCATCCTAAATAATCAGAGAGGCTGAGTAATATATAGAACTAGGGTAGACAAAGAATATCCAAATTCACTGCAAGGCAGGGAAATCTGATCCTACACAGAGGGATCCTTGAAATGGAGCTTGAGCCAAAAACCACAAATGGCCCCTAAGGCCAAATTAGCCTTGGAATATTAACTGAGTTTTATGATTGGTTAAGTCCAGATGGTACAAACAGTCACTCCAGTGACTTTAAAATGAGGCTATTTGTCTCCTGATTTTGATAAGTTGTCTGAAAAGTGGGTGCCTCACAAGTGCTGTTATCTTATTCTGGCATCCTGACCTCTTACTATTTCACAATCTCTCCACTTACCTGGCTCAGTGTTCAACAGATCCTCACTTCCATTAAACCCAAGAGAATAGCTCTTATGTTGCTCTCCAATTGATTGATTATAAAAATTAATATCATATATGACTATTTTTAGATAAAAATCAAGAAATTCCCTTTACACTTACTAATGTAAGAAAGGTTTTCTAATTGTTTCATGAATTCCCTATTTAACTAGTTTTTGCCTGAATAACCTCAACATTAGATGACAAAACTAAAAGGCAACCAACAGAATGGGAGAAGATATTTGCAAATGACATATCGGATAAAAAGTTAGTATACAAAATCTATAAAGAATTTATCAAACTCAATACCCAAAAAACAAATAATCCAGTGAAGAAATGGGCAAAAGACATGAACAGGCACTTTTCCAAAGAAGACATCCAGATGGCTAACAGACACATGAAAAGATGCTCAACATCACTCATCATCAGGGAAATACAAATCAAAACCACAATGAGATATCATCTCACACCTGTCAGAATGGTTAACATTAACAACTCATGCAATAATAGATGTTGGTGAGAATCCAGAGGACCCTATTTCACTGTTGGTAGGAATGCAAATTGGTGCAGCCAGTCTGGAAAACAGTAAAATAGTATAGAGTTTCCTCAAAAACTAAAAAATAGAACTACCACATGACCCAGCAATTGCACTACTAGATATTTATCCAAAGGATACAAAAATACTGATTTGAAGGGGCATGTGCACCCCAATGTTTATAGCAGCACTGTGGACAAAGCTAAATTATGTAAAGAGTTCAAATGTCCATCAACTGATGAATGGATAAAGAAGATGTGGTGTATATGTACAATGGAATACTATTCGGTGATAAAAAAAAAAAAAAGAATGAAATCTTGCCATTTGCAACAACATGGATGGAGCTAGAATGTATCATGCTAGGCAAAATAAGTCAGCCAGAGAAAGACAAATATCATATGATTTCACTCATATGTGGAATTTAAGAAACAAAACAGATGAAGATAAAAACAGAGAGGGAGGCAAACCATAAGACTCTTAAATACAGAGAACAGATGAGATTGGTAGAGGGGAGGTGGATGGGGATATATGCTGATGGGTGATGGGCATTGAGGAGGGAACTTGTTGGTGAGGACTGCATTTTCTATGTAAGTGATGAATCACTGGGTTCTACTCCTGAAATCAATATTACTCTGTATGTTAACTAACTTGAATTTAGGAGCACCTGAGTGGTTCAGTCAGTTAAGCATATGACTATGGCTCAGGTCATGATCTCACGGTTTGTGGGTTGGAGTCCCATGTCAGGTTCTGTGTTGACAGCTCAGAGCCTGGAGCCTACTTTGGATTCTGTGTCTTCCTCTTTCTTTGCCCCTTCCCCACTCATTGTCTCTCTCTCTCTCTCTCTCTCTCTCTCTCTCTTTTTCTCTCTCTCTCTCTCTTTCAAAAATAAATAAACATTAAAAAATTTAGTAACAATAATAATAATAATAATAAAAAGATGACCTGTACCAGTGACCCCTTGCATATCCTTTTTTTTTTTTTTTTAATTTCTAGGAGAGAGAGAGACAGCATGAGCAAGGGAGGGTCCGAGAGAGAGGGAGTCAAAGACTCTGAAACAGGCTCTGAGCTGGCAGTCAGCACAGAGCCCGACGTGGGGCTTGAACCCACGAACCACGAGATCATGACCTAAGTGAAAGTCAGACGCTTAACCGACTAAGCCACCCAGGAGCCCCTTGCATATCCTGTTTCTAAATACCAGTCCTCACTAAAAAGAACCAGAACTCCTTGGAAAAAGGGAGTCTGGGGCAAACAAATACAAAAAGGGTTTGGAACACTTTGTTATACTAAAAGTATAAAGTAAAGTATAAGGTAAAAGTAAGGAAGTGCTTTAAAAAATGATAAAATATGTTATCGGCTGAATGTTTGTGTCCCACTAAAATTTATATGTTGCAGCCTAACTCCTGATGTGACTATTGGAGGTAGCACCTGTGAGGAGGTGATAAAGGTTAAGTGAGGTCATAAAAATGGACTGTATTCCAAAAGGGCTGGAGCCCCTATAAGAAGAGGAAGAGACACCGGAGCTCTCTCTCCCCACCATGTAAGGATACAGGGAAAAGGTGGCCATCTGCCAGCCAAGAAGAAACCTCTCACCAGGAACCAAATTGGCCAGCAACTTGATCTCAGATTTCCAGCCTCCAGAACTATGAGAAATAAATTTCTGTTGTTTAAGCCACCCAGTCCATGGTATTTTGTTATGGCATCTAAAACAGATTAATATAGAAGATATGTCAGAAGGGCATTCATTGGACAAGACTGAGTTAATTTGAGCTTCAAAGTAAATTAACTGGGGGTGTCTGGGTAGCTCAGTTGGTTAAGTGTCTGACTTTGGCTCAGGTCATGATCTCACAATTCATGAGTTCAAGCCCCACATCAGGCTCTGTGCTGAGAGCTCACAGCCTGAAGACTGCCTCGGATTATATGTCTCTCTCTCTCTGCCCCTCTCCTGTTTGCACCCTGTCTCTCTCTCTCTCATAAATAAAATAAACATTTAAAAAGTCAGTTAACTAGTAGCATTGGATTACAATTCACTTCACAAAAATGAGAATTCGTTAATTCCAATAAATAAGGTAAGGGAAATTTTTTTCTTACAAGAGAATGCCAGCTAACAAAAGTAGAAAAAAACAATCAACAAAATGAAAAGGAAATCAACAGAAAGAGAGAAAATATTTGCATACTATATAGCTGATAAGGGATTAATATACTATACATATAAAGAACTCATACAACTCAATAGCAAAGAATCATCATCATCCAATTAAAAATGGGAAAAAACCTGAATAGACATTTTCCCAAAGAAGACATACAAATGGCAAATGGGTACATAAAAAGATGCTTAACATTACTCATCATCAGGGAAATGCACATCAAAACCACAATGAGGTATCACTTCACACCTGTTGGGATGGCTATTGTCAAAGAAACAAGAGATAAGAAGTGTTGGCAAGGATGTAGAGGAAAGGGAACCCTTTTCTGCACTGTTGCTGGGGATGTAAATGAGGCAGCCCCTATGGAAGACAATATGGAGGTTTCTCAAAAAAATTAAAAATAGAACCATGCTGGGGCGCCTGGGTGGCTTAGTCGGTTAAGCATCTGACTTTCGCTTAGGTCATGATCTCACGGTTCGTGGGTTCAAGCCCCGCGTCGGGCTCTGTGCTGACTGCCAGCTCAGAACCTGGAGCCTATTTCAGAGTCTGTGTCTCCCTCTCTCTCTGACCCTCCCCTGCTCATGCTGTCTCTCTCTCTCTCTCTCCTAAAATAAATAAAAATAAAAATAAATTAAAAAAAAAATAGAACCATGATGATATGATCCAACAATTCCACTTCTAGGTATATAACTACGGGAAATGAAATCAGCATCTCCGTTCAGGAAACAAAGCCTCAGATACATGCACTACCATGTTCACTGCAGCACTATTCACAATAGCTAGGATACAGAAACAAAGTGTCCATGAACAGATGAATGAATAAAGATGCAACACACACACACACACACACACACACACACACACACACACACACACACTAGACTATTATTTGACCAAGAGAAAGAAGAAAACCCTGCCATTTGTGACAACATGGATGAACCCTGGAGGACACTATGCTAAATGAAATAAGCCACACACACAGAAAGACAAATACTGTATGACTCATTTACATGAATCTAAAAAAAGAATGCTGAATTCATACTAACAGGGAGTAGAATGGTAGTTGCTAGGGGATAGGTGTAGGGGAGATGCTGGTCAAAGGATATAAACCTTCAATTATAAGGTGATTAAGCTCTGGGAATCTAATATATAGCATGGTGACTACAGTTAATAATGCTATATTATATACTTGAATTTTGCTTAGTAAATCTTAAGCATTCTCATCATATACACAAAAGAAAGAAACTATGTTATGTGAGAGATGTGTTAATTGACTGGACTGTGGTAATCCTTACACAATGTATACATATATCAAGTTATGTTGTATACTTTAAATACATAAGTTATATTGGTCATTTATGCCTCAGTAAAGCTAAGGAAAAAAATCAAAGTAGAGGAAATAAGAAAAGTTAGAAAACTGCCTTTATTTTTTGAAACCATCATAATAATAACTGATTCAGGTAAGATTTATCAGTGGATGTTAAAACTATTAGGTGAAGGTTTGAGGATAGGAGGATATTAGTCTTAAAATATCTCCCCACAGATGACAACAGGAAATAGAAGTTCTATAGTGGATATACCTGGCAGTCACTACCTTATAAAAATGATCAAAATCAATGAAACCAATAAGATAAACTGATAGCATGTGCTTCCTGACAAGTTTTACAGTGGTAAAAACACATACTACTTTTATGATCTATGCTTGCCCAAAACGTATAAACTAACTTAATCATGAGGGGGGCGGGACCTGAAGCAAACCCAAACTGAGGTTTCTATAAAACATCTATCTGTCCAGTATGCTTCAAAAATGCCAATGTTGTGATGCACAAAGCTGAGGAATTGTTTCAAGTTAAGGGAAACTAAAACAGATATGACAACTATATGCACTTTGTGACACTGGGTTGGATCTTGGTTCAGAGAGAAAATAATCACTCTAAGAACATTATTAGGAAAGTTGTTGAAATTTTAATATCATACATATATTAAAAACTAGCATTGTACCCATGTTTATATTTTCTGAATTTGATTATGGTACTATAGGGCCTATAAGTGTTAAAAGGGTATGATACCTGAAACTAATTCTAAAATGGTAGAAAGAGACAGACAGAGAGCCAAAGAAGAGAGAAGGAGCAAATAAATAAATAATGAGGCAATATGTCAAAACAGGCAAATCTAGATGAATTTAAAGAGTTAGTTCTTTGCACTACTCTTAAAACTTCTGTTAAGTCTGAAATAATTTCAAAATATAAACTAAAATGTACAAACTCTTCAATTTCAATGAATCCATGCAGAGAGCAGGTAGATGCAGACAAGATCATTTCAGACTGACAAATGACAAGTAAAACATTACTTAACTACAGTTTGAATCTCTAGGCAATGGAAGAGATTGGCTCACTCTTTACGAAAATGTTGATTTAGTAATATTAAAAATAGTTAAGCTTTTTTAACACTGTGTGGTTACATGCCTTCCATATTGTGGCAGATTGCATTTTCTAAATTGGCCACATCAGCATATATTCTCTCCTACATATTCTTCTTAAAATATGATGTTAACATCCTCCATCAAGAGCTGGGATGTATTTTCTTTCTCATGAACCTGTACAGACCTTTAACCTACCTTGACGAATAGAATACCATGGAAAAGATGGCTGTGTGACTCCTAAGGCCAGGTCTTAAAAGGCACTAAAATTTTTACCTTGTCTCTTGGGTTGCTCACTTCACGGGGCAAGAAACAGCTATGGATGAA
This sequence comes from Proteles cristata cristata, assembly GCA_017311185.1. Classification (NCBI taxonomy): domain Eukaryota; kingdom Metazoa; phylum Chordata; class Mammalia; order Carnivora; family Hyaenidae; genus Proteles; species Proteles cristata. The sequence goes on from JAESUZ010000810.1 coordinate 24,784, forward strand.
ATGCAACAGGAGTACACTGATGAGAAAAGAGTTAATCTCTCTGAGCAGAGCTTCACAAAGAAATTCCAGGACCCATCCCCTGTCACCATGATCCGTGGGGGAGCTGCCACAGACCTTCCTGACCCTGAGAACAAGCAGAGACTCCTGCCTGATCTTTCCTTAGATATGATTATATAATTATAACCTATAGTGTGTAATGTTCAAGAAAACCTAATTAGACATCTTGATAATTGTGATATTGTTATATAAAAAGAACTACATACTTCGTCTTTTTCCCTAGTTCCCGACACAGAGCTTTTAACACCCTTGAAATTTCCTGAATGATGGGGGGTGATAGAAGCATCTTCTGTTATACTATTTGGTCTAGTCCCCAGTTCCTGCCACAGAGCCCCCTAAGGGGTTCTCTCAGGAATTTCCCAAGTGATAAGAAAACTTTTGGTATTCTAATGAGGTGACCCTTGGCTGAGGGTGGAGCCTGGTTGCCAGAAAGACCAAGTCTTGATCAAAAGCTTGGAGCTTTCAGCCCCACCCCTATAGGTCTGGGGAGGGAAGAGGGACAGAGATTGAGTTCAATCATCAATGACCAATGATTTTAATTGTCATGCCTACATAGCAGAACCTTCATAAAAAACTCTAAATGACAGGATTTAGGGGGAGCTTCTGGGATGGTGAACACTTCCATGTTCCAAGAGGGTGGACATGCCAACTCTATAGGGACCAAAGCTGTGGTGCTCAGGATCCTTCCAGACCTCACCCTATAGACCCCTTCATCTGGATGTTCTTTTGCCTCCTTTATAATAAACTGGTAATAGTAAGTACTGTATTTCCCTAAGTGCTGCAAGCCATTATAGTAAATTATAAAACTTGAGGAGTTGGGGGGTTGTCTAGGAACCTCCAATTTTAAGCCAGTCAGGCAGAAGCATAGGAGGTCCAGGACCTGTCATTGGCATCTGAGGTGGGAACAGTCTTGTGGGGCTGAGCCCTCAACCTATGCGCTCTGTGCTAACTCTGAATAGCTACTGTCAGAATTGAATTGAATTGTAAGACAGCCAGATGGTGTTCAAAGGGTGAAGAACCATTTAGTGTGGGGAAAAAAACCTCCACATTTTGTGTCAGAAATGTCAGGTAGTAAAATCAGCTTTGAATAATGCAATGGGTTAACACGTTAGACATTACTATTAAGAATTTAATCTCAAAAATTTTGAAAGCAACACATAAAACTGAATTTGATGTTCTCCATTTATCATCCTGATACTGATACAGAAGACAATGAACTGATTCAGCACACATTTTTATATGTAGCAAAAGCTTGCCCAATGTTTCCAGCAATCCTCTTTTTATATACCTTGTCCATCACTGGGGATGCAAACAGTATACAATAAATAATAACAACAACTTTTTTGTTCAGTTTCTCATTTCCTTATGCTTTGTAAATTCTTGCAATTTTCTAAGACACATGAGTTCTGCATTCTTCAAATAGCAATAGAAGACCCACACAAACCATCCCCTTTCCTGAACATCCTTAACACTTACATTCATAGCACTTAGCACTTAAATACATGTCTCTAGACCTTAATAGCTTCATGTCATCTTGTGGCAGTTATAAGGTCTTTACCAAGGGTCTAGATATGCTATACAAACACTCCCCCATATCGATGCACCTTGTGCAAATTTAAGGGCGTAATGTGAATGTGAGATACTTGTTGATTAATGGACTGATGCTAACATTCTAAAAAATTCTCTTCTACAATGTTTTTTTAAGTTTATTTATTTATTTTGAGAGAGAGAGAGAGCATGAGAGCAAGAGAGAGGGCAAGTGGGGAAGGGTCAGAGAGAGGGAGAGGGAAAGAGGGAATCCCAGGCAGGGTCCACACCGCCAGCACAATGCCCAGCTCCGGGTTTGACCTATGAACCATAAGATCGTGACCTGAGTCAGATGCCTAACTGACCAAGTCACCCAGGTGCGCCTCTCTTCTATGATCTTATTTATGTTGATAATTTTTCTTTACTCTTCTATAAATTTGAAGAAAAATGTATTTCCTATGCGCCAGCAAAGAGGACTGACCTGGTAAGTGATGTATTACAGGGAAGATGTACCATTTCTTTGCTGACTCAGAGCTGTGTGTCACTTTACAATCCCTAGACAGACACTGGCCTCCAAAGGAGCACAGGACTGATATTCTTTGCCAGGATTATAGACAGCAGTGGATATGCTTATGAGCATAGAGTCTGGAATCTGGCAGAATAAGTTCAAAGCCTAGCTTTTCCACTTATTGGTCATGGGATCTTAGACAATTTAACTTCTAGAAATCTTAGCTTCAATGTCTTCAAAATGGGGGTATCAATTCACTCTCCTCAGAGGATTGCAGAGAGAATTACATGAGACATGTAAAGCATTTAGCACATGTACCTAGAAAGAGCTGGAGAAGCCTTAGTGATTAGTCTTCAAATGAGAATATCGAACACCATCTGTATACAGTCTGCCTGATAATAGGGTAGAGTAGAGGGAAGTGTTTGTCCCTAGTCCTTTGTTCTCCTGCAGGTTAGAGGAATTTCTTTTGCTTATGTTGTATTCCCCTCTGGCATATCTGAAAAGGTACAACCATACATAAATAAAGCATGGAAACTCAAAACACAGGACTAAACCAGCTCTCACCAGTTCCTCAGGCACTTTTCTTCCTATTGCCAGTTGTTTTCTCCCTCAGTTAAACTCACTTCCAGATAAATTCTATATTTATTTCTCCCTTCTTTTCTTTAATTATCATAAAATTTGGGATAAATGCTCTAGTTTTGTTCTTTTAGAACAAATTCCATAAACCTTTTTTTTAAGTTTGTTTATTTTGAGAGAGACAGAGAAAGAGAAAGTGTGTGTGCACATGAGTTGGGGAGGGGCAGAGAGACAGAGAGACAGAGAGAATCCCAAGCAGGTTCCTCACTGTCCGTGCAGGGCCCCATGCAGGGTTCGAACTCATAAACCATGAGATCATTACCTGAGTCAAAGCTGGGACACTAAACAGACAGAGCCACCCAGGCGTCCCTCCAGAAACTTTTTAATTCAGCCAATGTAAGTTCCATCAGACAAGTTAACCTTTTAAAACTAGGAAATGTTTCCAGTGTTGATGTTTCTATTTAGGGGCATCCAGACATGAAAGATGTTGAACACAATGTACTACTACCAATCTAACAAGAGAAAACAGTTTGAACTTACCAAAGACTCAACTGTAGCACCCGTTAAAAAATGAAAAAAAGACATAAAACTAAAGGTAGGACCTCTGTCTCCTAGGAAAAAAAGTAGATGCTCAATCTTTATAGAACTGTGTTAAGATACAATTTACAGTTCATAGTCTGGAAGTGACTTATGTGACCACATGGACAAATCACGTAATCTCTGGGCTAACCAACAATTTCCTCATCATTTGAAATGAAAGAAACAGAAAAGCCAGGTAGACTTTTGGAAAGTAAAGATGAGAATTCAGACTTGGAGGGAAAACGGGGCCCTATTTTCAAAACTAACGGCTTTGACTTTTACTCCTAAAATCGCCTTTGGAATAGCAAGAAAGAAAGGTATTTTGGAAGAGAGACATAATAAGAGGACTGAGAAGAGAGAACAAGTCTATATAACTTTGATCATTCCCAAATGACAAACCCATGTGCCAGAGCATGGACTTTAATTCTATGAAAAATCCTGATTTCTAACCCTGGATTATCTTCAAATAATCCACACCAAATCCTTATACTCTAATGATTCATTCTATAGTTTATTTATTTATTTTGAAGGGAGGGGGTAGAGAGGGGCAGAGGGAGAGAGAGAATCCCAAGCAGACTCCAGGCTGTCAGCACAGCTGACTCAGGGCTCCATCTCACAAACTGTAAGATCATGACCTGAGCTGAAATCAAGAGTCCAACACTTAACTGACTGAGCCACCCAGGTGCCCCATGATTCATTCTGCAAAGCTCCTAAACAAGCACCAACTCGGAGATCTTCCATCTTGAATCACTTGGATTGAAAAAAGAATATGCTTTAGAATTGCAAACAACTGGACAGAACTTGGGTTGTGGTCATGTTTGGAACCAGGAGATGAACCAATAGCAAAGATTAATGGGGCTTTGTAAAGCAAGTTTATACAATGTGTTCGTGAATCTGGAGTAATTATAAATCAAACAAAAAAAGGAAAAGATGTGGCTGTCTTTTACCCTTTTATTTTTGGCAGCCTTGTAAAATAGATGCATTGTATTGACTTACTGGCCAACGATGGTTGAAAAACTGAACTCCCAGTCTTGATGCTCCTTCCATGGGTGGAGAAGAGGGGTGGGTGGGTGAGGGGGAAGAAGAACAAAGTAAGAGACAGTTCAGCAGTAAGGGAGGAACTCTGAACTGCAGTGGCTTTTTATTTACTTATTTATTTATTTATTTTTAAATTTTTTTAATGTTTTATTTATTTCTGAGAGAGAGAGCGACAGCATGATCAGGGGAGGGTCAGAGAGAGAGGGAGATACAGATTCCAAAATGGGCTCCAGGCTCTGAGCTGGCTGTCAGCACAGAGCCCAATGCAGGGCTTGAACCCATGAACCGTGAGATCATGACCTGAGCTGAAGTCGGACGCTTAACCGACTGAGCCACCCAGGTGCCCCCACAGTGGCTTTTTAAAAGCTTGTAACTCTAGGGGCACCTGGGCGCTTAGCTGGTTCAGCCCCCAACTTTTGCTCAGATCATGATCTCGAGGTCTGTGAGTTCAAACCCCGTGTCGGGCTCTGCTTCAGATTCTGTGTCTCCCTCTCTCTCTGCTCCTCCCCGACTTGTGCTTTGTCTCTCTTTCTCTCAAAAATAAACAAACATTAAAAGAATAAAAATAAAAGCCTGTAACTCTACTCTTTCATTAATCTGTATTTAATGGTGTCTTGTATCCGGCATGATCATTTTTATAAGATATTGCTGCACTGGAATTTCAGTAAAGCAGTACCAGTCTTCCCTATAATCCTGGAAAGAGAGAGTAAGGTGGGGAAAGACAAGAGTCTCAAACAGTGATAAGCAACCCTAATCTTTGTGATACAAGTGATTTAGCCTAAGAGCTAGAGTCCAAATGAAAGCAAAGAGAGCTGCTCCATGTTGCTACTTCTCAAATAGTCTGGAGATTAACATTAGTGGTTGAAAAGAAACAAATTTTCTTACTGACTTTCTTCTATTCAACACAGTGAGTATTTTCAGTTGCCAATAATCCCCCACTATGAGACTTGTTAAAACTGCTGTCATTTTGAATGAAGGGAAAAAGTTATTTGGTAACAAAAAATTTAATTTTTTGATACAAGCTAGGGTAGTTTTGTAATGGCTTATAGAGTTACAGCCTTATATATATATGTAACTCTATGTATATATATATACATATATATATAAGGCTGTATATATATATACATATATATATATATATAGAGAGAGAGAGAGAGAGAGGAGAGAGAGAGCAAAAATTATTCAAGTACTGTGTGTTAGATAACTGGAGTCTTGCATAACTTTTGTCAAATCTCATGGACAGCAGTATAAAAGCATTTTTCTCCCCACCTCAACAGCTGACTGTCTAAGATGAAGTTGGAAGGAGTGGGAAGACAACACAAGCAGTCCATTTCTCCAAGTTCAAGCTATATGTGGAATTAATAGGTGATTTCATTTGGGGAATCAAGCAAGGTCCATCCCTATAACACTCAATACGGGTGTAGTGAGTGTCAGTCATTAGAGGGGGGATGGTCTGGACTCTCTGTTAAAGCCAGCTTGTAGAGGGGTGCCTGAGTGGCTCAGTCGGTTAAGCATCCGACTTCGGCTCAGGTCATCATCTCATGGTTCGCAGGTTCAAGTCCCGCATTGGGCTCTGCGCTGACGCTGGCTCAGAGCCTGGAGCCTGCTTTGCATTCTGTGTTTCCTTCTCTACCCGACCCTCCCCTGTTCACGCTTTCTCCCTCTCTCTCTCAGAAATAAATAAAACATTAAAAAATAAATTTAAAGCCAGCTGGTAGAAAAGATAAGAGGCAAGACTCCATGCCAATCCTCACTCCATGTGTAGAACTGGAGAAGAAAGGAATGGAAGCAGACCCCAGACTGTCTGGGTTATTTAAAGAAATTCCCACTGGACAATAACCCTTGAATTATAGGAGAGAAATATCAGGTGTCCAGATGATCAAGGTAGGAAAGAACCTGGCCCCTCTGCATTCTTGCACAGAACAAAATAACTTACTGTGGTAGTCCATGGTCCGAGTGCAATCGTGAAATCCTACATCCCTCTTGCACTCTACATTTCCAGGCACCCAATGCTACCTGGGCCTGAGAAAGATACAGAAAAACTTATGAGCCCCTGAAGATACATTGGGACCACTAGAATTGGCTGTAGCAAGTCAACAGTCATCCCAGCTAGACCTCCCTGGGACTGCAGAGAAAGACTGACTCCAACTTGATCAGGATTACAGTTCTAGCCAAAGATGTTGAGATGAGAGATGGACAAGACCACAGGAACAGGAATACTCAGAGGAAAATGAGACCAAAGGCCAGATGTGTCACTCTCTTGAGCATGGAAGCCTGGCATGATGGCATGGAGGATGGCAGGCATGAATCAGAGGCAGACCAAAGGAAGGAGTAAGGGTGAGACATGAAAATGACAGCAAGACCTGGTCTAGGCTTTCTAAATCTATAGCAATAAGAGCCTGGGAGTGCTTATGCCTATGATCCAGATTGCCTCCGAAACTGATCTGGGTTGAGTTGGTTAGTGAAGGGCAATGAATTCATCTGGAAATACAAAGAAAGCAGAGCAAATGTCTCTTTTATTTTAAATCTGATGATGTAGAATTCAAAGCCAGATTTGTAAAATCTATCATTCATTTAGCACACCGCACATGCCAAACAGTCTGCTGAACATATGACTTTATTAGAGTATTCAACCACTCTTCAAGGCAGTTATGAAGACACTCTACCAAGAAGGCAGTGAGCTCAAGGAGGTTAAGTAACTCCTCCTTTCTCACTCAAAAAAAAAAGTTGTTGGGGTGCTTGGGTGGCTCAGTCAGTTGAGCATCTGACTCTTGATTTCAGCTCAGGTCATAATCCCAGGGTTGTGGGATTGAGCCCCATGTCAGGTTTTGTACTGAGTGTGGCATCTGCTTGGGATTCATTCTCTCTGTCTGTCTCTGTCTGTCTGTCTGTCTGTCTGTCTCTCTCTCTCTCTCTCTCTCTCTCAAAAAGAAAAAAATGCTATATCTCTATTTTCAAAGACTGCTGCATCTCATGACACTGGTTTGCTTCATCAAGATATGATTCCTAGTTTTTAATCTTTCTAGTTAAACCTTTCTGATATCTTGCTGTGTAATGTCCAAAAAGTCATTAAACCTCTTGAGGCCCCAGCTTTTTCATTTATACCATAAAGCGATGGTCTCTAAGATCCTCTCTGGAATTCAAGGAACCACTTCAGAGCTGTGTCTCTACAAGGTGATAGTAGAAACACAGATACTTCACGGTTGGGATAGGAAAGAACAAATTAACTACTGAAGGACTGGGATTATTAAAAATCACTCCTAGATGTTATGGAGCTTGTCATGTTCAATGATTAAATGAAATGGAGAGAGTTTACATGCCCAGCAAAAACCCTACCCTGGTATGCAATAAAATGCCCACCCAAGAGGGGAAGTGAAATCACATGATTTATGAATTGCCAGGCATGGCATTCCTCTCCTGTGTTTATAGAGTACCCTAGTGTTATAATTAAGGAACTCAGCAGGGAGCCTCTACTTACTGCTTACTAAATGAATTCTAATGTGCTTGGATCAGGAAAAGTGTGATTGTATGGTATTTCTGAGTTTTAGTGTTCCTACCATTCCCTCTTGATATTTCAAATCAACTATAGCTTCCCTCAGTTTAGCTCTGATGATCTAATTTAAGCCTAATTGCTCAGCTCTCTACAACCAACCAACTGTTCTGTGTATAATTCTTTTTTACCTAGGAAATTATCTTTAATACATATATCTCTCTTTGTGGATCTGAAAACTGAATAAGATGCAAAGGGCTTGCCATTCTGTATCAGGCACATGAGGTTAACCCAAGAAAATTACCTAACAGTGGGGATTACAGTAACCCATGACAACAATAGAACATTTTGAAGTTCCCTTCTCTAAATTCTAAACAAGTTCCCTATGATGATCTGTATTAGAAAGAGCATTAGGTTCAGAATCAAACAGACTGGAGGCCAGGTCTGAGCTCTGCAATTTACTAGGTGTTGACTTTTGACCTTGGGAATCACACTGAACTCCAATGATCTCATCTGTCAAGTGGCATCATCAATAGTCATTTCATAGACTTGTGAAGATGCAGTGAGTTTACTTGTATTAAACCTCTGCATGACTCTAGCATGATGTTCTGAATAGAAGCAATAGCCACCATGTATTAAATACCTTCTTTATGTCAGGTTCTGGACTAAGAACTTCATGCACATCAATTCTAGAGGTCACCTCAACCCTGCAAAGTACATCCTGTGTTAGTTGGGTCTCACTGAAAAAAAAACTACTGGGGCATAAAAAGGCAAAACTATTGGCCCAAGACCCTCTTGCCAGGTAAATAACAACTCTCAGATGGCTACTACATCTACTGCTATTTTCACATTCCTCAGAATAGATGGGACTCATAAAGGTGCAATTTGATATCTTTACTCTTCTGGAAAACAGTGAACCCAAGTCAGAGAAAAATTTTTCATCAGTGAAGAAAGAAAACACTTTTAACGGTATACCTAAGGGAGGGGGAGGGGGATAAAACTACTCCTCATCCACTTGGTATTGTGACCTCCCATCCAAGGGTTACTTTGGGAGATAGCTTCCTAGGAAGAAAGTTAAAAGGATAGAAAGATGCACAATCACAGGACACAGGATTCCACAGGGAATTGCCTAAGGAATTCAGCTGGAACCCTGTGGATGCTCACATTTCCTTGGACCCAAGCTTTCTACTCAGGCCTTACCATAGGGCAGATGAGCTGTCCTTGCTTTTATAGGAAGCTTAGAATCTACAACCCATGAGACAATCTCCAAAGACAAGTCATCAGGAAGGAAAAATACTTTATGCATTGATATTTGAAATGGAATGCTGAAAGAGGTCTTACATACACAAGTTCACAGACTGCTTCCAGTATCATTTAGAATATCAGTTTCTAACACTAGTAAAGTGACCTCACCTTAAAATTCCTTTTGAAAATTTAAGGTCTATGAACAATACCATGCCTCACAATCTGACACTTTCCATCACTGTCCAAAACACAAGCCCCTCCAGTCATCTATCATGTCCTTAATCCTTAATACCAAAATTAGTAGTTAGACCAGGGGAGAAACAAATGTTCACATCTCTTGTCCACTCCCAGGTCTCTCTGCTGTCTCCTCCAGAACCCCATTTTCTGATCATTAATGTCCAGTGTACTTTTATCCTCCAAAAGGGAATCTTCTACCACTTCTTGTCTGAACTCAAACGTGGACCTCCCCTTGGGCACTCTTCTTTCTCTTCTACAGCCCTCATGCAGAGTAGCTTTGGGTCTCCCAAGCCCCACTTGAAATGAAGCTTGGTAATGGGCCAGCATTCTCCGCAGGCTTAGGCCTTCTAGTACATAATCCTGAATGCCTGTTTCTTATTGTCATCAGTCTCCACACATTCATCCCCAAACATTAAACTGCAGCTGATTCACAGTCTCCTCTCCACCCCTAGTCTTACCATGATCCTGGGTAGTTTCAGAATCTATGTGCACATATGCCCCACATAATGCCTTACCCCATATTTCTTAAGCCTCCTCACTCCAATAACCTTCAATTCCACTGTAATTCTGTCACCTGCATATATAACCACACCCTGAAACTTGTCCTCCAGAATTGCTTCACTGATGAAAATTTAATCTCCAATATCCCATAGCCTGACCACACAACCTATGTAAACCTCCTGTTAATTCCTTTAAACTTGTGTTTCAACTTCATAAAAAAAAAAAAAATACTGGTTCTTTGACCCACTTCCCCACACAAGCATTTTCCCTGACCAATCAGTTCTTTACTGACTTCATATCCCTTCCCTTTTCAGCCAAAACCAGCTCCTCAATCATTCTTTTATCAGTAACTTCTATTTTCTCTCTCCACTGTGCTTCCTCCAAATGAATCCACTGAAATCCTCAACTTGAATCATTTCTACATCTGCTGGTTCCCTCTGATCCTACACTCAGGCATCCAGGAAAAGCAGGAGAAAAACTTTACCACATGCTTCTACAACGCTATGATCTGCATCCTCAGCTATTACTTCAATGATTTTTTTCTATGCGGCAAAATAACTTATAAAGTATTTTTGAACTGAATGAAAGTGAAAACACAACATTTGTGGGATTCCAGAAGTCAGACAGAGAAAGACAAATACCATATGATTCACTTATATGTGGAATCTAAAAAGCCAAACAACTGAATGAACAGAAAACCAAATAGACTCTTATATACAGAGAGCAAATTAGTGGTTGCCAGAGAAGAGGTGGGGCGGGGCGGGGGGTGGGGGAGGGCATGAGTAAAATAGACAAAGGGGCTTAAGAGGTACAAACTTCCAGTTATAAGATACATAAATCTGGGAGATGAAAAGTACAGCATAAGGAATACAGTCAATAATATTGTAATAATGTTGTATGATGACAGATGGTGACTACACTTACCACGGTGAGCATGGACTAATGTATAGAATTGTCAAATCAATACGTTAGATATCTGAAACTAATATAACATTGTATGCCAACTGTACTTCAACAATTTTTTTCTAATGTGGAATTCTACTAAAGCATTGCTTAAGGGGAAATGCACAGCATTAATCTTTCCCATTAGAGAGAGGAAAAAAAAGATCTCAAATCAATGACTTTAACTTTCATCATAAGAAACTAGATGAAGAAGTGCAAATTATATCCAAAGTAGTAGAAAAATGGAAATAATAAACATCAGAGAGAAAAATCAACAAAATCAAAACCAGAAAACAGCAGAGAAAATCAGTGAGATAAAAGGTTAGTCCTTCAAAAGAGCAATGAAATTGATAAACCTCTATAGATTGATCCAAAAAAAGAGTAAGAAAGAAGAGACAAGATATAAATTACCAATCTCAAAAAATAAGAGATGTGACATTATTACAGATTCTACTGATTTTTAAAGGATTTAAGATCATGTTATTAAGAACTTCATACCAATAATTTCAATGTTGCAAATAGAAAAATTCCTTGAAGATATAACCTAACAAAGTTCACTTAAAGAAACAGTAACCTGAATAGCCATAGCCATAGACCTACTAAAGAAATGGAATTTGTTGTTCAAAATCTTTACACACACACACATACACACACACACTCCAGGCCCAGATGGTTTCACTGGTTAATTCTTCTAAATATTAAGAAATCATTCCAATTCTATACAAAGTCTTCCAAAAAAAATAGAAAAGAATACTTTCCAATTTGTTCTATAAAGTCAATATTGCCATAATACCAACAGCAGGTAAATATATTACAAGAAATGAAAACTACAGTGCAATATTTCTCATGGACATATATATGCTAACAAAATTTTATCAAATACACCCAACAGTATATGAGAGGTGATGCATCATGACCAAGTATGGTTTAGCCAAGGAATTCAACACTGATTAATTATTCATGTAATTTACCATATTAACAAACTAAAAAATGAACAAAAAAACACATGACCATCTTGCTATAAGCGATATATCATGGGAATCTACTCCCGAAGCCAAGAGCACACTGTATAACACTGTATGTTAGGTAACTTGACAATAAATTATACTTAAAAAAGAAAAAGAAAATAAATAAGAACAAGCATTTGATGAAATCCAACATCCACTCCTGATAAAAATTCTCAGCAAACTAAGAATGGGAATTAATTTCCTCAGTCTGACAAAAGGCATCTATAAAAAATCTGCAGCTATCATACTCAGTGGTAAAAGACTGAATGTTCTCCCTGAGATCTGGAACAAGACTAGAGGCTGCTCTCAGCAGTTTTATTCAACACCATACTGGAGGTTCTAGCCAAGACAGTAAATCAACAGAAATAAATAAAAGGCATCCAGACTAGAAAGAAAGAAGTAAAACTATCTTTCTCATAGGCAACGTGATCACCTATGTAGAAAAGCTGATGGAAACCACAAAATTTTAGACCGAACAATTGATTTTACCAAGGATGCAGAAGTCAAGTTCAATTTATAAAAAGCAATTTTATTTCTATATACCAGCAATGAGCAATCAGAAATGGAAATTAAAAAAAAATATATATATATATATATATATATCTCCTTTACAATGGCATCAAAAAAAATTAAAAACACTAAAAGGATAAATCTGACAACATAATATATTGAAAACCACTCAATATTGCTCAGAGACATTAAAGAAGGCCTAAATTAATGGAGAGATTATAACACTTCATGGGTCAAAGTCTTGAATTTTTTTTGTATTTTTTTAAAGCTTGAGTATATTTAAGACGTATGCTATAGACAATGTTTGTGTTCCCCTAAATTTATATGTTGAAACTTAATTCACAAGGTGACAGTATTTAGAGGTGGAGACTTTGGGAGGTGATTCAGTTATAAGGGTAGAGGCCTCAAAAATGGGACTAGCACTCTTATACAGAAAACCTCGAAGACAGTCCCTTGCCCCTTCTGCCATGTGAGGATAAAGCAAAAAGATGGCAGGCTATGAACCAGGAAGCAGGCTCTCACCAGATACCAAATTTACCTATGCCTTGATCTTGAAACTTCCAGCCTCCCAAACTGGGAGAAATAAATATCTGTTATTTATAAGCCACCTTATCCATGGTATTTTTGTTATACCAGCCTGAACAGACTACAACCATGTCAATTCTTCCCCCAACCCCCAACTATCTAAAGATTCAATGCAATCCTAATTGATATCCCAGCAGCCCTTTTTTTTAGAAACTGACAAACTGACTCTAAAATTCATATGGAAATGCAAAACACCTATTTATTTCTCAATAAGTAAACTATTGACACAGCTACAAAGATAAATCTCAAAATAATTTTACTTAGTAAAAGACAAAAAGGAATGCATACTGCATGATTCCATTCACATAGTTTCTAGAAAATGTAAAGTAATCTATGTAATAGAAAGCAGATCAGTTGTTGCCTGGGGAGGAGTGATGGACCAGGAGCAGGCACACGAACAAACTTTTAAGGGTGATGGGACCTCGATCATGGTGACTGCTACACATGTATAAGCATATGTTCAAACTTATTTTATTGTGCACTTTAAATACATACAACTTATTGTTGGTCAACTATACTTCAATAAAGGTGCCCTAAAAAGCAGAAAGCATTTGTGAGAGAAAAATTGAAAATGCTTTGTTTTTTTCTAAATAAGCCCATTTGTGAACTTCATCATTTAAATCCTATTCCAAACAAATTTTTTCTGACATGGTTCTTAAGTGATAACGACATATCATGCCTCAAAGCACCGGAATAAGAACGGCCCCTCTGACATGTATATTGAATTGTCATTATAAGAAGTTAAGAAACAACCACTAGTCACCCCAGCGGTTAGTGGAAGCAGCTGGAAATGTGATCTGGGTGCCCTGGTTTCCGATTCAGCACGTACTTGGGGCACATTTCAATAGGACAAAATTTCAAAAAAAACTCAAAACTGATTTGGAAAAAGAAACAGAAACACCTCTGGGCATTTGTCTAAAGAGCTCACAGAATAAATGTTCTGTCCCCAAGGTGCTTGCTATTCCAACATCCTATCAGGATGTGGTTATAGGATGTGACTTCCTGCAGTCCAAGTACCGCTGTTTCTAAGTGTTTTCCAAGATTGGAATGTGTATCTTGCCTCATGGAGAAGAGACAATAGCGCAGGGCCATTTTGAACATCACATAAACAGAAGGAACTCACTATTTCTGGTGTCTCTTTCATTTATCCGTTCCAGTCTGTAACTGGGGGGTTTTGCCCATGCAGTCTGATTCAGTCCCATTGGCAGCTGACACCAAGCCACCCTGTTGTAGCTGACCTTCACCGTGTCAAACCAATACAGGGCTGACTCTGGCTAGGTTTCAATCATCGCCCCACAGTTAGGCCCAGAATATCAGGGTTTGTTTCCACTGATACACACAGTGTGAGCCAAAGAAGGTTTAGGCAGCTTGAGTTATTTCGGGTCCCTTTTTTTCAGGCAACAATGAGGACATGTAGGACATAGAGAGGAGTGATAAAAAAAACAGATAATTATGAAAGCTGTAGAAAAGTGGAGAGTTTGCTCTGAATATAAATAATTTTGCTTTAAAAGCACTTTTGTTTGTTTTAGCTACCATATGTTTAATTTACTGCTGTCATTTTTATTCTCTTATGCCAACTGGACTGATATCACACATTTTCGGTAAACAGATACAATTAATAATTCATGATTTCCGTGGTTGGGACAGTTTTACAATCACTCAACTCATCCTGGCTCTGGGTGATTTTCTTCAACACCAAACTTAAAAAAGGGTAGGGGGGAAACCAGAGAAACAGAGTCAAGTTCCCTAAATCCTCACCCTTTTAATTTTTAGTTGTTCTCATAAAGAAAAATACAGAGAAGTCCAACAGCTTATCCTGTATTATGACACGACAAGCCCGGATGATGGGTTCTTATGATTATATTCCTAGCTTTACAAATTCACAGATATTATAAACAGAGCAAAATGTTTCTTTATTTAAAAGACATGCTCTTTCTCCGGAACATTTAGTCATCTTTGAATTGATTCATGAGAATTTCCTGTTCCTTATACACTCAAACCTCTTCATTGAAAATAATATCAATAAGAGCTATCATTCTTTGAATGTTTATTAAGTAGTCTGGTAAGCATCTTAGCTGTTCTTCCAACAACTATATGAGAAGGTTTTATTATTGCCATTTTACCAGCAGAGGAAATTGAAATCTAGGAGAGATCAAATAACTTCTCCAGTAAGGGTGGCACTGAGCTTGAACCCAAACATGTCTAATTCCAGAGCCGAAATTTGAGTTTTTAGTAACCATGCATATTTTGCCTCCCCAAATGTACCTGCCTTACATCTAAGTGAGTTTTTACGCTACACCTTTTTGATCCTCCTGTTAAATGGAAGTATTTGAAATGAAGTGGTCTTTCTGCTGCCATGGGCCAATGAACTTAAGGTCATTTTTCGTGTGCAAAAAATGAGCTGAACTCTAAAATAAATCTTGTATCACAAAATCCAAATGTTTAAATCCAATAGAAAATATATCTCTTTCCCAATTTGCCAAGTATCTATACTGATCTCTATCTATTTCTGTTGGCCTTAGTCATGTGTATACTTAGATTCAGGATACGTTGAACACACAGTTAAATGTCTTTGAATAAGCAAAGACAATGGCTATTTTTTTTGAAACTGAGAGAATTTCTTAATTGTAATTGACAGTAATAGTAATAACAATAGTAATAAAATTTTATTAAGCCTCACACCTATAAGTCTGCTGTTGGACAGCATAAACAACGGGATCTGGCATGCAATAAAAGGTAAGGCAGATACTTTTCTACGATTTCAATAGCTGACATTGCACAGAAAGCGCCAGAATACCTAATTCCTTTGCAAATCAACCTTTATTGCCTCTGGTGCAGCTTCAGTTTTGTTAACAATATTAAAAATTATGTATGTAAAAATAACAGTGGGTGATATTAAGATTGAAAATATCACATTAGCATCACCAACAGAATATGTAGTTAATGCAAGTGTATTTGTTTTTTACAGGGAAAGCTTACATTCATGCAGGCACATCAACTTTTTTCACATTGTATGTCAAAGGTATCAGATAAACCTATGAAATAAAGGAGAAGAGTGATATATTTAAAGCCTGACAGCGGGTTAAACAGATCCCTCTATCAATGCATAATTTAGTCACAGAGTTCAGGTTTTCTCTTCAAGTGCTCTCTCTTTTGGCCCTACTAATGCTAAACACTGTTGCTGTCGGCAGCTCAGCATTTTCTCTTGAGAGAGAGAGGGGAAATGTGATATAGTTGGCGTGCCAACTCACTCTGTGGATCCTCTAAATTCCAACTGAGCCATGCTCTCTAGGCAGGGCTTTGGAGATGTGAATTGTTATCCAGCCGGAAGTAAGATAAAACACTGGTCTAAGTTCACTTCAGGCCACTGACTTATCTGGATCTCTATGTGAAGAAAAAACATAACAAGGCAACCCTAGTCTTCATTTGTCCCAAGAGTCTTGAGTTTGTCATTTCATCCCTTCTTGGCTAGTAAACAACATGAAATCAACAAAATTCTCCATACTTTTTTCTACAGCATATTCATACACCTCCAATGTCTGGACATCTGCTTTATGGAGACAATTTGAGAAAGTAGAAAGAAATGGGATAATAAATATGTGAAGATGACTGACAGTAAGCTTCATTTCACGAAGGTACCTTCAAGACTTTCAGAAGTCTGCTGCCCTGAGAAGGCATCTAGCCTGTGAACCAGACTTGCTCTTGAGGATTAAGACTTCTTCAAATAATGACGGTCCTGAGTGAGGATACTCTGTGAATCTCACGTCTTTTCACATTGCAATTAAACATGTAATTGTCCATTGTAAAGGAGAATTTAATAAAGGTTGACTACATCCCAAAGATTCAAAAAAATATCACACTGAAATTACCTCTGTTGGACACATCAGAAGCACTTCTGAGCAGAACTGCAGATTCTGGAAATCTTCCATTTTAATACCGTCTGCCACAGCAATGGAAAAAGGAAGGGGTGGGGAGGAAGAAGTCAGATAACAGGTTTCTTTCAAGCTTTTATAAATAAAATGTAGAAGTTATTCTCCCCAGTGTTACCTAGAATTTATGTGTCTGCAAGTATGTGTACACTTTTAAGCTCATTTCTGGAACCAATATCTAAAAAATTGAGAGTATTTGTTTTATTCTACTATACTGTGTGAACTCAGACATAAAATGAAATGGCTTTTTCCTGAATGAAATGGTGATGATAACAGCCAACACTTATGGAGTGCTTACTTCTTGCAAGGCACGGATCTAAGAACTTTATGTACATTAAAGACCTAATATACATTAGGTAGTTACTAATTTATCACCGTTTCACAGATGAGAGATCAGGGCTCAGAAGGAGTAGCCAACTCCTCCTTCCCATCAGTGCCGAATTCAAGCATCTTCTCGAAGAAGTCATCTGCTTATGATCCTGCCACCACCAGGCTTCCTTGATCAATTTCTCCCCAGAGCTAGACTGCACTTGGCATATTCCCCCATCACCCAGTACCCATGACCCTATATTATGATTATTTGTACACCCATTACCCAGCAACACTGAGCTCCCAGAGGACAGAGACCATGTTTCGGCTTTTTTATATTTGTTGTACCTCTTATGCTGCTTGATATATCCAGTAGGGACTCAAAACACATTAGCGAATGAATAGTTGAATAAATGGATAAACAAATGAACAGATGGAGAAAATAAACTTTTATAAAGTAAAACACCATAATAAAAGGACCTAACAGAGAAGGAATGCCTGGCTAATGTGAGAATATTTATCCAAAAGTTATTCTAATGCTTTAGATTTGATATGCTTATATTGTCTCTTCCTGTTACTCCCAGTAAGTAATATGCTTCTCAAACACAATAGCACAGCGGCTGCAAGCCATGGTGTGAAGAGTGCTGGATTTGGAGTCCTGCTTGAGTCTGAGACCTGACTTTACTGACCTTGGGCAAATCAATGAACCATCTGAGTTGTCATTTCTCACCTCTGAGAGGATCAGCCCCACTCATGCATATATCTCACATGTCCATGTCATCGCTGGAAAGATCATACTCTAAATGTGAATGCATTTAATAGGTGTAAAGAATAACACAAATGTTAACGAGAATAATACTTGGACATCATGCAAGACCTAACACTGTGGTTAACTTTCAGTCATGTGGCACAGGAAAGGTAGATGGGAACTAGGTCCTATCAGGCACCTATTCATTACTTATTACTAGGCACTATTTAAGCACTTCATGCACATAATCTCACTCAAGCCTGCTACCAGCCCTGAGAAGTGTAGTTACTATTATTCTAATTCTATGAGGAAAAAGAGCTTTAAGGGGTTAAGTGGCCTACCCAAAGCTACATGGTGTTTTGTCATATTGATTTAAAAAAAATTTTTTTTAATATTTAATTTTGAGAGAGAAAGAGAGAAAGCAGGAGTGGGGGAGGGGCAGAGAGAGAGGGAGACACAGAATTCAAAGCAGGCTCCAGGTTCTGAGCTGTCAGCACAGAGTCCGATGCGGGGCTCGAACCCACAAACTATGAGATCATGACCTAAGTCGAAGTCGGGCGCTTAACCAACTGAGCCACCCAGGCACCCCTTGTCTTACTGATTTTAGAACATGTGATCTTTTCACCAAGGCTCTGCCACCTTCATGGCATACCAGTTGTCACTGTAAAAAAACTATCTGGGAATTGGAACTTATGGTTAAAAATGATAGCTGTGAGAATTCAAAAAAAACTTTGAATATTTATTACAATTTACTAGCATTTTTTAAACTAGAGTTTATGAGACTGAGGTAGTTCTTTTACTTGGAAGCTCAGAGGGGCTATAAATGACAACACTCTGTTCTGCTCAAGCTCAAAATCAACAGAGAAATAAACACAGGCCTAAGCCCAACGGAGATCATGACACATTTATTATTGATAAGAGTGGGACTGGAGCTTATCTTGGTTCTGTAGCCTCAGTGAGCTTCCTTACATGCTGTCCCATTATTGCAGCCTTATCTTGCATCACTGGCAGTATTCAATACCCACAGGCCATGCCCAGAGGAGGCGGCTTACCCTGTGGCAGAGAACAGATAAGAATGCTCCTTTTAGTGGGTAGACATAGAAATAAGAGTCGCATGCAGGAACTAGCTGAGCATGCTCAGTTCCTACTCTCAAACTCATCAGCCAGCTATCTCCTGGTCTGAAGACCATGAATAAAAAGGCTAAGGGAATCTGGAAGAGTCCCTCCCAAGATCTGCCTTCCTAGGGCATGGAGTGAATTTCCTATCCCTCCGTGGAAATATGATAAGTGGGGAATGGAATAATTTTTAAATTTTTGTTTTCCATTTTTAAAAGAAAAAAATTTAATGTTTATTTATTTTTGAAAGAGTATGAGCAGGGTAGGGCAGAGAAAGAGGGGGGAAGAAGATCTGAGGTCAGCTCCACGCTGACAGCAGTGAGCTGGATGTGGGGCCCGAACCCACAAACCGTGAGATCATGACCTGAGCCAGATGCTCAACCAACTAAGTCACCCAGGCATCCCTGTGTTCTCCAATTTTTAGATGGGGGTAGGGAGTATCTGTTCTAGAAATCCAAGTCATTGATGACTGATTTATGCTTTTATTTACACTATTTGGAAATAACTAAAAGATAAACCTGAAAGCATAATACACAGATGCTTGAAGACTTTATTCAATATGTCAGCCAAATTCAGGGGGTGGCTCCTGCCATCAAATGTCAAAGGCAAAGTTTTTTAAAGGGAAACTAAGATTTGAACCAATTGTTTCCATCAACACTGATGAGATATATAAATAAACTTTTTCTGAACCAGCCAACTTCCACTTTGCTACTTTCGTTTAGCCAGATGAACCTGTGGTCAGAATGGTTGTGTTTTGCCATGTTGTGGAATGTTGGGCAGGTAATACATATATAGTCATTAGATAGTTACTATTTGCCAGACCCTGAGAAAATAGAGCCTCTCCAGGAGCTTCCCTTCTTGCAAGGGAGATGGATAGTAAATATGTAAGCAAACAAATAAGATATCTTATGATATTTTATGATATAATAAGGACTGTGAGGAAGAGAAACGGGATATGGAAAAGAGGAGCCCTTAGTTGAGATTGTTATGATACGAAGTTGGCAGCAATGTGAAGATCTGGGAAAGAGCAGTCTAAGCAGAAAGAAACAAGACAGAAGGCCTGAGATGCATATAAGCTTGATGTCTATTAAAGAGGCAGAGAGAGGTCCAGGGTTGGCTTGAGAGAAAGTAATGGCAAAGAGATAATGGCAGAGAGAGAGCCAGACACTGGCTCTTGTAAGACTTGTGGGCAATGTGAATGGATTTAGATTTTATTCTTGATGTAATGGGAAGCTTTTGAAGAGTTTGACCAGGAAATGGCTTGGTACAATGTACATATAATCACTTTTGATGCTGTGAGAAGCACCAACTGCAGGTGGGCAGAATAGAAACAAGGTCAACTGAGAGATGCTGGTGCCTTGGGTCTAGAGCTCAATGCTTAGAAATGATGGAAAATGACTAGATTCGGGTTATATCTAAGAGGCAGTACTGATGGGAGGTTCTGACAGATTTGGTATAAGGAAAAAGGGAAATGAAGGATGAATTCTAAATGTGGGGCCTGAGTAATGGGTGGGGTTATTAACCATCATGGGGAAGACTTGAGTGAGGTAGATTAGAGACAGGGATGGAGTTTCCCCACTTAGGCCAAATCAAATTTTAGGCACCTGTTGGACATCTAAAAAGAGATGTTAAGAAACCAAATGAATATGAGTCAGGCTTAAGGAAGAGTTCTGGGCTGGAAGTATACAATGGGACCTAGTAAAATCAGTTATGGAAGGAATAAAGAAGCAGAGATCTGGAAAGGTCCAATTTTGGTAGGATTATAGAAAAGAACCTGCATAAGAGACAAATGAAAACCTCTTTTTTTTTTTAAATAAATTTGAGTATAGTTGACTCAACTATAGTTTATACTTGAGTATAAAGTTGAGTATGTTCCACTGGTTTCAGGTGTACAACTTAGAGATTTTTGACAACTTGTGACATTATGCTGTGTTCATAAGTGTAGCTTCCATCTGGCCTGTTACATTGCTATTACAGTATCACTGACTATTCTTTATGCACTGCTTTTTATTTTCGCGACTTACTCATTCCATAACTGGAGGCCTTTATCTCCCTTTCCCTTTCATTCATTTTGTTCAAACTCCCACCCCTCTCTCCTCTGTCAGCCATCAGTTAGTTCTCTGTATTTATATTTCTGATTCTACTCATTGTTTGCTTGTTCATTTTAAGAGTCCATTTATGAGTGGAATCATAAGGTATTTGTCTTAACCAGTCTGACTTACATCAATTAGCATAATATTCTCTTGGTCCATCCATATTGTCTCAAATTGCACAATCCCATCCTTTTTTTCTACCTATGTAATATTCCATTGTGTATATACCACATTTTCCTTATCCGTTTGTCTGTTGATGGACACTTAGGTTGCTTCCATTTTTTGATCATTGTAAATAATGCTGCAATAAACATAGGGATGCATATATCTTTTTGAATTCATGTTTCTGTTTTCTCTGGGTAAATAGCCAATAGTGGAATTATTGGATCATATGGTATTTCTATTTTTAATTTTTTTGAGGAACCTCTATAGAAATCCTAGACAAGATTGTGTTTTGAGGAGGAGATTGTCAAGAGTGTCAGGTGCTTCAGCATAAAAAGGGAGCAGATAACTAGTCATGCATTTATTAATACATAATCCCTTAACATGATCAGTTGCAGTAGAGTGAGGGAGGGGCAGGGGCATAGGTGATTGGGCTTCTAAAGTCCTTTCCCATCTTATGGTTTTATGTATCTATAATTTTGATGACATGCTCCAAGCTATAAATAGCTCCTCCCTCACTTGTCACTGACGCCTCCCTTAGGAGTTTGTTTTTTTTGGTTTGGTTTTTTTTTTATTTTTATTTTTTATTTATTTATTTATTTGCTGTCCTCACTTCATCCACTAATTCAAAACAAATAAGGATTTTGTCAAAGGAAAAGTAAATAAAATGAAAGAATCCAATCCATTGAACTTAGCCATCGGTTTTCTAAAAATTCAACAATAAGTTTTCTACATGTCATAGGGATGCCTTGGTAGAATCAAAATGTTTACATTGTTTTCTCAGATTTCATTCCATCAATTACCTCATTCAGTAGAAGAAATGCTTGCAAGTCTGGTTTAACAACTCTTCTCAACAACTTCTCTATGGCAATTATAATCTGCCATACATCACTCCTGGTATCGCATCATTTTTCGAGATAAGTCAGCTTTTCAAGAGGAAGAGAGGTAGCAGAATTTTATTAAATTAAAAAATCCTGTTAACATTCTATCTATGCAGAGCTCATTACGTGTAGGGGATTGCTATTAGTTTCATGTTGTAGAAGAAGAAAGAAGGATATGTTCATATGTGTGCATCACCTTATATACACTTTTAATTCTATGGGTCAGTGTGAATCTGATACAGTGGTTCTTAATTGGGGAAGAGGCTAATTTTCCTCCTAAAAGATATTGGCAATATCTGGAGACATTTTTGGTTATCGTATTGGAAAATGCTATGGGTATGTAGTGGGTAAGGGTCAGGGGCCTATCCTTCAGTGCATAGGGTAGTCTCCTCTATGACAATTTTCTGACCCAAAATGTCAAGAATTTTGAGATTGAGAATCCCTGACATCATAATGGAAGGGCAGAGAGCACCAACCTAAAATGAATGAATATTCCACAGACAATCCATGTAGTACAGCAACTTTATTGACCTGGCCAGATCTATCAATACAACTGATCTATAATGTAATCACTGAACTGCTATGACACCAGCAATGATATACTTCACTAATTTACATAGCTTCCTGTGCCAGCTGATGTCCACAGAAAATCATTTCCTAAATTTAAAATGTCAACTTAGTATATATCATTCCAGTCTAGCTTCCCTGAAACCAAGGCCAGAGGTACCAGTCTTGCCTCATGGTCTCAATTTTCTGTTTTCTAATTCACAAGGTCTTCTGCTATCATCTGCATGCCCTAAAGCTTGGCTTTATGTAATACATACTATAGCACTCAACATCTTGCCACCAATTAAATACCATCACTCTTCTCTGCAGGTCTCTAAAGAGTCTTCCATTCTCCCCATGCTGGGCCCAGGAGCCCCTAAATCTAATAACACCATATGGGAAAATGAGTGACCAAACTAAAACGATCCATAAATATACAGAAGGGCTGACAGCCTCTTATGGGAGCCTTAATACCTCCTTTCCAAGACCCAACAGTGACAGTGTTTGGCAATAGCCACAGTTTTCTTAAAAAAAAAAAAAATGCCTCTTGAAACTCAAATCCCAGTTGAAAATGGAGCTGGCCTAAATTTAGTAAAGAGCCTTTCTAACCTCAAGGTCAACTAAATATCTAGTCTTTTTTTCTTTTCACAGCCGATCTTTTATCCTGTAGTTGGTGCAGAAGGGCTTATTTAAACAATATTTATATTATATTCTTAAAATAAACCTAAGCCTAGAGAAAAAACATAACTCAATGTCTGTAGCAAAACACTGAAGAGCTGCTGCGTGGAGAAGCTCACCACAGAGGAGCAGCTTGGGTTTCAATTTAATTCTTATTTGCTCAAATGCCTAAGTAATTTTTTCTATGAGGAGAATGAGGTCATTCTTCACAGAAAGGGATCACTGTCTCAAAATTCATATGACCAGGAAACACAAGACCAATATAATGAGAGGTTTCAGAAATTTGACCTAAAATAAAACGAGCTTAAGAGATGACAAATCTGTACATGTGACTGAAGCACACAGAGATATATTAACAAGAGTGCTGTGGATTTTTTGCTTTTTCCTAGAAAAGAGCATTCTCCCATACCCGGCCCTATCCCATCCCGAAGTGTGGCACACCAATGGGATTCTTCCAAATAAACAACACGGGAATCCCAGGAGCCCTGGTTCTTCAGGGCTCACTCAGTGAAGAGGGGATGGTGGGGTCCTAAAATGAATTATAGGGCATGGTAGGGGCCAAAGGCAGTCTGCCCTAAGATGGGCCACTTGGGCATGAAAATTATTTTCAGTTAAAAAGCAATCAGAACCAGCAGACTGAGGAAATCCTCTTTACCTCCCGCACAACTGTCTAAAAAGGATTTAGCTCCAAAGAGAGCTAACACCATAGATAACACATTATACTATGAATTAGGTATGGTAGACAGGGAGGAACCTAGCAAGACCTGTTTGATCAAAGTCCTCTGTTCATTGTTTCTGAAAGAGCCAGCAAACATTTGATTACCAAACATTTACTCTTTTTCATCTTCCTTTGAATTGCATTCTTTCCCTTGGAAGTTCCATATCCCTCCCCCCTTCTCCAATATATCTCATTGTGCCTGTCTTTAGAATTTCCTCATCTGTGTTGATTCCCCATACATATGAAATTAAGTTTAATTTTCTCCTGTCAATCTGTCTCATGTCAATTTGATCCTTAGTCCAGCCAGAAAGACCTTGAAGGGCAGAGGAAATTCTTCCTCCCTGACAGCATATACTCCAATTTATCACAAGTATACAAATAACATGCAAAGAGGGGAAACAGCAATGTCACATCATCATCAATCTTTTTATTTGTTTACATCTTAATACTTTCTTGCCTTGCCTCCTTTCCAGTTGACACAGTATACACAACAGACAGTATAGAATGGGGATAAAAAGCGTGGGCCAAGTCCAATTCCAGTTTTGTCTTATCCCAGCCATTTGACTTTAGGCAAGTGACTTGACTCTGTGTTGCTTAGTTTCTCCATCTTTAAAATGAAGAATAACACTCCCCTGTTCACGCTGTCTCTCTCTCCTAGAATAAAACATTTTTTTAAAAAATGAAGAATAACAATGATAATGGCCACTTTAAGGCCACTCTAGTGGGTAAATAAAATAATATTACTGTGGCTTAGCAGAGAACCTAACACTTGGTAAATTCGTGAATACTAATCATTACGGCCCACAATTTGGATTCAAAACTTGAAAAGAGCAAAAGTCCAGAAGAATTCAAAGATGATCTAATTCAGATCCTTTTGGGAAATAGTTGCTCCAATAATTTATGTGAAGTAGCCACACAGCAAGTTAGCAACAGCATGAGATTAAAACCTAGGTCTGTTGACCCCCAGATCAATACTCTTGGTTGGGGATGGGGGGAGGAAAGGTATATATGTTTTTGAAAAAATATATTGATCAGTTCCCCTGCCAGAGAACTTGTGGATACTGCCATGTATAGTGGAAGCACATCTTATAAAGTCTGTTGCTGTGTTCATTCAGCCCATCCACACTTTCATTGCAGGGAAAACAGCTGGTCCAGCCCGGACTTGTCACACAGTCATGCCGTGCCTCTAAACAAGCCATTATCTGGCAACAGCAGATTGGGACCATCTGTCACTGCAGGGCACATATGGCCCCACTAGATCGTAAGAATAAGATTGTCACAAAAGGTCATTAACTATGCATCACTTTTCTGTGATGAGCTCTAAGCAAGCACAACGATCCTTCCATTTTATCTCATTCTCTCTCTCTCTGGCACTTGGTGTAACGAGGGCTGAATAAGTCCAGAGTCTTCCTGCCATGGCCCCTGGCACATCCCAGAAAGAACTCCATTCATTTGCTTTCCCTCTGGAGAGTTTAAGTTCTTTTTAAAGCATGTTTTACATTCTTGTCATAAAGAATTCCTGAAGGGGTGAAGGTGTATAACTAATGCCTGATACATGAGAAAAACAGAAAAACAAGGGTGAGCTAAGCCAACTGGATGGGGCAGATGGTATTAGAACAACAGAGAACATAGTCAAGAATCATATCCTGATTTGGTTTCTGCAAACAAAGACAATTATCTAAACACTACAAAGGTGATCAAGTGTGTGTGTTTTTAAGTTCAGGTAAATACATACTCCTTTTAAAATGTGGGGTATAGATTCTTTGATATTTCTCCTGTTGAGAGGTAAAGTCTAGGTATTGTCATCTTGATTACGGGAAGGCTTGTGATGGCTTCAGCTAATAGAGTAATGGCAGAAGTGACACTATATGACTTGGGAAGCTAGATCCTAAAAGACCATTGAGCACCCACCTTATTAATAGATGCACTCACTCTTAAAGCCCTGTCCCACCATGTAGGAAGCCCAAATATCCCGAAGTCTCCACGCTATGAGGAAGCCCAAGCCACATGTAGAGGCCCAAAGTCGGTGCTCTGGCTGAAAGCCCCGCCTGAACCCAGCCTTTAGTTTTCCCTGCCTGGGCACCAGACATGTGAGAGAAGAGCCTCTAGACAGCCAGTCCTATCGCCAAGCTGTTCCTAGCCATTCACGTCTTCTCAGCTAAAGCCTCACTGCTGGGCAGAGACAACGCCATTACACTGCACTGTTTCAATTCCTGCCCCACAGAATCTACAGCATAATAAAATGACTTGCTGCATCCTTCTGAGTCCAGTGTGATTCGTTACACAGCAGCAGATACTCAGAAAAGAATTAATGAGCTGGTGAAAGCATCCCTAGCTGTTTTTAACAAATGTAGAAAGAGCAAGAGAACTAGTCCTCTGAGGCCCATGCTCTATGTGTTATCTCACATGACCCTCACAGAAGTCCTATGGGTTAGGGCTTATTTTTCCCACCTCCAAGGTGAAGAAACTGAGGCTCTGAGGTGTTTCAAACAACTCACCCAAGGATGAAGCTGAAGTCTGCACCTGGGACTGCTGGACTCCAAGATCTTCCTACCATACCTCACTTGCGATCAACTGTCTAGATTCAGCCATTTGTATCCCAGAAATCACACAACCACCGTAAGTAAAATCAGCTTCTATGTTCCACACTTTTTATGTACCCAGGCATTGTGCTAAGGACCCACAGCGTGGGCAGAATAAACCCACATCCTATCCTTTCCTTCTAATCTCAGTCCACCCTTGTTCACCCTGCTCTTTCTACTTGACAGGTAGTTTTAAAAAATCCTCATCTCTCAGGAGCTGCTGGGTGGCTGATTTGGACTTCAGCTCAGCTCATGATCTCCCTGTTCATGAATTCGGGGCTCTGAGTTGGGCCCCAAGTTGGGCCCTACCTGGGGCTCCATGCTGAAGATGTGGAACATGCTTGGGATTCTCTCTCTCTCCCTCTCTCTCTCTGCCCCTCCTCTATTGTGTGCTCTCTCTTTCTCTCTCTCAAAAAAAATAAATTAAAAAAATAAAATAATTTTTTTTAAATACCCACCTGTCAGATATTCTCCTGCTCAAACTCTTTAAGGGTTCATCTCTCACCTGTGCCATGGTGATTCAGAAACCTGGTCCAGTGACCAGTGTCAAAGGGGGACTGCATGAAAATGAGCTAAAGTATACTGTAAAAATACAAACTAACAATAGAACTCCCCTATGACCCAGCAATAGCACTGCTAGGAATTTACCCAAGGGATACAGAAATGCTGATGCATAGGAGCACATGTACCCCAATGTTCATAGCAGCACACTCCACAACAGCTAAAACATGGAAAGAGCCTAAGTGTCCATCAACAGATGAATGGATCGAGAAGCTGTGGTTTATCTATACCATGGAATACTACATGGCAATGAGAAACAATGAAATCTGGCCATGTGTAGCAACATGGATGGACCTTGAGGGTGTTATGCTGAGCGAAATAAGTCAGGCAGAGAAGGACAAATATCATATGTGTGCACGTATAGGAGGATTAGGAGGAACTTGACAGAGGAACAAGGGGGAGAAGAAGGGCGGAAATGGTGGGGGAAAGGGAGAGAGGCAAACCATGAGAGACTCTTGAATGCTGACAAAAACTGAGGACTGATGGATGTGGGGGGGAGGGGGATGGGCATGGAGGAGGACACTTGTGGGGATGAGCACTGTTATGTGGAAACTAATTTGACAATAAACTATTTGTAAAAATAAATAAATAAATAAATAAATAAAAACAGGAAAAAAAAAGAAAAAAGTATACCATAAAAATACAGATTCTCACGCTTCATCCTCAGAGACTGTGATTCAGTAAGTACATATATTTATATTTCCAAAACTCCTTGGTGATTCCTATGTGCAGCCATGTTGAAAAACACTGGCCAAAAGAATACCATCCAAACTCCTTCATGTCATGTATGAAGTCCATCATACTCTGGCTTCTATCAACTTCTCTCACCTTACTTTCTGCCACTCCTTCACTCTATGCTTCATTCAGGCCTCTCAGTCCCTCTGTGTGCTGTGCCTTATATCAGGAGGGCACATTCCCCATGCAATGGTCCAGTGAAATCATTCTCCCTTCCCCTGAGATATCCCTGACTCTCTCACTTACAAACATGCTCAGGGTCTTTTCCCTGAGTTCCTACTGCCCCTTGTATCCACCTCCAGCCACTTAACTCATGGCTAAGTGATGTGCTGAAGCCAGGGACCCAGGCTTGTTCATTTTAGAATTTCCAGTGTTAGCACAGTGCCCCATTTATCAAAGATATTCAACAAATGTTTGCTGAATGAATAACCCAATGTGTTTCCTTTCAGCTTTAGCTGCCAAGAAACTCAGAGCCAAATCCAGTTACCAAGTATAGTAATTAGCTCATCCCAGGTGCCTGGTAACATCTGCTCCCTGTTTCTTTGAGATGGTCTCTGTTCTCTTTTTAGCCATGATTGTCCTATTTTACATTAGGTTTAATTTGCATGCTGTTTCAAATCCTTTTGAAAGAAGGTAGGGCATAAATTCTGAATAAATCAATAGATACATAAGTTCCTCAAAAGACACCTGTGTTACACCTATAGCATAGAAGAAAGGGAAAAAAGTTACTAAAAATTACTGAAAATTACTACATTGCTCAAATCAAATGACTGATACTTCATGTTTACTTAAATGGATAAAAATATATAACTATAAGGAAATACCCACTCAGATTAATATTTATTGCTTCAACAAGTATTTATCAAGCATCTACTTTGTCCAAGGCACCCTAGGTGATGTGGGTGACAAACACATGATTAAGATCTCAGGGATCAAAGTGCTTACTATATTGTAGGTCAGATGGGACCTGTATATAAATACAACCTAGCAAACTATAAAGTGTTAATGTCTATATTAAAGGTACAAGGAGGGGCATCTGGATGGCTCAGTCAGTTAAGCGTCTGACTTCAGCTCAGGTCATGATCTCACAGTCTGTGAGTTTGAGCCCTGCATCAGGCTTTATGCTGACAGCTCAGAGCCTGGAGCCTGCTTTGGATTCTGTGTCTCCCTCTCTCTCTGCCCCTCCCCCGCCTGTACTCTGTCTTTCTCTTTCTCTCAAAAATAAATATTAAAAATAAATAAATATATATCTATATAGATATACACACACATATGTATATATAAATAAAGATGCAAGGAGAGAGAGTATTTCTACCTGGTAGGGATTATGAAAGGCTTTATAGAGGCCATTCCATTTGACCTGGGCCTTAAAGATGAATAGGATTCAGGTAGATGGAGAGAGACTGACAGAGATTGGCATTCCAGAAACAAGAAATTAAATGAGAATATACAGGACTATGATTTGGTTGGATGATGATATCTAACATTTTTTATGCTCTTACTAGGCACCAGGTATTGTATCACATGGGATTTTTTTTGCTTTGTTTTTTGTTTGTTTTGTTTTTTTGTTTTTTAACTCTTCAAATAACCCTTGGGTTAAGTGGATAAAGAAGCTGAGACTTAAGAGTTACATGATTTGGTTAAGGTCACAGCCAGCAAGTGGCAGCTAGGACTTAGCCAAGGCAGGCCCTAGGGCTTTATACTTAAGTGTTTCCAGATACTAACTCAAGGAGAAAAGATCTGTACCTGGGAGGAGCCAGAGATGACAGCCAAAAGATAGGCTGAGGCCAGATAAGTAGTATGACCTCCATTCTGTCACCACTGCAGAGCAATGAATGACTTTTTAAGGGGAGGGGGAAAATGACACATTTTACAGATATTAAGTACTTATTGCATGAATTAATAAATTGATCAATGAACTAATGTTTTAGGGTAGATTAGTCAAGCAGCAGTATATATTATAGATTGAAGGAAAGAGATATTAAAAGAATGAAACCAATAAATAAAAAAAAGAAGGTGACAGAGACTTGGATAGAACAGCGATCACAGGAGAGAAAAGAAAGAACATGCATAGAGACTGATCAGACACATAATAATAATAACACCATGCCTCTGAAAAGCTGGAAGGATGGCTATGCCATTCAGAGAAAGAAGCAATGAAAAAAATGTGGGCATATGGGGGAGAAGTTCAGGTTTTAGAACACATTTTTGGGTAAATAATAACCAGGGAGAAAAATATCTTGGTTAAGTACAATTCAGAATTAATTGATCAAGAAGTGATAATCATATGATACACACTGTTGTTCTCTTATTTTGTAAAGGGGCAGATCCTATAGGAGACTAATAACCTTACAGGTAACACAGGCCCCACTGGCAACAAAAATAATTTCATTATTGAAAACAAACAAACAAAAAGGGAAAAAAAGAGAGAGGCAAACCAAGAAACAGACTCTTAACTATAAAGGACAAACTGAAGGTTATCAGAGGCAGGTGGGTGGGGCTGGGTGAAAGAGGTGAAGGGGATTAAGAGTAAGGTTATCTTGATGAGTACTAAGAAATGTATAGAGTTGCTGAATCACTTCATTGTATGCTTGAAACTAACATAACGCTGTATGTTAATTCTATTGGAATTAAAATTAAAAACTTAACAAATGTGAAAGAAAGAAAGAAAGAAAGAAAGAAAGAAAGAAAGAAAGAAAGAAAGAAAAAGAAAAAAAGATAAAGAAACAAGAGCTTCTGTGTTTTTGATATGCCAGTGGGGGACTGTCACCATGGATAATAGATAAGTCACTGAGCAGCTAGTACCCTTCCTTTCAAACAATGGAAACCTCTTTCTGTGAGAAAGAACTTTGATTTGGTATTCAGAGTTCCAGAGTTTCTTATCATTTGGGTGCTAAACAATGTCTTCAGTGACACACACACACACACACACACACACACACACACACACACACACACCAGCATTTATCCAATTGTCTTGGTAAAACTGCCAGCTTTTGTTGTCCACCTTAGCTCAGTGAAGAAGCAGGAAAGCCAAAGAGAGTATAGCAGAAGAAAGATTGCAGAGAATGGCATGTAGAATGTAATTCTGAGGCTGATCACTGGTACTGGATTCTGGAAAGCCCATCAATACCCTCTACTTTCCAGATGAAACTAAGGTAATTCAAACAGGTTAACTAGGTTATCAAATGTGTTTTACGTATTTTCCAACCCAGTGTCACAAGAAGACTAGATTTCTGATTTAAAGTAAATAATTTAATAATTTAAATAATTATTTAATAATTATTAATTAATTTAATTATTAAATTAAATAATAAATTAAAGTAAATAATAAATTAAAAAAAAAAAAGGGAAAGAAATGTGCCAGGAAGGCATGTTTCTTAAATGCCTTTCCAAACTCTCTAAAGGAATAATGTTTCTCTAATATATCCATACTCTGATATGTTGACTTTCATCCCATCCACTTCCAAAATCCATCAGGAATGGCCCACCCTATAAACCCAAACTCATTTCCCATTAATCCCAAAGTATGTCCTTGGATCTTATAGGCCAGCTGTCCTAGAACGGTGATACTTCAGAAAGACGCTACCTGCTTATTTAATCAAGTATTTATAGAATACCTGTTGTGTGCAGGCACTATACTAAGGGAGCCATATTGAATGGCATGACCATGGTCCTGCCCTCACGGTGCATTCCAGGTTTGGTTCTACTTCTGACATCACTCATACTCTCTGTAGGAATACCTGCCTTCCTGCTTTCTGCCTGCAAATTCTCCATGTCCCTCCTCTTCCAGAAAACCTTCCTTATATGTTGCTGAATGATTCATCTATCTACCTCTTCTCTGAAAGTCACCAGCTATACAGCATGTAATGATACACTGCTCTGTATCACCTACTCTTGTCTTGTGATGAAGCCTTATCTCCCCAGCTAGTCCATGAAGCTCTTGAGGGAAGGAACCACATCCTTTGACTTGGTGCATATTAAGAGTGTATTGTAGATGACAGATTACTTTCCAGACCAAATTTGAGAGCAGTTCATTTACACTTTGTATTAGTGTCCTGTGGCCTTGTAGCAAATTAATGCAAACTTGGTGACTTAGAACAACATGACTATATTCTTTCCTGGTTCTGGAGACCAGAAGTCTGCAATCAGTATCACTGGGCCAAAATCAGGAGGTCAACAGGACTATGGTCCTCTGGAGGCTTTAGAGGAGAATTTGTTTCTTGCCTCTTCCTCCTTCTGGAAGATGCCAGCATGCTTTGGGTCACCCAACCTCAGCCACTATAGTCATCTCCTCTGTGTCTTACCTCCCTGTCCCTCTCTCTTATAAATGTACTGATTACATTTAAAGCCCATGCAAATATTCCAGGGTCATCTCCTCATCTCATGAACTTGAATTTATTCACACTTGAAAAAAAAACCTTTTTCCATGTAAAGTAACATTTACAGAATCCAAAGATAGGGACTTCATATGTCTCATCTTTAAATTAAGGCCCTTTGATTTAATAAAGCTGCAACAAATAAATAAAATTGATTAAAATCATGAAGAACATGATCACTGTCATCCAGAGATTCCTTACCCAGAAAATTAAAATTTCAAAAAATAGACAAGAATCAGAAAATAATGCAAAATAGTTATCACATCTACCAGCAGAAAAGATGTTTATAAGGTTACAAATTACCAAAGGGATTAACTATTGGGAAAGCAATCATTTGAAAGAAGTTAAAAGTATTAGTATTGTTTTCCATTATGTGTCGTAGGATCAAAAGAAGATTGTTTCAGAGTGAAATACCTGGAAAGGCCATGAATTCAGGTCAATTTTTTACCTGGGGAAGAGGTTTTCTTTGTGGGCATTCAGCCACAAAACCAATCTTTCCCCACCCAAACTTCACATGGAAATAAATACCCATTCTCTTTATTAAAATGGTAAGACAGTTAAAGTCAGGAAGGCCAAAGGCTGACTGTGTTCAATGCAGACTGGATCCCAGCATCACCAGAGAATAACTTGATCACTGTGGTTATGGACTGTATGTTCAGGAAGCGAAGGTAAAATCCTCAAGAAGGTAGAAGGTTTGTCCTTCAGAAGGTAAAATCTGAAGGAGATGCATAAAGTTTGAACACAGTTTTAAAAGAAATAAAGAATCCTTCAGTGAATACGGTCCAAAAAAGCAGCAAAGTTCTAGTTTTTAGGGTTTGAGTTGTCCTGGATTGAGTTATACTGCAATAACTAGACATTATGCAAACGCAGAGGTAGTTTTTAAGGCCCCTACTACATGTACATGAAGAGACAAACAGTGCAAAGTGTCAGGTGACAGGAAATCCTGAGGTCCAGGATCAACTTTCTAATGAGCTGGTATTGCTGATCAAATCAGCCTGGTTTACCTGTTGAAATGCTAACTTAGTTGGCTTAGTTAAACATAGTTATCATTTTCCCATGGCAGGATTTTAACATTCTCAGATACTGCCTTTGTAAGATTCTAATGAAAGAGTTCCATTGATGGTCTAGAACAAAAATACAAATCCCCAGGTGCACCCAACCATCACCCAGCCAGGCTGCAGGCTCCACCAGCAAGCCAGTACGCAGACTGGCAGCTTAGAAGCCCCCAGTATCTCTCCAGTAGTGTGTGTGGAGATACTGATTACTCCCGATCACCAAGAACAGGACATGTTACGGTCCATACTCTTGTGGATAAGGCATAGAAGTTTGTATCTTAAAATAATTTTGAGGCGCCTGGGTGGCTCAGTCAGTTGGGCATCTGACCTCGGCTCAGGTCATGATCTCACGGTTCATGGGTTCAGCCCCACGTCAGGCTCTGTGCTGACAGCCAGCTCAGAGCCTGGAGCCTGTTTTGGATTCTGTATCTGCCTCTCTCTGACCCTCCCCTGCACACGCTGTCTGTCTCTCTCTCTCTCTCAGAAATAAATTAAAAAAAAAAAAACATTAAAAAAATTTTTAAGTAATTTCAAGAAATTATTCAACAAAATCAAAAGTGCTTTTTTTCAAAGTATTTTTTAAGGAAATTAT
This sequence comes from Proteles cristata cristata, assembly GCA_017311185.1. NCBI lineage: Eukaryota > Metazoa > Chordata > Mammalia > Carnivora > Hyaenidae > Proteles > Proteles cristata. The sequence goes on from JAESUZ010000810.1 coordinate 58,670, forward strand.
CTTCATTTATCTGGAAACTTTTCTTAAGGGAAACATCTTCCCTCCCAAGAAGTCTAGTTCAGAGTCAACTCTTCACTCTCGTCAGTGTGCCTCAAGGCAACCTCCTCCAAGTCTTCAAAGCCCCAGAGGGTTCCCTTGGGACCTCAGTTTCAGTCTCATCTCGGTGCAGACTTTCAATCATTTTCATATCATAACATGTCAACTGTTTCTGTCCCCTCTTTAAGTTCAGTCTTGGAGCAAGAAGCATAAACATCCTTCATGGAGGCAGCTCTGTTTGTCCAGACCCCGTCCCCTGGAAAAGTTATGATCAGCAGGAAACGAAAACAACCGGCGCTGCTTTTGTTTTCATTGATTTCAGTGACATTTTGAAAATGAAGCACCTAAGCCAAACCAAATCCCAGGCTTCATTCTGACTAAAATTCGAAACGAGGAACTTCATGCGGAACATTAAAAACTCAATTGTCTCCGGCTACAGCTGAATGAAAAGCTCAGATTAAAACTGGCAACGATTTACTTCCTACAAACATGCTTTGTTCCTAGCTAACTTGTCAGCTCATAAAAAACGCCTCTGTACAAGCAGCTGTCTCATTCAAGACGCTGAGTCCTTTCATGGTCGTCAGTACGAATGTGTTACACAGAACCCAGTGCGGGACCCTTGCTCTAAAACCCTGGCCTAGAGTGTGGGCCTCCCCGCTTCCCTGGTATGCCTTTCTTCCAATTTGGTGACTTGCATTTTCAATAAATGGTTATAGAAAATGCCATGCTCTTCATGGAATCCCCTCATCATTCTGTTTCCCAGAAGCCTGTTTGTGGTAAAAGCCGGCCCTGGAGGCAAAACAGGGGAGGTCTCTGAAGTTTCCAATTCTTAATTCTTGTTCTTGCTCGTAGCTGCTCTGGGCTAATTCATTTAACGTCTTTATATCTTTAAATGTTTCCTTAGTGGATTGGGTAACTTGTGGTGACCACCCTGAGCTAGCCTGCTGGAGAGAAAGCAAATCAAAATTATGGCAAACCATTTTGCAAATATAAAGTGGCTGATGAATAACCATTATGACTTTCCCAATGAGCCAGTAAATAAATTGATGACGCATCCAAGATGCCTCATTATTTCCTGGATTATCTAGAGAGGCACTGTCAACCCAACCTCAACACGAGTACTCAACATGAATAGTAATACATACCACTGTACAGACCAGGGGTGAATGCACGTGGCTAACATTAAGGTTCTTCCTTTACTTTATTCTTCCCAGTTCTACCTTTGTTCATGTTGCTCCACTGACCTGGAGTGATCTCTTTTTTATTCTCATCCCATTCTGTAAATCTCTAAAAACTCACATACCCTCATTCCTTTAAGGCCCAAACTCTATTATTGGAAACTGTTTACTCTGACCTAATGAAAAGAGGATTCTAGGTGTTCAAAGTTCATAGAACGTAATTCTCAATTCTGACATGCATTAGCTCTGTGACCTAGGATTGCCCCTTAACATCTCTGAGCCCCAGTTTGCTTAACTATTAAAATGAGATTAGGAGTACCTGCCTCGGGCCTATAGAATGGGAGAAGATATTTGCAAACAACATAGCAGATAAAGGGTTAGTATCCAAAATCTATAAAGAACTTATCAAACTCAACACCCAGAAAACAAATAATCCAGTGAAGAAATAGGCAAAAGACATGAAGAGATACTTTTCCAAAGAAGACATCCAGATGGCCAACCGACACATGAAAAACTGCTCGACATCATTCATCATTAGGGACATACAAATCAAAACTACAATGAGATACCACCTCACACTTGTCAGAATGGCTAACATTAACAACTCAGGCAAAAAATGGATGTTGAGGATGTAGAGAAAGAGAATCTCTTTTGCACTGCTGGTGGGAATGCAAACTGGTGCAGCCGCTCTGGAAAACAGTATGGAGTTTCCTAAAAAAATTAAAAATAGAACTACCCTAGAACCCAGCAAGTGCACTACTAGGTATTTATCCAAGGGATATAGGTGTGCTGTTTCAAAGGGGCACATGCACCCCAAAGTTTACAGCAGCACTATTGACAATAGTCAAAGTATGGAAAAAAAGAGCCCAAATGTCCATCGACGGATGAATGGATAAAGAGGATGTTGTATATATATACAATGGAGTATTACTAAGCAATCCAAAAGAATGAAACCTTGCCATCTGCAACTACGTGAATGGAACTAGAGGGTATTATGCTAACTAAAATTAGTCAGAGAAAGACAAATATCATATGACTTCACTCATATGAGGACCTCAAGATACAAAACAGATGAACATAAAGGAAGGGAAGCAAAAATAACATAAAAACAGGGAGGGGGGACAAAACATAAGAGACTCGTAACTATGGAGAACAAACAGAGGGCTGCTGAGGGGTTGTGGGAGGGGGATTAGGCTAAATGGGTAAGGGGCATTAAGAATCCTAAAATCATTGTTGCACTATATGCTAACTAACTTGGATGCAAATTTAAAAATAAACAACTTATTAAACAAACAAACAAGCAAACAAAAAAAGGAGTGCCTGTGTCGGGGCATCTGGGTAGCTCAGTTGAACATGCGACTTTGGCTCAGCTCGTGATCTCAGGGTTCATGAGTTCAAGCCCCACAACAGGCTCGCTGCTGTCAGCCTGTCACCACAGAGCCCACTTCAGATCCTCTGTCCCCCTTTCTCTGCCCCTCCCCTGCCTGTGCTCTCCGAAAAACAACTTTTTAATATTTTTAATGTTTTATTTATTTCTGAGAAAGAGAGACAGCATGAGCAAGGGAAGGTCAGAGAGAGAGGCAGACACAGAATCTGAAACAGGCTCCAGGCTCTGAGCTAGCTGCTAGCACAGAGCCCAATGCGGGGCTTAAACCCACAAACTGGGAGATCATGACATGAGCCAAAGTTGGACGCTTAACTGACTGAGCCACCCAGGTGCCCCTTTTTCAAATTTTTAAACAAAAGAGTGTTGGGCTCACAATTCCATCAGAGGTCTTTCCCATCTGGGATCATGTTGGTGTGGGGTTAGAACATCAATAAAGGTTGAAATAGCACACCTACCCTATGGCAGAATATGTTTATAGCAGCTGCCTGGTGCTTTGGATTCATTCCTGACACAGCATAATATATAGGGAACTTCTTGGCTGAGGCAAAAAGAAAAATTCAAAAATCATTTTTTGAGTATATATTATCCAGCAGGTACTATTCCATAATTGTTATGGGCTGAATTATTTCCCATTAAAATTTGTATGTTGAAGTCCTAACCCCCAGTACCTCAGAATGTGAATATATTTGCAGATGAGCTCTTTATTTTTATTTTTTTAATATAATTTATTGTCAAATTGGCTAACATACAGTGTGTACAGTGTGCTTTTGGTTTTGGAGGCAGATTCCCATGGTTCATCCCTTATATACGATACCCAGTGCTCATTCCAACAGGTGGGGGGTGGGCTCTTTAGAGATGTAATTAAGATTCATTGAGGTCATTAGGATTGACTCTAATCTGATATGATTGGTATCCTTATATGAAAAGGGGATTAGGACACAGACATGCACAGAGGGAAGATGATGTGAAGATGGCCATCTACAAACCAAAGAGAGAGGCTTCAGAAGAAACCCACACTACTGACACCTTGATCTTGGACTTCTGGCCTCCAGGACCATAAGAAAATAAAATTTCTGTTTACACAACTAGGCTGTGGTACTTTGCTAAAGCAGCCCTAGCAACTAAAAGCTATATCTCCCACTCTTCAGAAATAATCCACCACCTAAAACATGTAGACAATTCAAAAGAATAGATTTTGTTCACTGGTTTTAAACACAAACAAGAGATCACTTGATGAGTTTTTACATTTCTTTTTATTCGAATCAGCCAATTTCTCCATTCTTTCTCTTCCATAAGAAAATAACCTTTGAAATCATGAGTGATAAGAAATTTATTCATTCTTGCTTGGAAACCAAGGAATGCTAAGGAATGCTAATTTTCCTTACAAGGAAAGTCTAAGTTATGCTGCAAAAACAAACAATCCTGAAATTGTAGAGATTTTTAATTCAGTTTTGTTTCTTATGCTAAATGAATAAGGATTCTGTTCTATGTTTCCTCACTAGTCTCTGCCAGTTTACCAACCAAGGTTTAACAGTTGCTGTGGCCAGTGGAGGGGAATGTTGTGAATCTCTCATGGGCTCTTATGTTCCTCTACCTAGAAGTGACACAAGTCACTTTCACTCATACTGCACTGCTCAAAATAAGTCACATGGTCAAGGCTACCTTCAAGGAGGGAGGCAGCACAAATCTACATGACAGGAGAAGAACCAGAATATCAGTGAATAGGACTATTTGTGCCACAGTCCTTCTTTGTAAAGATAACAAAATTCTTACCACAGCTGAAGCAGCAGTAATAGAGAAGTCCTATGGATTTAGAGAGACAAGAGTTCTACCTACAGATGACATACATTCCCTTGACTTTCCATACATAAAATTAAAGACGGTACATGAACCTTGGAGTCAAATTAATCTCTTCCACTGAAGCTAATAGTCTTAGGCTTCTCAGAATCTCTGTTTATTCATCTGCAACTTTTCTTGTAATACTTCTTTGGTGATTAAGTAAAATTACATTTGTAATCAATCCTCCGCATGGTCTAAACCATAGTAGATGCCTGTCCCCTCTACCAACTGCCTCTTTGAACCATATCCAGAATGACTTTCTCATCTAATTGCTTGTATTAATCGATGACACTCAGCTGCTCCACCTCATTCTACAGAAGGCTCAGCCTTGCCTAAACCACAAGTACCTACCCTCCAGAGAGTCTTCTTACGTCTCTTAGACATTTAACATGCCTGAACATGTATATTTCTTAGGAGATTACATTATTATTATTATTCTCTCTTCCTTCTTCTCTGTCTCTGTCTGTCTCTCTCTGTCAAGTCCTGTGCTGACCTCCAGCCTCCAAGCCCTAGGCTAGAAAATGAGGCCAAACAAGTTTAAAGCATGAGATGCTAATGATGGTTTGTCTTCTTCAGTATTCATGACATTGAAGTTGTCTCCTCATGAACAGGGAAAGCAATCCCAGAAGAAACCAAATGTCTCTTACAGATGACTCATGGTTCCTTCTACTCTCTCCCTCCAGTTTCCCTGGATTGGAGGAGGAGGAGGAGGAGGAGGAGGAAGAGGAAGGGTAGCAGCAGCAGATCTCCTACCTACTTACCTCTCCCTCCCACTGCAAAGTGAATCAGAGGCTCAGGGCAAACATCTGGGTAATCTGAGTAATTAGCCCCTTTTAAATTGAGGCAACAGGCAAGGACTGGCCAGGACAGGCACCCAACCAGCCTCTCTTCTCTGGGTAAAACTGGTGCCAACCCTGGTCTCACTTTTAGCTTTTCACTATTAGCACTTGGCCCCAGGGCACTAATGGGCAAACTGGCCCACAATCTTACCCACTATGGATGCCACACCCGGGTTTCCCCAGCTTGTATCTGAGAGTATTGAGTGTAGTTGATTGGTGTCATAGACTTGTCTGTATGTAAAGCAGGGTCAAGAGCTCTCGCCTTATCAATATTTAGATGAGTGTCCTGGGGCCATTGAGCAAAGCTGAATTAACAAAGAAATACCTTTAAATGCAACTTTTTGTTATCACTTCCAATTGAAAGTTGCTGCAATTGTTACAACTGTTTAGATAACATTATCAACCTTTACATTTTAGAAAGCACTTTTCATACATTTTCATTTGATCTCCCTAATAATGTGGCTTAGGGAAGTGAATGATCTCTGTGTTCAAAGTGTCACAGCTATTAAGTGTGTCTTCTAAAACCCAATTCTGTGTTCATGACACATAGCAGACCTTGGAATTCAGTTACAGAGATCCAAAAACACCTATGTTATTCCAGACATGGTAATAAGTGTCTTCACATATGCAGATGGATATAAACTTCATAGCAATGTGCAATGGTCACAGGACTACAAAGTACTTCCATTTATCCAAATATATGTGTATGGTGTGAAGGAGACTGGGAAGGGTGGGTGATAGTAAGAAACAAGTCCCAAAAAACAAAGATAATAAAATTTATTATTCCCATTTCTTACAAGAAAAAGAAGGTTGAAAGATGAGATGAAAATTGCTAATGGGAGGGGTACCTGGATGACTTGGGTGGTTAAGCATCTGACTCTTGATTTCAGCTCAGCTCATGATCCTGCTGTTCATGGAATCAAGCCCCGAGTCAGGCTCTGTGCTGACAGCGTGAGGCCTGCTTTAGATTCTCTCTCTCTCCCTCTCTCTCCCTCTGCCCCTCCCCAGCTTGTACACATGTACACATGCACACATACTCTCTTTTTTTAAGTTTACTTATTTATTTTGAGAGAGAGAATCCCAAGCCCAATGCAGGGCTTGATCCATGAACCATGAGATCATGACCCAAGCTAAAGTCAAGAGTTGGATGCTTAATTGAGTTACCCAGGCGCCCCCTTCTCTCTCTCTCAAAATAAATATGAAACATAAAAAAAAAGAAAATAGGGGAATCTTAGGTAGAATCAAAAATCAAATCTGGTATCATTTCACAATATCACAGCAGATGGATAGAATGAAGGATGGATGAAGGGCAAATCTATCAACCTTGAGGCTGCTGGAGGAGTTTTCTCCTCCAAAAGCAATGGTTCAGATTCACCAACACATGAATGAGTTCTTTTGAATCCTAACACCTATCCTTTTAGCAAAAGGATGTGATGAAAAATAACCCAAGGAAGATCTGAAAATGACTGAAAGCACAATGCAAAGTACCAGTGGGCACTGCGTTACACATGAACAATGACAGCAAAATCTCCCAAGTCTGATGGGCTTAACCTTGTGCCAACTAAAGGAGCAGTTTATAGCTCCTCTTGTCAGAGATTTTTCCAGATGAAAGAACTAAAGACAAGCCCAAGTCAGAAGAACAATAAAGCAGGTAAAAACTTGCATTGAACAAAGACAGAGACCCATTCTTGTGATTGGCAAGCCACTGGTCACCATTCAGTAACGCAGAGATGGTCCCATCCCCTCTGTGACTCAAACAATCCACCCCACCCCCCAAAAGACTGTGCTGCCAGGATATGAGTAGTTAGCTCAAATAATTGCAGGGTGCTCTTTGCCACGGGGGCTCCTGTTTCCGTAGAGATCACATCTTCCCCTAATCAGAGCAGGATTTTCATATGACCCAGCCAAACTGCCCTTGCCTTTGACTTCTCAGGAAAATTAAGGGGGAATGCTGAGGAGTGAGAACAGGAAATTAAGATTCTAGGAGAGCTGGCTAGATTTTCTAAGGAGGATTACAGATATAATAGCTGACTTGCTATCATCACAGTACTATGTTTTTACCTGCCTCGTTTCAATTAATCCTCATAATGACTTCTTGAGGTAGTATCCTTTCCATCTTAAAAGTGAGGAAACAGAGATACAGAAAGGTTAAGTAATTTGCCCAAGGCCACACAGCCAGTAAAGGCAGAGCCAGAATTCAAACCCAGGAGTGTCTGGTACCAGATCTTTTACTTCTCTTATTCACTACTCAATGAGGCCTGTCCTTAAAGGAAGAACTGGGAGACACTGGATGCTTTTTTAAAATAATATTTTTATTTTATAATGTAAATCTGCCTAATTATAAAGACTTTATTCTTTTGTTTCTTTTAATTTGAAAAAGAGAGCATGAGTGGGGGAGAGGGGCAGAGGGAGAGAGAGAATCTTAAGCAGTCTCCATGCCCAGCACAGAGCCCAGTGCAGGACTCAATCCTACAATCCTGATCATGACCTAAGCTGAAATCAAGAGTCAGATGCTCAACTGACTGAGCCACCTAGGCAACCCTAAATTTACCTAATATAAGTAATCTTATATCTTAGTGTATCCATCTTTCTCACAAATGATAAAGGTTCATCATCCATCAGACCTTCTGAAAAATATCTTCATCTCTTTTTAGAAGGAAAGAGGAGATAAAATTTCAGATTCATTTGCTTGTCATTGAGGTGCTAGCAAGGACAATTTTTTCATTCAACAAATACTGAAACCCCACTATTCATCAAACCCATGTAGGGTAATGTGAGTGCAAGCATTTGCCTAAACCATGAATGACTGAATGACTTTATCTTCATGAAACAACAATGTGACGGTTTGTAAGCAATCCATAACTTTCAGATCCTACAAAGTGTTATAAAGCGCTTCAAGAGTCAGTTCAGCTCTTGGCTTAATGTCACGCAGTCCTCCATATACATCCACCAGCTAAGGTGACCCTAGCTACAATAACACTTCATCCTGGATCAGATACATGGTAAGGTAGTATATACACTGCCAACGGGTGGGGGGCACATTATCTCTGTCACGATGACTCAACTTTGCCATTGTTGCACAAAAGCCGCCCTAGGCAATATGTTAATGAGTGTATATGGCTGGGTTCCAATAAAATTTTATCTATAGAAACAGATTGCAGGCTGGATTTGGCCGACAGACCACAGTTTGTCTCCCTCTCAACTCCTGTCCCTGACAAATACATACAGACATACATACATACATATATAAAGACATTCACACTCATCACAGTCTGCTGTCCTAGTGCCTTACCCTAGGATCATGGAAGGCTTTTCTAAGTTGACTTTTTCTGAGTACCCACTGTGAAGAGTGGCTAATTACTATTGAGCTGCTAACCACATCCAAAATGAGCAAACTGTCAAAGCAACTAATTTGACCAACACAGTGACCACTGAATAGAAAACCCTACACTTAACTTTCTCCTTGCCCCATCCCTCCCTTTAATTTCCACAGCTCTTATCACAATAGGGAAAAGAGGTACCTGTTTGATTATTTTTGGTTTTGAGTTTTGTACCCAAATCCTGTCTTTTAAAATAAAGGAGATTTTATATTCTTCATTCATAAAAAAAAAAAAAAAAAACCCTCTTACTGAAGATGTTTTGATTTGACTTGGTTTTAGTTGCGCATCTGGTTTATTCCAGCACCACCCACAATCTTCCCAGTTTCAGGGTCTCTGGGGGAGGAGAGGGCAGAAACCTGTGCTCTTCCCTTCCCTCCCAGAGCACCTCGCCTTCCCCTAGGTCCTGCGTATCTTTTGGAAATAGCAAACAGAGAGAAGAAACTAGAAGTAGCAGGGGAAATGGAATAGAGCAATGGTATAACTATAACTCTATAAACTCATTTTCATTTTCTTTTTCTCTCCCTCCCTGTTCACTCATCCTTCTTGAAGACAGAAAGGGGCCACAAGTTTCTGCTAGGAATCTTTAGTGTAAGAAAGAGGAAAGTAGAAACTGCAAACTAAGTGCGGTGACCTGCATGTCTGGACTGGCTACCGCTCTGATCTGCTGAAGGCCTCCGTTTCTTAGACCAGGGTGTCCTGTAAGTCAGACCATGCAGAGATGCCTATTCTCAGGCTATTTCTACAGATTTCCTACTTCATTTGCATTTATTTTGTCTGTTTGTCAGTTTCAGTAAACACTTTAATTAATTATATATTTTCAAGTGCTTGATCATGTGCTGTATAGCTAAAGGGTACAATTTTTTAAATCAATGAGAAAAAAATCACTTATAGGGCTCATCAGCTGGAACATCTGGTGTTTCACATATAAAAGGGGGATGGGAAAGAAATTCTCCAAATCAGGAATTCTATTACTTTGCCTAGAAAGGGTTCTGTCTTGCAACAAGATTTGTTGTGAAAGCCCCCAAAGGTATAAGAACCAATCTGTCTCAAGAATGGAGACACCCAGGAGAACAGGAAGAAGTGATTGACTCTCAAAAGGAAGCAGATCCAAGGATAAGAATCAAATGTCAGCTCATTACAAGGAGAAAAAGGGAGGGGCCACTGCACTCCCGGATTATTAAAAGAAGCAAACTAGACAAAACAAAAAAAGTAAAACACATGTGCCAAGGTCACAGCCAATTTGATCAGTCCTGGTGTCCTACACACAGACAGGTTCAGGTATCTGGTAAGTTTTGGCTTATGCTCTGAGGCAGGGAGAGGGAAAGATGCAGACATTCTCCAGCTGTAAAAGAAGAATCCTGTGGAAGGAGGAGTGGATGAGCCATCCCAGCTGCTCAATCCAATGCCCCATATAAGGGTTTCCTGCCCAGTGATTGCACAGAAGCTATAGCATAAATAGCAACCATGGCAGGTGGCAGACAGGATACAAATATTAATAGTAATAGCTACCACTTATTGAGTACCTAGTGTAGTGCCAAGTCTGCTGGGCATTTTTACCTATATTATATTTATTCCTCATAACCTAGGAGATAAATGGTGTTATCCTTATTGGACAGATGAAAAATTGTCAAGAGTAAAAATAATCTAGCTCAGGGTCACACAGTTTTTTAAGAGGAGGAGTCAGGATCCAAAACCAGATCTTTGTAAATCTAAGGTTTAGGTGAAACATCACTAGTTATCACGTTTGCCATTGCTTTCAGAGAATCAAGATATTGCTTGAATCCCAAGTAACTACCACCAGAAATTATACCCGCCTGCCACACCACAACAGATGATTACCTGCTGTGAAAAAATCTCTTATCCGATAAAACTTTGCATTTACCACCCCTCACCCCCCAACTGCTGGGTACAGTATGTATCACACCTCCCTCCAGATGTCTCAAGTGCCTCCCACTGACTGAATGACCAAATCTAACTGGAAAGCTATTGGCAAGTGAATCTGGAAATGGAGTTCCCAGGCTTTTAGCTCTGCAGTACGAGGAGATCATAGGATGGAGTAAGAATGATTCTGCATTGGCAAAGAAACTCCTTCACAGTCAGAGATGAGCACTGCGACAACCCAGAATTCAGGAAAGTATGTGAGCATGGGTGTAATCCACTACAGGTAACTCTACATAGGGGAGGGAGAGTGTAGAGTGGCTACAGGTCAGTAGAAGTAGCTGGTGGGGTAAAAAATAACAATAATAAAAGAATAAATGTTTTGGCCACTACTTTGCCCTGAATGTATTCTCAAGTGTTCAGGGTCTGGTATTTTTTTTATGGATTCAACTTCTGAACAGCCTCTGGAAGAAAAGTAACATGTTTCAAAAGTCACTTTCCAGCCCTTCTTACTCTTACTAGAGTCCATTTTGAGATGCCTGTGCACCAATAGCTTTAATTAATGACATCAGCACTCTGGACTGTTTTCTACTTTCAATGAACATTCCTACTTGTCAGCTGCCCTACGTTTCCCTCACCCTACTTTCTTTAGGAACGACTTTAATTTTAAGGGCTGAATTAACTGAAATGACTTATGAGAAATTTTGTTAATTTTTAACTTCATTTCAATTATCAAAGTTACATTCTTATTCCCTACTTCCTGAGGGCAATTACTTTCAGTTCTTATAGCTCTTTCTTACTTCCGTATTTCTCAATAGTGGACTTACACTGCTAGTTCTTGACTTTTCCATTTTTTTTCTTAAATAGTTTATTGTCAACTTGGTTTCCATATAACACCCAGTGCTCATCCCAACAAGTGCCCTCCTCCATGCCCATCACTCCTCTCCCCCACATCCATCAGCCCTCAGTTTGTTCTCAGCATTCAAGAGTCTCTCATGGTTTGCCTCCCTTCCTCTCCCCAACTATTTTTCCCCTTCTTCTCCCCCATGGTCCTCCATTAAGTTCCTCCTAAAATCCACCTATACGTGCAAACATATGGTATCTGTCCTTCTCTGCCTAACTTATTTTGCTCAGCATAACACCCTCAAGGTCCATCCATGTTGCTACAAATGGCCAGATTTCATTCTTTCTCATTGCCATGTAGTATTCCATGGTATACATAAACCACATCTTTTTGATCCATTCATCTGTTGATGGACACTTAGGCTCTTTCCATGTTTTGGCTATTGTTGAGAGTGCTGCTATGAACATTGGGGTACATGTGCCCCTATGCATCAGCACTCCTGTATCCCTTGGGTAAATTCCTAGCAGTACTATTGCTGGGTCATAGGGGAATTCTATTGGTAATTTTTTGAGGAACCTCTACACTGTTTTCCTGAGGGGCTGCACCAGTTTACATTCCCCCCAACAGTGCAGGAGGGTTGACTTTTCAATTTAGATATTATCTGTTGACTCCATACTACTGAAAATGAGGACTTAGCTTCCATGCTATTCAACACACTCATACATGTACACATAGACACACACACACAACCAAAACATTCCTGATTTTCCACTTACCTTTCCAGTATAATTTTAGGTTAAATCAATATTCAGGATTACATTATTATGACTATATAATATTTATTCACAGCTGCATCACGTAGTTTTCTTTTTTTTTTTAATTTTTTTATTGTTTTATTTATTTCTGAGAGAGAGAAAGAGACAGTGTGAGCAGGGGAGGGTAAGAAAGAGAGGGAGACACAGAATCCGAAACAGGTTCCAGGCTCTGAGCTAGCTGTCAGCAGAGCCTGATGCGGGGCTCGAACCCACAAACCGTGAGATCATGACCTGAGTCAAAGTTGGACACTTAACCAACTGAGCCACCCAAATGCCCCTTCATCATGTAGTTTTCAATATTTCTTTTCTTGTAAAATTTTGCTTTTCTTAGAATTAGTCATCTTTTTTCCCCCTTGCTTAGTTTTCAGTAATCACTAATTGGTCTGCTACCATTCTGAGATTACCTGTCACCACCAACCAGGGAACTGGACACTGTGTCTCATGAGATTCTCCCAGGCAGCTCCCTTGAATATTCCCCTCTCCCCAGGATATAAGGCCACAGTGGCGGCGGTGGTGGTGGTGGTGGTGGTTACATTTTCCCTCAGTTGATCCAAATAACTATATTTAGCTTCTCCTCCATATCATGACTCCCCCTCCCCTTTCTAGATGATCTCATGTATATCCCCAGCCTGTGAAAGTAGGAGGCTAGTACATTCCAGAGCCCTAGATTTCCCAGTGTCCCTGTGGTCAGTCTGGCTGCGTAGGAAATAAGAAAGAGATACCAAAATACAAAAGCGTGGGAAGGGTTTCCAAGAAGTTATCTAAACCATTTCTGCAAATAGATAACATTATTTCCTTAAACACAGGATGCCACAGAGAGATTATAATAAATGTTGCAATGTAAAAATCAGTTTCAAAATGCCAGTGTTTTTCCCTTTTTTAAGCCAACTGCTTTGTGTTAAGTGTTGCTGCCAGGGGTCTATGAGTGAGCTCTGTGCAGGCCCAGTGCCCAAAGGCTTTTTCCAAATCCATTTTCCAAAATCACTTATAAGGCTGTTGCTCCATGGAGCATAGACTTTGGCTGCCTTCCTCAAATTCAGATACTGGATTATAACTGATCTACTACAAGTTGGTTAGCTTGAAGCTTCCTGGAAAGCCAAATAACGATGGGGGAAAAAGTAATATTTTAGCATACATTCCACAGAGAATACAAAATACAAGTGATTTAGACCTTGAGTGATCATCGTCTCTCCCCATTACACAAAGAATACAGCAGTGTCCATCACTCTATAAACATTAGAGAGAGAGAGAGAGAGAAGTATGTATTGTAATATCAAGCTTAGCTGGCATATTAATTACTAAAACACTCTAATAAATCTATTTCTGCACCTCTAAGACTAAAATAGCAATAAATTTCTAAGATCATGACCCCTCTCCTCCTTTAAAAGAATCTTATAAATTAATACAAATGACTTATATTTGGAGTACTTTTTTATATTGAAGACTAATTTGAATACAACAAAATATATAAATCTTAAGTATACAGTTTGGTGAATATTTACACTTGTAAACCCCCATATTACCGTCATCCAGATCAATAAAGAATATTTCTATTACCCAGAAAGTTCCCTCATGTCTGTATGCCTGTTTGGTACATTTTCTATGGTAAACCTTCTTTATTACCAACATATTCATAACTTTCTGCTAATGAGGATATTTGATTAGGCAGAACCTTGACCATACGGGGGAGAAAAGAAAACTACCATTTATCAAGTAAATGCAATTTGCCAAGCACTTTGGCGTCTCATGCTAATCTTATTAGACAGGTGTCATTATCTCTGTTGAGGCAATGAAGAAGCTTGGGCTCTGGTAATTTAAGGGAAAGTCATCAGTAAGCGACTCCAAAGCCCTGTTTTTATCCCATTCAATCACACCACCAAGTAATACAGCTTACTACCCTTTGCAACTAATGAAAGGTGAGGTTTCCTTCTTTAGCAATTCTCACTTATTTATGCCCAATAAAGGAAAGTGATAAAAAATAAATAAATGAAATGCACAGGAAATAAAAAACACTTCTCTACTAGGTAACTTTAAAAATAGCTCTATCTATTAATTTACCTTTAAAAATATTAAAATTTACTTTAAGAATAAGAAAAAAGATATTGCTCATATTCTAACTATGTTTTAAAAACAAAAAGGCATAGCTCTTTTTTTATTTTTTTAAAATGTTTATTTATTTTTGAGAGACAGAGAGAGACAGAACATGAATGGGGGAGGGGCAGAGAGAGAGGGCGAAACACAGATTCTGAAGCAGGCTCCATGCTCTGAGCTATCAGTGAAGGGCCTGACACAGGGCTCAAACCCAGAGACAGTGAGATCGTGAGCTGAGCCAAAGTCGGACGCTTAATGGACTATATCACCCAGGCGCCCCAAAAAAGCATAGCTCTTTAATCTCCTTGTTGGGGCCAGCTTTGTTATTGCTTTTATATCAATTCAGGACCAGGAATAAAGGAGTTAATTAGGAATAAAGGAGTTAGACTCCTTAAACTACCTGCTGTTCACCTGACCACTAGGACCAGGAATGAAAAGACCCAGGTCATGGGAGCAGTGGTTCTGTGGCACCCTGGAGAACGTTCCTCAGGAGCCAAATCTTGTGTCCTCGTGGCTTTGTGGACAACTTCCCAGTGTGCCTGGGACTGCTGTAGTTTTAGCCCTGCAAGCCCGGTGTCCCAGGAAATCCCTCAGTCCTAAATGAACCGAGCTGGTTGGTCACTCTACTGCTCAGCCACTACTTGTCAAAGTACTTTAAGAAAGTGTTGTTCTTTGGGTGCCTGGTAGGCTCAGTCGGTTGAGCACCTGACTTCAGCTCAGGTCATGATCTCACAGTTTATGAGATCAAGGCCTACACTAGGCTTGCTGCTATGAGAGTGGAGCCCACTTCAGATCCTCTGTCCCCCTCTCTCTTTGCCCCTCCCTTGCTCATGCTCTCTCAAAAATAAGTAAACACTTAAAAAAATGAAAATGTTGTTTTTGGTCTTTTGAATTCCAAAGGATGACTGGGAAAGTGAACAAGATCATAAATGCAAAATATATCATTTGTTCACCAAAGAGTAAAAGAAGACTAGATAGTCATTTGCTCATGTGCAGATAAGGAATCACCAGAAGATGAACATGGGAGAGTAATTTCACTAGCTTCCAGGAAAGGAACTTGGTGCTGACTGACAGGGGAAGACGGTGATCTCCTACTGCATGCCCTTTTCGAGCCACTTGAATTAAATGAACACAAATGTATGACAATACTAACCCAGTGTTATCAAACTGCCCCACAGCCAGCTTTAAGGGGCTGGAGGGAGGGGAGGCAGAAAAATAGTAGAGGTGATTGCAGACACCCTCCACCTGTTTAGACCAGCTTTGTACTCAGCCATTTTATATTATGAGTTTCCTCAAAAGACTTCATTTAAGTAACAGGTTTTGTGATAGTTTTGAAAACTTGAAAACCATAGCATTAATCTCTTTGCTCACAGTGTGCAAATAGCAATACTCTCTGAACAACTCTTTACATAAAAGGGACCCTAAGGTCTTCTGGGAAGCAGAAGTCAAAGGCATCAGGTTCAGACCCATACTTGCTGTTTGTGGGACCATGAGCAAGCTTTTTCATACCATATGAGCTTTAATATCTTCATATGTTTAAGAAAAAAAAAAGGCTGTGTGTGTGTGTGTTAGCTCAAAAGGTGGTTGTGAGGATTAAACACCATAGTATTTTTGAAAGTAACTAGCACTGTCCTCAGATATACAGCAAACGCTTAATTACTGGCTAATCTGACACTGAATCAAAGTGTTAAAAAGCATTAATGCAATAGCAGTCCTCAGGCCCCGTGAATGCCTCTACATTGGCCCTCTGCCCCCAACCCCAATCTCAGCATTCAATTATACAGAAAATTAGATCTTCCAGATGCCAGGATCTAGAGACAATTCCAGGCTTAACCCATTCCAGTCACAGAAACCAACACAGAGGTCACACAGCAGAAACAGTCAGTGTGTGTGACAGGAGACGAAAGCGAAGGGGTAGTCTTCTGGAATGAGCTTGACTGCATGCAGCAGGGTTTGTTCTCCACAGAACGGGACACACGGGTGTTCAGCATCCTCTCTGGGCTTCTGAACCAGATGAAACAGAGGCAGTGCTGAGACAGAACAAGAGAGAGAGGGCCTGAGGAAGGGAGAATTCAGGAAAGTGATTGCAGAAATGGAGAAAATGGGTGAAGCCGGGAGACCCAGCCCAGACACACTACCAGAAAGTAAAGAGGGAAGATCTTAACATCATTTTCAGTTAACCACATTTATCAATGCTTAAAATATGCGTGTGCACACACACACGTGCACACACACACACACACACACCACAAGAAGAGGGTATACTTGTGATTCCCACATCAATGCAAGTCAACTTTGGTGCTGGAGACCACTGCTGCATCTCACACCTTTGTGCCTGAGTAAGTGATCGCATCCCACAGAAGCCCAGGGACCCCACTGCGTAGCATGACCTGCGAAGCCATCAATCACAGCCCCTCAGCAGCCACCGGGCTACTCACTGGCACTGGCAGCGCTCCCAGTCTTACTCAAGAACTCCAGCTTCTCAATAACTCCAATTCTAACAACTAGTTGGCAAGAATTTATGAACATTGCCAAGTTAGCTATAATGAAACTTTAACCAAATTCAGTAGAAATTCTTAATCAACTTAACAAGACTAACTGGGTTAACCAACACTAGGGCTGTTCATATCATTTATCACCCAAGATCTTATTAAGTGAAAAAGATGCACTTAATAATTAAGTCAGGACAGTTGGCACAGACTGGGACATGTAGTTATACCTAACAATCTCTGTCTCTTTTTAAAACCCAGTGACTGATGGCCAAAGGGAGACTGATCTCCAGCAGCTCTGCACTTCCTTATTCATCAGATGTGCTATAATCACTTGTCTTCAGTCCCAGACAGGTATATGTCCACTGTATTTGTTATTAGAATTATGTAATTATATTCAATATTATATAAACTGATGAAACATACATGTAAAAAGGAAAGATTGTTTTTTGTAAAACTTTAGTTGAATGTCTTAAAAAACTCAAAAGTGTGGGGCACCTGGGTGGCTTAGTCGGTTAAGCGTCCGACTTTCGCTTGGGTCATGATCTCGCGGTTCGTGGGTTCGAGCCCCACGTCGGGCTCTGTGCTGACTGCCAGCTCAGAGCCTGGAGCCTGTTACAGTCTGTGACTCCCTCTCTCTCTGACCCTCCCCTGCTCACGCTGTCTCTCTCTCTCTCATAGAAATAAATAAAAATATTAAAAAAAAAAAACAAAAAAACTCAAAAGTGAGTTCTTTAAAAAACTGTTGTCCATACAGGTGTGGGTAAGACAACTGTAAAAGTTTAGGGAAAAAAATACAGTATATTAAAATTCTAGTCTAGACAGAGAGTACACTCAGTCCACTTTACAAGTGATTCTAAGATCTTGCTTCACTTTAAAGAAATTAAAACTGGATGTTGTAAATGATGCATGACTAGAGTGGTTTATGTGCGAATCAAGACATGAACTCCAAACAATGAACTCAGAGCAAGGAAAAGTTGGACCTGACAGCAAAAGAGAATCTATACGTTTTAAGTTGAAACTAAAGTTTTTAAAGTTTTTTTTTTTTTTTAATTCCCAACTTCAGCAGACTTTATCAAATAACTAACTAACCTCTGGTCCCTACCTTGACTCTTGCCACAATTACATCATGTCCTCGGTCTTCATACTTAAGCCAAGTCCTACAGGAAAAGGTCTCTGGCCAACACTGGATTTTCACATCACACTCCAAAAATTATTTCAAGGCAAACTCACTGATCACATTTTATTTATGTGATGAACCTTAAGAGAGAAGATTTTACACCAGACTGAAAAAAGACCCAGGGAGACTGAAACTAAATCAACAACTAATAAAACATCTGCTATTCTACAAACCATGCTTCTGGGCAATGTAAATGTATATGAGCTTATGGACCATAACTTCCTACCACAAACAAATTATGGCACAATAAGTAATTTTTACAGAAAATGAAAATGGGAAATACATCTGTATGCCTTATATCACACTTACATTACTACCAAGACATATATAACTTAAGAAGAGAAAAAGTACTCACCAGTTACAAATAAAGGAGAAAAAGAACATGGAGGTCACTATCATTGAAAACAAAGTCAAAGTTAGCGGTCTAGCCAAGGTGAATGAGGATAAGGGTTTCAGGGAAGAGGATGGAGGAAAGCAGAAGTCAGTGTGTGACTGCAGTCCAGTAAAAGGAACATGGCATCAATCTTACCCCATCCTATTACTAGAGTAACCACTTATTTACTAGATAAATAAATCCCCACGGTACTATTCTAAGGTCACAGTGCTATTTAAAGTATGTAAATAAAATAATAATACATAAAAACGTTTACTCTGTATTAGGTACTGTTCAAAGTGCTTTAAACTTATTAAGTCATTTAAGGAAAAATGAGGACTTAGAGTTGAATGAAAGATACAATTAAAGGAATGGAAAATGGGTTGTGTGAAGAGATTGATCATCAGAAAACCAGATAGGAGATAATGATTTCATTATGACAGAGGTCTCAGCTGCACACAAGAAAAAAATTACTTGGCTACCAAGCTGACCAAATACTGGGAAAGTGGTTGGGTTTTTTTTTTTCTTTCTTTTTTGTACTGTGACTCCAAAAGGCCATTTGCTTAGGGAAGGAGCCAAGGTACAAGGAAGCCAGGAGAAGGCCTAGGAGGCTGATTGGCTAAATGCAAATTGGCAGAGTATGGCCCAGATGAGCCCCAGCCCTACAAGTAAAGCCATCATCAAACTGCCAAACCAAAGGGTCACACTGAGAAGGTTGCCAGGTCACTGAAGCTGAGTCATTAGCCATGGGCTAGGGCAGAACACACTGAAAGAACATACCAGAGGCAAGAAGGCACAGTCTGAAAAAGCCAGCTGGATAGTATGTTGGAAATCTGTTGACAAGCAGATTGTCAAATGTTGAAAGAGATGCCCTACATCTCCAACCATCTTGCATTCGCTGTAACACATTGCTACTTGTGAATTGTTACTGACGCTGAGACTCTTCAAGGAAAATTTACTGGGCTAACTAAGTAAGGAACCTCTCTAAATGGTTCCATTATTTATCCTCTCTTATCTCAAGGCAGGATTTAGACAAGGCAATCACAATGTATCTACAGATTTGGGGATTCTATGAAAGACGTGGAAGAGATGAAAGAAAACAAGGTGGGACAAAGGAAGAGAAAAGAATATTAAGTTACCATTGATGTAAGTCTATTTTTAAAGTTTTAAGATGAGTGGCCCACCTGAAAGTGAAAATAAATGAGTAATTGTCCAGTTAACCTGATACAGTGGTTCTGAAATACCAATCCATGGCAGACAAGGCACATCAGAATAACCTGGGCAGGCTTTTTAAAATTATTATTCCCCCCTATTTCCCCCCAGACCTGCTAAATCAGAATCCCCCAAGACAAGACAGTTTCTATTTTTTTTAAAACTCCATGGGTGTTTCTGACATACAAGTATACTTGGGAACCTCTGACTTTTCAGATGCCCTTGTCCAGGGCCTTGTACCAAAACTTAAGAGAGGGCTTTGTACTCAGCCAACTTCTCAGGGCACAAGGACAGCAGTGCTGTTTGGTTCTGTCTGACTCAGATACTTACCAACAATAGGAGAAAAAAAAAATTAGCTAAGGACCTAATGGGGAAAATGAGACAGTGTTTATGGAAATCCAACTCCCTATGATGAAATGAATTGAATATATGAAACTTACTAATAGTTATCTTAAGCAGAAATATGTACTGGAAAATATAAATAATTGCAAGTGTAAGTACTCGTACCTCTAGAAAAACTTAGAATAGAAGCCCTGTCCTCATCTGAGTCCAAATCTACACCTTCTTTCATCATGCTGTCTGTATTCAGGTAGTCCTTTCTGGCTGCGTACCATTGTCAGTGCTAATATGTTCATCATAAAGAACTTTTATCTTTGTGTTTGCAATTACTCATTGCCCGATACCTAATACACACGTTTTCTTCCCCTTAAGACATCAACTATGTTAGTATGTTTGCTATTTCTATTTGTAGTCCTAATTTCTTTTGTATAAATTCATATAAACAAAGACACTTCTAAAAGCACAACCTTCTCCTATGACCTCTTTTGAATCAAACGGTTTGGCTCAGGGGTTCCAATCTTTTCAGTCTTGTGGAAAAAAAGAAGAGAAAAAGGTGGGGAGGAATAAATCACTTCTGAATTTATTTCTTTTATCTACTTTTTTTCCTTCATTTATCTACTCCCTTTCCTTACATTGCATGTATCACAATGTACTGTAAGTGGTTTCCATATCTTACATTTATTAATTTATACTACAAATTTGTGTGTAATTATTTATCCCTACCAAGGGTTTTAACAGTTCTAAGAGGACAGGGAGCATCTATACTGTCCATTGTTGAGTCACTTATACCTAGCTTTGTGCCTGGCTCATATAAATGCTTCATTATTATCTATTGAATTAATGGGTGGATGGATATATGGATAAACGGTTGTTTCCTACTGTCATTGCCACATTCTTCTGACAAAGGAACTGTGTGCTCTGGAGTCCTGAGAGAATGGAGATGATATCACATTCATTTGTGTGTCCACAGTATAAATGTTTGAAGAATGACTGAATAACCTAAGGCAGAGTTGACCAAGCCATGTGATTCACTGCTCTGTTGTTCAATACATTCAGCAAGAGTTTCATAAGCATGTATATTATCTGAACCAAATCAGCGGATTCAGCAGACATCCTCTGAACATGAATAGTCTTGCTTATGAAACAGCTGAATATCTAAATGTTTCTAAATTGTATATAGACTAAATAATTTGTGATCAGGAATTGTCCTTATTAGGGAGATTAGTACTCAGAGAATTCCAACTCATACACTGTTAAACCCAAGAAACAAATTATATGTCCACTTACCAGAGCCACGGTTTCCTTATGGCATCATCTGAGATGAGTCAGGATCAAAAAGGTCATCAGTATCAGAAATGTAATCACTGATTTCCTGCACAGTTGAAAGCTGAGTGACTGGATTTGGGAATGGAAGTTTACCACCCAAATACAATCCCCTCACCCCACTCCCCTTAAATATACCCAATCAAGTGAAGCTTGGTTACTCAGGCAGACTATGAAAAGCAAGATTTTCCTGTTTCTACTTTCAAATGTATGATAGGAACCTACAGAAAGTAAAATATGATTCAGTTAGGTAAACATTCTATTCAGTGAGTCAATAGACATACATCAGCTATCTACCTAAAAGACAACCTGAAAAAATTTAAGGTGCAGAATAACAAAATAAAAACTAGAGCTAACATCTATTGAGCACTTGATGTGTAGCTGTACAAAATATCTTATTGGATCTTCATGGTAACCTAGAGGTAGATTCTATTCTTACCACTATTTTATAGATGAGGAAACTGACATCCATAAAAGTTAAATAACTTTGCCAGGGTTACACTGTAAAAGATGGAGCCAAGATTCAATGCCAGACAGATGAAAAGGAAAAACTCCAAACCAATCATTGAACAGCTGAGTAAAGAAGCAGAGAAATAAGTGAACACTTTTGGAGGTTTTTTTGAAAGTTATGGAGTATAGAATACATGTAGGACTTTCCATTCCTTGTAGTTCAAACAGAGGAGGGGACTGTCCTATAGCGGTGGGTATGGGTGGGAATATAGCCAATCTGAAGCAAAATGAGGTAAGGAAAAAAAGTCCAGAATGAATAATACCTGTCTCTCCCAAGGCCCATTCCCAGAGAAGTTGTTCAGTTTTTCAGAATTTCCATCAAGGGTCACTTCTAGAAAACCAGACATTGGAGGCCCAAAAGAGGTAGCCTTTTTAGTATCCTATTAGCCCCTGAAGAGAGATAGCTCACTTAGTATCTTATTATTTGGGGGGAAGGAGAGAGGCAACAAGAATCACTCAACAAAAGAAGGTATTTTCCTCATAATTCATCTACTACCTGGAAGCCACAAACTTAGCACTTCCATTATTTCCATGACCACTGCTCTGCTCAGGAAACAGGAGGCCTAATCATAATCTATTCCCTGGATAGTTCCTAGCAAGTGAACTTGTGTTGAGGGCAATTCAGCCTGCACCTGGACACAACCAGCACTTGTTATCTGTTCCATCAAGCTTACCTAAGGGGTGACATAAAATTATGTGCCTGCAATCTTTTCTTTGGACTTCAAGTGCTCTAAGGAACCAGTTTAGCCTTGATTTTTCTCTGTGGGCATTGTGCACTGAGCACAGATTAAACAATTGCAGCAATATTTCTTGATATCTATCTTAATAGCAGGCCCTTCCTAGCAAGCGTTCTCTGTACAGCAGGATCATAACTCAGTCCCAGCTCATGGGTCTCAACCCCAGTCTGCACAGAAACTTCACATCACAGTTAACAATTAACAGACTTAGTTTTTGTTGTCAATGACCAAAGGCAGGAGCTGGCGTGGGAATTTGGAGCCAGAAAGCCAGAAAGACCGGAGTAAGGACAAAATATATGGGATAAATAGATCATATCCCATGATAGTAAATTTTATGTGTCAACTTGATTCCTCCTTGAGGTGCCCAGATACTTGGTCAAATATTACACTGGGTGTTTCTGTGAGGATGCTTTTAGATGAGATGAACATTTAAATTAGTGAGTAAAGCAAAGATTGTCCTCTCTAACGTGCTTCATCCAATCAGTTGAAGGCCTGAATAAAACAAAAAGGTTGACTTTCCTCCTAATATGGGAGAATTCTCCTGCCTTCACACTTGAACTGAAACATCAGGTTTTTCCTGGGATTAGAGCCTGCTGGCCTTAGGACTGGAAATATACCATCAATTCTCCAGTTCTTCAGACTGGAACTAAACCATTGGCTCTCCTAGGTCCCCAGCATGTGACTCACCCTGCACATCTGGGGACTTGCCCACCTCCATAATCACATGAGCTAATTCTTTTTAATACATCTCTTTCCTTCTCTCTTTATACATACACGCCTGCACACACAGAGTTTATATATATAAACTTCTATTGGTGTTGTTTTTCTGAAGAACCCTAATACAAGTTCATTGCACTTCAGCCTCTCTTACATGTGACCATTACCACACCTTCAGACCTCGTTAGCACCTGGATCTATAATTCAGCACCCCATTCTGACCACAACTTCCCTTCAGCTCTCTCAGTCCTTTATACCCACCACACCCTCTCTTTGACTCACTGAGACCTCCCGTCTTTGACCAGCTTCTCCTAATTAAGCCCTTCCTATACTCGTTTCCTGCTGTACCTGCCAGGGTTTCTGTCCATCATGCGGCATCTCTTGTCACTAACCTCAACTCCCTCGCCTGTAGTCAGCCACAATTGCCTGGAAAACCCCACATTCTAGATCAATCCCACTGCCTGCCTATCTTTTCCACATTTAGAGTCAGGCTGCTCAGAAAAACACACATACTGATGCCCCCTGCAAATTTTAACTTTCATGACAACTCCCTCTGGTTTCTCCTCCTTTATGCCTGGCCACCCTTTCTCATTTTCTGTCTGGGACTCTTCTCTCACCTGCTCCAGGAGCCCATTCTCTATATACATTCCTCAGATCATTTTGTTTACCCCCATGTCTTTAATCTCCACCTGCATCCTGTATACTCCCCAGACCAAATCACCAGTGCTGATCTGTCTCTGGATTCTAAATCCAACAGCCTCTTAAACAGCTGCAGATGCTCAAGTTCCACATCTGCAAAAGCAGCTCATGATCCCTCTTCCACCTTCATCTTAACCACCTCTAAAAACCTGTTTTCCTTGTATTTCCTATCTCAGTGAATGAAAACACCACCTCCCTAGTTGTTCAAAATAGAAACCTGGAACTCGCCCCCCACATCTAAATAGTCTCCACATTCTGTGTATTCTTCCTTCTTTAATATCTTCTATTTGATGCCCCATTTGTTTTGTATTTGTTCCAATTGGTTCCTTGCTTCAAGCTTTTATTGTTTTCTCATCCATGTTAATGCTTCAGTCTTATCCACCCTGCTCAAATCTGCAATGAGTCTTCCAGTCATTTATTAAACAAGTGTTTTTGGACTACCTACAAGGTGTCAGAAACAATACTGGGGGTATAACAAGGAAAAAACAGACACAGTTCCTACACTCTCTCATGGTTTTTTTTTCCTAAAGAATGAATTTGATATTCCCCATTTACAGACAGGTGGTATGGAGCCAGCCCCCTCTTGTGTGAAGCCCGATTCCTCTGCTATCTACTGTGTGTGTTTGGGCAAGTTAATAACTCTGCATTAACCTCGTCACCTATAACACAAGGATTATAAGAGTGCCCACATCTGTCACTGTTAGTCATTGATACACACAATGGTGGGTTAAGTGGTGCTTTATTGCTGGTTCATCCCATTATGATTTGATGGTCAGTAATCATGATGATGGCATATGAGTTGTCAAATATTTTTAAGTCACCCTTGCTTCCTCAGAGGGTCGATGTGAGGATTAGATGAGCTAATACATGTGAAATGCATGGAGAAGTGTTCAATAACTATTAGCTGATTTAAATTCAGTAGTTTAAACTGTAAACTAAGTAAAAACTCCTTAGTTTCCTGAATGTTCTTTTTTCCCACCTTTGTACCTTTATACATCTTGTTCCTTCTACTTAACTCCCCTAATATCTCTTGTGTCTGCATACAAATACACACATAAATACCTACTTTCTTCCACTGTTAGCTCAGTTTTTAAAAACTACCCAGGTCAGACAATACCTTCTGGAGGAAACCATCCTCGACGCCTGACTCCCCTCCTTGGTGTCCCACTACAGTCACTGACTAGCTAACATCTATTGCTATTGTCTTCTCAGGATCCTTTCCCTTGATAATAGCCATACCTTACCCTTCTTTCCTTTTGGGAAATGGCTCCTCTCTCACTACCCATTCTCTGTAAGTCTACAGTGTCTACAGTTGTAGTTTGTGGTCCTCCAGCCTTATTACCTAGATCCAGCAACCCATGATCATGGTGACAACAGTTGGTTCAAGGAGTAAGGATGTGGCACAAACTCAGTCAATAAAAGTCCTTGCCTTCCATTGTTCTAACTGGGGCTGGCAGTGAAGGTTTCTTGTATCTGAGATTAGGGAAGGCAAAGAATGTGGCACAAGTGTCGTTTATAACCACATTCTTCACTAAATTCTAACTAAATAATCTTGATATATTCCTGCCATCGGATTACCTCTATCAAAACCCATTGCCTCACTGATTAGATTTGTCTGTATAGCAGATGCTCAACAAATGTTTGTTAAATGACTCTCATATTTGGGTATCCACCATCTCGAAAGGAAATACTGAAAACTGGATACAGGTAAGTACTATTTCTGGCCACACTTGATATTACATCATATCTTGCTATAATTTGACAACAGGAATGGGATCAGTTGGGTTATTTAAACCTTTGGAGGAAAGAACCATCCTTCACGTGCATCTTGAGGGGAAAATGCATGAGTCTGTCCTCGCTTGAAAACTGGAGACTGAAAAGTAAGCTGTATTTGGCCAGAGCTCAAATCTCTCCTTTAACGTGAAAAATCTTTTGTTACGTGACCCTTTAGAATTAAAACGGTAGAAGCCATTGAGGAAAGTAAAACATGGATTTTTTTTTCATTTGTTTATTACAGAAAAGAGAGAAAACAACTTAGTTAAGTTGGAAAATTACTTATCTGAAAAGAAAAAAATTCAGGCTCCAAATCTTGTTTAGTCTTTGAGTCACCAAAAACATAGCAACTCTATTGTGCATCCTCTCTTCCTTCACAGCCAGATCTATAAATTAGAAATAATATTATGTGTCCTGGCTAGTCTCACTACAGCTTAATGAGATTATTTCTAGGAAATCTTTTGACTTCAAAAAAGTCAGGACAATTCAAACAACTTTTATATAAAAGGTTTCAATCTGCTTAAAAAGCCCTCGATGCCTACTTTGTGAGACATACATGCTTCCCACTGACTTTTTATGTGTCTCTATTATCAGCATTAAATATATATTTTAAGTCTATTAAAGTAAGAAATTATTCTCTCAGCTCTTAGCCCAAGGTGACTTCTAATGACTATTTAGTTTTTATGATGATTTTTTAAATTTACATTAATAATGGAAGAATCTAATGTTAAATTGAAGGTTATTAAAATTAGCCTCCTTTCAAGTTGAATGTTAGAAAGATCTTTTTTCCTTTTTTAGTCATATCTTTCCTTAATTGCACAACAATAAGGTTACACTTAATTATTATTTAGAATTTGCATAGCACATTTGTATAGTCAAAGACTTGAAGTTGTACCTTAGTTGAAGTAGCCATGATTTACTACCTTCTTAACACCAAATATAACATCCCAAAAGTACTAATAATATTCCCCCCTTCCCCCAAGCTCTTCTTTCAGTCTCTACCACCTCTATTAATAGTAACTCCATTCTTTTAATTGCTTGCGTCAAAACTTTGAGGTCATCCTTTACTCCTTTCTTCCTCTCATACTTCCCCTTCAACCTATCGATACATCTTTCCATCTCTACCCTCAAAATATATGACAGAATATGCCCCCAACCTGGTCCTACTTGCTGTTATACCTCACCTGAATCATTGCAACAGCCTCCTCACTGGTTTTCCTTCCCCCATGCCTGCCCCTTCAGTCTATTTTCTGCACAGCCATCAGAATGACCTTGTTGAAAAACTAACTTAGTTGTCTTCCTCTGCTTCACCACTTCTCTTCACCTACCATGGCTGCCCAACCACTCAGAGCAAAAGCCAAAATCCAGACAATGAGTACAAGGACCTTTATGAATGTTCTAATCCAATTACCAGACCTGCTTCTTCTTCTTTGGGGCTTTGTTTTTTGAATGGTCTCTGCATTCTCTTCCCCCAGATCTGTAAGGTACGTTCCTTCACTCTCTGTCTTCAGGTCTTACTCAGATGTCACTTTCTGAGCATGGCCTTCTTTGACAACTTTATCTAAAATAGTAATTCTGCATCCCAATACACCCTTCCCTCTTTCTGCCTTATTCTCCTATTCCCTTCAACATTGTACATAATCCCCTGCTATATCTAAGGTAATCCGACACGTTGTTTACCATCTGTCTCTTTCTCCAGTATATAAAACATGGGAGTTGCAGGGAGGAGGGAGAGAGGGTTTTATCCCTTCTATTCACTACTCTGTGTTCAAGGTCTGGCATAGAGGAGGGACTTGATAAATATCAGTTGTCTAAAAAAATATATATAAAAAGAATTTTCAAGTGTCTTTACCATAACACCAGGGACAATTCTGCTTCTAAACTCCCCTCTTGCCAGGCACAGCATTCTTTTTTTTTTTTTTAAGTAGGCTTCATGTCCAGTGAAGAGCCCATGGGGTTTAAACTTATGACATTGAGATCAAGACCTGAGCTGAGATCAAGAGTCAGGCACTTAACCACTGAGCCACCCAGGTACCCCCAGGTGTTAGCATTCTTTTCCTAGTGGACATTTCAGACAATGAGAATAGAGGAGCAACCATGGCCCAAGAGGAGTTGGATGGCAAGGTGGGTGGCCCTCAGGCTTACACATGATCTCTCTCAGTGACTTTGAGCCTCTGTTAGCTAGAACCACAGCAGATTTATAAAGAAGTATGAGCACCCAGTCAAAACCATGCATGTAACTAACCAGTGAAAACTTCTCAGAGACTGGTTCCAGAACCAACTAAATTTGTCTAATGATTATTGACTACAATGATTACTGACCCATTCATCCCACAAAGGATGAATCTGAAGTCTTTAGTCATCTTGAAGGTTACACAGATCAATGAGGCCCTGGTGGCAACAGAGAAAGACCTGTAGTCCTTACACCAGGCGGCTGATAGCAGCTGACCTTTCCCATACCAGATTACCAGATCTGATTTTCTTCAAAAAAAAAAAAAAGTCAGACTCTAGATTTTATGTTAAATGCCCAAAATGTAAAAACTTGGCCTCTAACTCAAATTTAAAACAACAACTACCATACACTGTGAGCCAAACAAAACAGCTTCTAACCACACTCAGCTGTGATTCAACCTCTGCCTTACAGGCGAATGAGAACTAAACCCAATTCTGAGAAGAGCAAACCCAAATAGCCAAACTTCTGCCTTCGTTAATCTTCTGTTAAATTCCTTTCTCATAGAAAACAGTCTCCATGATGTCCATGCACAGCTCAGTAAGCTAGGCCATAAGGAACTTGATACTCTTGTCTTAAAATTCAACATCTATATGAGCTTGTTCCACCTCTCAACTTGGTGGGCCGAGCGAGAGAAGAACCCAGCCTGCCCCCAGGTGAAGTTCACTATCCCTTAGCAGGGTCTTAAGTGTCTTTGGCATCTGCCATGGAGATGTAGTGGAGATGTAGTGGAGAACACTGAGGATGGCAGAGAGATTCTTATCAAAGAAGAGAAAAGGAATTCTGTAGGTGCCAGAGAAGGAGGGAGTGGGGCAGCGCATTTGTGTGTAAGGAACACTGTGAGCCAAGAACTGAAGAGAACTATTACCCAAATCATTCAGCAGACTGTGAGCCTCTCAAAGCTGGGAAGATATCTAATCCAGCTTTGTGTTCATAGAGTTGACCACAGAACCTGACACATGGTAGGCACCCCATCAGTTGCATGAAAGCAATAGTGTCTCTAGACAGAATAATGAGAAGATCCTAATCCAATCATAAATTAGTGGCCTCAAAACTTCTCCAGGAAATTGCAATGTGCAATTTAACACTTCCAGGCAGTGGTGTGATTTGCAATTTCAGAATTACAGACTTTACTGTTCTTTAAATTATCATAATAGAAGGGGAAAGATGCAAAATTAAAACCTAGTGCCCATACTTTATCAGTTTTCAGAAGCATAAAAAGATCCAATCTCAATAGGAACAGGTAAAACAATGGAGAATCCACAGAGATATGGATAAAACTGTTTTATGGCATTGTTCCCCCAGACACATATTTCTTAAATGCAATGATTTTAACAAGGGTTGGAACTGTTGTTAGATGAAGAATATGTAATTAAACCTGCCATTCTGAAAGAAAAGCTTTGTGAGTACTTTTTTTTTCCAATCGTCTATGGCTGGACTGGTAATTTTTTCCTGTCTCACACCTACTCAAAACCTAGGGGATCTGTCCTTGATGGCTGGCATGAATATAATCACAGTACAGTTCTCTAGTGCATAGTTTAATCACAGCAGACAACTATTGATTTGTGTGTAATTCAAAATATACATAATTTTCTCTAGTCTGGGAATTGTTAAAATGCATGACCAGACTAGAGTTTCATGTTTCAGATATGGCAACAGTGGGGGTGATGCTTGTTTTGCTTTGTGTTTATTTTCCTTTTTCCTTCTCCCCCAAGAACTGCGATAAGCCCGTTCTGAGCAGGAAAGCTCCACTGACTTGTTCCAACAAATTCTCATTTGATTTCACACTGGGGTCACACACAATCAGAAGAAAGATGTAACCATAACTATTGGGAGAGCAGGGGTGCAGGCGCCACCTTCAAGAAAGGCCTCCCCCCTCCCTTGCCTTGCTGTTCCAGGGACTTTGCTGAAGCTGACTTTCTTTGCTTTCATGAGTGAGATAACTTTCCAGTACAAAAATCTTTATGTAATGATCTCAAAAGATTTTTTTCTAGGTTTTTCTTTCAGTAGCAATAGTAATAACACAAAATGTTCATTCCCTTCTTCTCTACACAAAATTCCCTGACTGCTAACTGACCTTAATTTTTTAATGTTTATTTATTTATTTTGAGAGAGAGAGGTAGACAATGAGCATGGGAGGGGCAGAGAGACGGGGGCGGAAGGCAGGGGAAACAGAGAATCCCAAGCAGGCTCCATGCTGTGAGCGCAGAGCCCAACTTGGGGCTTGAACTCATGAACCGTGACATCATGACCTGAGCTGAAATCTAGAGTTGGATGTTGAACAGACTGAGCCAGCCAGGTGCCCTCAGAGACCACATTTTAATGGAAAAGGGCAAAGCAGGCAAACAAGAAGTACGCAGCCAGGTACTGTATGGCTCTGCCACAACACTGAGGAAGTCATATCTTCTCTGGGCTCCAGATTTCTGGCTACAAAAATGGGACTGGGCATCAATGGTTTCCAAATTCTGCATCATGGAAGTCTGAGGTACAGAGATTGGAGAAGAATACATGGGTCCTTAGGACCCTATTTCCATCCTCACATTTCAGCCACAACAGGTCAGTCCATATTTGTTTACATACTGGATTTCCATATTAGACTTCCTTGTAGAGAAAGGGTTTCATAGCTGTATCTGTCTTTTCCAGTTCTCACCTTCCATAATTCTGTGACTTCTCTGACAGGAGATAGCTTCAATTTCCAGCAGTGCAAGCATTCATTAAAGCAGACCACCATATAAAATGGGATACTGGTCTATGTATGGTGGTTTTCTTCAATGTAATCACCTGTCCCATCAAAACCATGAATTATTTTAGGCATTCATTTATACACTGCCATGTGGGTTACTTAGTACTAGAAAAGTTGGTAAATTTTGTTTTAAACCTGAGAGACTGAATAATTTCACAGATTTTGGAAAGGAGAATTTTTTTAATTTTTTTAATCAAGTAGGATAAACATAGTGTTATATTAGTTCCAGGTGTACAATATAATCACTCAACAATTCAATACATTACTCAGTGCTTATCAAGTATAAGTGTACTCTGGGGCGCTTGGGGGGCTCAGTCAGTTGATCATCCAACTTTGGCTCAAGTCACGATCTCATGGTTTGTGAGTTCGAGCTCCACAAAAGGCTCACTGTTGTAACTGTTGTCAACCCACTTCAGATCATCTGTCCCCCTCGCTCTCTGCCCCTCCCCCGCTTGCATGCTCTCTCAAAATAAGTAAACATTTAAGAAAAAGACAAGTGTACTCTTAATCTCCTTTATCTATTTTGCCCATCCTCCCCCACCACCACTCCCCTCTGGCAACCACCAGTTTATTCTCTATATTTAAAAGCCTGGACTTTTTTGTTTGTCTCCTTATTTGTTTGCTCATTTGTTGGGTTTCTTAAATTCCACATGAGTGAAGTCATATGGTATTTGTCTTTGTATAATGGATTTATTTCACTTAGCATTGTACCCTCTAGTTCCATCCATGTTGTTGCAAATGGCAAGATGACATTCTTTCTTATGGCTGAGTAATATTCCATTGTGTATATACCACATCTTCTTTATCCATTCATCTACTGATGGACATGGATTGCTTCCATATCTTGGCTATTGTAAACAATGCTGCAAATAAACATGGGGATGCATGTATCTTTTCAAATGAGTGGTTTTTGTTTTCTTTGAGTAAAATGCCTAGTAGAGTAATTACTAGATCATATGGTAATTCTGTTTTTAATTTTTGAGGAGCCTCCATACTGGTTTTCATAGTGGCTGCACCAATTTGCATTCTCACTAACAGTGCATGAGGGTTCCCTTTTTTAGAAAGGAGAAATCTTGATAATTCTGTTAATGTGATATAGCTGATAAGTTAGCAGATGCAGAAACGAAAATGGATAATTAATTTGAAAATCTACTGAAACAAAAACTATAATGATCAATAAACAAATGGTCTCATCTGGAACCACTGTTACTTGGGATGTTTAAGTGATCCCTGTAGAACCAAACCAGGAACAATCACAGCTGTATGAAAATGACTAACCGTATTTCAGCATCCATTTCAAATGGGAAGTGATTCTTCCCAGGAAAATGGGTCTAAATGCCAACCGTTACCAGAGGCTTAAGAACGAACGTTGATCCCCCAGAACATAGAATATGAATTCCGAAAAGCAAGCAGCTTCTGGGGTAGAACAGGAAATTAAGTTCAGAGTAGGAAAACAGAGATGCAGCATTGCATATCCACAGTCAGAATTTGCAATTCACACTGCAAGGGAGTAAAGGCTTTCATCTAAATTATGGAAGCCCAGTAGTCAAAATGCACTTTCAGAATTACATTAGCAAAGATTAAGATTTAGCAATAAAGATAATAAAGGTAAAAGAGGATCTCTTACACCAGACCAAAAGAATGAAAAGAAACAGACCAAATTATCACAGCCATACTAGTTGACATAACCACTAGGTCCTCTGTGAGAAGGAAAGGGAGATCAATATTGGAATTAGTTCGAATCTTTTTATACTATTATCTACCTACCTTGTTGAATAAACATTGTTGCCAACGCTAGAATGCAGTTTTTAAAAAATCAAGAAACTATAGAGAATAAATGTAGTCTACCCCTCCCTTTTCCATCATCTATTTTCCCCTAAATTTTTCTGTTTTTGAGCTGATTAGGCTAACAAATCAAGCAATTCAGTTTTCCTCTGACTCCCCAGATCAACACAATTCTTGATCTGCTGACATTTTCCAAAACAAAAAGCCTAAATGCCTTGAAACTAGAATAGAACGTGAAAAGATGACTCCTGCCAACATGAAAGAGCCCAGTTACTCCAGGGTTCAGATCATTTTAAATACTCTGATGGAGGGCTTGAGGATTCTGACAGTCACATATACAACCACAAATGATAAAACTGGATTTCTTCCCAAATGTCTCAGAAATTCCTAAGAAGGGGACCTATAGTTATTTAAAATCTATTATCCATCATGGAAGTTTAAAAAAAAAATGTGTCCTATAGAGCATTCGGTATCATAGTATAGTTAGCCTAGTAGAATATGTGATGTAAGAAAAATCACCTAGGGGCACCTGGGTGGCTCAGTCAGTTGGGGGTCCAGCTTCGGCTCAGGTCATGATCTCACGGTTTGTGGGTTTGAGCCCTGCATCGGGCTCTGCGCTGACAGCTAGCTCAGAGCCTGGAGTCTGCTTCAGATTCTGTGTCTCCCTCTCTCTGACCCTCCCCCCTCATGCTGTCTCTCTCTCTCTCAGAAATAAAAACATTAAAAAAAAAAAAAAAGAAAAATCACCTAAAAAGCAAGCAGTATATGGCTACCAGTCTGACTACAGATGACAGTTCCGTGGTTCCTGGAAGCAATTAAAGACATGCTATGAGGTCCATTTAAATCTAAAGTCACTTGGGATGGTTAGTGCTGTTTGCCAACTATTTCTGGTTTACCCTATTGCCAAACAGAGTAGGATTACATTTTCTGGCCCCCCGTATGGTGTCTGAAGCCATGTGACTAGTTACGGCCAATGACTTGTGAGCAAAGGGAAATAAGCCACTTCCAAAAAGGAGTAGTTACTGCTAATACAAAACGTCTCTTGTCTGTGTGGCATGGTGCCCAGAAATGTTTGTGATAGACACTGTTCCATCTATATAGATCCTACAGTGACTCTGGTAAACAGAGCCCCCACTCCCAGGTGTGGAACACAAAGAACATATAACACCAAGAGCAGTAAATCTTTGTTGTTTTAGGCTGCTGAGATTTGGGGACTGTTTGTTACTGCAGCATTATTTAGCCTATTCTAACAGATACAGTATTCGTAGGTTTAGATCTCCTCGACACAGAAGTACGCACAAAATAGACTACAGCAAGAAACTCTAAGACCTGACCCAATTATCACTGGGAATCTTCCAAATCAAGGACTATGCTAGATTTTTCAGAGGGTCTCAGGCTGACTACCCTTACTCCTTAACCCCATATCCCTAGGCAGTACTCACAAGCCAAAGGGACATAAGCTTGCAATCTATTGTTCCATCAGAGAAACTGCTTTTATTGGATGGATTTACTCCCTGTCTTCTTTCCCCAAAATGTTTTGGACAAATAAACTGCCAGAATAAAACAACAAAGCCTGCAAAGGGCCTTGAGGGACTTTAACATAAACGTTCTTTGTAGCTTCCATAGGATAGGAAGTTAGACAAGTTAATTCCCCTTTCAGTGCTAAAAATTGGCATATCACATGAGAACATATTACCAGAAGGTATTTTTCCTAATAAAGCATTTATGTCAGGCTGTTTACAGCAGAGTATTCAATAATTATTTGAAAAACTATTTCTTAAAGTGGGTGCACATATTTTGGTGGGGAATTCCTTTCATCTTCTGGGAGTGGCATTGCGTTGTCACAAGATCTATGTCAAACAGCAGTTCTCTCTGACATTTCATCACGACCGTGGGGGGTTCAGGATTCTTACCCACTCTTTCCCCAGATCTGTGATTTCAAGTTATTTCAAAGAACTTTGAGTGCCTTTCAGAAAAAAAAGAAAAGAACCATTTCTTGTATCAAAACAAAACCCATCAAAGTAGAAAGAGTTTGACAGAAATCACTACTATAAGAAAAATAAAATTAGAAACTCTGAAATGCTGTTTTCTTTATCTTTTCTTTTTTTTAAGATGACAGAGTAAATGGAAACAATTTAAGCAAGATGTTCAGGTAAACGTCTTACCTTCAGCAACCATGAGCATCAAAAAGTGTTCTTTAAAGGTAGCCGTTGGAATAGGGTTTTCTGTTTAGCTATTTCCCTCTGGTCTCGTCTTATGGCAGTAACACGGTTTTTAAATGCCGAAAACCTTTCTTAGAACCTAAAAATTCCCCTAGATTTCATGAATTAATGCAAATGGTAATCACAAGTGCAAATGAGTAATTGGTAACACAAGTACCCATCTGTGCAGGCAATTAACTGCCTAGAGCAAGTAATTGCCTGTTTTTACAAGAGCCTACTTAGAAACCTCAACTTAAGCATATATTTTTTGAATAATTCTGCCATAACACACAGCAAAACTTTTACTCGGGACAAATACTGTTAAACAAGCGGCCAAACACTCTATAATTTTTAGTTTCATAAAGATCATTCCTAAGAAGACACCCCATAGTGACTGATTTCAAAAAAGTCTCCCACTTGAAGATATGCTCAGGGCATTTATTTTCCAGGCAGAGAGGCCGTTTGTCTGGGAGAGCTCGGCAAGCTAATCCACAAGACTGCTCTCTAAGCACCTTCAGGAGGCTTCTGAAAGTGTAAATAATTTTCTAATTAATTCATCCAGCAAGTATTCATTGAACATCTACCGTATACAAAGTTTTATATTCTAAGCTCCATGCAGAATATGAAAATGAATTCGAACATGGTATCTTCACTTAAAGACCTTATAATCTATCAGGAAATAGAAGACTTGAAGCTTATTATCCAAAACACAAGTATGACTATAATTCAAGGATTGTGAAAGTGTATGTTATCTTTACCTGGCCACGCCTACCTGGCAAAACAGGCATGTGTTTTGGGTAAAAATTATAATTGCAACAAGAAGTTCCTTTGATCTGAGCCTTGACCAAGTTGTGTCACTGGCCCCCACCCCCCAAATTGGCCAGCTCGCCTTTCCTTTGCAAGGTCATCCATTCTCCATGTTGGTCAATGCTTTTCTTCATCTGCTATTGACTTTATTTCCCTCACATGCGGCCAAAAGCCTTAGTCCATAGCTGGTTTTTGATCCTGTGCCAAGCTGCCACTTCCTTGTTCTTGCTAAGTGACCTGTTGTTTCTCTCATTACTGTCTCTGGCCTTTGAATACCACCTATACTGGGGCGCCTGGGTGGCTCCGTCAGTTGAGCAACCGACTTCAGCTCAGGTCATGGGTTCAAGCCCCATGTCAGGCTCTGTGCTGACAGCTCAGAGCCTGGAGCCTGCTTTGGATTCTGTGTCTCCCTCTCTCTTTGCCCCTCCCCCCCCCTCTCTCTCTCAAAAATGAATAAACGTTAAAAAAAATTTTAAGTAAATAAATAAATACCACCTATATGCAAACAGCTCCCAAATGAAGGTTTTTAGCACCAGCCTCTCCACTGAATGCCAGAGTCGTCTATCCAACTGCCTTGTCAGCATCTCCACATAAGTATCCAATAGTCATTTCACACACACTGTTTCCTAAAACTGACCCAAACCTGCTCTTCATACCATTTTCCTGTCTTACGGATGGGCAGTCCCAAACCCAACAGGCATCTTTGCCTCCCCCCTCCTCTCACACCAGGAGCACAACCCATCTGTTCATCTTTTTGACTCGACCTTCAGATCGAGCCAGACGCCTCCCACGTGTCCATGCCCGCCATCATTTTTTACTGGATTATTGCAATCACCTCCCAACTAGGCCTCCTGCTTCCACCCAGATCCTTCTAGGGTTATTCTCCCACTTTGTCATCAGAGGGGTCCTTTTAAAAGTCAAATTATGTCACTCTTTTGGTCAAAATCCTCAAATGGTTTCCCATCTCACCCAGAATCAAAGCAGAATTCCTTTCAAGAGTCTACAAGGTCCCTCATTATCGGCCCCACAGCTCCATCTTTTACCATCTCCTGCACCAGTGCCACCCCTCGTCACCACGATTCAGCAAAACCGGCTTCCTGGGAGCTCCTCTCACACACCGAGTGCACGCCTGTTCTCACTCGCTGGGATGCCTTTCCCCGCCTGTCCGTGGAGCTCATTCCCACACTTCTTTGAGGAGACCTAATCAGAGGGGTCTGCCCTGAGCTCCCACCGCTACACACTTCTCAGCCCCTTATCCTGTGTTCTTTCTGTCTATAATCCTTCTTCTTTATGACATACACTTATTTTCTGACCCTATCAGAATTTAAGTTCTGTGGAGGTTGAAGTTTTGTTCTGCTAGGCTTTCTGGCAGTCCAAACAGCACCTACCACATAGCTTCATGTGTGGATGAATGAATGAATGAATGAATGAATGAATGAATGAACAGATGAGCATTCCAAGGATGGAAGAAGTTCCTCTCCCCATTAGAATTACAATTATTGTAAGGCTTTCAAAAGGGTGCTCTTGGTGTCTCAGTTCTTCCCCCTGTCCTGCATGCATGCATGCATAAATAAATAAATAAATAA
Source organism: Proteles cristata cristata (assembly GCA_017311185.1). NCBI lineage: Eukaryota > Metazoa > Chordata > Mammalia > Carnivora > Hyaenidae > Proteles > Proteles cristata. The sequence goes on from JAESUZ010000810.1 coordinate 95,661, forward strand.
ACAAACAAATAAAATTGAACAATATCTCCCAGATTGCCATACCTTGGAGAGTTAACTCTCAAAGACAGTACACCAATGTTCCAGGATGGAGCTGAGGTTCCTCAAATTTCTTACCTCAGGTTGAATTCCTGGCCTTTGCAGGACACTCCCCAAGAAGCTGAGAGAGCTCACTCTCAGAGTCTCTACCTCCCTGCTCTGGTGCCCACTCACCACGCTCCTCCTTTCTCCCCTCAGCCAGCCATCAGGTCTTCATGGGAGTGAGACTCCTGATCAACCCAAATCCCCAGCCTCAGGCCTTCTCTGGGAACCTCATCACACAAATGAGAAGACAGAATGAAAAAAAGTAACCTCTTTGACTCAACCTCACTCAACAAATTCAGGAAGCAACAACCTTGATTAATGCTGAGCTCAGAATTTCAGATACTCTGCTTCCTCACTAGATAAATGAAGCACCATCTTCATCATTAAGTAATTAAAGATGCTAAGAAAGTGTGACTATGTGGATGGAAAAAATAGAAAGGGGTAAAAAAATCTTCAGAATCCAGCTACTTAAAAAGAGTACAAATGAAAAGGAAACTCTCCCAAATATGAAGAGGGCCTTTTATTAAATGTGTGAGGATATGTGTGTTAAATAGGTGAGGCTTTGTCAAAATCAGGGTTTCATTTTTAAAGATTTAATGATTTATTTCATTTCAGGTTTTTTATTTATTTATTTATTTTGAGAGAGAGAGCATGTACAAGTGGAGGAGGGACAGAGAGAGAGGGAAAGAGAGAATCCTAAGCAGGCCCTGCACTGTCAGTATGGAGCCAGATGCAGGGCTGGAACCCATGAACCATGAGATCATAACCTAAGCTGAAACCAAGAGTCGTACACTCAACCGACTGAGCCACCCAGGTGACCCTCTTCCATAATTTCTAAGAACCAATATCAAATCTTTCAGCAAATACTGAATGAATTCAGCATATGACTTTTACGTCTCTTACATCTAACTTAATAAGCTTACTTTTAAAATTATGATTCAAAAATTTAAATAGGTACATCACTATATAATTTTAAATATGTACCAATAATATTGTTCTCTATATTTTTTTACAGTTTATTTTGAGAAAGAGTGTGGGTGGGGGAGGGGCAGAGAGAGAGAGAGAATCCCAAGGAAGAAGAGAATGATGATAGAAGGATGAATTATTAAAATGCGCAAAGTTCCGTGGCACAAGTTTCTTTTTAATAGCTTAAATACTGGCTGTTTGGCATGAAAACAAGAACACGAGTTTTTTTTTCTCATCATGAAACTTTCTCAAAATGGAAAAACAATCCTATGGAGGAAGAAAAAGAAGTAGGAACCAATAGGAGGAAGTCCTTTTGCAATAAATAACCCTATGCTTTCTGCTTCTCTGCTAGAAAAGCAGAGAGCTGCAATAAAAGCACAGTTACATGGGGAGCTCTGAGCAGTCAAAGCACAGATTTTCCCCTTGAGTTCTGGCTCCACAAGAAGGACATTAAATAAAGTGCCACATGCTCACATTTTCATTTTAATTGCCTTTTTAAAATGCTAGGATTTTTGAGCCACCTGGGACTCGTGTACACTTTCAATCACCTAGGACTCAATATTTTAAATCATTAAATTCTCATTACACCCTCCTGCAGTTCCCACACTGCCCTAGCTGTATTTAATAAGATGTGTTTAAGTAACTTGCCTAAGAACATTTCAGAAGTTTAGCAAAAAGGGCAAAAATGAGACCTGCAATAGCATTTCTGCACACTAGCTGAGTGACTTTGGAATCCAAACCTCTGTGGGCCCTTCGAAGGGGAGAAAGTTGATCCAGAACATCAGAGCATCAGTTCTAACTCCTAAGAGGCAATAGTCCCCTATTCTTGATTTTAGGCTTAAACTTTTTATCTCTCTATGGTATTCCAATTCAAGACTCTCAAAATTCAACATCATTAGTTCTCTCCAAAGGCATCTTGAGGATAAGCCCCTCAAGTTTATATCCACCAAAACTCTCATCCGTGTAAGTACTTATTTCTTTTACAACCTCTTAGAGGAGACTTTTGACCTCAGTGAAAATGGACACCTTCTCTGCTCACACTATCCAATAACCCATGGCATAACCCCACGGTTGTAGATGTAATGTTTATGTCCCCCAACACATACACAATTCATATGTTGAAATCCTAACCCCAGTGTGACGGTAGTAGGAGGTGGGGCCTTTAAGGTCATTAGGTCATGCGGTAGAGCCCTCATGAATAGGATTGGCACCCTTCAAAGAGAAGACACAGAGCTTGCTCTCTCTCTCTGCTGTTGCCGTGTGAGGACACAACAAGAAGATGACCATCTGTGATCCAGGAAGACAGCGATCTGCCAGCACCTTGATCTTAACCTTCTCGGCCTCCAGAACTGTGAGAAATAAAGGTCTGTTGTTTAAGCCACTCATTCCATGATCATTTGTTACAGCAGCCCTAACTAAGACTCCTACCATTCTTCATGTCATGGAGCCTTCTTTCACCTCTCAGATTCCACTGAACTAAACAATATTGATTCCTTTCTCTTTTCTCCATAGTTTGTTTTCCTATGCTTTTATATTTCCTTCACCCTTTAAACTGTTTTTTATTTTATTTATTTTGAGAGAGAGCGTGGGAGTGGGACAAGGGTAGAGAGGGAAGAAGAAAGAGAGAATCTCAATCAGGCTCTGTACGATCAGCACTAAGCCTGATGCAGGGCTTGAATCCATGAACCACGAGATTACAACCTGAGCCGAAACCAAGAGTCAGATGCTTAACTGACTAAGCCACTCAGGTGCCCCCAAATTGTTCATTTTCTTTTTTTTAATTTTTTTAAGTTTATGTATTTTGAGAGAGACAGAGACAGCATGAGTAGGGGAGGGTCAGAGAGAGAGGGGGAGAGAGAGAATCCCAAGCAGGTTTCTGCACTGTCAGCACAGAGCCCAATGTGGGGCTCAAACCCATAACACCATGAGATCATGGCCTGAACCAAAACTGAGAGTCAAACACCTAACCAACTGAGCCACCCAGGTGCCCCCAAATTGTTCATTTCTTAAGAGCCTCCTCAAGCAGCACAATAATATGCAAGTCTGATTTACACTGTTTGAGTGAAAAATGCCCTTGTTCTTCCTGCATGCTAGGAATCCTTTTTACATCCAATGTAGGGAAATGTGGTTGTTTTGTTTTAATTAGTCACACTCAGCTATATTATTGCCCCTTAGCCAGCTTATTTTAACATCTCTAACTCTCTGGTTACTCTTCCCTATAATCAGTAATTATCTATTCTCTATTTTTATAGTTTAATTTTCCTCCAGAAGTAAAATAACTTGTATCCAGCGATGGAGCAAGGATCTGGCTGCAACTGTCCTGTTATGAACTGTGTCCCCCCAAAATTCATATGTTCAAGCCCTAATCCCCAGTGTCACAGGATATATCCTTGGAAATAGGACCTTTAAGGAGATAATTTCTGTTAAACGAGGTCATTAGGGTGGACATTATCCAATATAACAGGTGTCCTTTAAAAGGAGGAAATTTGAACACAAATACAGAGGGAAAACCATAGGAAGACATAGGGAAAGGAGAGCCATCTATGCACCAAGGAGAGAGGCTTCAGAAGAAACCAACCCCACTAACACCTTGAACTTGGATTTTGAGCTTCCAGACGATGAAAAAACAAACTTCTGTTGTTTAAGTCACTTGGTCTGTGTCACTATGTTATAGCAGCCCTAGAAAATCAATACAGGCCCTTCTCCTGGTTGTGACCTTAGAAAAGAGAATGATGTTGTTACTCTGCCATCTCTACCCACTGTTGCTGGAAAGAAGCGTAACCAGGGACTATGCCCCTTCCCTGTAGACAAGCAACCCTGGAGGCTAACGAGGATCCCACCACCTTCACCTTCATGCCTGGCCCCATGGAGAGAGGCCAGATTTCAGACTTCCATGAGCCCACTCTTCAGTGAATTAAACTAAATCTTCAATATTTTCCTTTATTTCCTTCTTCATAGTCAAAGAAGCATTAATAGCCTCGTAAGTCGGAGGTAGGCAGCTAAATAGCCAAAGATTTCCCTGAAGAGAAATGGAACCAAATTTATTCTGACCGTTTTCCCACTTATCCTACCCCCAGTGGCCACTGTATGGCATGTTTTCCCGAAGCTTATGTTCCAAGGGTTCAGTTCAGTAATAGCCCAAGGAAATTCTGCCCTCTTTGACAGGAACTTAATATTTGAGCCCTTAGAATATTTCTAAGGGGGGGCGCCTGGGTGGCTTAGTCGGTTAAACGACCGACTTTCGCTTAGGTCATGATCTCGCGGTTCGTGGGTTCGGGCCCCCCGTCGGGTTCTGTGCTGACTGCCAGCTCGGAGCCTGGAGCCTGTTTCAGAGTCTGTATCTCCCTCTCTCTCTGACCCTCCTCTGCTCACGCTGTCTTTCTCTCTCTCCTAGAAATAAATAAAAAAATATTTTAAAAAAAAAAGAATATTTCTAAGGGGAGAGGCTTACTCATCAGATTTTCGCTAAACAGTTTAAGAGTGACCTCTTCATTTTTCCATTCTTTCACTTTTCCCAGAAACATTTATGAAGCACCCAGTGTGTGTAAGGCTATGCGTGATACAAATGATAATAAATCACCAGCATATCTAAGGAATCCACCAGGAAGTTAGATCACTAAGATACCGAAGCAAAGGAATGAGAAATTATAGAAATAAAAATTTTAAGATTAGGAGAGAAAAAGATTCCAAAGACCAGATGTCTGATTTTTCCAGGAAATGTATAAGTTTAGAAAAATCAAAACAGGGGCGCCTGGGTGGCTTAGTCGGTTAAGAGTCCGACTTTCGCTTGGGTCATGATCTCGCGGTTCGTGGGTTCGAGCCCCGCGTCGGGCTCTGTGCTGACTGCCAGCTCAGAGCCTGGAGCCTGTTTCAGTCTGTGACTCCCTCTCTCTCTGACCCTCCCCTGCTTACGCTCGCTCGCTCGCTCTCTCTCTCTCCTAGAAATAAATAAAAACATTAAAAAAAAATCAAAACAAACATATCACATTCCTTGGGCAGATATTCAGATGCCGATGTATAAACTAAAGTCACGTGATGCCTCACAGAGAGAGGATTTATGGATTTCTTTTCCTCTGCCTCTTTCTTTCCCTGACAAATATGCCCATCCATTTCTTTGCAACTTCCCCAAACAGACACCATTTACATTCAGATAATGTAGCCAAATTATTTTACAAAATGTATTTTCAGTTTGTTGAACCATCTCACACCAGGCAATCCTTGTTACTTTCTTTGAAGTAAGTTTCCACTAGGCAGAGGGAATAACCTAACACACTGTGCTGTTAGCAGTTTCCGTCTGCCGTCTGGACGAAGAGGAATGGAGGTGGCAGGGGTGGCTTCCATGGGGGGTGGGGTGGGGGGGGGCACAGCCCAGAGGGAACAGTGGCACTTTTTCATGCAGCACTGTGAGAGAATCACACAGACTGCTACAGGAAGAGGGAAGATCCTGAACCCACTCAAGACAGCGCCTCAAGGGCAGTGGTGTTCTCTCTTCAGGCACGTGATCAGGAACAAAGGAATCTTTGTTCATCTCTTTCTACTGCACTGCTTTGCTTTATATTCCTTATATGCAGCTGAAAAAGACCAAGAGCAGCCCTTTTAATCAGCTGTGGAAGAGATGAAAGGTTTCAGAAGAGAGAAGCTGTCATTTCTGAGAATGGTTTATTCACATTATAGAATAATCTTTAAAGAAAAGAACTGTACGGGACTGATCTTTTAATTATAGAGGGGGGAAATGCATCTGTGAAATCCGCCAATTTCACTTTGGATTAAATACTGTTTCGTTGAAGCCGGATATTTGGTAAACAAAGATCTCAATTTTGAAACGGCTTCTCTCCTTAATACACAACTTCAAGCTAACCCTCGTCCCCCGTCCACCCTGCCTCCAAATTCCTACTGCTATCTGAGAAACAGCAAGGAGAAAAACACAATTTTTTGGAGACGGGAGTTGGGGGCCTTGAATGTGTTCCATGTGCTACCAAGCAAGCTCTGGATTCTCAGACATCAGATCGATTCTCAATTATCTGCAAATAATTTTGTAATCAGTTATCTTACAGGGTGGTTTTTTTTTTTTATCAATCCAAAAATCCCGTCACATTTCATCCAATTCATGAATCACAGCCCAGATATGGCCAAAGAATACAACAACAATCTTAGAGTTTTTGGTCTACCTTCATAGTGCTGATGGACACAGATATTCAATAAATATTTACTGAGGTGATACCATTCACAAGTCTGAGAACTCCAACACCCCAAAACTTTAAATCACAGTTTCTTCTAGTTCAGCATGAATAACAAGCATTAAAAACAGTGCCTGGCCCCTAGCTGATTGTATCTTTGCTGATTCATATTTTATATAGCTCCTCTCATTAAGACAGCCCAGAAGCAAAATCTCCCATCCATACACAGGTAGACCAAGGGCTCTCCCAGGCCAGTTTTCCTTTCCCACCATTTCTGGATCTTGAGTCAACCCTGTTACTTGGGGGCTTCAGAGATATTGCAAGTTCCCATCATAGGAAATTCAATTTCCATTTGAAATGAAAGAAAAATGAAGGAAGGAAGGGAAGGGAGGAAAGGAAAGGAAAGGAAGGAAGGGAAGGAAGGGGAAGGAGAAAGGAGGGAGGGGAGGGGAGGGGGAGGGAGGGAGGGACGGGAGGAAGGAAGGAAGGAAGGAAAGAAGGAAGGAAAGAAGGAAGGAAGGAAGGAAGGAAGGAAGGAAGGAGGGAGGGAGGGAGGGAGGAAGAAAGAGAGAGGAGAGAGAGAGAGAAAGAGAGAAAGAAAGAAGGAAGGAAGGAAAAAGAAGAGAAGAAGGGAGCAAGGGAGGGACAGAGGGAGGAAGGAGGGAGGGAAGGAAGGAAGCTAAAGGAAAAGAAGATCCACAGTCTTGTCTTTTCTGTCAATCTTTTGGTTACTTTTCATTGACATCCTACTCTAACAGGGGCATACTTACAAAATACTTCAAAATCCCTCCTTTGTGTCATTCCTTAACTTTTCAATGCATAGAGATACTTTGATACTTCAATACATTTAGACAGATGTCTTCCCAAAGGTAGGTTGATTCTTTCTAGTATTTAGCAAATTTTTATTCTGAAGCATTCTCATTTTGAATCTCTTGGCATCAGTTAACCTGTGTTTCCAAAAGTTGGTGCCAAGTTTTGGTTCCTCCTATTTGCAAAATATTCTCTTGCGTCAACTGCTCCTGCCAGAGAGAGTCCAGGAGCTCAGAATACCCTGTGGTGAGCTTCTCCTCTGTCCTAACATCATTGTTCATTATTCTCAGGTACTTCCCTGAGCAATCAGGAGTTGGGTTCCAGGAACCACCAGCTCTTCAAAATAATCTCCCAACTAGCTTCCAGACAGATTTTCATCCAGTTTATTTTTAAATCCTCTTCCAAAAAATTTTTGAGACTAACTTACCCAATTTTAATCTAAATAAGGAGAAGAAGAAGTGGAGATAGTATTAAGAAATTTACTCTTTATGATGGGGAAGCATAATTATCTCACATGCTGTACCTTTTGTTTGCTCTGCACTTCCATAAAGCTAAAGGGCTGATCAGCGAGACACAGAGGTCAACTCTGGGCTGACACAGTCCTCTGTTCACTGAAAAGGTAGAATCAGTTCACAGTCCCTGACTCATCCATTTCCATTCTCCCTGCTGCCAGGTAATGACCTATAATGATCTCTCAGGGCGAATTTCCCTAAGATTGAATGGACTCCATTGGCATAAAGGGAGCATTCAGCATTGCACATATTCTTAACATTATATTCTTACACAGTATTATATGCAGTTTTGTTTTTTCCTCTCACAAAGCCACCTCCATAAAAGAATATTAGCTCTTTAAGGGAAGGCCTCTGTTCCCCTGAGGATGGTTTTCTCAGTGCCTTACACATAGTAGATGCTCAATAAACAATCATTTGTTTTCACTTATTGTTAGGGTCATCAGGAACTCAGAAAGAGGACTGGAGACAAAGGGAAGGAGCTGACTAAACCTCACTCATAGGAATAACATTCAATAAGATAAAGTGATGTGAGAGTGTCCTCTGGAATTATCAAAGGCAGAAACTCCAAAAACAGGCTGGAGAGTAAGAGGTATAGAAGAGAGGGAAACCATGAGCCAGGTGCCAGCAAGGATAAATACCTTAAAAACAAACAAACAAAGATTGGTCTAAGACAAGACTAGACACTCAAATGTCATCCTAGAACATGGAGCAGTTTAAAAAGATAGTCGATTTATTCATGAAGGGTCACCTGTCCTTCCCATATTCCACAAGCTGGATGGATGTAGATCAGCCATCAGCCGCCTTCTTTCCCTTGTGTCTGAGTGAGTCTACATCCCTTCCTCTCCCTTATAACTCTTTAGATATGCACTACTTGATCACTACTTGAGTTTGATAGGGTTTTTCCTTATCCACTTCCATTCCCTTCTTTGAAAAATAAACCATTTAGAATGGCCTCTTTCTTACCACTCTCTTCATCAGCTATGCCATCGCCTTTGCAGTGGAGACACAGGTCCATGCCCACAGGCATTTAATCTTTTTTTTTTTTTTTTTAGTTTATTTATTTTGAAAGAGAGAGAGAAGACAACAGGGGAGGAGGAGAGAGAGAGAGTGAGATAAAATCCCAAGCAGGTTCCACATTGTCAGCACAGAGCCTGATGTGGGGCTCGAACTCACGAACTGTGAGATCCTGACCTGAGCCAGCCGCCCCATAAACAGGCCTCATCTTTAGGCCTAATCTTTACTGACCAGCAGTGCCTGAGTAACTGATTCAAATAACCTACATTGTAGTCTCTGAACTACAATTCCAGGAATTTCATGGAAGATCCCAGACCTTTCCCTGCTGCTGGCTGCCATGATGAACATCTATGTTTATTCTTTTGTTATCTCTGTCTGTGTTACATTGGTGTGGTGTATTCTGGGGGTCAGGCAAAATAAAAATATAACAAAAACCCTGCACAATCCTAAGGCTATCTTACAATGGGAGACATTATTGGAAGGACTATAGCATAAAAACATAGCACTCTGGTGACAGCCAGTCTTCTACTTGAATCTCAGCTCTATTTGACTTTCAGCAAGTCACCGAACTTCTCTGAGCTCCGGTTTTCTGACCTATAAAAGGAAACAATAATGCCACCTTCCTCACAGAGTTCCTGTGGGCTTTTAATCACTCTGCTGTCTACATTACTTTCAATCACAAAATTGCCCTTGGTTCTTCCTTCACTAATCTCCATCAGATCCGTGAGATCCCTGGTATCAGGAGCGAATTCTACTGGCCTAAGGGGAATCCTAGTCCAGTTCTGTTGGTTATTTTTAACTATATTTAAGTGTACTTGATTCTTAATCAATTCTTAACCTAATTTCTTTTAGGAAAAGGATCTATACCAATCTGTATAATTGATAGATGGAGTGAGCATTTAGGTTTAGGAAGCCAGGGGCTCCCAAACTGAGGGCTGCACATATCATGGATCCCTCAAGCGCCACAAGGTCATTAACTTACTGTGCTTCATGCGAAGACTGAACAAACAACGCCTTACACACACACGCACACACATGCCCACAAACAAGTATGTCCACATATATTCATAAATTGTGATGTTTCAAATATATATATAAATGCTATTCATTAATAAAATACAAGTTTATTTAAAAGACACCTGGGTGGCTCAGTTGGTCAAGCACAAACTTTGACTCAGGTCATGATCTTGTGGTTTGTGCGTTAGAGCCCCACATCGGGCTCTGTGCTGACAGCTCAGAGCCTGGAGCCTGCTTTGGATTCTGTGTCTCCCTCTCACGCTGCCCCTCCCCTGCTTGCACTCTGTCTCACTCTCTCAAAAATAACCTTTAAAAAATTTTTTTAATTAATAAAAAAATAAAAGCATAATTTCTAAAAGCTTAATAAAATTTTTAATTAATTAATTAACTGTGCATTTTCTTGGTCAATATTTGCAAATACTACAAAACGCAGTGGCTCTAATTTTTTAATCTATTATCAATATTTTATAAATCTTGAAATTATCAGTAATGTTTGATTGTTAATAATAATAGTCAACACTTATTCTAAGTTGTCAGGCATTTTTCTAACTTAATATATATTATCTCATTAAATCTTCACAGGGACCCTGTGAGGCAGAGCTATTATCACCTCCAATTTATGTATTACGAAACTGAGGCACAGAGAGGTTAACTTTCATGGGTCTAGTAAGAGGCAGAGATGAGATTCAAGCTCAGGCACTTTGGTCCAACCTCTTCATTTTCACAATCCATTTGGAGGTGAGCTATGCAAGAACACACTGAGGCTACGGTTTTCAAGCAGAAAATTATTTGTAACCTTGACACTGATTTCATTTTCTATGAAAATGGGCATATTTCTCACTGCGTACAAACCAAAATGTGTGTGTGTACTCTGGCTTACATATAGGAACATATCCAAGAAACAACATGGTAACTGTCTTACAAAACAAACAAACAAATGCATTCAAATAAAAAAGAAATAATAAAAACACTTCATGTTGCCTGGCCTGTACCCACATGTGCCTGTCCCAGTAGTTTCGAATAATGGGTTTTCCTCTGATGATCATTTTGTCACTATCTTGTTGCTTTCACATTTCTCTGCCTCCATTTGGAAACTAGCTTTCCAATATTGCACGATTTGATTATTTGCTAAATTGGAAGGTAACAACACCCAGACAACAGAAGCGACAACTACTCAGGAAGTTAAATGAAATAAAAATAGAATGACGCACTTCAACTTTTCACCTCTATGCTTGAGTTATATTCACACTCACACCCATGTTCCATTTCATTGACTGAACATTCAAGTACATTCAGTGACTCTCTGCCATGTACCAGGAATTACGTTTGGAGCTATAAATATGTGAATAGAACTAAAAATGCACCAATCCTTTTAGAGTAGACTAAAAGATTCCAGGTGGGTCATTCACTCAGCTGATAACTCGCTACAAAGTAGAAAGTTACAATACCATGAGAGGATAAAATTCTGTTCATATTCTGAGCAGGCACAGATGACTCCAAGAGAACCAGTCAGTCAACTGATGGGAAGCTTCCCTCTCAGCTCCCTCCCAGAGCCACCTGGAATCCATATGCACATCAGAAAGGCAAGACCTCCTTGGCAAGGACCTTTACTTCCTAGGATCAAGTCATCTCCAAGTTCAAAGATGATCCTCTCTGCTGATCCCCTACCGCTTTCTTTAGTTTCTTTTTTTTCTTTGATTTATTCAGTCTTTTTGGTTTTCTTGTTTTTATCCTTGTCCTTCTTAACATATGCTATTTCGTAGGAGTACTTCCACTAGGTAACTAACGTCCTGGTATGTTGAGGCTTAGTGGTTACTATTTCAGAAAGTGGTCTTTTCTAACCTTATTTCCAAATTATGAGAATTCATGTTACTTAGACACTTCTAGGCCCTTGAGCATTAAATGTCCTATATTTGATGACCTTAAAACATGCTTTCTGTCCTTGTGAATCAGGATCTGAGTCAAACGTCTTAGATGAAGCCAGGTACTTTAGAAAAAGTAAGGAATCTAAAGAAAGATTTGAAGAGAAGAAAGAAAGGCACAAATAACATAATCACAGGAACTTCCATGATGCAGAGAGAGAAAACATTGGTTCTTTGAGGAAACACAATATAGACAAATGTCCACTTGCAGTGAATAGCTATTTCCTTCGTAAATTCTAGAATTTTTCCTCTTCTCTAAGGACCCTAATACTCCTATTTATTCATTTGCACACCTTACATTTTGATGGAACCCTAGTCTTTTGAACTACAAACATTTGGGCTAGTTTCATCCCCTGAGATATAAAAGTAAATGTTACATTTAAAGTTCAGAGGAATTTTCCAGCTTAACTTTCTATGCCTTGTTTGAGAAGACAATGTTGATGCCGACTCTTTTACAGATTGAGCAACGTGTTCTTAGGAAGTAATTCTCATGGTACTTGGTATTGTTTAAGGGATGATGGGATCGAGTAAGGAGGTCACTTAGATCACACATTTGTGTGTTCTAGATTGAGCTTTCTCAGGAACTAGTATGATGTGTGTTAAGTCATTTCACCTCTAGCTTCAGTTTTCACTACACACAGAAGGCATTTAATAAATATTTATTGAGTGAATGAATTAATAATATTTACTACCTCATAAAATGATCATGAAGACTTAGAACAGAGTAGGCAACAGTGATGTCTGTTTTGTTCATCATTACATTCCCTGATATGCTGCCATGTATACAGAATCTCATCAAAAACATAGTCAATTAATGAATACATGTACAAAACAATAAATTGAATAAAAGTTGCCCTACTTTACAAAGTTACTGAGAATACTTTGACTTTAGGTTCACAGGGAAGACAAACTATGTTGATCATACTGTATGTCCAAATGCTTAACACTCCAGCATTTGCAGATGTTCAATAATAGGTATGTTAATTAATGGATGTTCAATAAAAATAGATATAGAATGATTTCAAAGGGTTCAAAGCACAATATCAACATGAAGAATTAAGAATCCCTTTCCCTCATACACCTATACCAGCCACCTCTTTAGAGAGATGACTCCAAAGAATGTGAGGAATAATGATTTAAAAGAGATTATAGAAAACCATCTGACTCACACCTGTCTCTCAGGTTGTAAATGGCCATGTGACAGAGCTCAGAATATTCCAAGGATACGCAGTGACAGGGGTTACATTTCTTAGAAGCATAATCAAGATGTTGTTCTGGGTGTATTGACTATGATATTTCCAGCTGCGAGCAACAGGAAACTCTGACATAAAATAGATTAAACCACAAAGAATATGTATTATCTCATGTAGAAAAAAGTCAAAGAGAGATGTAGACTAGCTCAGGGTGAGTAAAATTTGGGACTTAATACCTTGTCAAAAACCCATTATTTCGTTCTTTTAGCTCTGCTATCCACCAGGATGTCTTCAAATGGTTCCTTGTTGTCTATCACACACTAGGCTTTACTGAATGACACATCTAGTGGAGAAAGAAAAGGAGGGAATCTCCTGTGACTTGTTTTTATCTGTAAGGAAACTATTCTCAGGAGCGCCCCAGGAGAATGGTCCTCACATTTCATGATGAGAACTATGTCATGTGTTCATTCCAAAATTAATCACCATCAAGGAAATTGAAACCATTGAAATTGGCTTAGAGCTCTCAGGATTTATCCCAGTAACTGAAGATAATGGCAGTCTTCCCTGAGTTTTGTGAGAGAGCCCTTAAGATGGCAGTAAGGAAGAAAGAGATGTAGGACCTTAGCAGTTAGTGGGCAGCAGTGTTTGCTAAAGGCGGAAATACTTTGCCTTAACATTATTAATGTATCTGATTAAGATTCTGTGGGTCTAGGGGCATCAGGGTGGCTTAGCCGGCTGAGCGTCTGACTTCAGGTCATGATCTCACAGCTTGTGGGTTTGAGCCCCGCATGGGGCTCTGTGCTGACAGCTCAGAGCCTGGAGCCTGCTTCGGATTCTGTATCTCCATCTCTCTCTGCCCACCCTTCCCCACCTCTGCTCACACTCTGTCTCTCTCAAAAATAAACATTAAAAAAATTTTTTTAAATATTGATTCTGTGGGTCTGGGACTTCAAAACACTTACATTTGTTTCTTCAATATGAATTCCAAGGAAGGGAGCTGGGAAACTAGTGGATAAATTGCTCAAAATTTGATGTTTCCATTCCATAAGGTGCCTTCTCCAATGGCTCTCAAACATCAGTGCCCTTCAGGCACAATAAAAAAATGCATTAAAATCACAACATTATACATTAACATACATTTCCCAATCCTCAGTGAAAATACACTTGCCCTTACTACTTGTGAACATACTTATGTTTTCTATCTCACTCTATTTTGCTATTTTTAAACTGGTCATCTCAACCTAGTAAATCAGTTTCAGGACCCAGTAATGGGCTGCAACCCACTGTTTGAAAAATATTGCTTCTGTAAGCCCTGGCAAGTCTCATTATTATTTTTTATAAAGAACATGACATAGCATTATTTATTAAATACAATATTGAGATACTATTTCATCTTAACCCTCTGAGTATCATTATTAGTCCCAGACTTAGCATGAGTGATTTGTCAGGATCGTAGAGCCAGTGAGTACTAAAGATAAAGGTGGGGGTGGGAGGGATATGGCAGACCTCAAACAGAGGTGTTCTGATTTTAAATAGGTGTTTTAAAAGAAAAGAAGCACAGTATTTACTTCAGTAAAGTCTTTAGCTGCTCCAAATGGCAGCTGTAAAAAATAAAAACATAATCAGCACACTAGTATAATAACAAAATAAAAATGGCCAAGTACAATCGTTCATGGCTAATTACCTCCGCCAGACCAAATAGAGAGTCGTATAGTTCATCAGACAATCCATTATATCTAATTAAGGAAAATTAGTCTGAGACAACTCTGAAGCCTATTAGAGAAGGTTTTGTGCTAAGATTTCTAAAATGTTTTAGAGCAGATACAGCTTATGAACCATAAGAGGGTTCACAAAGCCAGAACTCTGATCTGGAAAGGTTGAAAACACTTGACCTGACCCAACTCTTCTCTCCCTCTAACTTCAGGGATCAGGTTGGCCCTAAAGGTTTTCTTTCATCCATCAACATATCCTTTCTGTATGTCATTAAAGTTGTTATTTGCACTATTAAATCCTTTGTAACACTTAGGTTTCTAGCCTAGGGTCAAAGCCAGCTAAAGAATTGTCAGCCCAAAGACACAAAAATGAATGATGAGCTCTCGACTTTTCAGATTAGACAACTGGGGCACTTCAGGCCAAACCTACACCTGATACAACACAGAGATGGCCTCTCCAATCTTCTTTTTTTAATTTTTAAAAATTTTTTAAAGTTTATTTATTTATTTTGAGAGACAGAGAGAGAGAGGACACACTGGGGAGGAGCAGAGAAGAGAGACAGAATCCCAAGCAGGCACTGCCTGATGCAGGGTTCAAACTCACAAACTGTGAGATCATGACCTGAGCCAAGATCAAGAGTCAGACATTTAACCGACTGCGCCACCCAGGCACCCTTCCAATCTTCTTTAGAAGAAAAAAGAACAGAGGCTTTCCAGAGTCTTCCTTTGACTAGGGACAGATATTCAGTAAGGACTTGAAGTGTCCTCAGGTGAGGAAGGTCTAACCAGTAGAGGAAGTGGAGCAGCCTTGGGAAATGGAGAGGAAGGAGGAGACAGGGATAAACAATGGCAGGATCACCTAAACTTTGCTCTTGGCTGTCTGTGACAGATGGAAGGGTCAACAAGCCAACAATCGTGGTACAGAGTACACAGTGCAGCATGGTGAACAGTGCCAAAGGAGATGTGCAATCCGAGATGCCTGCATGAATAGAACACTGTCATCATCTCAGAGCAGACTGTCAGACTCCCAAACCATGCTGGCCTCTTTTCCTAAGTAACACTTTTGAGAAACCCATGAAACCAAAAGCGCTTTGGATCCAAAAGACCATATTTTCAGAACCAAATATCAGAATTTGGTAGTCCGTGAAAGGTGTGTTTTGGTTTTGGCTTTGATTTACATGAAAAGCTGTGGAAGGCTAACCAGGTTTCTCTGGTTGTAGATTTAATAAATCACTTCTATTGAATACAATGAAATATATGAAGTCAATGTATCCAGGATAGACAGCCTTCAGGAAATCAAGATGTGCCTCTCTGAAGTTTAGGTTGTAAAGTTTGGTAGATTATTTCTACTCCCCACAATGACACAGTAATCAACACAGGATCATATACATTGCAAAAAATATATAATTTATGTTTTTACCTGACTCCTCATTAAAATACAGACTCCATGAAAACAAGCATAAGTTCTATCTTGATGGTTTGGAAGTCTGACAAGGATAACTCACAGAGTCATGGATGGGTATCTCTCCCTTCTTTGACTTCCAAGACTTCTTACAATGCCTTATGCAATAGAAAGTATTGTTTCCTGTTCATTTGATGCATCACTTAAGAATATGGCAGAATCCTCCCCTGCCCCAAAATAAAGAACACTGCTCCAACAAGTTTACATTTGAGCTACAAAAATTTTACTTATATACAACTTTAGAAATTTTACTTCTGTGTGAAGGGAAAGATACCATCCATGATTCTGTGAGCTATCCTTGTCAATATCTCAAAATAATCAGTTCCTCTAGCTCATGCAGGAAAGCCAGAAAGTCTGGGATTCCAAGGAATAAGAAACCCAAAAGGAATTCAGGTTGCCTATTGGAAGGCAGAGAGCATATAAAGATATGATCACGACTAGATTCATGAGACAGTGAGGTTATGGACCAGAAAAGACACTGTATACTTACTTCCAAGACAATCTGTGGTACTCAGACTGGAACTAAGATGAAACCTCTTTTTCAGGTATCTTTGACAGATAAGTTAACTTAGCAATCAGTAGAAGGGCTCCATTCCCATGGGTGCCCAAAGCCAAGAGAGCTCTATGTCATGAATTGTCTTTGGGTCATCCTGTCAATACGATAAGCAAGCATCAGTCAAGGCAACTGGAATCATATCTGCCCTGCAGAAGCTAGTGTTAGAAAGGGTATAATCAAAGGAGATCTTGGTTTCTGTGGCCTTAGGAACAAGCAAGAATTCCATAACCCGGAACTGGGAGGGACAATAAATCGGGAGAATTTCTCATAAACCTCCTGACATTCAGCAAGTGGTGATACTGCTAGCAAACACGCACTGTAGTACAGGCAATAATATAATGTATTAATGCATTTAATCATCACCACTACCCTATCAGGAAGATAACCATCATTATACCCATTTTGATAAAGCTTAGTAAGGTTAAATAAATTGCCCAAGTTCACAGAGCTGTGATAAAACTAGGAGCCCAACTCAGAAAGTCTGTCCACAGACTCCATACTCTTATCCACAAACTTTACTGCATATTTCTACATTATACATGTAGTATAAGTGTGTGTGTATGTTTCGGGGTGTGTGTGTGTGTGTGTGTGTGTGTGTGTGTTACAATGATATCCAATTTGTGCGTTCTGTTACAGAAACTAAACTGCTATAAGGTATAGACTTTTAGCAGAAGTACTTTGGGCTCATAAAAAGAATGGTAAGCATGATAGGAAACAAGAAATAACAAGGTTGAAGGACTGCCAAGCCTTTGGAATGGATTAGAGAAATTCCCCTACAGATTCAGCAGGTCTCCAGAAGATTCTGGCCAAAAACCAGAATGCTTTCCTCCAGAGAAGTTATTAATGTTAATAACTGAGAGCATGGAGGATAACTTTACTTGACCTGACTTTCCTCGCTGTATATTTTACTTAGTGATGTGGATTAAGCTAAGGCATAAAAATGAATTTCAGCTTTGTTGACATTAGATCACCAGTTTCCCTGCAGGCCAATATTTATTAATAGAGATCCAGCTGAGGGGTGTGTGAGAAGGGGCCTCAGTAAAGGATGTGGGGGTGGAGCAGATGGCTGAGTATCCACGACGCTTCCCCCTCTAGATACTTGTGTTCCTGCTTCAAAAACAGACAAATGGAGCAAAAGGGCTCTAGATAAATCACCTGATTCTGTTTCATGCCTTCAGGAAGAGAGATTCTTAAATCAAAAAGAACTATATTTTTTTTGCTACACTTTTTGCATTTTCAGGGACAGAGGTCCCAACTGTCCTTTGGTGCCCCATCTAAGTATTCTACAGCACTGACAGAAAAGAAATTCTATTTCCTATCCAAGTATAAACTTTAGTTTAAATTATATCCATTCCCTTTTAATGTTCCGAGGGCATAGAGAACTGTTGTGTGTGTGGCTCCTCATCGGAGTGCCTATTACTATAGGCAACATAATATTATTCTTTGCACTTTTCATCATTTTTCATTTTAGCTACATTTCTTAGGGACTTCTCTAAGCCTCCTGTGTATTTTTTTACTTCATATTGAGATAATTTTTAAAAATAATATTGAGATAATTCAATCTACCAGTGGAAAATGTATGAAATACTGAAAAGCTCCAACATTTCTCAGAGCTAACAACTATATATATATATATATACACACACACGTATATATATATACGTGTATATATATATATATACACACACTACATATATATATATTATATATATATATGCATTTCCAGTCTATGCTTATATGTGTTTTTGCCACTATTTTTCCACATCACAAATTATTACTATTAAAAACTAGTAGTCTTCAACCTAAGTCTATGCATGAACTTCCCAGAGTCCACGAATTCTATGAAACTAAACACAAAATTTTGTGTAGGTGCTTATGTGTCTTCTTCCCAACAAGGGAGTTGATTGTTTTCATCATATTCTCAAAATCGTGCATGATCCAAAAACAGCTAAAAATTGTTGTTTAGCAACAGGATTTGTAAAGGCCACATAAAATTATACCATATTGACCAATCCTGTTATAGATTATACTATCATAAACACTTGTATAACTAAATCTTTTCATCCAGCTCCAACAATTTCTGTAGGGCAGAGGAAATTCAGAAATTAGAATTGCTCCAAGAGCATTCACGGTTCAAGACTTTTAATACATGTTGTCAAACTGCCCTTTAGAAAGGTGGTTTCTTTAGGGGTGCCTGGGTGGCTCAGTCAGTTGAGTGTCTGGCTCTCAATTTTGGCTCAGGTCATGATCCCAGGGTCATGGGATTGACCCCGCATCAGGCTCTGTGCTGAGCATGACTTGATCATCTGTAAAAACCCTATTTCTAAATAAGATTACATCCATAAGTGCCAGGGGTTAGGACTTCAGTGATTTTTGGCGAGACACAATTCAACTCACAACAAGCAAACAGCGCAACGCCCAGCACTCGGTTGGCCCTCAATAGTCACAAATTCTTCTTATATGCTCATGTTATGGGCTCATTATCTTACATAGAAGACTAATTTGGTCCAGAACAAGAGGTTCTGGCAAGTCACTGTGACATAACCTCTGAGGAAATACCCATCAGATGTGCTGCCCCCTCATGCTTCTGACTCTGAGTAATGACCCATGGGGAAGAAAGGCAGCCATGAAACCAAGGCCTTTGCCATCATCACATACAAGTTATTTTATAGCCAAGAAAAGAGAGGCTAAAAGGCAAGGACTTAGGTGAGGTCTTACAATTAGCTAAAGCCAAAGCAGGACAAGTACTCCAAATTTCTCACTCTTGGTTCCTTTCCTCCTTCATAAAAATCTATATATATTCAAAATAAGTACGATTACAAACACATTTAAAAATATGGCAATTGGAGCATCTGGGTGGTTCAGGTGGTTAAACATCTGAAGCTTGATCTCAGCTCAGATCTTGATCTCAGGGTTGTGAGTTTGAGTCCCATGTTAGGCTCCATGCCCACTTAAGTAATAATAATAATAATAATAATAAATAATAATAATAGATTGATTCTAGGATATTTTGCTCCTAGATTAGTCTGAATGACTAAGACCAAATAGAAAAAAAATTGACTGGAAAACACAAATTGATACATAAATATAGTCAACTGATCTTAGACAAAGGAGCAAAGGCAATAAATATCAAGAAGCAAAGACAGTCTCTTCAACAAATAGTGCTAGAACAACTGGAAGCAAAATATGCAAAAAAATTAATATACACACACACCTTTCACACTTCACAAAAATAAACTCAAAATACATCTTATTTCTAAATGTAAAATGCAAAAATAAAAAACTCCTGGAAGATAACATAGGAGCAAACCTAGATGACCTTGGGTGTAATGGTGCCTTTTTGGATACAGCACCAAAGATACAAACCATAAAAGAAATAATTGATAAGCCAAACTTCATTAAAATTAAAACTTCTGTCTGCAAAAAAACAGTATCAAGAGAATTAGAAGACAAGCCACAGACTGGGAGAAAATGTTTGCAAAAGAAGCATCTGATAAGAGTGTTATCCAAAATATATTAAGAACTCTTAAAACTCAACAATAAAAATACAAATGCAATTTAAAAATGGTCCAACGACCTTAATAGATACCTCACCAAAGAAAACAAACAGATGGCACATAAGCATATGAAAAGATGGTCCACATCATTTGTCATCAGGGAAATGCAAATTAAAACAACAATGAGATACCAGTACCCACCTATTAGAATGGCCAAAATCGGGACGCTGACAACATCAAATACTGGCGAGTCTGTGGATTCACAGGAACTCTCATTCATTGCTGGTAAGAACACAAAATGGTAACACTACTTTAGAAGACAGTTTGGTGGTTTCTTAAAAACTAAACATACTCTTACCATTTGATACAGAAATCACACTTGCTGGTATTTGCCCAAAGGAGTTAAAAACCATGTCCATGCAAAAACCTGCATGTGGATATTTATAGCAGCTTTATTCATAATTGCCAGAACTTGAAAGCAACCAAGTAGTCCTTCAGTAGGTGAATGCATAAATAAACAGCAGCACACCTAGACAACAGAATTTTATTCAGTGCTAAAATTCAGGGCTATCAAGCCGTAAAAAGACATGGCGGAAATTTAAATGCATACTACTAAATGGAAGAAGCCAGTTCACAAAGGCTACATACTCTATGATTCCAACTGTATGATATTTTAGAAAAGGTAAAACTATGAAGACAATAAAAAGATCATTGGTTGCCCCAGGAGGGGGAGATGAATAAGATAGTAAAAAATACTCTGTATATTATTACAATAATGGATATAGTCGTTATAGATTTGTCCAGACTCAAAGAATACACAAAGCCAAACATGAACCCTAACGTAAACATGGACTTTGAGTGATTATGATGTATCAGTATAGGTTCATCCTTGGTTTAAAAAAAAAATGGTGAGTGATGTTGAGAATGGGGGGAAGCTATGCATGGAGGCAGGGAATATACGGGCATCTCTGTTCCTCCCTCTTAATTTGTTATAAACCTAAAACTTCTCTTTAAAAAGTCTAATAAAATACGGAGACATTTCTGGCCAAAATTAAGTGTCTTATTTAATGAAATCTAGTACTCCACCAATTACAAGAAACATCATTATTTTATCTACCACCAAAAAAGAAAAAAAAGACACTGCCAATTCACATGTGATGTACATCATAAGAAAGACACCTCTTAAATTCTGAGATATTAAAGTGTGAAAGTGTCTGAGTATCAAAAGCCATGAAACATAACCTCTCAGTCAGTGGGCTAAACATTTCATTGTTGTATATTATCTTTCCTAGACTGGCTCAGTACAATGCGGCTTGACAGAAGGACAGGTAAGGTAGATTTTAAGACACTCCAAATTATTAATCTAGACCCCTCAAGTGACCTAACTCATCTTCCTGATGTTTCTATAAAACCAAACTTGTGTTTTATACCTCTAGGAGCAAGAAGTAACTGGTGGGAGAGAACATTCTGAATCAAAGAGATGAAAGTAGAAAAGGAAGGAAAGCAAAGCGATTCTCTGTCAAAGCAGACATGTGCAGCTAGTGGGAAGCGGGAGAATGACATTTCCTTCATAGATGCTCCAAAGGAAAATTACAAGGAATTCACCAACCAAGATGTGGAGCCCAGACAACAGCTGCAGAGGTATGATGAGCCCCCTGTGAGGATTAAGAACCTGCAAGGTTTGCTTTTGCCGCCTCTCTAGCCTGGCACAAGACCGGAGCCGCCTCTGGCTGGTATTTGCAAAGAACTGGTTAGGGGCCAGTTGGCTGCCAGGGACATGTTTCTGTACCATTTATCACACACAAATTGCTCTGCAGCTGGAAAAAAGAGTCATGATAGCTGCAGCCAATCAAGCCCAGGAATAGGGGCAGGCCTCCCTCCCTTTCTAGTCTCAACCCCTTCCTCAAGAGCAAACTGGCAAAAGCCCAGCAGTTACTGTGAGAAAGGGACCGAGGAGACCGTCCAGAGTACGGTGAAGCTGGTGGATAATACGCCATCATGGTCATTCATTAAGTGTTTATCCAACACCCGCTAAGTTCTAGGTCTTGGGGAGACCGTGGTAAACAAGACAGCACCGACATTCTGGTATTTCTGATCTGGAATAATCTGTGCCCTGAACTCTTCACATCTATTTCCGGTTGCAGGGAGGGAAACTGCGACATATTGTCCCTTTGTTCAGTCCCCTCGACTGGCTCACGTTCTCCCACCAGCTCACATTTTCCTACCTTCCCAGCCCTTCCACAGGACCAGTCACGGGAATGCCAGCTCAGCAGAGCAGCCCAGGGAAACTAACAACCCAGCTGAGTGAAGAAGTCAGCATTTCATCATAACTCTGGAATATTTGGAAGTGACTCACAGAAGAAAAAGGAAGGGGGACAGATAAGAGGGGTATGGTTGAGGTTAACAAGAAACAGTACGGCCTCACAGCCCCCAACCATGTGCTGAATAAGTTACTGCAATTTTCTTGGGAGGATAAACACTGCCAGCCATTCAAGCTGACAGTGGGAGCCGGGACGGTTGACATTTACAACAATGCTCAATGCAAATCAAGGCACTTGGCCCCAGAAATGGAATTTCATAGATTTATCCTTTGAAAGGCCATTTTTCTGACTAGTCTGGGTCAGCAGTTAAGCTGAAAGAGAAATATTTCTATTATTTGGCAGATTTTTCCAAAGCATCTAGTTCATTAGGCAAGAGAGGCCTTTTAAAAAGTCTGATTCTGGTGTGGTCATCAGGCAAACAGAATGAGAAAACATCAAAGAAATCCCATTTCCAGAAACGATTCAAACAAATACTTCCTCTGCAATCCCCAGTGTTCCAAGTGTAGATGGTGGACCTTGCAGTCCAGGTGTCCTGGCACCTTTCCAGCTCTGCAAATATCTGCAAATAACATGCTCCGATAACTCTCATGGCTTCACCTTGAATAAGCAAAACTTTCCATGCATGCCACTGCCGCTTACTATTCTAAAAATGGATTAAAACCCACAGCCACGAATTAGTTGGGTGACCTTGAAAAAAGCCTTAAGCAAAGTGTCAGTGCTTTGCTCCTCTGTTCCCTCCATCTATGTAATTGTAAGCCCCACAATAATCAGGAATTCCCAGATGCATTGTGTTTTATTTTCCTTAGAGCACTTACTTTTTGAAATTATCTTGCTCATTTTTGCCTGTTTATCACAGTTGGCTTCCTGAGAACAGAGACACTAACTGCCTTAATCATCTCTGAGTCGTTGATACTTAAAAAGAATGCCTGGTACCTAGCAGATACTAAATATCAATAAATATTTGTTATTTAAATAAATGAAAGGTGTTCAAATTATTTAAGTCAGAGTTCTATAATAACAATATATTATATATTATTATATTATAATAATATATTAAGTGGGCTAGTTCTATCATTATTATTGTTATTGTTATTATAGAAAATACCTGCCTTGTAGGATTATTTTAAAGATCAAGTGAGATCCTATTAACAAAAGCAGAGCCTGGCCCATTGTAAGATGATCCATAAATATTAACGTAAAAAATGTATTATCATTCCTAATTCCACAAAGCCCTTTCAGAAGGGTAAGTTTCAGAAATAAAAATCCCAAAATATTTCATACTTAGATATTAACTAATAATGACTCAATATGATATCTGTAGTATTCTAAGCTACCATCCACTGCAACTGCATTATAAATTCAATAAAACTTTGTTGGGGAAAAAGAACATTATAATATATTCATCATCTGTAATGCATACCAATTTCAAAAATCAAGAAAAGTGAGATAGTTTATTTTTTTAAATACGGTATCACTTCTCCCTGGGAAAAATAAAGCTGGGTTTTAGCCCAGATGAATAACTCTCTACTGGTACAGTTTCAGGTATTGACATGGGTTGTGGGCAAGTTAGTGGGGAAAGAGTCTATCCCACCTTAGAATCACACAGTACAATGCTATGTCCTGGCCCAGGTTTGGAGTGTGAGCAATAGCTCCTGTTTTTAGACTAGGAAATAAGCAAAATAATGATCAGACGTACAGCTAACTCTCAATTCGCTTCGGTGTCTAGGGTCAGGATACGCTTGACTAGTCAAATACCCTGAGAAATCGGATTACTAAAAGGCAGTGGCTGGAAAATAAAGAACCAACTAACGGGACACCCTTCTTTTACTGAGATTGAGCTAAACTCTCTTTTATTAAGTAGAATCAGATTTGTCTACTCTGTAATGGAAATACATTAATTTATTTTATTTTTGATAGTTACCATGCTGTATATTACAACCAGGACTTATTAATCTTATAACTAGAAGTTTGTACCTTCGAACTTCATTTACCTTCATTGGTTTTAATTTTATACCCTGCAGGGTTAATGACCAAATAATAGGATGACAAGAAAACAGATATTATAAAGCTTAACAGTCAAGACACAGCTGACCCATCCCCTTCTTCCTCACAAGTATCCAGTTTCTTCTACTGAATGAGAAGCACTATGGGCCCATCCATAACATTTAAAGTGCCTCCTCTTTTCCCACTTTCTCACTAACCACAGTCAGCAACAATGAGAGATCAAAGGTCTTAGAAAAAAGGCTGAGATCCTGGAGTGAGAAGACAGAGGCACTTTCCTTCTAAAGCCCTATCTCTGATGTCCACGTTTGAGGAGAATTGCTCCCATTAAGATACGTTCATTTATTTTTCTTTTTAGACCGGAACATAAAATAGGAGTTAGACTGGCAGGCAACATATTGAAAAGGCCCAGACTAAGTACACGGGGGATGCCCTATTGTTCGCTGGGGGCGGGCATGATCACCAGCAAGTCAAGACCTTCCTTTTGCATTTCTTTGTTCTACTTCTCAAATAACAGATTGTGGGGAGTTAGAGAAGGCAGAGGAGGAGCAAGAATAAGGACAAAATTAAAAGATTGGTTTCCAAATGGGATATCAGTATATTTTCTTAAGCCACCTGCCAGCTCCTGAGTCAGGGGAGCCATTATATTGTCTGAGAGGAAGAAGTGGGCTAGTTCTAGAATAGAATAAAAACAATAACAGCTTCAATGAGCATTACTCACCAACCTGTCTAAAGACGGACCCCTCAATGACAGGCAGAATTTCCAAAGCTGTGAATCCATATAAGAGCCACTATTTCCAGGAAAGGCAAAACCCAAGGTCAGATGGAAAAATAGCCTTAGTTTCATTGGGGTTTTGTTTTGTTTTCCCTAAAAGGAGTCTATAAATCAATTGGCTTCTTTGTGCCTTCCTCTGTACAATACAGGGCAGATTGCCCAAAGGGGAAAAAAACCTCTATCCTTGTCAGACTAAATAGCAGCTCTGGTCTGGTCAGTACACACTAGAGAAGGGACAGCCATGCGGGGCACTCGCAGCCTTTCCAACCATTCCAGCCCCAGCTCTGTGTCCTCAGCAGCAACTTGAGATGAGCTTCCCAGCAGAGCCAGGCATGCCTCGGACACCCTCCTCGCCAGGCCCAGATGCATTTCCTATAATACAACCCCACGCTGGAGAACCCCATACAGATAACCAGATGACCAGCTAAACATGTCAGGGAATCACCCATCCTGTTCCCTGCAAACAAGACAGCTGAGTGGCTGCAAAAGGAACAGAGGATGTCACTAGGGGGTTTACTCTTATACTTTTAAGTTCTGCTCTGCCTTCGACCACACACACCCAACACAACTGAAAGCCCTGATCCACATAAAACCTTGTTTGTTCATGCCTCTTTTTTTTTTTTAATTTTTTTTTAATGTTTTTTATTTATTTCTAGGAGAGAGAGAGACAGCGTGAGCAGGGGAGGGTCAGAGAGAGAAGGAGTCACAGACTGAAACAGGCTCCAGGCTCTAAGCTGGCAGTCAGCACCGAGCCCGACGCAGGGCTCGAATCCACGAACCGCGAGATCATGACCTGAGCGAAAGTCGGACGCTTAACCGACTAAGCCACCCGGGCACCCCTGTTCATGCCTCTTTGGAGTGAGTAAAAGCCTCTTCCATCTCCACTGACAACCATTTTAATACTTTCCCACACCTTCCCAATACAAAAGCATTTTTTTTTTTAATAAGCATATTTCCTCTTTACAAATGTAATCAGCTCGCAGTTAATTTGGAGCAGTAGAGAGCTAATTGTATATGCCATGGGCTCAGTGTTAATACAGTTGGTACAAATAGATATTTAAACTATTTACTTTAACCGTGTTATCTATTATATTTTTACTTCTGGTCAGGTAAAGGAGTTGCTCTAAAAATGTAAGCTCAGTGATTAACTGAGTGATTTAACATCTTACAAAGATCACATTTGCTACTTTAAATTAAACCAAGAAAGTATGAATGCCTTCAATCAATAGCTTCAAACCCCATAAACCCACTGTAAAAGCACTTCACTTTACACATAGATGTGTGCACTTACAGGCATGGGTGGCTGAAACACACGTTCCATGAAACAGTACTCACCCTTGGTATTCTCCATTCAATGTCTCCTTTCTAAAACACACTGCTGCAAGTCGAAACCCACTCTGTTTAGTTGACAAACCCCTAACAGGTTGAGGACAGCATTTTTTTTTTAACTTTGCTCTATATTATACCCAGAAAACAATACTAACAGTTCCCTCTCTATTTCTCCAAAATCTAATACTTTCTCAATAAATGCACAAACATCCATATATTCTCAGAAATGCACCGTTCAAGGTGTGTTGGTGAGAGAAAGGGTAATGGGTGGGGAAAATTTGTTTTAGATAGTACAAACCAGGAAGTATCAGATGAAAACTTTCAGAGATACTGAGGAAACATCTCTAAAACTTCCCCCACGGTTGCCTTATAAAGTCAAATTCAACCAAGAGGCCCTCAGTCCCTCCCAAGGACCAGACCAGGTGCCATGAGAGGCCCGCGGAGGGGAGGCCAGAGGGAGCAGTAACGGGACTCTTTGCTGCTTGTATATTCCCCTCCAGACAGAGGCCCCCTCCAAAGCTGGGGGAGAAGGAGTGGTGCCTCCCCACTCACCTCTAGGAGACACATGCTCAGGAATGCAAACTCATGCTCCTGGTGGCGGCTGCAGAAACACCTGGGCCCTCTTCCCCTCCCCTGTATACAGGGAGGGAAGACGGACCCCTAGAATAGAGTGTAACCCTAGTTATTCATCTGACAAAAAGCAGAGAAGGGAAGTTGTTTATATTCAAGAGTCTAGATTTTATTATTAGTTGTTAAATATTTACATCCTGGCAGGGATAAAGAGTTATAAAGAGTTTCCAGCCCAACCATTTTCCTTCCATTTCCTCTCTTTATGGGAAAGAAGGAAGGGAGCGTAAGAACAGTTAAAGAAAGACAGAAAGGAGGAGACAGTAGGGGTGGGGAAGGAAGGACGGGGCGGGGGGGAGGAAGGGAGGGAAAATACTAAAACTGGGATCTAATTAGACCCCAATTCACTTAAACTCAGAAAATATTTTCTTATACCTTTAGAGTCAATCTTTCAAGGCTACATGGGGCCAAAAGTATTTAGAGTCTTAGCTGGGTCTTTATGAAAGCATGCATGAGCGCACGTGTACGCGCATACACACACACACACACACACACAAATCACACACGTACCGGGATATGATGTGAAGTATGTGAAACTAATACAACTTACACTGAAGTATAAAACGCATCCTCTGTGCCTTTAGAAGTGATGAGAAGTAATCAATAGAAGGTGTAAAGGCCACCCACCCATTACTGTTTTGTCTCAAATAGGCCCTCTGGATCTCCTACTACTTGAGGCATTTCATGGGTCACCTACCCCATTGGCTTAGTTTCTGCCTCTTCTTTCAATCAGTCCAAATGTCCTAAAGCAGCTACAGCCAACATTAGAGTTAATCATTTCTTTGTCAAAATGACGCCGTGTTGTTTGAGGTGCAGGAGAAGGCCCAGGAGACATCCAGAAAAGTAGTAATTTAGCACGGAAGGCAAGCAAAGACTACAAATATTTTCTAGAGAATTACACATAAAGTGATCTCAACCTCTCTCCATCTAATTCCAAAGGCCTTCAAACTTTCTCTTAATGACATCTTGATGCTCTCAAAGACCTCACTTCAACTGATTGCTCTGTTTCTGCTGCCAGCTTACATGTTAGCAGACAGTCACCACCAGCCAGGCAATGTTTTCAAGCCAATCATGAAGAAGGTACTTAACTGGAGATGAGTCTAAGATAAGTGTTGTACTCCAACACCCCGCCCCCATTTTGATCCTGCAGATATAACTTAATGTTTTATAGGTTATGAGCAGGGCCACTTCATTGAATTTTCTTCTCTCAGCAGGAATCCAAATTTACATAAGATCACATTCAGAATTCCCTGATGTTAGCAAGCTAAGTGAAAGAGTGTGTTGTGTGTATGTGTGAAGATCATTTAAAACTTCAGCCTGGGGTAGAAAGGAAGCCAGCCCTCCCTAGGGGTAAAACCATTCTCTGTAGTGAAATTAGCTTGATGATGAAGAAAATATATAAGTGACATCTGCACTGTCATCGAAGGAGGGTATCACCAGCATAGCATTCATCACCTCCTCGAGACCTTCCTAGCTTAGATTTTCTCTGAAAATAGCCATGTCACAAATGTGCACTAGGAGTCAGAAGAACTGGGTTCAAAACAGCAGCTTTGCCCTTTACTAACTTTGTGACCTTGAACACATAAATAAACCTCTCTGCTCTCTTCCCTCAAACACACAGGAGCACACACACATGAAATCTTATTTAAAATGCCGGTACTTGGGAACCTGGGTGGCTCAGTGGGTTAAGCATCCAACTTCGGCTCAGGTCATGATCTCGCGGTTCGTGGGTTCAAGCCCCGTGTCGGGCTCTGTGCTGACAGCCAGCTGAGGCTGGAGTCTGTTTCGGATTCTGTGTCTCCCTCTCTCTCTGACCCTCCCCTGCTCATGCTGTCTCTCTCTCTCTCTCTCTCAGAAATAAATTTTTAAAAAAACATTAAAAAAATAAATTTAAAAAAATGCCAGTACTCGATTAGATGATCTCAAAACTGATTTCCATTTACAGTGTTCTATTCTAAAAATAGGAATCAGCTTAAACCCTCACAAATACGTGTTGGCTAAAAATCTCCAGGGGTGCCTGGGTGACTCAGTTGATTAAGCATCCCGACTCTTGATTTTGGCTCAGGTCATAATCTCACGGTTCGTGAGCTCAAGCCCTGCATTGAGCTCTGTGCTGATGATGTGGAGCCTGCTTGGGATTCTCCTTTCCTCTCTCTCTTCCCCTCCCCCCCCCAAAAATAAATAAACTTCAAAGAAATAAAAATAAAAATAAAAATCTCCAAATTGCCAGAGTTCCCCTAACACATAACAAAATGCCCCTTGCATTTGGAATGGAGGTTAATTTCACTGCAAGGCTTTCAAGCCAGGATCATTCACTCCTTTTTTCCAGTCAATAAAATGTATTGAACATCTGCTGCATCATTGGCACTGTCCTGAGCATAAGTAAGCCTCAGAGAGAGAGAGAGAGAGAGAGGGAAACAGACTTCAAAACCAGCAGCCATAAAAAGAGGTGGGAAATGGCAAGGAGGGAAAGCTAAAGAAAAGAAAGAGAAAAAGAATATGTCAGCACACTCCTTCCAGCACAGGGTCCTGACATTTTTCACATAAATCTATGAAGTTAAAGGACACTAATTGCTGAAAGGGACCTAGATGACCATGTACTTGTTGAGTTTTGTTTTAACAGACTTGACTCTTTAGAGCACTTTCAGGTTCACAGCAAAGCTGACTGGAAAGCACAGAGAATTCCCATATACCTGCTGCCCCCACGCCCACACAGCCTCCCACTCTGTCACCGACCGTCCCTGCACACAACTGGTTCATTTGTTATAATCAATGAACTTACATTGACACATCATTGTAATTATTTTTTCAACTGACAGAATTCACATATGACACTGATAATCAAAATATAAAACCACCTTTTAATCTTTACGATGCTTGACTAATCTGATTTTTTCTTTCTAACTCAACCCCTCAACCTTTAAGGAACCAGAGAAGACAGAAATAAGACCCAACCTGCTTCTGAAAGCCTGGTGATCATCTGGCAAACCTTGGAAGTTCACAGTCCGGGGAAAGGAAACTCCCTTTAGCCACTGGAGCAACTGTTAACAGTGAGGACTGCTCTTGGAAAGAATGGCTAATCTGGGCATTCTTCCCCACAACTCCTCACCCCTCTCCCTTGCAACACAGTATTATTCTAGCTCGTACACCCTCCATGAGCTCTTCCTTTGCTAGGAGGTTAGGGAATATTTTCTAAGCATCCTTTTAGATCCTTTATAATCCTAATTTGGGCCATGCCCCCAAGATGGGAACTCTGTGTAGAGACTCTCAGACCTAGGAGGTTACCAGGAGTTGACACAGATCCCACGAAGGGATGTCATAAACTCCTTGAGGAATGCTTTTCTGAACTACATAGGACTTCTACCACCCAGCCCACCACCCTGTGTCAGATTCAGATATACCTCTTCCTCTCTTGTACCACTGCCCTTGTGAAGCCTAGAGATTAAGCAGAATGTGCTGAGGTGGTATGACAGGTTAAGTATCTCTATGCTAGAAGATCACTGTCCATAATACAAATGTACAGAACTGAAATAAGTTAACATATCGTCCCAATTCTTTTTCTACCTATCCTAACCAAAATGCTTTAACTAAAACTAAGGCTAGATAATAAACCACACACAGAAAATAACATAATCAATAAGCATGTTCTGGGGCACCTGGGTGGCTCAGTTGGATAAGCTTCTGACTTCAGCTCAGGTCATGATCTCACAGTTTGTGCGTTCAAGCCCTGCATCGGGCTCTGTGCTGACAGCTCAGAGCCTGGATCCTGCTTCCAATTCTGTGTCTTGTCTGTCTGTCTGTCTGTCTGTCTCTCTCTCTCTCTCTCTTTGCCCCTCTCCCACTCGTACTGTCTCTCTCTCTCTCAAATAAACGTTAAAATTTTTTTTAAATAATCAAGTTCTGATATAAATATGCTGTATAGGCTTCTAAATATAGGGAAAATTACTCCTATTCTAAGAGTCAAGAAACAGTATGTGTTTATACTGATAAAAAGATTTTTTTTGTTAGATTCCACCTACAGGTAAGAACTCTGCTTTATTCATCAGGGATAATTTCAGCCAGAAATTCTATTTATAGGCACCACTAAATTAAAGAAAAGAAAAGGAAAGGCATAACAAATATGTCCAGTCTTCTTTCAAATGGTAGTTTGTAATTCCAGCTATCCCTTCCCTGCTCTGCCTAACTTTCCTCTCCACTGGGTGGGCAGATAAGGGGTGAGGGAGACCCACTTGGGGTGCAGCAACTGCTGTCAGGATCTGAGCACAGAGATCAGATCTGAGTCCAAGACAGGAGAGCAGATTCTAGTCTCAGATGGACTGTAAACATTGTGACACTCGTTTAATCTTTACTCCTCTCAGTGCAGGATTCTCATCTATAAAAAAGAAGGCACTGTATGATCTCTGTGGTTCCTTTCAGTCTAATAATCCCATGATCTGGGGGGTTGGTGAAACCAATCCAACAGATACAATCATTAGGCCTTTTCACACTAAGGAGTCTTCTAGAAAATTACCTATAGTCAAGAAATACATGGGTGTGCCATTCTAAGCAACTAGTTACAAGCATATTCTGCCTACAGTTCTAGCTTTGGGCATCAATCCCGTCTTAGGAGCAAGCAAATGATCCCTAGTCAATTTGGGAGTAATCAGTTTTCCAGTCCTGTCCTGTTTTCTGGTTCACTATCAGTCATGTCCCTGTGTATCCTGAAAGGACGTTCAGTGACTGCATTCTTCAATATCTTCCTGAAAGGGCTCCATTACGCTAGTTGGAAAATTTTGATAGCCCTTTTCCTTTGTTCCACGCTGTTCTTTTCCTGTCTGCTTTCTTATGTATGTTCCTCCTACACTTGTGCATCCTATGCAGAGCATTAATCTCAGCTGTCCCTATATATTTTCTCTTCTAGCAGGCTTTCATGCAGTGGACTTGGGCTCAATACGCTGCAGTGACTGTCTCTAAGACTTCACTTCTCTGCATTGCCTGCCCACTCCCATCCCTCCCTCACACATATATATCTCCAATTCCCTAAGTAAGGATCTCAGACTACCTTCTCTTCATATCATTAATCACTCCCTAATTGAGCTCAGATACCAGGAATTGAAGGCTGTGATGCTCAACCCAGTCCACGGACATGTTATATCTGCCCCCACTATGCTTTAACATCCACAAACATATCCAGATATCTGCTTTTAAAACTCGGGGCCCCAAGTCCACTGCAACAATCAATAGAGGCTGAACATAAGTGAGCAGGTGCACTCCAGCTCATACCAATGCCCTGTCCAGGAACAGCTGGCATTTAATCATCCCATTTGGGTGGCTGCCTTCCCATAGCTAGCCCCCTTTACACTCCACCCAGTCACTAAAGGCATTTCAAGATGTCACCCTAGGTCTCCATGATGGAAGGATTTTTTAATTTACCTCAGAAAACTAAATGTGGTCTAGCAAGACTGCTTTTCTGGAAAAAATGTTACCAGAAAGACCCTGAAGAACTTGAGACCCAAAGTTTCTAGGTCCTTTAATATTTCAATAATCTTCACACATGAAATCCAGCCTTTACTTACTATATAGGCTTTACTGGATTGGAAGGGACATCACCCCTTTTCTACACACAAAAGTTAGGAAAGAATAATGACAGCAAAGAAAGGGAAAGGGAAGGGGGAAGAAGGGGAAGAAGAAACAACATAGAGAATTTGCAATTTCAAAAATAAAGATTCATCACGTTTGGTGAAAATGACAGGAAACTATGAAGGAAAGCCATTAAAAACACAGTCTCTACCCTTTAGTTTTTAACATAAAACAAATCCAGGGTCCAATACAGGCAAATTTATTTCCCTTTCCTCATTGTCAAATCAATTTAAATGAGAGTTTATATTTACTAGACACTGGAAATTAGCATGTATTTCTACTGCTTCCTTGGAGGCCTGGAAGACATCGCTAATGGACTAGACATCATTCTGTGCTGAGCCTGATAAGCCTTCCAGTTTTTCTCAGTGTGCTGGACAATCCTGGATCTGGCCGGCAAGATGAAGTTGCTTCTCCATCTGGTCCTAAAAGCCTCTTCACAGCTTCTGTACACTAAAGAATAACTCTTTAAAATGCGTCTTAGTAGGGATGTGGTAAGGGGGGACGTTTGGGGGAAATTAGTAAGAAATGTCAACTGAGGAAGACAAGATCTACTTTCCCTGCACCAAACACAGAAGAAACAAACCTTTTATCAGGGGATTTTATAAAATTGTCTTACTAAACTCTCAAAACAATCCTATGGGCTGTCTTCTTACAGCCATTAATCAGATGGAGACATTGAGGTTACCCAATTATTAAGTAGCACAAATCTCAGTATGTAGCTATGTCATTCTGAAATCAGCCTAGAATGTAGGCAGCCAGCTGGTCCTATCAGCCCATAGATATAGTCAGTTTGGCTCATATAATTTTTTTAAATGTTTATTTTGAGAAAGAGAAAGAGAGCATGATGCACGCATGCTCAGGGAAGAGGTAGAGAGAGAGAGAGGAAGACAAAGAATCCCAAGCTGGGCAGTCAGCATCAGGCTCTGTGTTGACAGTATGTGGGAGCTCGATCTCACAAACCAAGAGATGGCGACCTAGGCCAAAATCCAGAGTTGGCGGCTTAACCTACTAAGTCGCTCAGGTGCCCCGGGTCTCACAATTTTTTTATGCGGTGCTACATTTAAATCTGACATATTTCCTCTAACATGGCAGAGTTCCCATGTGTTTTGAAAACTGAGAAGTCCACATGGCAACAATCAACAGGAGCTGAAGTCAGAGCAGCTAGCTTGATTGGATGGAAACTGTCCCCTTTCCAGTCTGCCTCAATCTCCAGTGCTCCAAGCGCGCACGCACACTATACTCTATGAAAGCATGCATAGTAAATGAAAAGGCTTCATTCACTATGCAAACAGCCTGATCCTAGCCACAGAACACACCTTTACTCTTTGCTTATCTTGAACGTTAATCTCAGAGTAGCCACACTTTCTAGTTCACTGTCCACCAACCTCCTACCTGAAGTAACTCTTGTCACACATTCTCACTCTTTTTCAAAGTTCTCTTTTCTTAAACTAGCGCTGTTGGCTTCCACGATAGTTGACTTTCCTCCTTGGTCCTTCATGAAAACAGCAGACCTCTGAGGGGCTGCATAAAGGCCAAAAGACTCACTGTCAAATTCCTGTGAAACTAAAATCATACATATTGACTGATGGGAATTTAATGCTTTCATGGCACCATTAATTTCCATTTTTCCACAATCATGTTCATTGCTATTTACATATTTTATCATTTTGTATACTCCAGGCCCAGGAAATGGCAAGTAAAACAACCTACACAAAAGAAGAATTCAAAGAATGCTTTTTCCTCCTAAACCAGCAGACACAGTATATTAAATATTAAAACAATCTAATACTCTGGTTTCTCTTCAAATTGTATAAATCTTTCACCTTTTAAATATTAAAACTATCTAAAAGCAAACCAGTGTTCAATAAAAATCTCTGTGTGTATTTTTATCTCTCTGCACTAATTTCTACCTTCATTATACTTCATTCTATACTTCATTATACTCTCCTATCCAGAAAGATGATCTGAAAAGTTAACAGTAAAATGAATCATTCAAGACACTATCCTGCATGAGCTTTAAAATCACTGCTCGACATGAAAAGATACTTTAAAAAGAGGAGGAAAATGTGCTATATTAACTGACAAGAAAAATCTGGACTGCTGTGTATCAGGTGTTATTAGGAAGGAAGGCTATGGCTGGAAAGGTCAATGGTGGGCAGAACTGTTTATTGCTAAATAATCTGGGTAGCAGCATTACAAACGATCGTTTGAGTAATCCATTAGTGCACAGTCTTGGTCTCAAGCTGCCTTGCAAGGAACTGCTCATTGGCTAATAATGCCCTAGCGACATCCTAACATGTATTTACTCATATGTTAATTCCCTCAAAAGTAATTATCGGGCTAAAAGATTCAGTCCTGGGAGTCATACTAATTACATCATCTAGCCATCCCGTATTTTCCATGTTAACAAATTCTTTTCCACTGCATCTGGCTGAAGGCACAACCTCCTCTAACGTTTGTGACGCAAGTAGCAGAGGCAGGACCATTGCTGAAACAAGTTCTGATGATCGAAATCTCAGACATCAAGCCCCTGGGCCTCCCAGAAGCTCCAAATTTTCTGACCGGGTGTGCCTCTGCCTTTGGAGGTCACAAAACACTGCTACTATTGCTTTAAACGCATTTAAGGAGGGTGCCTAAAGTTAACTTTGTAGTATTTTTTAAAAATGAATTAAATGTTTTGAGTAAGTGAATGCATGAATGCATCAATAGTATCAGAAAAGCAAAGAAAACTGGAACTTATTAGAAGTTTTGATCCTCTTTATAGAATCCTCCAGAGACCCTAATGAATGCTCACTTCATCTGATCTCGTGAACAAATCTTCAAGGTCACACAAGAGAAGTGTCTGATTATTAGACAACCACTTTACCATTAATGGTGTCAAACCAAACTCAGCATGAAAGCCCCTTTTCTACCTTTTGGAATATAGAGAATACCGATTTGTGATGGATTCTGCTATGAAATGGTGCTTTCTCTAACATCGGAAGAAGGAGTTCTCTTCGCCTGAGCCCACATGGACTGATCTGCAGCTGGGTTGAGGAAAGACATGTTCAAAAGCACAGGAACTGAGGAAAGTAATTCAGTGCAGGATTTGAGACATTCCAAAAGTAACCTACAATGGAGAGAATCTACATAAAGAGTAAAGATGAACAAATTAATGAAAACAGCCAACTTCAAAGTCAACAATCTCTATCAGATTCTGCTATGGCAAATGGTTTGCAGAAAGCTATGCCTTTGGCCACGTTATCAGTGAAGGAAGTTGGTAGTACTAAAAACAAAATCCAGGAAAATATTTTGGCTTCAGTTGGGACAAAAACAACATGCTCTTTTAAGGAACTGATATTGTAGAGACTTGATGATATTCTAGGAAATGAACATGAGATAATGTTTTCAAAATAGCCCCATGATAATGTCAATGAGTAATATCAGTTCTTATCACCATATTATGTAGCTTATGAGCAGCACAGATATTGAGGCAACGAAAGGTGTTAGAATGTTTTTATTTTTATTTTTTTTAATTTTTTTTTTAATGTTTTATTTGTTTCTAGGAGAGAGAAAGAGAGAGAGACAGCATGAGCAGGGGAGGGTCAGAGAGAGAGGGAGTCACAGACTGAAACAGGCTCCAGGCTCCAAGCTGGCAGTCAGCACAGTGCCCGACGCGGGGCTCGAACCCACGAACCGCGAGATCATGACCTAAGCGAAAGTCGGACGCTTAACCGACTAAGCCACCCAGGCGCCCCAGAATGTTTTTAAAAAATTAATGCCTACCTCCCCACTGCCCTCCAAGGAAAACAGCTGATGAACAGCCACTGCTGATGGATAAAAGCCTAACACCATTCAGTCATGGGGGGAAAATGTCTGAAAATGGGTTTCACAATTTCTCAGCATTTATTGAGCCAAATATCTCAATCCAGTATCCACCAATATACGTATGTCCAGCTTCATCGTCAAAGGAAAAGTTTTGGAAAACAGAGCCCTAGATCATTTAAGTTAGAAAAGGCTTTAAAACTCATCTGCCTTGCGCCCAACTGACAGACGCCCAGTGATATTACATAACTTTCCTCAATGACACAGCACATGAATGACAGAGTCACGTCTCCAGAACCCGGTCCTCTCCTTTCTCCTCCTCCTTCTTTTTCTCCTCTTGTAAAAACAGTATGGATCAGAGATCAGGGAGATTTGCAGAAGGCCTATTGCAATTCTGCAGAAGTACAAAACGCTACATACCATCTTCTCACCTTCCATTCACTTCCAATTCAGTGTAACTCTCTCTGCGATACTTTCCCACCTGCCCCACCTGCTCCACATCTTCTCTGGCAGCTTCTCCTACCCTCAAGCCAGAGAGAGTTAGAAACTCCCTTTGGCTCAGCTCCTATAGCAAGAGTAATTTATTACCATGCTGTATTTTAACCAACTGATAACCTTTCTATCTCTTACCACACCCACAATACTATGATTTCCTGAGAGCACTGATTTCGGCTTACTTATCTTTCTTTGTAGATGCTATTATACCTAGTCTTAGAAAAGATCAATAATTGATTATTGAATAAACAAATGTTACCAAATTTTTGCCTCTGTGAACACTAGGAAAAAGCAGACAAACTAACGTGATAATATAGGATAATATATGTATACTATATAAATAGGCTTTCAAATTGCAGAAGATCCACGATTCAGTATTACAAAATTTCTATAATTAAAAAAAAGAAAAAGGAAAGAAAACATGGAGTGGCTGGGTAGCACTCCAGTCAGTTAAGCATCTGACTCTTGATTTCAGCTCAGGTCATGATCTCACAGTTAGTGAGATCGAGCCCCATATGGGCTCTGCGCTGACAGCATGGAGCCTGCTTGGAATCCTCTCTCTCCTCTCTCTCAAAATAAATAAATAAACATTAAAGAAAAAGAAGAAGAGAAGAAAAGGGCCTGCTAATTCTCATATATATATAGCAAATTGTTCCCATGATTTAAAATTCAAATTAATCTCTGTCTTCTCTCTCACTGGCCTCTCTGCCTCAAATATTCTCCCACCCCCACCCCCACCCAGTAACTGTCCCCTTCCCATCTGTGTTCAAGACTCAGCTCAAACATGAGGCCCACACAGTTCTTTCCTCGACCCCTGCGGTGGGGTCAGGCCCCTTTATCACATCCTCTTCTGAAGTCTGTTAGCATTTTATCTGAACTTCTTTATTATTGTATTCTACTTACTTAAGTGGATATTTTATCTCCTCTGCCTCACTAAGCAACCTGAGGAAAGGCTCCTATCTTTGTACCCTGAAGATGTCTAAGAGAACTTTGCCTTTCGCAGATTCTTGGTAAACAGCTTCTGAATTGTTAACACAGGGAGTTTTGATTCTCTTCTTAAAGACAGCAAGCTGAAAACAGACAAATCTTTGCCTGCAAAAATGAAGGGGGTGATTGTTTCCAGCTGCAACATACCACAGCTTGGGAAGCCACCTGTGTGAGCACTGGCCAAGACTTTGGTTTATCTCAGATCAGTAATAGGTGAAAGAGGACAAAGTGGAACAGTGAGTCTATCAAGATGCATTTTCTGGGCGCCTGGGTGACTCAGTCAGTTAAGCATCTGACTCTTGATTTCACCTCAGGTCACGATCTCACGGTTGTGAGATCGAGCCACATGTGGACTTAACACTGACGGTGTGGAGCCTGCTTAGGATCCTCTCTCTCTGCCCTTCCCCTTCTCTCTCTCTCTCTCCCCCACTTTCTTTCTCAAAATAAATAAATAAATTTTAAAAAAAAGATGTATTTTCTGAAGCAGATAGATAGGAAGGAACCCTAATTTGGGCAAGAGGTCAGAGAAGCCTTCCAAGAAGAGGTGACCCATGACCTGAGGCTCAAAGGTCAAGTTAAACAAAGAAATGGCATTCTAATAAAGGGGGCTGATTAGTTTTTAACTGTCCTTAACTTTTAGACTACATACAGTATTCACAGGTGGAATGATATAATGCCAAGGATTTGCTTTAAAATAATAGGGGGTCAGTCAAGCGTCTGGCTCTTGATTTTGGCTTTGGTCATGATCTCACGGTTCATGGGATCAAACCTCGCCATCAGTCTCTGTCCTGACAGCACAATGCCCGCTTGGGATTCTCTCTCTCTCCCTTTCTCTCTGTCCCTCCCCTGTTCTCGCTCTCTCTCTCTCGCTCTCTCTCAAAAATAAACTTTAAAAAAATAATAATAAATTAATTAATTAAATAATCTGAGGTATGACAGAGGCCAGAGATGAAACAAGATTGATCATGAACTATGCTACTTTTATGTATGTTTGAAATTTTCCATAATGATAAATTTTTTAACCAAAAAAAATTTTTTAAGCCTGAAGAAAAAATAAAGCAGTTATAGAGAATGAGAGGGGTAACCACAGACCTACAGAAAGATTACTATGCAGCCATCCAAGCCTGCCTAAAGCTGAAGATAATACATTTGTTATGACAAAGTCACATGACTATTTTCCTAGCAGCACTCACGAGCTTGATGGAAAAGCAGAAGTGAAGAAGGTGCGCCGGCACAGGGCATAGATCTTGAAGGAGATGCCAGCAGAAGGAGGTGCAAGGGATGTGATGGTATTGTCTAGAGAAAAATCGAGGCATTAACCCATCACCCTGTCCAGGTTGGACATGAAGGGATGTGAGCACATGGCAGAGACAGACTGGGAGAAAAAGGAACTAGAGGTCTCAAAGGAAATGCATGGCTGGAAAATGGGGGTAAAAAAACAGCTGGAAAGACAGGAGGCTCTAGTGAGCAAGCTAGTCTATGGGTTTTAAAATTTCAGTACTGGATGATGACAAGGTCAAGTGTAATTGTAAATGCCCGTGAAGTGCCTATGTGAAAGGATGGCTGAAGTGGAATGGAGGCGAAAGTCAAATCGAAAGGAGTTATGAAATTGTGAGGGTTGGATGCTGGGTGGGTCCTAATGAAGCCCTAAAATCTCCCATAAAGATGAGGCTAGGTTATAAACTCCGTAAGAGACAAGGATTAGGTCTCTCTCATTTTTTAGTGGACATGCACGCAACACCTAGTACACTGTTTGGCAAAGAAGACAGGTTCCCGAATGGTTGCTGGGGCCTGAATGGAAGGACTGTGTCACTAACCCCTTAATGTCAGGCCCTCAAGTCTCTGTTTACTGCTGGTAAAGTAAGTCTCTATTTACTGGTTAGTTGGGAGTGAGAGGAAGGGATGGGGAGAACAAATGGATGAAAAGGCAACAGAGCAAAAGAAATATTAAAAAAAGATAAAAAGTAGAATCCCTGGGAAACCCAAGAGTTTATTAGTCACTTATACCTGAACTAATGCATGAGCTACAACTGGATTCATAAAACTGCCTTTGAGTGTGTGAAGGGTTCTTTTTAGGGAGGGGGAAACAAGAGGGGATTGCTGGGCTACTGCCCTGTCCAGACACCATTTTGCCGAGAAGACTGGGCCAGGCCTATGTGGGAGCTGTTCTGATCACTCCAGCCGGAGGCCACCTCTGGTCCAGAAGCCAGTGGGCAGTGCAAGGAAACCTGGCTTCTGGGAACCCCTTCTAACACTCTAATCGATAAGAATCTACTCCTCACTCTGAAACTGGTCTGTCTGCCCAGAAACCTCAGAAACAAATTAGAACTTTTGAGACTATAGTAGGGTCTTATAATTGGGAACATAAACTACCATTCATTCATCAAATTCATTTATTCAACAAATACTGAGAAATAAAATACTTAAAATTGAAAAAATTATTCATGAAGTGTAAAAAGAAAAGAAAAGAAACTTAAAATTAAAAAGTAGAAACTGGGGCTCCTGGGTGGCACAGTTGGTTAAGTGCCCGACTCTTGATTTCAGCTTCAGGTCATGATTCCAGGGTCGTAGGATTGAGCCTGTGCTAAGCATGGAGGCTGCTTAAATTCTCTCTGTCTCCATCTCTCTCTCCTCCTCATGCTGTCTCCAAAATAAAATAAAATAAAATAAAATAAATAGGGACTGTCAGTTTATACACAAAACTTTTTTAAGTTTATTTATTTGTTTTGAAGGCAGTTTATTTATTTGTTTTGAGAGAGAGTGAGAGAGACAATTCCAAACAGGCTCTGTGCTGTCAGCCTGGAGGCCAACACAGGGCTCGATCCCACAAACTGTGAGATCATTACCTGAGTTGAAATCAAGAGTTAGATGCTTAACTGAATGAGCGACCTAGGCACTCCTCAACATAAAATTCTTAATTGATGATAGTCTCAAATATTTAATCGGTTTACCAGTGGCCAGTTACTAGGCCATGTGCTTGACATAAAGTTTCATGTCACCGTCATAGTAGTCTTGACCCAGCTACTCTTGGGATTCTCATTTATAGAAGAAATAAATGACTTGCCAAGACCATGCAGCTAGTATGAAACCGAGCCAGCTCCGGCTGACACTAATGCGCATGCCCCTAGCCTGTACTCTAAACCACTTTATTAAACCCTGGGAAAGACACTGTAGGGTATAAATATAACTTCATCTAGACAGACAAGAAGGCATGAAATACAAGTGGTGCAAGGTCTGAGCCTTTCAGGAATTGGGAGTGTAAGAGGAACGTCTTATACTATCTCTCCAGCCCCTGCTCTTCATGCAATTCCTATGTAAGAGAAAGAAAGGGCTAGGGGATCAGGGAACATGTTACCGGCAGAGAAAATCCTCCAGTGATCATTTAGGCTATCAAAGAACAGGACTAAAAAGAGAGGAACTCTGAAGTCCTTGAGTCCCTATTTCTTTGTGAATGAAAGAGACTAGTATGTAAATAAGAGCTTTGCATAAGCCAGACATTCTTTCAAGTCCAGTTTATCTACAGTATGAGTCACTTCCTTTTTAAAGCAGGAATTAAAAGAGATAGAGGCACATAATCATTACCCAGCACAAACCTTCTTAAGAGACCTTTTCTTCTCATGCAAATAGCAAGAAGGTAAAGAGCTCCTTCTTTTTGACAAAGCAGCAACATCATTTTGCATCTATTAGTATGCATACACTTTGACCAGTTAATATCCCCATTCAGCAGAAAGAAATGAACAAGTGAGATGAACAGGCAGATGAGATGATAACAACTCCAGCTGGGTTAACCTGACACAGACAAAGGAATCTGAATAATAAGAATTCTTTGAATGACTCAGGTAAGATTTATCTCCTCTAAAAGGAAGTTTAACCCCCAAGTTATCTAGCAAAGATACTCATAAACCTTTGGAGGAAGTCTCAGAGCAGCCCAAGGCCAGAAAA
This sequence comes from Proteles cristata cristata, assembly GCA_017311185.1. Classification (NCBI taxonomy): domain Eukaryota; kingdom Metazoa; phylum Chordata; class Mammalia; order Carnivora; family Hyaenidae; genus Proteles; species Proteles cristata. The sequence goes on from JAESUZ010000810.1 coordinate 137,480, forward strand.
CAGAAACGGAAACAAGCTATCTGTTCAACCACAGGTGAGAGCTCTGCACAGGGACTTAACCTTTCAACTGAAAAACAAATATAGCTGTATCCTGGGAAGGCCCAAAAGTGAACAGGAAGGTGACTGGCCTCTTCCCCATCCCAGTGTCTAACGCGGGTCTTGTCTAGCCCTAGCTCCTGTAACAGGTTTATCAGGGGCTATTCAGTATTCAGGAGTTAAAGATTCTATTTGAAGAGTAAAGCAAGGAGTAAAACAGTAAGTAGAAACTGAAGTACATTCTCATTGCCAGGGGAATTCCAGGGGCCTAATTCATTCTTCCTATATACCCTGCATGTGAAAAGAATGCCCAGCAAGCCTCAGGCCCACCCAGTCCCTCCATGCCACATTTACTAATGGTCAAAACCAACAGCCCCACACACCAAAGTTTGAAGGTCTTAAAAAGAACAAAATTTTATTGAGCATCTATTCTGCACTAAGCACTGTGCTAGGGGCCAAGTTTACAACAATAAACAAAATACATAATTTCTCTGTTCTCATGATTCTGTGACCTAATGGGAGGGTCTCACAAGTTGACTGGTGTTCAAATGCAACATGCTAAGTGCTATAATTGGGGGGGGGGGGGTAGAAGGAGGGAAAGTTTCTTATGGGAAATCAAGGTGGGAAGGGAGTCTCCTCAGAGGACATAATGTCCAAGCTGAGACTTCAAAGATGAGTGAAGACTAAAGGACATTTGCAAGAAAAAGAGGTAGCTTTGATAGGGTATGCAAAGGACTTGAAAAGCCTTAGGTCTATCCCATAAAAGACACAAACGCATTTCACTTAAGAACGGGTATCTTTGTCTTTCAGTGTCTTGTCAATTAATCCTCCTTGTGCATTACAAGGAAAACCCTAGCCTTTGTCTCTAAACAGAATTTTCCTTTACTTTGCTTATCTGGTAATTTGCAAGCCTGCAGTAAACAGTACTTAGATAATTACATTTCCCAGTATTGGAAAGGTTTCTCCATCCCTAGAATTCTTCCTGATTTAGTCATTAATGTTTTCTTAATGTACTGTTAAAACTAGGTATGTGATTATCAGGTATACAAAATAAATAAAGGCAAGTATATAGGAACAAAACAATAGACAGTCTTAGGATACCAGAGGCAGAATTATGAAAATAGCAGCTAACACTTACCAAATGCTTACACTGTACCAGGCAGTTTTTCTAAGTTCCTTATGCATGTTAAGTCAATATACTCACATGATCGTGACTTCCACAGATATCTAGATTTTACAGATGGGTTTACTGATGCACAGAGAGTTTAAGCACCTTTGCCAAGGTCATACAGCTAGCAGTGTAGAGTCAGCATTTGAACTCAGGCAGTCGGACTCCAAAGCCCACAAGATTATCTGCAATGCTATTATATGCAATGGACAAAGTAGGAACAAGCTTTGCCTCAGTTTTACGTCCGGCCAATTCTGGATTATGGGCTAGTGCTGAACTGCACATCTTTCTACTACATAGATAAAGCAATTCAAACTCTTCTGTGTTCCACCCATTCAATCCTGTTCAATCCTGACAGCTGAAAATTCCTTAAATGTGCTTGCCCCTTCACAAATGCTTTGAGCTATGTCATTTACTTCGAGAATCACCCTATTCTTTTATATTTTGAACAATTTCTGGTCATTGAGGCTGTATAGCTGCAGGATGAGTGTGATTACATTAGATTCATCAGGTTCCAGACACAGGAGCTTGCTTAGCCTGCTTTTCTGAGGAAAACTAAAAACACTCTTCAGTCATTCCCACATCTTGGAGGAATTAAGTTGGCGGTTGAATTGTGGGAAAGTAGTCTTTAAATAATTTGTGTACAATGTGAATGACTTCAAGAAAAAGTTAAAAAAATTTTTTTATTTAGTAAAAAGTGCTCTAAGATTCATCTGCCTACCCACAGGAAAATGGAGCCAGTCAATTTATTTTCTAAAGGTATCAGTTATAGGCCATATGCCATTGTATGAACAAAATGCTGAAATAGCTGAAGGAATGGAAACTATACTTCATCTCTATCATTATTCTTCTATTTAAAATTGAGTATCATTTTGGGGCACCTGAGCGGCTCAGTCGTTAAGCGTCTGACTTCGGCTCAAGTCATGATCTCCTGGTTCGTGAATTTGAGCCCCACATTGGGCTCTGCTGACAGCTAGCTCAGAGCCTGGAGCCTGCTTCAGATTCTGTGTCTCCCTCTCTCCTTCCCCTCCCCTACTCACGCTCCATCTCTCTCTCCTTCAAAAATAAACAAACATTTGAAAAAAATTCAGGGGCACCTGAGTGGCTCAGTCAGTTGAACATCCAACTTCGGCTCAGGTCGCGATCTCGTGTTTGTGGCTTCTAGCTCCTCATCAGGCTCTGTGCTGACAGCTCAGAGCCTGGAGCTGCTTTGGATTCTGTGTCTCCCTCGCTCTTTGCCCCTCCTCCACTCTTGCTCTGTCTCTGTCTCAAAAAATCTAATAAAATGTTAAAAAAAGTTGAGTATCATTTCATTTTGTATTTTATGATAAGTGTATTTCATCATGATAAGTGTATTCTTTAATCCCTATCACCTATTTCACCCATCTGAGTATCATTTTATTAATTTAAAAAAAAGAATTTGGGGGAAAGATTTTAAGAATACTTATCAGTTTTTGAACTGCAACAAGCACCCCCTCTTTTTTGTTCAGAAAGTTGCTGAACAAAAGAGAAACAGAGGCTTCCTTGGCTGATCTAGCCTTATGGATTAACTTTGGGCCCCCGTGAGCCTTTATTCTTTTCTGCTTACTCAGCTAGCAGTATGTACTGCTGTTATAATCACGCTTTTTAAAATAGTAGTTATCAAAAGAAACCAAAAACAACCTGACAAACTCTTTTGTATCTAGGGGTCAGTAGTTGCCAGATCATCATTTCTATTTTCAACAAATTAATCAAAGCTGGATGAGAAGCCTGAGCAAAGAATTATATAAACGTTGCTTGTTTAAGATAAGCGAACATGAAATAACTCCTGCAGAACTTCATGGAGAGATAAGCAGCTCTGAAGGCTGGTAGAGAAGGCAGCAGTCACCCATTATCAATTAGTTTGATAACTGATAGACCAAAAAAAAAACACCCCACACACAAAAAAACACTGAACACGAAGAAAACATTAATAGCCTTGGGGGTAGGGGTGGTTCTAGAAACTGATTTCAACAATTTCATAACACAAGATACTCCATCTTGGAAATAAGCTGTCAAAGGAACAAGTACAATGAGGAGCATACTTACCCCAATTTTTAACAAAGGCCATACCATATTTATGAATGAATACTGCTTTCTAAAAGAAACACAACCCACTTGTCATTTTCTATCATTACCCAATGCCCTCAATAAGAAAAAAAAATATTCCTGGCAGTCCGTTTACACACACCTCTAAGCAAGAATTTAAGTATTTAACTACAGGATGATTATCCTAAAGAAATAAATATCTAGGTCTATAAAGATCATTGGTACTTTTATTCTGATTGTAAATATTGGACATTACACTAAAATTTGGCGTTCAATCGTCAGGAGTTTTATTTCCAGCAACCAGATAGGTTCATATAACAAGTACTTCCTTTCTGGGTAAGGGGTATTTATTTCCATAAAGGGATCTTGCCTGCCTGAATGGAGGACACAGACGGAATTGCTACAGTCCCAGACATGGGTGTCTATTTGCCCCTTAAGTGGCAGTTTCTCTTGCCTATTTTTCTTTGTAAGCACTTAAAACTATCTGAGATCATTCTGCAGCTCCAAAATTTCAAAGATGCAACTGTATCACACCAAAAAGCTGTTGAATTCAAGTGCCTCATTACTCAGGGACAAGGGGTCAAATTCATTCAGGCAATGAACAAATAATTCTGACTGAATTTAACTGTTTATGGCTCAGTATATTTTCTTTTTTAAAGACTGGTTTTCTTTAAAACCAATTCAGTCTAGCTTCTGCACAGCCAAGGAAACAACCCAGAAAATTAATAGGCAACCAACGGAATGGGAAAAGATAGTTGCAAATGACGTATCAGATAAAGGGTTAATATCCAGAATCTATAAGGAGCTCACCAAACTACACGCCCGAAAAACAAACAACCCAGTGGAGAAATGGGCAGAAGATATGAACAGACACTTCTCCAAAGAGGACATCCAGATGGCCAACAGACACATGAAACGATGCTCAGCATCCCTCCTCATCAGGGAAATACAAATCAAAACCACACTGAGATACCACCTCACGCCAGTCAGAGTGGCTAAAATGAGCAATCAGAGAACTCTAGATGCTGGCGAGGATGTGGAGAAACGGGCACCCTCCTACACTGTTGGTGGGAATGTAAACTGGTACAGCCCCTCTGGAAAACAGTGTGGAGGTTCCTCAGGAAACTAACAATAGAACTCCCCTATGACCCAGCAATAGCACTGCTAGGAATTTACCCAAGGGATACAGAAATGCTGATGCATAGGAGCACATGTACCCCAATGTTCATAGCAGCACTCTCCACAATAGCTAAAACATGGAAAGAGCCTAAGTGTCCATCAACAGATGAATGGATCAAGAAGATGTGGTTTATCTATACCATGGAATACTACATGGCAATGAGAAACAATGAAATCTGGCCATGTGTAGCAACATGGATGGACCTTGAGGGTGTTATGCTGAGTGAAATAAGTCAGGCAGAGAAGGACAAATATCATATGTTTGCACGTATAGGAGGATTAGGAGGAACTTGACAGAGGAACAAGGGGGAGAAGAAGGGCGGAAATGGTGGGGGAAAGGGAGAGAGGCCAACCATGAGAGACTCTTGAATGCTGACAAAAACTGAGGACTGATGGATGTGGGGGAAGGGGGAATGGGCATGGAGGAGGACACTTGTGGGGATGAGCACTGAGTGTTATGTGGAAACTAATTTGACAATAAACTATTTGTAAAAAAAAAAAAAAAAAATCAGTCTTTTTCTCCCCCAAACCATTTTTATGGGTATAATTTTCAACACAAAAGCCAGCAAAAACTGTACATTTACAAGACCTGTTCATTGCAAGTCAGCACTGACCTACATTAAACATCAATTTTTCTACTTAGGTAAAAATCTTGGATTGCTCTGAAGAGATCTCCTTCACCCTAACTTCCTGTGAGAACAAGGACAGCTTTTTGCAAACTGATTTAAATCAGTAAATAATTTTGTTAGAGGTTTAAAAATGCTTTTGAAGAATATAGGTGGAATTACACCTGGGGCTTCCACAGAAATAAATGTTGGTAAAATCATGACTCTATTCCTTATTAATCAAGGAAGAGAAGTTATTATGAGAAATCTTATTCAGAAAACAGAGATCAAACTCCACTGTCAAAGAGTGATTTTTAAATAGTTAAAACATGACTCACACAAATATAGAACAAACACATGTTAACTCATATTCAACTCATTGATGAGGGAGCCAACACAATAGAAGCACATTTGGGGACCTGGTATTGATACGAATTTGTAAAAGAGAATGTAGGACTAAAACTGCCAGGTTAAATACAAAATTGGTTGATGACCTACAGGCAATGAAAACAATCTTCGGGGTTATCTTTTCTACCAGACATAAAACTACAAATCAACATGTAACCTCACAGAGTCTAGGCCTTGTGGGTGCTAAATAGTATACCAAACGAAAGGTATTTTTCCTTGAATAATTATATAATCCTTGGTGGCCTTTTACACATTCCCCTAAATGTGATACTGATAGAACATCTTATCCTCTTTTTCCCTTATTTTCAAGTTTGGGATTATTTTTTTTTTTTGACACCTCTGAAAGAGCGCTTAAAATATAAATACTACACAAAAGGGGCACCTGAGTGACTCAGTCGTTTAAGTGTCCTGGATCTCGTGGTTCCTGAGTTCCATCCCCATGTCGGGCTCTCTGCTGTCAGCACAGAGCCTGCTCTGGATCCTGTCCTCCTCCCCCGCCCCTCCCCTATGCTCGCTCAGGGGCTCTCTCTCTCTCTCTCTCTCTCTCTCTCTATTTCTCTCTCACCCCCTCTCTCTCACAAATAAATAAACATTAAAAAAAAAAAAGTTCCTACAAGGAGAGCCATTATTGAAAAGCAATCCCCACATCTGGGAACCTGAAATTTCTGGAAATTAACTTTGTACCTTCTCACCCCTGATTTGCAACAATGATTCTTTAAGTCAGGAGCCACTGTGATTGCCTCCCTTTGTTCTCTCCCTCTCCAGGAAAAAACCTGCAAGTTCACCCACAAAGCCATCAGGTTCTCTTCTCTGCACAATGGTACAACAGCTTTCCTATTTGGGGAAAAAGGACCGCACTTTGCCGTACTAGCATCCAACAACTTTTACCTGAGAGAAAAATACTTCTCTTAACCTAAATTAAACATAAGAGCTAGTCAATGCTTTTGACTTTTACATCTGCTAGTGACTATTGGAAAGGCAAGACTATTTTCCCCAAACAAAATGATCCCTGTACCTTCAGCTTCCTCCTAGCTCTTATTTCTGAATTCCAAATTCTCTTCTAGATGCCTTTTAAATATTCCTGAATCTGGGGGCACCAGGGTGGCTCAGTCGGTTAAGCCTCTGACTTCTGCTCAGGTCATGATCTCACCGTTCATGGGTTCAAGTCCCACATCGGGCTCTGTGCTGACAGCTCAGAGCCTGGAGCCTGTTTCGGATTCTGTCTCTCTGTCTCTCTCTCTCTGTCTCTCTCTCTCTGCCCTCCCTCCCTTGCTCGTGAGCTCTATCTCAAAAATAAATAAACATTTTTAAAAATTTAAAAATAAGTAAATAAAGACTTCTGAATCTGATAGACCAAAATGCTCTCCTAAAACTCCAACAAACATGGACTCTAGGGCCAAGTGTTCCCCCAGATACTGAAAGAAATGAGATTACATTTTTCCTTGGCCTATTCCGGCCTCCTGTCAGAGTAAAAGATTAGATTTTAGCAGTAAACAGAGATGGAAGATAAAACAACTACAGAAAATGTAAATGAAAAATAGGTAGCTGCAAAAAAACAAGTAATTGCTCTGGGCTACGGATTTGTCATTTGGTGAACGCGTTCGATTTCTGTGTGTGTTTGCGAATGCGTTTTCATAATGCTTCTGCTCTGCTGCAGGAGCCGTCACTCCAAAGTAGGAAGCGCTGGAGGCCTCCACCCGCGGCACAAACTCACAAACGCATCCCACGAAGGCCAAACCGAAAGAGAAGGCCGAGAATGTAAATGTCTCATTAGCCTGGGCCTGGGCTCACTGCCCAGCTCCGACTGGGTTCCCAGTGACTTCTTTTAGGCATGGGGCCAGGGCTTATTTTTATGTTAGATCTTGAAGGAATTTATTCAGTTCCCACAAACCCTGTGGTACTGTGAAAACTTTAGATTCATCAATGCAGACTCCAAAAGAAGTATGAGCAGGAGAGTGGCCAGAAAGACAGAGGAAGACAAAATGCCAAAAAGACACTTAATGAGGTACAGAGTGGTGCTCCTTTTGGTCAGAACAATCAAAGTTTTGATCTACCAGTCAATCTCCGGAGCTAATTCCCACAGCAGCTTGAAACAATTAGCTCCCCCAGCCTCCAGAGGAAAACCTCCAGTATAGAAAGAAGGCTTTGAAGGGACAGAGGGGGGCCATGGACAGGGAACTGCCATTGGCTGATCACTCACCACATTCCCAGCCCCATACCTGGTGCTTCGGTTAATGTAGTCTTCAAAACAACGCCATGAAGAAGGACAAGAAACAAGAATGCCATGGCCAGTGTGCCATGTCTCTTCAACTTCTGGCCAGACTTGACCTGAACACCAAAGACCAAGTTCATGGTCATATCACCGCCCAGGGGAAGGCTGACAGGTTAGCTGGGATGCAGTAGCCGGACCTCCTGGGTCACATGGCAGGAAGCCTCTGAACAGGAGGAAAGAGAGCCCACGACAGGGAGCGCAAAGCCATGGGTGATTTTAAAGTAGCTTTAAAGGGAGTTATGTTTTTTGACACATGCTAACAAAACTCTCACCTGTGAACCTAACAAGCCAGGGCTATTTGAAGAACTTGATGGGAACAATGAATTTAGAGCTCTCTTTACTGCTCCCCATTCCCAATAGAAGTGATGACCTTCGGGGCGCCTGGGTGGCTCCGTCGGTTGAGCATCCACCTTCGGCTCAGGTCATGATCTCACTGTTCGTGGGTTCGAGCCCCGTGTCGGGCTCTGTGCTGACAGCCAGCTCAGAGCCTGAAGCCTGTTTCCGATTCTGTGTCTCCTCTCTCTCTGACCCTCCCCTGCTCACACTGCCACCCACCCCCTCAGAAATAAATTAAAAAAAAAAAAAAAAAGAAATGATGACCTTCAACATCTACCCATTCATTCATCTACCTAAGATGTTTCTTGAGAGGCTACTTAGGAATTCATTAGTAAGTGTTCTTTATACACTTACAAAGTAAGGATATTAACCCTTTGCATATATCTACTTTGCACTAAATATCATTGTACGACCCAAGCTTCAGTGAACAAGACAGCACCAGTGACAGAAAGATTCGTTTGTCTTCATTATTAAAGTAATATTTGCTTATTAGAGAAAAATTACTAAAGGGAGAGGCTCTGAAGGGAAATATCACCTGAATCCTCCCAACCAGAAAAAAAAAATAATACTGTTAATTTTATGGGATATATGCCTTCTATAAAATTATGTATAATTACTGTATTATATATGTATATTACATATAATAAAATATATAATCTATGAATATGTATTACCATTAATATTATATTCTCCCTTTCCATCTATTTTCAGGATATATGAATTCATACTATTTTCCCTAAAATGATACTGTACTGTACATAATACCGCATGTGCTTTTTTCCCTGGGTACATTATTACCATATTTCTAGATGCTACAGTCTGATTAAAGGCTAATTTCTACATATCAAAAGCAGGACTAGGAGTGGAGTTTTTTTGTTTTTTTTGTTTTTTGTTTTTTACAAATTCTAACCAGTGGACTAGAGTCCATACATCTGAGGCCAACAAAAAGGAAGGCTAACTGGATAGCCAGGCCATCCTCCCCCACAGTTGCTGGCTGGGGGAGGAAGTGCTCCCAGTGACCACAGGGAGGCAGGAAGGCAGGTGGCCTCAGCGACAGCCCTAGCTCACAGCCCTGGGCTCTGCCGGGCCAGGCTGGGGAGGGACAGCAGTTCCATCAGTGGGTGTGACAACAACACACAGTCCAGGATGCTTGACTCTTGCATCAGGCTCCGCGGGGAGGGAGGCCAAAGCTGAACTGGGTGCGGTCAGGGCTCTGGCGGAGAACCGCAGGGCCAGTGCGGGCTACCTGGCCCTGTATAAGTAACCTGCAATTTCTTTCTCATTATGTATTACTAAGCGCCAATCATGTTCTTATCATTCAACTTGGCACTTGCTGAAATTCAATCTGTTGCACTTTGGGAAAACTGTAAAACTTAAGGTCTAAATCTTTAATAGTTTAAGAGAAGTCTGATGTCCCAGGGAAGAAAGCCTCCTTCAAGACGGGGTTTGCCTGTGAGCACCAGGACCCACACAAAGGGGAATTATTCCAGGCGCCAAACAGGCATCATTTTAAAGTCTATCTTTTATTCCATTGTATCAGCATACCAAAGTTTATTTTATCAATCATCTTTTTTGGAACAGAATGTTTTATCTTTCAGTGTTTTACTATAACATTCCTGCAGTGAACATCTGCTTGCTAAATATTTGTTCACTTGCTTTATTATGGCCTTAGGATAAATTCTTTGAAGTAGAATTGTCAACTCAAAAGGTATATACAGTTTTATGACTTTTGAAATGAAATCACAAAACTGCTCCCTCAGAGAAGTTTTGCCAATCTTTATTCTCACTAGTCTTGTGTGGAGGTATTTACTTCCCTACAACTTTTTCTACATTTACTAATACCACAAAACAAAACTGCTAATTTGATATAGGAAAAAATAACTTTACTGTTTTCCTTTGTATTCCTTTATGACTAATGAGGTTGAAGATACTTTTATACGTTCGTTTGCTATTCATTTCTTCTGTGAATTAGGGATTCACATACTTTGTAAGTGTCCTTCATACAGTAAGGATATTAGCCCTTTGTATGAATCTAATTTGCAAAGAATGAGCTTTTATAATTTACATACTGCATATGTAATGGAGTTTGTCCTCTCTGCCCTGTAAGTCATTTAAGTAATTCCTTTCTTCCCTCATTGGCTGCAGCTATGACTTTCCTAATCATATTTCTAAAAGACTCTATCATTTTGAAAAAGTGGAGTACAGAACCCACGACCTAGAGGAGTCACAGGGTGGCAGCAAGCAATCCTTGCCGTTTTTCATATTTTAGTCTCATGTTTTTCACTTGTTTAACTACAGTGGAAATAAGATATTTTACAGTGTATTCAGTATTCCTCCTGTGGGTATATTTGTAACATGTAAGTATGTAATATATACATATTTAAGTATGTAAATAAACATATAATATGCAACATATAAGTGTGTATATATATATATATATATATATATATATATATATATATATATATATATATATATAATAGAAGCCAAAGTTTTATAAAACAATACTATTCTTAATATCCACCTTGTTTACTGCTCTTTTTCCTTTCTTCTTAGGCTAGCTGAGACCTAATTAAACTGAGCCCATGAACCATTAATAAGATCCAAGCCACAACTGGAGAAACACTGTAACAATTGACAATGCTCTGGATCTAGGAAGAGATATAAGCATGTCTTCCCCTATAATTCTCATTCTATATTTTTGGAGTCCAATTAATTAACAGTAACGATTACTATTATCAAAGCATTCTTGAATGCTTACTATGTGCTTATTAAGTGTTTTACATACAAACCCTCCCAACTTTTCAATTGGGAGTATTATTATCAACGGGTAAGGATTATTATTGTACCCATTTGACAGATGAGGAAACTGAGGAAGAGAGATTAAGAAATTTGTGCAATTTTTATACACCAAGAATGAAGCAACAGAAAGAGAAATCAAGAAACTGATCCCATTCACAATTGCACAAAAAAACATAAAATACCTCGAATAAACCTAACCAAGGATACAAGAGATCTGTATGATGAAAACTATAGAAAACTTATGAAGGAAATTGAAGAAGACACAAAGAAATGGAAAACATTCCATGCTCATGGATAGGAAGAATAAATATAGTTAAGATGGCATTACTACCTAAGGCACTCTACACATTCAATGCAATTCCAATCAAAATTGCACCAGCATACTTCTCAAAACTAGAACAAACTATCCAAAAATTTGTATGGAACCACAAAAGACCCCGAATAGCCAAAGTAATCCTGAAAAATAAAACCAAAACGGGAGGGATCACCATCCCAGACTTTAGCCTCTACTACAAAGCTGTCATCATCAAGACAGTATGGTATTGGCACAAAAACAGACACATAGACCAATGGAACAGAATTGAGAACTCAGAAGTGGACCCAAAAGTATACAGCCAACTGATCTTTGACAAAGCAGGAAAGAATATCCAATGGAAAAAAGACAGCCTTTTTAACAGATGGTGTTGGGAGAACTGGACAGCAACATGCAGAAGAATGAAACTAGATCATTTTCTCACACCATGCACAAAAATAAACTCAAAATGGATAAAGGACCTGAACGTGAGACAGGAAACTATCAACACCCTAGAGGAGAAAGCAGGAAACAACCTCCTTGACCTCCACCGCAGCAACTTCTTACTTGACACATCCCCAAAAGCAAGGGAATCAAGAGCCAAAATAAACTGTTGGGACCTCCTCAAGATTAAAAGCTTCTGCACAGCCAAGGAAACAACCCAGAAAATTAATAGGCAACCAACGGAATGGGAAAAGATAGTTGCAAATGACATATCAGATAAAGGGTTGATATCCAGAATCTACAAGGAACTCACCAAACTACACGCCCGAAAAACAAACAACCCAGTGAAGAAATGGGCAGAAGATATGAACAGACACTTCTCCAAAGAGGACATCCAGATGGCCAACAGACACATGAACGATGCTCAGCATCGGTCCTCATCAGGGAAATACAAATCAAAACCACACTGAGATACCACCTCACGCCAGTCAGAGTGGCTAAAATGAGCCAATCAGAGAACTCTAGATGCTGGCGACGATGTGGAGAAACGGGCACCCTCCTGCACTGTTGGTGGGAATGTAAACTGGTACAGCCCCTCTGGAAAACAGTGTGGAGGTTCCTAAGGAAACTAACAATAGAACTCCCCTATGAACCAGCAATAGCACTGCTAGGAATTTACCCAAGGGATACAGAAATGTTGATGCATAAGAGCACATGTACCCCAATGTTCATAGCAGCACTCTCCACAATAGCTAAAACATGGACAGAGCCTAAGTGTCCATCAACAGATGAATGGATCAAGAAGATGTGGTGTATCTATACCATGGAATACTACATGGCAATGAGAAACAATGAAATCTGGCCATGTGTAGCAACATGAATGGACCTGAGGGTGTTATGCTGAGCGAAATAAGTCAGGCAGAGAAGGACAAACATCATATGTGTGCACGTATAGGAGGATTAGGAGGAACTTAACAGAGGACCAAGGGGGAGAAGAAGGGCGGAAATGGTGGGGGAAAGGGAGAGAGGCAAACCATGAGAGACTCTTGAATGCTGACAAAAACTGAGGACTGATGGATGTGGGGGGGAGGGGCGATGTGCATGGAGGAGGACACTTGTGGGGATGAGCACTGGGTGTTATGTGGAAACTAATTTGACAAGAAACTATTTGTAAAAAAAAAAAAAGAAAAGAAATTTGTGCAAGTTCCCATGGCTAGTACGTGATAAAACCAGAATTTGAACTAAGCAGCCCAATTCTAGACACACTTGTTTTCAATTCCTGTGGACTTCCACTCACTCTCAGCTGGACATGAGTCCAGGAACACTGACTCCTAAAGGTAGAAGAAAACTACTTGCAAAATTTAGCACCAAAGCTTCAGAAACTTTTGATGGTTCTAATAAGCCATAAGACCCTGGGACAGAGAAACCTGATGGTTCTAATTGGCCCTAAGACACTGACAGAAGGAGACTGGGGGGGAAGTGAGAGGTGAGCCAGTTTCTGCAAACAGAATAGTTGTGGACAGTTTCCAGAAAGCCTGTTGTGTTCCCATGTCTTTTCTCTCCCTGCCCAAGAAAGAGTAAGTACAAGAAACATTAAGCCTCTATAAACCAAGTGCAGAAGGAATATTAGAACATCATGGCTGGCTTATCTGTCAGACACTAGACGGAAATCTGAATTGAAACTCCATCCTAAACACATGCAGATTCTGTCTACCCTATTCTTAAAAACACGGGGTCTATAATCTTTATTGGAAGATGTAGGTAAGGGTGGAGGGAAAGGGAGCTGAAATGTGAATTTGCAAATAGAAAGCAACAAAAACTACTCCATGAAAAATGTGTTATTTATGATGTTAAATTGAGGCATCAACACCTTGCTGCCCTAGTCTTCACAGAGACTGGAATTTGGGTTTTCCTAGGTCCCCCACTACAATCCTTTTTCTTTCCTTTTACACTTTACTATTTGTGCTTAAGTCAAAGCCAGCCTGTTCTACTGGAGAAGGAGGGTTTGATTTGGTGGTAAGAGAGCATCGTGGAAGTGGCAGGAAGCCCTCATCACGCAAGTCTTTAAAAACAGACACAGTGCTTCAAGCCAGCATTTAATAACAGCACAACCAGGAAATCCTTTTTTTCAGATCTCATCTGCACCCATCTTGCTGCAATTTCTAAATAAACTATGGCCTCCCACTTCAGCCCCAGAGTGCTGGATGCCCAGGGAAAATGTAAAACGGTAATTGAGTGCATACCTAGCCCAGGAGAGTTCACTGATTTGCATACAATGCATTGTGATCCTCAGATCACAAGACTATGCGTTGGTAGGAAGCCTAATTTTTCCCCCTTAGATTACTCTCATAATTAAACTCCTGCTAATAGTAATTGCAAATACTTCATTATGAAATAATTCCTATTCAGAAAAGAAAAAATGCAGCTCATTTACTTAATTTTATTGTGGGACAGACATGTACAATGGGTTTTTATCTAAAAACTCAGGGCACAGAGCTCTTGCTGAGATCAAGTAGGAACAATGCTGAGATAAATTAGGAGCCACGCTTTCAAATCCTTTGCACCGGAGGAAAATGTGCTTCAGCTTCCCAGGTGCTGGTCAGAGGTGGGCGGACTGGGCTTGTGGTTGCATATTAACTCCCTGACCTCCAATAGATAGCCAGGTGACAGCTGCAGTGAGGTTTCTTTGAAGTGTGACATTCTCGCACACTTCAAAGGGCCCTGGCCTCTGAGCTAGGTGTGTTTGCCTGCCACACCTGGTGCCTGGCAACCCACCGCAGCAGCTGGACCACAGGAAGCCCCTAAGACCCAGCCCGGGAGCTCCCTAATCAAGTGCATCTAATACTGCACCGAAGAGAGCAGGGCCCCGAGACCAATCAAAACCTTTGAGCCCTGTCCTTGCCTGAGAAAAAATATCTGCTCCACCCAGGTGAGGCCTTCACAGCTCAGAAAGCATCCAAGTATGGAATTCCAGCTGGAAAATGGTGGCTCTTTGTGGAAAGCAAACTTTATTCCCCCAGAGAAGAGGTCTGAGCAGGGAGGCGTAGTTAAAAGTGAAAAGTGATCAGAATGCTAAGGCTGTGAACCACTGGAAGAGGTAGGTGTGAAACAACCACAATAATTGAAGATGACTGGCCAAAAGGAGCACATGGAGGTCAGATCTAGAGTAGAAAAATAACCCTGGCTTCAATACAGGCGGATTAAAAGGCACTGAGCACATACAGTATGCCTCACTCCACTGCCAGTCACCTGAAGCGGTCACCTTTCGGTGACCCTGCTGAGTAACAGGAATTACGGAGTCCCTACTCTGAACAGACGGGTGATATGAAGGTGACGAAACACAATAGTCCTCAAAGAATTCACAGTCTGGTGGAGATCAGCAGCTATAGACATCCTTGTCAGGCATTCAGCCTCTAAGAACAGACACCTTGGGTTTGAATCAGAGCCCTTCCATTTTCTCCCTGAGAGACATTGGCCAAATGGCCTTGACTTTCTCAGTTCCACCCTCAGAGAGTAGTTGTGAGGATCAAATGAACAAAGGCACTACAAGGGCCTGCACTCAGCAACAGCTTGACAAATAACAGCCAATATTATTTCTGCTGTTGCAGGGGAGAAGGTAAGAAGGCAGGATGTGGTCCCACGAAAAGCCCTGCTCCATCCAGCTTACAGATCCTATCGGTTGGTAAATGACTGTACACTAGTCCCTCCTCATCCACCAGGATATGTGCCAAGATTCCCTGTTCCCTGGTGGATGGCTGAAACCACAGATAGTACCAAACCCTCCACACACTATGTTTATCCCTATATATACTATTTATTAGGCACAGTAAGAGATTAAGAGCAATAATTAATAAATAAAACAATTATAACAATACACTAATAAAAATGATGTGAATAACGTCCCTGCCTCTTCTCTCCTCCCTTTCTCTCAAAGTATCTTATTATACTGTACTCACCATTCTTCTCATCATATGAGATGCTAAAATGCCCATCTTAGAGGCACGTGGGTGGCTGAGTCGTTGAGCGACCGACTTTGGCTCGGGTCATGATCTCCAGGTTCGTGGGTTTGAGCCCCGCATTGGGCTCTGTCCTGACAGCTCAGAGCTTGGAGCCTGCTTCGGATTCTGTGTCTCTGGCTCTCTCTGCCCCTCCCCTGCTCACGCCCCACCCCTCACTCAAAAATGAAAAAACATTTAAAACAATTCTTTCAATAAATAAATAAAATTAAATGCCCATATGATGAGACGTGGCCAGGTGAATCACCTAGGCATTGAGACATAGCATTAGGCTACGGGCCCCTGGGTAGCTCAGTCGGTTAAGCGACATAGCGTTAGGCTACTATTAACCTTCTGATGATTCGTCAGAAGGACCATCAGCTTCCAGACTGTAGGTAACTGACACCTTGGAAAGCGAAACTGCTGATACCCGCTGGACTACTAGATCTGCACTCACGACTCACTTATTTCTGGGCGGGGAGGGGGAGAGGGCAGACACCAACCAGCTGCTTGTGGTCAAGTGGAAAATGCTGTGCACGCGCGTAACAGGAGCCCCCAGGTAATTTTCCTACTACGTCCGGCCTAGAGGTCAGTGCTGCAGACCCCACCCCGGCGAGGCACGGCGGGGAGCTAGGAAGTGCGGGAACTCATCTCACCCCACTGCATATACAGTGCTCCGCCCCCGCCTCGGTCTCCTGACAATTCAGGAGATCGCGTATGTGATGCTCTGAGCAGTGACTGGCATATGTTAAGGACTCCATATCTGTAACTCTTATTAAGATATAGGCATTGTCGGGGCGCCTGGGTGGCTCAGTGGGTTAGGCTTCCGACTTCAGCTCAGGTCATGATCTCACGGTTCGTGGGTTCGAGCCCCGCATCGGGCTCCTCTGTGCTGACGGCCAGCTCGGAGCCTTGAGCCTGTTTCGGATTCTGTGTCTCCCTCTCTCTCTGGCCCTCCCCTGCTCACGCTGTCTCTATTTCTCAAAGATGAATAAAACATTGGGGCGCCTGGGTGGCTTAGTCGGTTAAGCGTCCCACTTTCGCTTCGCTTAGGTTGTGATCTCGCAGTTCGTGGGTTCGAGCCCCGCGTCGGGCTCTGTGCTGACTGCCAGCTCAGAGCCTGGAGCCTGTTTCAAGTCTGTGCTCCCTCTCTCTCTGACCCTCCCCTGTTCACGCTGTCTCTCTCTCTCTCTCTCTCTCCTAGAAATAAAAAAAAAAAGATTTTCCAAAAAAATGAATAAAACATTAAAAATTTGTTTAAAAAAAAAAGATATAGGCATTGTCCCTGGAACAGCAAGTGGTTCTTTTTCGTCAACGTATCTATTCCTATCACTGAACTAGCCTGTCATAATGAAGATAACGTGTGGGTGAGAGAAGACAAAGGCAGACAGTGAGGGCCATGCTTAGCTTTGCATCCTCACATGTATTACTTACTGAGTACTAGAAAGAGCATTGCTTTGGAATTCAAATATACTGAGTTTGAATCCTGACTTCACAACATACTGACCAAGTTACTTAGTCTCTCTCTGTCTCAGTTTTCCCACCTATAAAATAGAAAAAAGGATTGTAAAAATCAGACATAAATGTATATGAAATACCCAGCCCAATGCCCAGTTTACCCTGGCTAATAAGATACATTCATGACACCAACTTTCTCTATTGGTTCTATTGTTTGTACCTTTTATAGATTCCCTTTTAGCAAGTGCTTTGTAAATTGCAAAGGCCATGAAAATTGTCTGTAAAAGTAGCATAGTGTCACATGCCAGCAGACATCATAGTTTTTCACCAGCAAGAATGAGTGCACATAAGTATTAGAAAACCCAGTGTGTCAGCTTATCAGCCATGCTTCCCATAGGTAAGGTCACAAGTAAGTCTTGTCCCCTCCAGAATGGAAAAATACCAGGAATGTAATTAACACACACCCTTCCCTTTTTCCCACTGTCTTCCCCCAAGACTTTCTTTGTCTCCATTACCAACCAGGCAATGCCTGCCAGGCCTTTCACACACACAAACACACACACACACACACACACACACACCTGCATTCTTGGGTCGAGCCCTGCCTTCTTTATATAGATGGTCATATTAGGCCCACTGTGGTAGAAATGGCCTGAACTTTGAGGCTAGACACATCACTGAATCCAAAGCAGGCTCTAGGCTCTGAGCTGTCAACACAGAGCCCGACGCAGGGCTCAAACCCACGAACCATGAGATCATGGCCTGAGCTGAAGTCGAACACTTAGCCAACTGAGCCACCCAGGTGCCTCTTCATATAGTATGTTCTAACCTGACTACCTGGAGACAATAGCCTGATGTTCCAAATCATCCTTTTCAACAAAAAGGAAGAACTTCTACCTAGTTCTGGGAAACTTACACCATATTCTTGATGTGTCTCCCTAGACAGCTGAGACCTCGACATTCAAAACCTGTGCGATTTGAATACAGTACCAGAAGTGGACATCTATCAGTGTGGTCATTCACAATTGACTGCCCTCCTTTTCCAGCACAGGGGTCCCTCCTGCCTAATGGGAGGCATTTCTAACAGATACTTCAGTTCCTTTCTTTGTCAGGCTGGTTTGCCTCACTTCTGGGATTATTTCTATACATTCCTCCCACCCATATCCAGCTGTGCCAGACAGGGAGGCTCCTACTTAGTATGTTAGTGCAATTTTAGAAACACTGAGAAGCTCACTACAGTCTCCTCCTCCAAGGTCTCTGCACTGAACATCATTAGGGAATAGAGAATATAATAAGACGAGTGTCCCCAGATGGGCAACTCCCCCATAAAACACTAGTAATTCCTTACATATCCCAGATGCATCCATTTTTCCTTTCACACTTAGGAAAGATGTTTTAAATGAAAATACTGTGCTAAAAGGTCATATTCACACTAAGAGTCAATTTTTTCCTGGTGACAATTGGGGCTGGGGGTGGGGGGGGTAGAGAAATGGGGGTGGAGCTCCTTGGGGCCGCCAGGGTTGAAGGAGAATTTGGAACATAGGGAAAAAGTAAGATGACGCAGAGGACAGACACTGTCCACATCTTATCCCCATACCAAATTTGGGCCTCGTTTTCAAAGTCACAAGAACCTCAAACCAAGGATTTGAAATAGAAGACCCTGCTTTCTGTCTCTACTCTTCACTCACAACATGTGCCTGTAGATAAAAATCTGACACATTTTAGAGAAAAAAACATATCATTTCTGTGGTACCAAACTATCATTTGTTTTTTAGTTTTCAGAAGATTTATTGTAATGTTCTGACATGTATTGCTATGTCAAAGAGACAACTCAAGTTTTAGAACAGAGGCATTCCACATAAATGTCCATAAGGAAATATAGCCAGCCTTCCACAAATAAGATGGGTTTCACTTAATATTCATTAGAGTGTGACTTGCTTTCAGCCCATTAATCTTGAAAACCAATTCTGGCCCCCTGGGTACTGTTTTCATTGGCTAACTCACTTTTTCTTTCCCTTGACACTTTATAGTTTGTGTTTAAATACAAAGAAGCTGGTTTTGCCAGTGGGGGGTTCTGGTTTGGTTTTACAAGAAAACACAGAACAAAATCCTCAAAGAGCTACAACAGGTGTTCTATTTTCTCCTCATAGTGAAAGAGTACATTGTGTAGCAACGAGGGAATGAAAAAGGTAAGACAATGAAATACCCCACCTAGCAAGATGGAAAACCTGAAATGTGCTGATGGGCAGGTTCAGAGCAGCTGCCACGTTCTACATCTTTATAGATGCCCTCAGTCTGTCTATCCCCTATAAAGAAATCACCACTGCTAAGGACACAAACTTGAATGTCCAGATCTTCCAACTGGAGAAAATATATGTGTGTGACAGAGTTTGGTGGCGGGGGGTTGGGCGAGGGGAGGTGGTAGCAAGGGAATTCTTAACAGATAGACTGTTTTGAGAATGTATATCATATTTCCCTATGGTAGGTAGGGATTAAGAATACTCTGTGTAGCCTAATGACCAACCAAATCAAGTTCCCATCAAGAAGAGAGGTGGAACAGCCAAGGATCTGAGCATAAAGAACACTGTAGGTTAGAACCAGCCTTGAACATATGTGAGTAATACTCTCTCTTGTGCTTAATTTTCAGATAGTTCTTTAAGGGAAATAATAAAATGAGGAATGATAATGATGACAGCTAAGGTTTACCAATTATTTAATACGAATCAGGCACTGTTCTAAGCACTTTACTTACAGTAATTCGTTGAATCCTGATAACAACCGTATGTGCGGTTACAGTGGTTATCACCATTATACTTATGAGGAAACTGAGGTCCAGGAGTGAAGTGACTGGATCATGGTCACACAGTGAACAAGGAATGAGCCAGGATGAAATAGCTAAAGAAGAAAGTCTTTGGACAAGACCAAAGACTAGGTATAGACTAGGTTTATATTATGTATCATGTTTGTATCACGGTGAATATTGGCTACCCTCTTGGTCAGTGTTCTCTGCAGTTAGGTGGTAGGAAACACAGGCAATTTCGTCACCCAGGGAATCTTAAAAGTCTTCAGAAATGTTTAATCTAGTCCAATATGTCTAATTACTCTGCCCACACTAACCACTAATTATAGAAAGTGCCCAATAAACTTGTTCTATGTTCCTGTTACTATTTCAGTGCTCTAAGTGGGTTACTCATGTAAGCTTCTCATAAACCCAATGAGGTAGGTACCATTATGATCTCATTTACAGATGTGGAAACTGAGGAATGATGAAGCTTAACACTATCCCACACTTAGACAATGGTGCATAGTTTTCCCAGGCTTCTAACCTGAGCTCTTCTGGGTTCAGAACTCAGGGAAAGAACACACCTGTTCTGTTCACCGTCCATTCACATACCTAGAACACATGTATGTTGAATGACAATCAACAATTGATGTCCAATAATGTTGACTGAACTGAATTGATACTGATATCCAGACATGAACCTGGATACTCAAAGACCCTCTCATTTCCTGACTGCACATAAATTGTCATTCCTTTTGCAGCCGCAATGTCTCAAACTAAGAAATAATAACAAGAAAAGAAATTCTGTGCTCCTACCTAGCAGGCTCTTATATACTCTGTTTTCTCACTGCTTGTTGGAACCCTGCTTGTTTTTTCAAAGCCTAGCATTCCTTTCTCTGGAAAGTGTCTCTGATCACTGCAACAAACACACTTACTTGTTCCCTCCTGTGTGCTCGACAGCCAGGACTCTTCAAACGTTCATGTGCATCCAAACCACCTGGGAATCCTGTTATTAGATAGATCTGGATTCAGTTGGGCTGGGATGAGAGCTGAGGTTCTATATTTTTAACACTCCAGTGATGCAGTTCTTGCCCATGGACCACACTGAGTATAGCAAAGCTCTACATCAGTCCGTTAGTTGTAAGGGTCGGTAATAGCCTCGCTCACCTTGCTAGACTGACTCTGAGTTCCAGGTGGGCAACAGCTCCTTGTTATTTGTCTTTATGCCTTGCACAACATTCTACTTTAATTATTTTGAAGCAATCCTGAAATTAGGGGTTCCTCATCACAATCCTATGGGATCTGGAGAACCAATCTTATTATCCTGATGAGGAAAACTGGGGCTTGGGGAACTTGAAAAGCTTGCCCAGGGTCACCAAGTTTTTCCAAGCTCTTGCCCATAATCAGATTTGCATGTTTAATTAGCTCAGGTCTTGCCTTGTGAACCTGCCATCATTCTTAGCAGTACGGCATGGGGAAGTGGATGTGGGCAGGCATGTTACGTGGTCACAGTGACTGAGAAATACCTGGCAGTTGGGAAGCAGCACTCGTAGTTGCTACTGCACAGGACAGTCCAGCAGAGCAAAGAGTTGTCTCACCCAAAATGCCACGAAGCAAAACTCACAGAAAACATTTAGTGTACACAGACTCACTAAGATTATACTCAAATCTTGGCTTGAATCGTCCAGCAGCAGAGAAGCAGCACAGGGAGTAGTTAGAGGGCTGCTCTGGGATTTAGGATCTGCCCCTGTTGGCTGTGTGCCCATGGCCAAGTTAATTCACCCATCTCTGTCCCTTCCTCTGCAAAGCGAAGGTGCTTTTGATAGTATCTGCTTTACCGGATGGGGCAGGAAGGCTGAAATGAGAAATTGCAAGTGAAGTTCACAGTGAGTTCTAACCACTAGCCATTTCATTATTACCGTCACATTTTTTGTTCTGCGTGTTATTCATTTCAAACACAGTAATGGTTTGGTTAGTCGTGTCCCCTCTAAACAAGGAAACAGCCATTTTGTCAAAGCCAGCATGGCTTGTAAGGGAACGTTTATCTTCAGAGCCTGACTTGGAACATGTCTCCCTCCAACACACACACACACTCCCTTTGTCAAGCACCATTATTCTGTATCTCCCTGGATGCCAGGACCCCATTTTAGCCTAAAATAGGGTTAGACATAGGGATGGCACCGGACCTCCCAGTGCTGGGTGCTCTATTTTTCTTTTCTCTTCCTCTAACAAAACTCACGTGGTATATTCCTCCGAAATTGCTCTTATGTGATCATAATACACTCCCAGGAAACTTACCAGTATTTTGGCAGGAGGTCTATACAGATACAATATCTCACTCAAAGAAAAAAATTAAAAGGTACTGGGAGGTGGGACTGTTACTCACTAATGTATGAGTCCTCTTTCTGGAAAGCTCTTTTTTTCTCCAGACATTTCATGAACTCTTACTCAGATTTTAATCTCACATATCATGTACTCTATGAGGTTTTCATGTCTCCAGCCCCCCACCCTTGCCCTATTAAAGGGCCAGATCTTCTCTGTGGTCCTACTACAATCAATCAGCACATGACTCCACTGTACTGTACTGTTATTATTCCACTTCTATACTCAGCATAACTGTCTGCCCACCCGACCCCTTTCGAGCTTCTCCTTCCTCTGACTTATCTGGGGAAATCTGCGGAACAGGCTGCACACCGCTTCCACATTCCTGCTTGTTTCCAGTTGCCTCTGAGGCACTGAGTAATAATCCCCAATCCCTGAAACTTGATTATGCAGAGCAGAAAGCTCTCTAAAATTCCAGACCACAGCCCCACTCTCAGAGGAGAGGAGATCCACTATACAAAGGAGGAGTTCAAGCCCAGTTTCTAAGAATAGAGCCATCATACCTGGGTAAATTATGTCACTGTCCCAGTGTGTGAAAATGGTGATGGTCATTTTTTGTTCCAAAAGCAATATTTACCTTCCTCTTGCCCTTTCTTGTCCAGTCCCCCGTCCAAACCATGTATGGGTCCCCATCCAAACTAGGCCAGGAGTCACTTGAAGGTAGGGACCACACCACATTCATCTTCAGATCTCTGGGGACTCATATGGAGCCTCGTGCAAAAGGTAGTGAGGAGGAAGAGGACTTGGGCTCCAAGATCTTTGACAATCTCGGGGCCACACCTCTTTGGCAACCATCCCCCAAGTGTGGGAAACTCCAGCCTCCTGGGAACTTCTACTTGCCAGACCCTGAAGCAACCTGAAAGATGAGCTGTGCCAAAAAGAAAAGAAGACACATTAAAACATGCCTTACCTTTCAACTTTGATTTACCTCTTTATATGCAGTCCCAAGTACATATATATATCATGCAATTCCTATGATATGACCATACCTTACAACAGTGACATTTACGGTCATGATTTTGAGTTCCTCTCTAACAACGGAACAAGTACTGCACTGTAACTTGCACATACAGCATTTGGTTCGAATAACTATGCTGCTTATTTAAAACAAATGGTGATGATTTGGGAATTAAGGTGGGAAGAATAGTCTTTAGTTCTATTCAATCACATATTGCTGTGTATTTAAAAGAAGAGGATAAAAAAAAGCAATATTTTGCACTGAGCATTTTTATCTCAAATATCATTGATATTTTCAGTCTGAATCTCCATGAAGTTCAAGTCTCTACTAGACAGTCTACAGGGCTAAAGGGCAGGGGCTTCAAAATCAGGCAGACCCGATTCAAATCCTGACCTTTACTACTTTCTTTATGTATGGCTTTGTACACAGGGCTTCCCCGGTACTGAATTCTGGGTCAAACCAACCTGAAAGATTCTAATTTTGTAAGTCTGAGGTGTGGCCTGGCAACCTACTCTATAATCTACTTCCCAACTTTCAATTTTGAAATAATTTTAGACTCACCAAAAAGTTGCAAAAAAAAAAAAAAAAGGGAGGCTTTCCATATATCAGCTTCCCCTAATCTTAATAATCTTAATACCTTACAAAACCATAACACAATGATCAAAATTAAGAAATGAACTGATATGATGCTGTAGTTACTTGAAGTGACACTTACTTGGTTTTCACCAGTATTTCCACCAATAGCCTTCCCCCCGCTCCCTGCCCCAGGATTCTGCATTGCATTGGGTTACCCTGTCACCTCAGCCTCCGCCAAGCTAGGACAATTCCTCCGGCTCTCCTAGATTTTCATGACCTCGCAACTTTTGAAGAGTGATGGTAGATAATTTGTACGAGGTTGCTCAATTTGTGTTTGTCTGACATTTTCTCATGATGAGACTGATGTTACACATTTTCTTTTCTTTTTTTTTTTAATTTCTTTTTTAATGTTTTATTTATTTCTAGGAGAGAGAGAGACAGCGTGAGCAGGGAGGTCAGAGAGAGAGGGAGTCACAGACTGAAACAGGCTCCAGGCTCTGAGCTGGCAGTCAGCACAGAGCCCGACGCGGGGCTCGAACCCATGAACCGCGAGATCATGACCTAAGCAAAAGTCGGACGCTTAACTGACTAAGCCACCCAGGTGCCCCTGATGTTACACATTTTCGACAAGAATACCCCAGAAGTGAAGTTCCATTCTCAGGGTATCGTATCAGAGGTGCAAGACATCATTAGATCTTATTACTGGTGAGGTTAACCTTGATCGCTCAGTTGAGATGGTGCCTGCT
This sequence comes from Proteles cristata cristata, assembly GCA_017311185.1. Taxonomy (NCBI): domain Eukaryota; kingdom Metazoa; phylum Chordata; class Mammalia; order Carnivora; family Hyaenidae; genus Proteles; species Proteles cristata. Next base: position 161,986 of record JAESUZ010000810.1, read on the forward strand.
AGGCTACTATTAATACTGTTAGTAGAAAAGTTGTAATTTTTACATTTTAATTAATAAATATATGAGGGAGACACTTTGAAAATGCAAATATTGTGTTTGTCCTCAAACTTCCATGCACTGAAACCTGCAGCAATTACTGTGGCATCCTAATGGTGATTTTCTATTTCTCTCATACCTTCTGTGTTTGTTCATTGCAATCCTCTATAAGGAAGATTTGTACCTTCTCCTCAATTTATTTATTCAATTATTTATTGATGTCATGATAATAAAATATCAAAAATATTTTATTCTGAGTTTTTAATCTAAGACTATCATCACTTATTTGGTTTTCCAAGATAACCTATTTGTCTAAAAATCTGGTAAGGGAATCATTGACTTGGCCTAACTCTGTTTTCTCATCTGTAAAATGAAATAGTAATAATGCTGCCCTTAAATGGTTGTTCTAAAGATTAATAATGTCATGCATATAAAGCCCTCAGCTTATTGTTTAGCATACAGTAGACTCTTAATATAGATTAGCTATATGGTCACTATAGTCAGCACATAAATCTATGTATCAGATGCAGAGAGGAGCCACTGGCATAGTGAAGTGTCATCAGTTGTGGAACGGATGTCAGGAAGACAAATCAGAAGGAATTCCATTTTGGAGTGAAATTCCATTTCAGAGGCATAAGACCAGCCGCTACTAACCAGGCCCGATAATGGGAAAATCACTTCCCCATCCGGAATACAATTCCTCATGGATAAACATTAGAGGTCTGTCCAATTCTAACACTGTGTGATACTAAATGTCTCAAATATATGGAAAGATGTGATAATTCCCACTAAGTCAGGAAACAAATCAGTAATGCTCCTACATTGACTTGGAGAAGGGACTAATTCACAAAAAGCAATTCAAGAATTTTCTGCCAGAGTAGAAACAAAGATGAGAAAAAGCAAGGAAAATAGCAGATGTGACTCTTTTCTTGTCAGGCTAGTACTTCAATCTCCTAGTAAAATTCTCACGATTTCCCTGCATCTGAGTGTTATACATGGCATTGGGTTTTGTTTTGTTTTTTTGTCATTCCTCTGGATCACAAACATAAGAAACTTTTTTCTTATAATTACACCTGTAATAACATAATTGTGGGTTTTTTAATGTTTATTTGTCTTTGAGAGAGGAAGAGACGGTGAGAGCATGCGAGTAGGGTAGAGTCAGAGAGAGAGAGAAAGAAAGAGAGAGAGCATCCCAAGCAGGCTCCACACTGTCAGCACAGAGCCCGATGCAGGGCTCAAACTCAGGAACCATGAGATTATGACCTGAGCCAAAACCAAGAGTCAGACGCCTAACCGACTAAGCCACACAGGTGCCCCAAGTGTTTTAAAAGTTTATTGAAAAAGTGAAAACTTTTAAAGATGAGATGAACTGTGCTGTTCATCTGTGTTGTTCATTTGTGTATCACCAGGGTCTGAGGCCGTGCCTGTCACTAAATGTGAGCTCAAGAAATGTTTGTGGATTAAATGAATAAAATCAAGAATGAACACATTAGTCAACACACATGTTACAAAAGAGGGACAAGCATTTCGTAAAACGGTAACCATAATATGATTACTGCAAAGCAGTTGCAGAGCAGAGCCAGGTCAGGGGGAGGGTGAAAAATCATCCCTCGTCTCACATGGGTTAAAAGTTCCCAGAGACGTGTTGAAAGGGAGCTGCCACCACTGCTCTCTCTCCAACTTCCTCTTCTGTAAACACTGCCCTTTTACACTGGGCACCAAACCGCATGGGATGAATGAAAGCCAATGGCCCAAGGTCATGGCGTCTGTGACAGGCTCTGAGCCCTATTCAGGTTCCACATTTAGCGTGACTCAGATGTTACTCTCTCCCAAAGTTAAGGACATGGATTTGAACAATTCATAAGCACCTCTGAAAATAACTTGAACATGCTCTGTTAATGCCACCTCCAGACATACTCCGAAATTAAATCCCTGCCTTGTTTGTTTTCCCAGCACCTGCTCCTTGACTGACCAAACTGTTTCACACAAGCATTTAACCTGTTCTCCTCTCATGGGGGAACAACTGCCTTGTAGGCAAGACATGAAGTCTTGCTTCTGGGACTTCCTCTTGGATAAGGTCAAGGATGGACAGGCAGTGAGGAGCATTAGACAGTGAGTAGCACTACAGCACAACGGATGTGTCCAGGTCAATCCCACTCCGCACTGTCATCGCCATCTTCCAATTAGGATCTCTCACGTTACGCCTACCACAGCCTACTGGCCACTATCTGTGCTTCCTGACCTCACTGGTCTGGCCACCTCTGTCACCTGGTGCCTACTACCCATAGGTGAAGGGGTCAAAAGGTTAAAAAATAAACAATCATCATCATCATCATCATCATCATTATCCCATAGTGTTGTTCACATTTAGTAAGATAATGGACTCAAAATTAGGGGTCCAATAAGTGTTGATTTTCCCTCCCTCATCCACAAACTTCCCTGAGCCAATCGAGGAGGTGAAGGAAGACAGGAAGTAAAAATGGTTATGAATGAAGTTTTAGGTCCCATTCCCACTTGTCCTTTTTCTAGTTCAGCAGAGACTATGACAGACCAAAAAAGGCCAAAGCACCCTTGTGAGGAGCGGCAATGAAGAGTATGATGATATATTCCCACAACAGGAAGCAAAGGGGAGGAGAATCCAGGACCAGTAAATGAGTCTTTTTCATGCCCAAGTTCCCCAGGTTTTAGACCTTGCCAGGCTACTTCTTGGGGAAGTGAAAGAGCGGGACCCCATATGGGGACAAGAGGAGTGTTCCTATTTCCATCAGAAAATTGTTTAATTCTACTTGCAGCTCAGGAACCCAGAACACAGGACAGAGACCACTGAAAGTTTCACGTTTGTTTCATCTCTCCACTGTCATTATTGTAAACACGTGTCGTGGTAGGAATATTGCTCGGTCCCAAAATCATAAATACAAATAAGCAGTCCTGCAGAATTTGGGGGTGAGGGGGAGAAGAGTACTTGTACACAACTATAGCCTGGTGTCATCCCGTGGTCATTACTTAATACAAATGAATTATACAGTGCCACCAGCAGAAGATAGAAGAGATATTACCTTAGAGAATAACCACCTTGCATACGTAGGTGGTAAGAAAACAAGGAAGTGATTACTGCAGAAGTCAGGATAGTGGTTACCTCTAAAAAGGAGGGAGGGGGTGTGGTCTGGAAGGTAAACAAAGGAGGGGCTTCTGGGCTGGTGACTTCCATTTCTTTATTGAGGGCTGCTCATTTTATAATTATTCATTATACTGTACATTTATGTTTTCTGTTTGCATATTCTATTTCATAATTTTTAAAAGGTTAAAAAAAGATAGAAAATAATGTCCCTCCCATCATTGAGAAAGAAAAACAAGAGAGTTTACTGCAGAGCTTAGCTCTAGGTAATTTAAACATCTTCCTCAGTGGACATAAAAGTTCCTCCCATAGATTATTTTCTGGGAGAGAAAGAGGAGGATAGATTTTTAAGGAGTCACAAGCAGACTGAGATAAACACTCCAGTATAGATGACTTACCAGATGCTGTTTTAATACTGGGGCAGATTGGGGATATATTTTTAAAAGTCCAATTATTCTTTTTTTTTTTAATATTTTTATTTATTTCTAGGAGAGAGAGAGAGAGAGACAGCGTGAGCAGGGGAGGGTCAGAGAGAGAGGGAGACACAGAATCCGAACCAGGCTCCAGGCTCCGAGCTGGCAGTCAGCACAGAGCCCGACACGGGGCTCAAACCCATGAACCACGAGATCATGACCTAAGCGAAAGTCGGACAATTAACCGACTAAGCCACCCAGGCGGCCCTAAAAGTCCAATTATTCTTAAGTTAGCATTCAGTGGGGCTCCACAAGATACCAGAAAGTTCTCCAAGGGGTAAGCAGCATTCATAAGTCAGAGTCATCAGACATAAAGAAAGGGGATACAAATGGGCTAATGAAATCACCAGGAAAAAATACAAAAATTTTAAGGAGATATTAAGAACTCAGTTCCTCCAATTCAGGGCATGGCGGAGCCTGGGGGCCTGCATGTGAAGAAAATCCCTCCTGTGTTTGGCATCTGAGTGACTCACCCAGAAAACCATCCACTGCGTACAGCAAAGAGGAAATGAATCATGGAAGCTTCTGACCTTTGCCCTTGTCATCTCAGTACAGGGAAACCACCCACAGACAGTCTCAACAGAGCTGGGGATGGGCAGTCAAACAAGGCACATGAAAAATGATGCAAATCCATTGGCAGAAGAGAGCAAGATAACCAGGTCAGAAGAATGCAGCTCAGGGGTTGAGAATATAGGTTAAGCATTGATTTTCTGAGAAAACTTGGCACTTGAATTGGCACTGAGAACAATCTGGCAGTACCCACCGGTGTATTGTCTTACGCAGTTATCTGGACCCTTCCACCATTAGCTGGGGTGTGGGTGGAGGAGCAGCGTAAAGGGGAACGGCGACCCAATGTTCCTTGGAATCTCCATCCTGTGTTTGATATTTGGAGAATTTGCTTGGCTTGCTTCGAGGAAGTGGACCAGACTCATACAAGTATAAAAGTTGGAATGAATTTGACGGGACCATTTACATTTAAGCAGATGGGAGCCCAGTGTCTGCTTCAGAAAGGCAGAGTTTATAGTAACTGGTAGAGGAATCCTAACACAATCTGAAGAAGTCTCTACAGCCATAGTCTAACATTCAGGTTGTGATTCTAATTTTTAAAAAATCAGAATGCCTTCAAAATGCTAATCCGAAAACTAATATAGTTCACCCAAAAGCATGTACAGAGTAGAAAGCAACACTCTAATTGCCCATATTACTGAACAGAAGTGCTTTTGCAAAAGCCTCTCTGCTCACCAATCAATGGCCAGGAAATTGGTGACTACTTGCTGACCTGCAGGGTTCAAAGGCATTTCCCTCCACTCCAAGGTGAGCTTTTTAAAGGCAATTTCTCTCCTTATATGGGTCTACAAACAGTACAGCACCCTACATACCTTATTATAAAAAAATAATATACCATCCCTCAAAGAAATTACCCAGGTCTTTGCCCTCATAATGAACTTGGCAAAAAAAACCTTGCCCTTGCTGGTTAGGAGAGTGGGAGTTAGGTATTCATATGCCACACAGCTTAATGCAGAGCTCTGATCTGTGCTCGGTAACTCAAGTTGTTGAGGATATTAGAAAGCAGATAATGTTCTAGTCATAGCTCAAGAACGCAGGTTGGGGCTGACCTTAGAACCTTTCCTTTCCCTTCCATCGCCACTTCCCTCTCTTTTCTATTCTCTAACATTATCCTACTTTGTTAAATTAGAGAAAGGATTTTAGTCATTTCCAGGTAGACAGGCAGGATTTATTAGTCCGCACCCTATCATTGCCCTCAGCATTTCCCGATGAAATGGAGGTGATTCAGCCCTCCCTCACAGCACAGAACTACAATACTCTCGGAGTGCTGCTAAATGATTGACATACATTTACATACCATTTACAATTGGTATCAGGGAGTCCTGATAATATCTTCCCACCCCCTTTATGAACTTCCATGTCCATTCCTAGCCATATTTTCAGCTAATGAACTCGTATATTTTCTGGGACTATAGCAATAATTTTTTTAATGGCTATCATCTATTCAATACTTACTGTATGCTAGGTACTCTGCTGAAGATTTTACAGACATTAACCCTTTTAATCTTCATAGTAACCATAGCATATAGGTACTACTTTTATCCCTACTTTATAGATGGGAAACTAGAAGTTAGAGCAATTGTGTCACTTGCACCAAATCAAGGCAGTTGGTGAAGGAACCAAGCTTTAAGCCTAGAGCTGTTCCACTTTCTAATCTGAGCTCTTCTTCGCTAACACACTGGCCCTGGAAGGCTAGGTAAGGGAAGGAGAAGAAATGAGTGAATTGTATTTGTTGCCACATTGATTTTGGTCACCTTTCCCTTACATTCAGGTATGCAATCATACTAGGCAGTTGAGGGGAAACATAATAAAGTCTTATTTCCAGGAGGACATCCCACCTGTCATCTGCACACTTTCTCTATTTCTTTCTTATGTGTAAGAAATGAGAAAGGATGAAGTCTAGTGTCAGAATTGCTAGCAGTCTGATTTCCCTATTCCTTGGCAATGGGGAATTTGACCTTTCCGAAAAGATGATCTTTCAAGCTTGACCAATAAAAGCTCCATCAGAAACACCTCATCAAGCACACACTGAAAGAGACCAATTGAGAGCAGCCTGTCACTTGGAATTCATCTTCTGACCTTCTGCTGGGAACGACAGTAAAGATAATACAAATCACTCTCTCATCTTCTACCTCCATTCTTAACCTGAACTAACCTATCAACAATGCACTGAGCATCTGTCATATGGGTTAGGATGATAACAGCCATTGTGTAGCAATCATGGAAAAATTAAACAGTCTGTCTTTAATGAGTACATGTTCCCCATAGCTTGGCATGTAATAGCTATTTAGTCTGTTGCTGATGTACAATACAGAACAGTTGGTTTCTGATTCAGAAACCCACTATGTTCAAAACAATATTCTTTTTAAATGTAGTAGATTAAAGATTCAGGATTTCTCTCGGCGAATCAGGGTTCTGACTCCAGGAACAGAGGAAAGACATTGCCAAGACAACTCAACTTTTAGATTTCAAATGAGTGTCACAGTAGTTGGATATTTTCCAGGGAAACTAAAACCTTTGGGAGAGGGAAAAGGAATCATCTTATTCTCATCAGCTGACTTAACTTAAACCCCATATCATATCAGGAAGCTTTGTCCTTAGGAACACATGTTTTAGAATCAGACAGATCTGGTGCAAGCCCTTATTTCCCACACTTATTTCCCACTGTCTCTAACTTGGGCAAGCTATTTAACCTTTCTGAGGATCAGTCTCCATTTATAAAATGGGCCGTGAGAATGAAATGCATCTTCTATGTAAAAGATGGGCACAGAATAAGAGCTCACTACACGCAGCTTTAGAAAACTGAAATTCACATTGTACTTTTCCAACCAACCAATTTGAAAACTGTAGATGCCAGAGACAGGATGACCTGTGCAAGATAAGGCCCAGCAGCACCAGAAAGACTCACCACAAAAAATACAGGCTATAAAGCAGATTTTGTTAAAGGAAGGACGAGGCATTTCTTTTCAAAGAATTTCACCCATTTTACACTCCACATGGACCTGAAAGGGGAAACCCATTTAAGACCCCAGTGATGAAGATTGAAAAGTGGCTCTTCACTGAGCAGCAGAGCAAGAACTCGCCTAGTAATCGACAATAACTGGCATCAGAGAAAAAGGCTTTTGAATTCAAACCCAGCTAATTGACAGAAAGAGAGGGTCAGACAAAGGGGGTCCAGGTACCATGTGCAACTGGAGTCTGAGTTCCAGTCAACCCTGAGTCATTAAACAACTTACACCAAATGACTTGAACCCTATAGATCTCTTATGTCTAGATCTCTGGATCAAATAACTTCTTCTCAAAATAAAACCAGTGGGAAACTTTCAAGTAGAGTTTGATAATCTCGAAATGAAATATTAATGGCAATTGTTACATATTTTATCTCAGCTGGCGATTGTATCATGGACTTGGCATGGGGAAATCACCAAAACTTGCCCAAATTAAGTCTCATTATTGGGATGTATAATTGGTTTCTGAATGAAACTGAGAAACCCACCAGTAATATTATGAGGGTTAAAAAAAAAACACAAAAAACCCTATTCTGAGCCTTATTTATTAGAGTCAGATAGAACAAAAAGCAAACCAAATCTCAGTATATAACAAGTCAAAAGAAGTAAAATGGGGAGGAGGAAGGAAGAGAATAAGAGCCAAAGAGACAATTGCCAAGTTCTCACAGCATCTACAGTGAAGGGGAGGAGCAAACATAGAAGCTGACAGGAAAAGATTCAAGAAGGAAAGTGTGGGAAAGTGTGAAAGCGCCTCGAGGAGGAGCCAAGTTTTAGTGGCTGGGAAAGATGAAATGATAGCATCTGCTGCAGCCTAAGCTCTGAAAGGAAGAATCCCGAGTCTCCCGAAGACCTTGAAGACAGGAGAGGGCTCCCGGAGGTGGGGTGGGGGACATGCTCTGTGATATTGGGGTGGGAGGAACCTCACACATCACAGCAATGGGCTCCAGAGTGTAATTGTGAGGGGCACCTGGGTGGCTCAGTCGATTAAGCCTCTGACTTTCGCTCAGGTCATGATCTCACGGTTCATGGGTTCGAGCCCCAAGTCAGGCTCTGTGCTGACAGCTCAGAGCCTGGAACCTGCTTTGGATTCTGTGTCTCCCTCTCTCTCTGGCCCTCCCCTGCTCACACTGCCTCTCTCTCTCTCTCTCTCTCTCTAAGAATTAAATAAAACATTAAAAAAAAAAGTGTAATTGTGAGGGGCACCTGGGTGGCTCAACTGGTTAAGCATCTGACTTCAAATCAGGCCATGATCTTGTGGTTTGTGGGTTCGAGTCCTGCGTCTGGCTCTGCCCTGACAGCTCAGAGCTTGGAGTCTATTTCAGATTCTGTGTCTCCCTCTCTCTCTGCCCCTCCCCTGCTTGTATTCTGTCTCTATCTGTCTCAAAAATAAACATTAAAAAAGAAAAAGACTGGGTTTGTGAACAACAACATAATAAAGGTTTGTCTCACCCCTCTGTAGAGATTTTTTTTCTTCTGAGGTAATCTGTATGGAGACTGACTCTAACCGATTTCTTTCAGAGCCAGTCTATTCGAAGAGGAAGTGGCAAGAATGGGCTGACCTGGCCACACTACAGAACAGTGAAGCAAGGTAACTGAGAGGTGGTGGCATTCAGCGACTCAGCTAGGTCTTGGCAGCTGAAAGTGTGGAGATGTGATATTCAGCTCAGCTCTTCCATTTGTCATCTGAGGGCTCTGGGGGCCTGTCTTCCCCTGGGATTCAAGAGACTGCCACATACTAGCAGCTGCCTGTAGTTCTCAGCTCCCTAAGACAGTCACAACCCCCAGTAAAGTCCCCAACAGCGGGGCTATGAACTTCATCATATTCTTTTTCTTTTTTAATTTTTTTTAATGTTTTATTTATTTCTAGGAGAGAGAGAGAGACAGCATGAGCAAGGGAGGGTCAGAGAGAGAGGGAGTCACAGACTGAAACAGGTTCCAGACTCTGAGCTGCAGTCAGCCCAGAGCCTGACGCGGGGTTCGAACCCACAAACTGTGAGATCATGACCTAAGCGAAAGTGGGACACTTAACCGACTAAGCCACCCAGGCGCCCCAAACTTCATCATATTCTAAACAGCCTTCCTTGTTTTCATTTCTCTTTTCACTTGGGTGGAAGGATACAGTTCCAGATTTCACTATTTGAAGAGACATCTCTAACTGCCAACTTGACATTTCCACCTGGATCTCTCATACACATCTCCGACTGAACACATCAAAAATGCACTCATAATCCTCCTCTCCCCTGCTCCAGAACAATCTTGCTCCACCTGAAATCCCCCGCCCCTTTCATTGAATGGCAATGGCATCTTCCCTGGTTCTTTCTCTTTCGCTTGCACGCTGCATCTACTCCATCAGCCAACAGTATTGGTTTACCATCACAATATATCCAGACTCTCACAACTTCTCGGCAGCTCCATTATCCCCCACCGGGAGTTTTGCAGTAGCCTCCTAACTGGTGTCCATCCTCCTGCCCTTGACCCCCTTCATATAACACAGCAGATAGAGTGGGTCTCTTAAACTTTAAGAAAGGTCACAGCACCTCTCCACCCAGACTCTCCAGTGATGACGAGTGTCGGCTGCACTGAGCGAGCATTCTTACAGTGATCGAAAAGGCCCTGCACACTCTGGCCCTCGATGCTTCTCTTCCTTCGTCTATTTCTACTGTCTGCTTTTCTCACTCCAGGCCACCCACTGGCCCCTTTTCACTCCTCCAAATGTGCTAAGTACACCTAGAGTCACCAGACTTAATGAATAGAAAAGAGGATCGTATCATTCTTAATAGAAGTAGGCCTCAAATATTCAAGGCACATAATTATATTTAAAAGTTATGCGTTGTTTATCTGAAATTCACACTTCCTGTATTTTCTCTGGAAGCCCAGGCATACCCCACCTCGAGCCCTTTATACTACCTGTCACTGCTGCCTGGAATACCCTTCCTCTGAAATTTGTGTGGCTGGCTTCTTCACCTATTTCAAACTTTTTTTCAGATGTCACCGTGGGGAGGCTGGCCCTACTCACATGAAAAACCATAATCTGGTTCTTCCCAGAACCTCTTTATTTTACTTCTCTTTATTTTTCTCTAAAACATAGTTTACATGATTTTCTTGGTCTTCCCCAACTAGAATATACACACTGTGAGAGTAAAGTGGGTTTTTCATTGTTTTTCTGCTTTGTTCACTGCCATGTCTCTAACACCTAGAACATTACCTGAAACCTAGCTAACCATCAATGAATGTTGGTTGAAAGAATGAACAAACCTCTCAAAGCTGTTGATACCAAAATAGCCAACAACAAAATGCCACTAATTCAAGGGCTGTTATACTCTACCCTCCATCCATTTTGAGATTACTGAAGAAGCCCACCCCATTCATTCCCAACCACCCCAGAATAAATCACCTTTCTTGACTACCCACAATAGGGATTATCTCATCGGATGTTGATTTTAAATGTGAAAGCTCCAAACTTCACAAGATATAGTGCATTAGTTTTCTTTGCTTAGTGCTTTACAACTTAAAAAACATCTTCACAGGGTGCCTGGGTGGCTTAGTCGGTTAAGCGTCCCACTTTCGCTTAGGTCATGATCTCGCGGTTCGTGGGTTCAAGCCCTGCGTCGGGCTCTGTGCTGACCGCCAGCTGAGAGCCTGTTTTGAAGTCTGTGTCTCCCTCTCTCTCTGACCCTCCCCTGCTCACGCTGTCTCTCTCTCTCTCTCTCCTAGAAATAAATAAAACATTAAAAAAAAATTTTTTTTAATAAAAAAAATAAAAAACACCTTCACTACATGAACTCCTTTTGAAGTCTTAAAAAAAATATAATCAGACTCATGAGGACCAAATAGTTTCACAAGGGGAAAATTTGGTTTTCATCATAATAATTACATTTGCAAAGACAGTAATATCCAACCGAACCCAAAATTATTTAGCACAATTTCTGCCATACTCACCGGCTGAAAATGTTCTCTTTAAAATCTGGTTGAAACTGTTAATACTACGATAAATGACTTATAAAAGGGGCACCTGGGTGGCTAAGTCAGTTGAGTGTCAGGCTCTTGATTTCGGCTCAAGTCATGGTCTCACAGTTCATGGGTTTGAGCTCCGCATCGGGCTCAGCACTGACGATGCGGAGCCTGGTTTCTCTCTCCCTCTCTCTGCCTCTCCCCTGCTTGTGCACCCTCTTTCTCTCTCTCTCTAAATAAATAAATAAACATTAAAAATAACTTATGAAAATATATTTGCAGTAGATAACACCTTGACATTGTATGTGTGTGTGTGTTGCGTGTGTGCTTTTAAGAAACTAATAACCTACATCACCCATCCTGAATAATGCAAGTCCCATTAATCATTAACTTGTGAAAGTTTTATTATCATCAAAGCCTCTTCAGTGTTTACGTTAGAGCATGAGAAAAGCATACATTGCTATGTGCTTCAGGGTGAGCAATGCATAGCACCTCTAATTCTCAACTGGAGGGAAAAAAAAGCTATTTAGAAACTTCACACACTGCAAACCAGTTTCCTTGAGTCTTTCTGGAAAAGGCTGATGAACACAGGTGTTCAGCTGCATTAAGATAGTCTTAATGCAGCGGTGGTCCCCAGCCTCAGCTACACATTCAAATTGTGCAGGGAGTGTTCAAAATCACTTGCTAATCCCTTGATCCTATAGAAAAGTATCTAATATAATTGATCCAGAGGGCAGCCTGAAGCTTGGATCCTGGGAATTTATAAAGCTCCCCAGGAAAGTCTAAGAAACAGCCAAGGTTGAGAACTACTATTCAGAGTTTCCCAAAAAATGCAGAGTGGAAATAAGCCCTTTTTGGTTTCCAGTAAGAAGCCACATTTCCAGGTTTTAAAAGCTCCTCTTCAGATTATAGTTAAGTAGATGAGTTTGAAGTGGGGTGGAAAAATGTCTCAGATTTTATCTAAAATCAATGTGTACTGTTTGAGGGGGAAAAATTATCCAAGCTTTAATATAAACAAGGGACGTTTCAGTTCAGCAACCCTGGGAAACTCCCCAATTTAACGTAGCCTTTCAACGACTCTCACATGCCATAACTGTGGCAGCAGAAATAATAACCGACAATGTGCTCTTTATTCACACCAAACACGCCAGTGGACTTCAAAAGAAAATCAACATTTACAGTTTAATTACTGTTTATTCCCTATATTCAAATCAGCTTTCTTTGGCTGCCCCTTTCTAAATACTCAGAAGGGGATTTAATCATCCGATCTAATTCTTCCAAAGAATAGAAAGTTATCATTATGACAGCACAATGAAAAAACTCACTAAACAAATAAATGCAAAAGAAACTGGCTGAAGTATAACCACACTGGGTATTTTTTAAAGCCTCTGTAAGACCCAACAGTTCATGTTTTGAAAGACAATAATTTAGGGGTTAAAAAGCCTAATTCCCCTTTCTTAACTGAGTTCCAACTTACCATGTCTACGCTAACAGAAGGAAATACATCAATAAAAAATATTAGTGCTTAAAGTCAATGGAGTAGCATCTACACCAGTGCTATCCAATAGAAATATAATGCAAACCACTTAATGTAATTTAAATTACCTGGCAGGTGTATTAAAAGTACACAGGAAGGGGGTGCCTGGGTGGCTCAGTCAGTTAAGCATTTGACTTCAGCTCAAGTCTTGATCTCACGGTTTGTGGGTTCAAGCCCCTTGTTGGACTCTATGCTGATAGCATTGAGCTTGGAGCCTGCTTCAGATTCAGTGTCTTCCTCTCTCACTGCCTCTCCCCTACTTGTGCTCTATCTCTCTCTGAAAAATAAACATTAAAAATATATATGTATGTATATATATAGAGAGAATCCCATATATATTTTATATTCATAGCATGTCTCAATGCAGGCTAGCCACATCGCAAATGCTCAATTACCACATGTGAGTAGCTACCTGAGAAGCCAGGGCTCCATCGACACATAGCCTGAAAATTAAAGTGAGTATTTTCCCTTCCGGTCTTTCCTTTTTGGCAAAGCACCTTTAGCTGTGCTAAACAGAAACCTGGACTATATGACAAATGACCCATGCTGAGTACTTTCCACCCTTTAAATTTTTTGTGTGACTGTGCTGGAAATGGAAACTATAATTTGGCCCTTTTCTGCACTGTTATAATTCCTGTTAGCTTTCCATTTGCCAAAAAGAATGAATCTGACTAAGCCTGGTTCTCAGTTGCCCCTGAAAATTAATAGCAATCCCCAACATATGACCTATCGATGTAGACACAGTTGTTTTAACACCTTCTTTCCCTTTGTTAGTAATATTTGTTGATTATGCAAGAATGGCTCACTCTACCTTTATTAACTGCAGTATACTGAGATTTTGCAATTTTGTTACAAGACCCTGACAATAGAGACTTTTAAATAGTCCAAGGGACTACCATTGTAGACAATGCTTTTACAACTTAATGTTTTTACAATAAGTTAAGATCATTCTTAACTTTCAATGACCTATCCAACATGTTCAAATTTAACCCAAGTCAACTTCCCATAATATCTAAAAGAGATCCAGGCAATCTTTACCTAGGCCTCTCTCCACACACTCTTTGAAGTTGCATTATTTCTTAATCACCCTTCAGCCATTGGTAAATACACTGCCTTCTCCAAATCAAACAAAAAGTCTCCCTGATCTCCAGCTAGTAGATGATGTCAGAAGAAAAAAGTGAAGGAAACATTCATATTTATTCCACAAGCCAACATACTGTGACCCTCACCTCAGCCTTCAAGAAAAACCAAATCAGATAACTACTAGTTACGGCACAGTTTGTCACAGGAATGGATTTCCAGAATTGTTATCAATTTTGTCATTTACCGAGATCACTGGAGTACAGTCATTGTGCACTGTGCAAATATAATTTGCCTTCTTTGCAACGGCTTCAATTTTTCATGTGCAAAGCTTTGCATTTTAAAGAATCTTTGCACATAGCAGAGTCCTTAGAAGAGGGATAAAGCACTCTGAAGGCTCAAGGACATATTTTTTCATCCTTTCTCAAGAATACAATCTTATTACTGGAAAGGATTTATGTTTTGACATATGCCTTGCACATACAACCTGAGTAAGAATCTGCCATGGATGCCTGTTACACACCCATCCTGAACTCCCTCCATGGTCTGACCTCACACAACCGGTCATTTTGTCTCACAATTGGCTTTTATGTAATCTTCCTTCTAATCAGGACAGTTTATTTACTACCCCTCACCCAAACCTTCTACTCCGTTCACTCCCACCAGCACATACTCATTCCTGCTGGCATGCCATGACCCATTGTCGCCCATCCACCTGGAATGCCCTCAATGCCCAGGTGAACTCATAAATAAGTACCAGTGGCGGCACTACACTTTAGACCTTATCACTTCTAGATTTGGGCATGCGAGGCTAAAATTCAAAAGACTCCTTTGTCCCTCATCGTAGTAATCATTGCCTGTCTGGACACTGTAATCTAATTAGCTACGATTCACACAGGAATGCTTCACTGAAATGAAGGAGACACTTTCTATTCTCAACCACACTTTATAAAGAAAGGAGATACTTATTCGAGGAAAAACAAGTTGCATACACATGTAATTTTTTATGAATTACTGGGATTTTTGAATTGCAATAAGGTACACTAGTAAAAAATTCACCTTTTTAACTACTTCTAAGAGTTCAGTTCAGTGGCATTAAGTACAATCGTATCACAACCACCGCCACCATCCACCTCCAGAACTTTTTCATCTCAAACTGAAACTCTATACCCATTAAATAGTAACTCTCCATTTCTCCCATTCTACTTTCTGTTTCTATGAATGTGACTTACTCTGGGTACCTCGTATAGGTGGAACCATGCAATAGTATCCTTCTGGGTCTGGCATTTTTCACTTGGCATAACATCTTCAAGTTTTATCCATGCTGTAGCAGGTATCAGAATTCCCTTCCTTAAGGCTGAATAGTATTCCATTGTATGTATGCACCACATTTTCTTTATTCATCAATGGAGAAACTATCAAAGGAAAGGGCTTATTTGCCCTCTGAAGCTTCTTAACCTCTGCTTCCCATCTCATCTCATGGCAAAGTAGAATTCCCATAATTTATTAAAACACACACATACACACACACGTTTCCATAGCAATTTGCTATTAAAATTCACAAAGGGCAGCTGGGTAGTTCAGTTGGTTGAGCATCTGGCTTTGGCTCAGGTCATGATCTCACAGTTCGTAAACTCCAGCCTCACATTGGGCTTGCTGCTGTCAGTGCAGAGCCAGCTTTGGATCCTCTGTCCACCCCCCCACCCCCACTTCTGCCCCTCCCCACTTGCTCTCTCTCTGTCTCTGTCTCTCTCTCTCTCAAAAATAAAAACATATTTTAAAAACTTCACAAATAGGCCTTTTGAACATTTGGAGAGTATTTTATTTCCCAACCCCACCTATCTCCTACCCTGATCAATCTTGCATCTGCTAACAATGAACTGAGTTTCATTTTCAATCCTAACCACACTGACTGCTTCTCACTCAGCTCAGGTATAGGACTAGGATTTTGTAAAATCTCTGTTGAGGACAGAAATTAATTCCTTAAGTCACATGTAAAAAGACACTAACGTCCTATAAAAGGAGCTTTTAAATACCTGCTCTGACCACTTGTCATTTATATTCATCTCTCCTTTAACTCACATCTTTATAGTTGTATGATTATTAATAGTAATATTTTAGATTTTTCCATGGCATATAGTGCTTAACTCTATTCCATATTATCATTCTCTTGATTTGTGTCTTTTCGTGTTGTCTTTCCGGCTATACCATAAATGCCTTCAAAATAGGTTCTGGATCTTCCATTTCTTTTTATTTGCCGTCTGTACCTTAACCCGGCACTCATTTATTGGTCCAAAGAAAATATTGTGTGACTCTCTAATTGCCCGAGGTTCATGGTGGCTCACACTGTGGGTTCTCAATAAAACATTAAGCAAGAATCTCTTTCTACATAGGCTTAAATGAATCATAGTTGAATGTCACACTTTCTTCAAATATCCTGACTCACCAACTCAAATATCTAACCATTGATCTGACCACATTCTGACACGGCAAGGGCGCCGGTGAGGCGTGCTTTCTCGCTCTCTTACACCTTGGGTGTGCTGCGTTCCTGAAATTACTTACATAGATTTCGCCCTGTCTTGGAAACACCAGACAACAGCGACCGGTAAGTGGGCAACAGCGGAGAGGGGACGTACTTGAAGGCGTTGCAAGTAATTCTTCAGGGAGAGACACAGTTTTAAGTGAGTAGCAAGTTTTCAGTAAGTCCTCTTTATGAGTAAGAAAAGAGGCTGCAGATGCCAAAACACATATGGCTTCAGTGTACTCTTCCACGGCATAATCTATTTGCCCTCCGTGTGGTGAGGCCACTACCGACCTCATACCAAGCAATTTGCTAAGTCATTTTTTACTTTTTCACAACCCCCTGCAACTCAGGTATTATGATATCTATGTTATAAGTGAGACTATTTAGATTAAATGCCACGCCCACTTGCCTAGATGCTGCCTAGTATTTATTCAATCCTAAATCTACTGGACCTCAAACTCTGTGTCACATATTTTATCAGTCAGACTAGGCCAGAGGCACAGTGAGAATGTGATGTAACTTAAATTTTCCCTTGGAAGAAAAGTTAGTGCTGATCTAATATCCTTGACAACTCCACCTAATGGCCTGGGTATCTCAAAAGTTTTCCTGAAGTACCATGAGAATATCACCTCAGCCTACCATGACTATATACCACCCAAACCAGGTTTCTATTGTCTGCGACAGATGTTAAAGTGATTGGGTCACCAGGTAAACAAGCATTAACTGGGACTGCCCAGGGAAAACTAACATCTATCTATGTATTATGTTCTGATAACAGTATGGCATATTAAGTGCTAACTATTTGAAGTATTAAATATCTGAAGTATTTTTACAGCCAGGTCAACTGAACTATCATTTACATAAGAGTAAAAATTGACTTTATGTAGGTATACAGTTCTATAAACTGGGGCAATCATAACAAGTTGTGCAGGTTGTTTTAACTGTCATCACGGTCAAGATTCAGAACAGTTTGGGGAACCTGGATGGCTCAGAGGGTTAAGCATCAGACTCTTGATTTTGGCTCAGGTCAAGATCTCACAGTTTGTGGGTTCAAGCCTCATCTCAGGCTCCATACTGCCAGCACAGAGCCTGCTTGGGATTCTCTCTCTCTCTCTCTCTCTCTCTCTCTGTATATATATATATATATGTACATACATATATATACATATATATATATGGCCCTCCCCCCCCTTTTTTGTTGTTTTTGAATTTGGCTTCTATCACATAACACGTTCAAGGTTCATCCATGTTGTTGTGCAGGTCAGCAGCCCATCCTGTTTTCTTGAGTGGTTTCCACAGGGCAGATGTACTACGATTTGTTCACTATTCATCAATGGAGAGAAGTTTGGTTGTCTCCAATTTGGGGTAATTATGAATGAAGCCACTTGGTAAACATACACATACAGGTTTTTGTGGGCACATATGTCATCACTTCTCTTGTGTGAATACCTAGGAGAAGGAATGCTGGATTCGATGGTAAATATAAGGTTAATTTATAAGAAACTGTCAACCAGTTTTTCAAAATGATTGTCACTTCCTGCATTCCCACCAGCAATGGATGACATTGCATGGACTCCACATTCTTGACAACACTTGGAATCCTTAGCATTTTTGAAGCCATTCAAATAGATATCTCAGTGACGTTTTAATTTTCATTGCCCTGATTACTAATGATGTTGAATATCTTTCATGTGCTTATCTGTCATATGTATATCTTCATTGGTGAAATGTCAGTTTAAATCGTTACCCACTTTTTCGTTGAAAGACTGTATTGTTTGTTCTCTATTGGTAATGGTGAGCATCTGTCATACATTCTAGACAATTGAAGTATTCTTAGAAGTTAAAAAATGTTTAAGTGTGATCTACTTCACAACAAGGTGAATATACCTAACACTACTGAATTGTACACTTATAAAAATGGTTAAGATGGTAAGTTTTATGTGTTTTTTATTTTTCTTAATATTTATATTGGAGAGTGGGAGAGAGAGAGAGAGAGGGTAAAAGAGAGAGGGTGGGAGATGGAGGATCCAAAGAGGGTTCTGTGTTGACAGCAGAGGGCTTAAACTCACAAGCTATGAGACCATGACCTGAGCCAAAGTTAGACGCTTAACTGACTGAGCCACCCAGATACCTCTATTATATGGTTTTTAACAATAATGGTGTTAATGCTTATTTATTTTTGAGAGAGAGAGAGACAGAGAGACAGAGTGTGAGTGGGAGAGGGGCAGAGAGAGAGAGGGAGACACGGAATACAAAACAGTCTATAGGCTCTGAGCTGTGAGCATAGAGCCCAACATGGGGCTCAAACTCATGACCTGTGATATCATGACCTGAGCCAAAGTTGGCCACTTAACCAGCTGAGCCACCCAAGCCCCTTAACAACAATTTTTAAAAAGTTGATGGCTGAATGTCACCCTAGAAGTCAGACAGCACTACCATACGAGAAGCCAATGCTAATACTCCCTTCTGAACTAAAACAAACATCTCCAACTCTAGTAAGGCCAGAGATCCTGTCCTAAGCCCAAGCAAGATGAGGCTGAGCACCTGGGAAATCTGAGGATGATGAGATACTTAGGAAATTCTTGGTGAAAGGCATGCTGGGATAGTCAAGATTTGGGTGCAAGCAATGTGTGACATACAAGATTCTTGGTGTGGGGCACTGTATGCTATCCAACGTTGCTGCTTTAGAGAGGTGCATTTCCAGCTGGAATGACAAGACAGAAAATTAACAATACCATGTTGCATAAAATTTATTCTAAATGAATATGGCAGACAATAGGAGTGTTCTAAGTCCAAAGTGGCAATAGGGGCCCCAACAGGCTTTACAGAGACTCTGAAAGTAGGCCTGTTGGAGAAGCAGTGAATAGAAAAGTTTGCTGGGACTCAGGGAGATCTTACCAAGTGCCGAGTGCTGCACTTGAGAAAAGTATTACCTACCAGATGGGGGTCTTAGAATGGCATAAGGGCATGTGACATTCTCTGTGGCTGGCACCTGTTAAGTGTCCTCAAAGTGAGCTCTTATTTTACCATTTCTTACAACCCTGCGATGTATATCTTACTATTTCAACTTCTTTAACTTGTTATGTTGGTGGGGTTTTGGTTGTTGTTGTTGTCTTTGAAGTGTTATTTATTTCTGAGAGAGAGACAGTGTGAGCAGGAGAAGGTCAGTGAGAGAGGGAGACACAGAATCTGAAGCAGGCTCCAGACTCTGAGCTGTCAGCACAAAGCCCAACGTGGGGCTCGAACCCATGAACCAGGAGATCATGACCTGAGCCAAAGTCAGATGCTTAACCAACTGAGCCACCCAGGCGCCCCTTTAACTTATTATTTTGAATTAATTTGAGACTTCCATAAAAGTCACTAAAATAGTATAGAGGATTTTCTTATATCCCTCATCCTGCTTCCCCTGTTAACACCTTACATAACTGTGGTATAATTATCAAAAATGGGAAATTATCCTTGGCACAATATTATTTACTGAAAACTAAGCCTTATTCAAGTGTCACCAATTTTTCTACTAATGTTCTTTTTCTGGCCCATCATCAATCAAGGATCCCACATCGCATTTCATCATCGTGTCTCCTTGGTCTCCGGAGACTATTACTCAGTCTTTCCTATCTTTCATGACCTTGACACTTTCCAAGGGTACTTGTCAATCATTTTGTAGAACGTCCCTCAATTTTGGTTTGTCTGATGTTTTTTCTCTTGATTAGAATGAGCTTATATGTTTGGGACAAGCACACAAGAGACATACTGCAGTGTTCCTTCTCAGTGTAGCCTATTAACTATGGTCTCTGTTTTCAAGGTAGAGATTCACAGGCTAATAGGAGGGCACAGAGCTGATGAGAGGTAAAACTCAGGAGTGAAAGCAGGAATTTGTTTTTGACTCTGTCGCTTGCTGCCTCTGTACAGGGCTGGGGCGGGAGACATTTGGAAGCGGATTTTGTGGAAGCCAGTGTGGAAAGTCAATGCTAAACCCATGAGTTAGGGCTCTGTTCTGCAGAGATTGGGTAACTATGAAAAGATCTTTAGAAAGACAGTATGATGTCAAAAGCGGTGTTTAGAGGAGATTAATGTGACCACAGTATAAAACTTGGATTGGAAAAGGGCGGGCTGCTGGCGGGTGAATCAGTAAGGATTTATCCAATGAGATAGGCCAAATACAGGTGAGAGAGGGCGAGAGCCCCATGGCCCAAGAAGCAGTCACACCAAACCATCACTGGGCTTTTTTTGAGAGAGAGAGAGAGAGAGAAATAACAGGGGAGTGGGGGAGAAGGGCAAAGGGAAAGAGACAGAATGTGAAGCAGGCCCTATGCTCAGTGTGGAGCCCGACGTGAAGCTCAATCCCACAACCCTGGGGTCATGACCTGAGTAAAAATCAAGAGTCAGATGCTCAACTGACTGAGCCACCCAGGCATCCCCATCACTGGGCTTCTTAATTCTATTTGATTGATTATGCTTAAAAACAACAACAACAACAAAACTTGGGACACCTGGGTGGCTCAATCGGTTAAGTGTCCGACTTCAGCTCGGGTCATGATCTCACAGTTTCTGAGTTGGATCCCTGCGTTGAGCTCTGCACTGACAGCATGGAGCCTGCTTGGGCTTCTCTCTCTCTCTCTCTCTCTCTCTCTCTCTCTTTTTCTCTCTCTCTCTGAATAAATAAACTTTAAGAAATAAATTAATTAAAAAACAAAACTCATTTATTAGCTGGCAGGTCTGAAGGTCATAAGTGTGGGCAGGTGTAGCTGGGTTCCTTGCTTAGGGTCCCACAAGGCTAAAATCTTGAGTTTAGCCAGGCTGAGTTCTTATCTCAAGGTTCGGAGGAAGAATCCACTCCCAAACCCACTCAGATTGTTGGCAGAATTCAATTCCTTATGGTAGCAGGGCCGAGGTCCCTGTTTCATTGCTGACCATCAATTAAGGAAGACGGGGCTTTTTTTTTTTAATGTTTTATTTATTTCTAGGAGAGAGAGAGAGAGAGACAGCGTGAGCAGGGGAGGGTCAGAGAGAGAGGGAGTCACAGACTGAAACAGGCTCCAGGCTCCGAGCTGGCAGTCAGCACAGAGCCCGACGCGGGCTCGAACCCACGAACCGCGAGATCATGACCTAAGCGAAAGTCGGACGCTTAACCGACTAAGCCACCCAGGCGCCCCAAGACGGGGCTTTTTAAAAATGTAGATACTGGGGCCACACAAAAGACCTCCACTGAACCAAAATCTCTGAGCGCGGGGCCCTAGTAATTACCTTTTAAACATGCTCTCAGGTGGGGCGCCTGGGTGGCTTAGTCGGTTAAGCGTGCGACTTTCGCTTAGGTCATGATCTCGCGTTAGTGGGTTCGAGCCCCGCGTCGGGCTCTGTGCTGACTGCCAGCTCAGAGCTGGAGCCTGTTTCAGTCTGTGACTCCCTCTCTCTCTGACCCTCCCCTGCTCATGCTGTCTCGCTCTCTCTCTCTCCTAGAAATAATAAAGTAAAAAAAAAAAATTAAAAAAAAAAACGTATTTAAACATGCTCTCAGGTAATTCTTACACCCATTAAATGATTTATATAATTACACATATAAGAAGACAGAAGATTAGCTAAATCAAGGAGCAGTAAACTTTTCTGTAGAGGGCCAGACAATGAATATTTTAGGCTTTTCAGGCCATACAATCTCTGTCACCTGGACCAGCCACATCTTTTGTGGGGCACAGTGAAAAAGGAAACTGCAGAGTCCCTTGTTCAAAAAGTATCAATGACTTTAAGACAGTCACCATAGATCATTAAACCAAACCCAGGACCCCGTGTAGCCCAGGGCCCAGTGTGACCTGCCCATGAAGCTAGCCCGCTCTGGAGCAGCCCCGACTCTGCAACTCTTCGTCCCTGCCATCGGAATGCAGACGCAACTGTAGACAACAAGAAGATGAACGGGCAGGTGGTGGGGTTTGCACAAGAGCTGTCGTCTGCCCACCACTGAGCTAGACTGTTAGCATGAAGGCCTGCTCCCTAATGTTCAGAACGCTAGTGAAAAGCTGATAAAAAGAATACAGAATAAAATGAAGTTGCATTTTTACTGAACAAGCACAATTTTATACAGGGATTTATTTAGCTAGGTCACTCTTCAAGTGAAATTTATTTATACTGATAGTCCTACTTAATGCAAGAGGTTACACTGAATGGAGAAAGAAAGAGGGGAGCTTAGACGCCATTTTGGCCTGCAGGTCAGGATTTCTCTGATGCAAGCCTTGTTCTTGGCTGATCTATCATCTGTACCCCATAATGCAGTTAGAATCTATTTCAGAGGAATCCGTAATCTGTTAAATTCTACAAGAGTGTCCAAAAAGGTAAGGATACTGTTTGCATTTGAGTCAGAAATCAGATTACAGCAATAACCTAAAGACAATTTAGAATTCCATTGAAATTGGAAAAAGAAATAGCAGCTTCCACCTGGAGATACCCAATCAGCTCTTTCTTGATGTAACAGGCCGACTATCGTGTTATAGGTGTCCCACTGTGTCTCAGTTCTCATGTCGCCTACCCTGTAGCCCTTCAGGCCTTAGCTTCTCTCTCCACTAATGACATTTGAACCACGTTTAAAAACCAAGATGGTATGGGGCGCCTGGGTGGCTTAGTCGGTTAGGCATCCGACTTTCGCTTAGGTCATGATCTCATGTTCGTGGGTTCGAGCCCCGCGTCGGGCTCTGTGCTGACTGCCAGCTCAGAGCCTGGAGCCTGTTTCAGTCTGTGACTCCCTCTCTCTCTGACCCTCCCCTGCTCACGCTGTCTCTCTCTCTCTCTCCTAGAAATAATAAATTAAAAAAAAATTAAAAAAAAAACAAACAAGATGGTATAACTAAAAGTGATAACATTTACAAAAAGCCCATAGCTTAGATACGTGGTGGGTACTCAAAAAATGTTTGCCATAGCCTATAGATAAAATTAGACAAAACCAAGAGTTAAAAGAAAAACACTGTTTGTTCATCAGAAGAGGGGAAAAAATGCTGGCATGTTTTCCAGTCTTGATTGTTCTGGTGCCCGTGGCCATGACTGTTGGAGGAAAACATATGCGCCACAGCTGCAAATGCAAACCTGATTACCTCTAAATTAATAACGTGTCGTAGGCAACACTTGCAGCTGTGAGAGAGAGGAAGCCAGAGAGAACCCCGGTACAATACAATCTTCCTAACACTCGTAACTGTTTGTTTTATTATAAATATCTTTAAATAATTATAATAAAAATCTCCGAAGAGAGGGGAAGCCCAACAAAAGCAATAAAACTCACCACTGCCATTTCCTTGCTCTTGACCAGCCACGTGGGATAATCATCATCTGAGGCCCAGCTGGTTTTCTTTCTTGAGCTGCTGGCTCTGAGGACCCTCCATTACCTAAAGAGATCACAAAGGAAAGACTGTAAGTACGTTTTGGTGGTCAAGGAGCTAGCATTTCCAGTCTTTACACACCAAACACAGGAAGTTGGACAAGAAAAATCACAGCTGTGAGTTTCTGCTTAGAGTTTATTTTTCAAGAGCAAAACTAACGTACCATGTAATGGGGGGGCTGGAGGAGCAGGGGTGGGAAAACTCCGGGCAAAGCACACATATACTTCAGCAAGAGACAGCATTTCTTTCAACGTGCACTATGAGGAAAAAAAAGAAAGAAGTTTGTAGGTAACTTAGAGTCTGTGCCATCTTGGGTTTGGCCTGAATGAAGGCTAACACCTAAGTTATGAAAATCCATTAGTACATTCATCAATAAGACTCTTGTTACACTCAGGTTCAAGTGACCCTGATGTTCACCACCCTGTGTAAGAACCGTTTAGGGATCCGAAAAATATATAGAGTCCCCATGCTTGACCTAGAAGCTTTAATTCCATTTTTGTTGGGGAAGCAAAAGACCCGTTCTGATAAAATCAGAGAAGATTCAGTACTAACTGATTTGGGAGAGACTCTAAATGCTATGAGATTGGGAGAAAGAGAAGAGCAGTAGGCAAAATATGACTAAGTAAATGATTTCACCTGAGTTCAGATTGCTCATCCATAAAATGGATATAGTAACGCTTACCTCATTGGGCTGTTGTATATGTGATTGTAAAAGTGTCTGGCATCTAATAGGCCCAGAAGGGTTAGTTGAAACTGAATCTGTAGCAAATGTACGGAGAGTCTGGTAGGGAGGAACATGGGTCTGTGAACATGGCAGCAAGGAGCCTGGGCCGAAGTGAGCCGAGAATTTGTACTGGGTTATCCCACGAGGTCCAAGGGCAGTGGCGGCTGAACAGCCAGCTAGAGTGGTCTTTAGGTGACCATGAAGTCAGTAGAACTCACCGTTGGTGTTTTGAGCTGGTGTGGCAGAGGCTGCCGGGTCTTCTTCGAACTTCTCATCTCCCTGGGCACAGGTACACCATAGTCCCAGACTCCCTTGTAGCTAGGTGTGGCCATGTGAGAACCAGCCAACAAAACTGGGTAGACTAACGTGTTCCACTTCAAGACCCAGACCGTAAAATCCTGTCACACATCTCCTTCCTTGCTCTTTTCCTCTTCCAGCTGATTTGAATGACACCCCCAGAGGAACTTGAAATTTATGTGTTCAGGACACCAGAACCTGTGTCTACCTAAGTCCCTCGGATCTCACTGCATCCTAGACCATTACAGGAAAAAGAAAATAAAGTTACTATGCCGATACTTTTAGGCCTTTTTGTTGCCACCGTTAAAATAATAATCCTGGTTAATCTAGTTAGAGAGCTGCATAATAAATACAGTGCTTTAACAAAATGGCATGCTTGGGATTAAAGAAGAAATAATAAAATAAGAACTACCACTTACTGATACCAGCAAATGCTTTACATGATGAGGATGATGATGATGATCATTACTTACATAATGCTTGTTGTGTGCCAATAACTGCTGTCAGCACTTGATGTATATTGTGTATATTAACTAATTTTAATTCTCTGAACTCTGTTAGCTGGGTACTACTATTATTCACATTATCCACATTGCAAGATGGATAAACTGAGGCATAAAGTATTTTAATAACTTGATCAAGATAGCATAACTGTAGATAAGATCTCATTTGGCTCTTCCAACAACTAGCTCTAGGAGCTAGGTATTATCATCCTCGTTTTTCAGATGAGAAACAGACACTGGAAACCCAAAGTGTGTCTGAGGACACCATCAGGAAGGTGGAGATACTGTGCTCAGCACCCAAGAACTTTCGGAGCCTGTCCATTCACCCTCTGCCCCAGAGAGTCAGGAACTCAGCTTGGAGTCTTCTTGAGAACTGAAGAGGCTGGAAGGAAGACTTTATTTATACCTTATTGCCAGAGCTAATTATCCCGTGGATTAATCTACCTCTCCATCTTTCATTAGATTTAGTACTTACTGCTTTTCAGTTCAATAAATAACGAGCTTGAGTTTCACCAATCTGGGCAAACCCCATGCATGTTACACTGTCTGCAGGGTTCTATGGCTTCTTTCTAGCTTTCTCCTAGGAGAATGGCTATAACTGAGACCACAGGCAACAGCTTAAAAGAGTGATGGTTTGGTTAACAAATCCTTTAAAGCTACTTTATAGTAAATTGCATGTGTTTTTATTTGCTAGAAAATTGGTGCGAACACCACTAAAGAACGTTGCAGCCAGGCAGGAGGAAAATGCCCCCTGCCTCCAGCTGCCCTTCCAGCAGTGACCTCAGACCATAGGAGGCCAAGTGGGATGTTTGTCTTCCACTCCTGCCTCATTCTATACCTGCCCCTCCTCTTCAGCAGCTCTCACTCTCCACCCCTCTCCATACCCCTTGTTCTGCATTTAAATCAGATGGACTCAGTCAATCATTTTCAGTCACCTTGATTACACACGCAGTAACCTGTTACACAGAGTAAACAGAATGCATTTCAACCCATTATTTCAATGGCATTTGTATATTGTAAGGTATTTATCTATGTCTAATTTGAGGGCAAAATCCATGGTTTGCTATGAACTGAATGTCATGTTTTCTCCTGACAGGTAAAGAACTATCTGAAAAGCCTCTGCCAGACTCTTCCAGCAACATTCATTCATTCATTCATTCATTTATCTATCAGTGAGTTCATTTGGAGCGGAGATTTGTGTCTTACTCAGGTTTTTAACATAGACCTTATCAAGGTTCCTAGCAAGTAGGAAATATTCATTTAATGCTTGTTGAGTAAATGAAATAATGAAATATTGAATAATCCTTATTCAATATTTATTTAATATGTATGGAATGAATAAATGAAAGGAGAGATGATACACTAGACTCCCACAATAGTGGTTTCTTGTTTCTCAAGTATTCTCAAACACACACACACACACACACACACACACACATTCAAATATACACAAATACCACATGCACATACATGCACCATCACCCCCATCATCTGCACCCAGTCCCCCAAGTATTGGTTTAGAAATAGCTACAAGGGACCACTGTTTGGGGAAGTGGTGACAAAAGCCACTAGTCTGTGCCACTAAATCCTTCAGAGGCAACCGAAATAGGAACCCTCCCATGGCCACCTTTGGTAGTAGGACCAGAGAGGAGCTCGTTCCTGAATCCTCCTGGGCCTCACGTCAGGCCAACCCAACTGCTGCTCAACACTCTCAGGCACAGATTCTGTGTTTTCACTGCACTTAAATTCCCTCCAGTTAGTATGGAAAGTCCTTTAACCCTTACTCGGTCATCCTAAATTCCATACTGTTTCCATCTCTTACCCTACCTCTGGTAATGGAATCTCTAACAAGATGCTGTGAGAAACCACTACTGTGGTATCCTTCACAGGAAAACTAATGATATCCTTCATCAATAAAATTAACGTGAGTCGGGGCGCCTGGGTGGCTTAGTCAGTTAGGCGTCTGACTTTCGCTGGGGTCATGATCTTGCGGTTTGTGGGTTCGAGCCCCGCGTCGGGCTCTGTGCTGACTGCCAGCTCAGAGCCTGGAGCCTGTTTCAGTCTGTGACTCCCTCTCTCTCTGACCCTCCCCTGCTCTCTCTCTCTCTCTCCTAGAAATAAATAAAACATTAAAAAATAAATAACGTAACAGGCGATATGTTTGAAGGCTTTACTAGGTGGAAAGGCTTCATTCATCTCCTAGTTTAATTCTCCAAATGGATCTTTGAGGTAGGCATTACCATTACCAGTATTATTATTATTTTCCCTTTTGTATACACGAGAAGCTGGGTTGTAGAGGCATGAAATTGCCCAGGATCACACAATGGAGGAGTTGAGACTGACACCCATGAACTCTAACAACAAAGTAAATGTTCTTACTACCAATATGACAGTTATTCTGAACGTGCCAATCATCTGGGTACCAGAGTGAATATTAGAAAGACCTTAGTTTGAATCCTGATGGTGCTACTATGTGTTTTGGGAGAGTTCCTTGACCTCTCTGTTTCCTCATCTATAGAGTTCAGATAACAGCTAATTTACTCTTTATTGGGACACTCAAAAGAGGTATGAGACCTGAGGCATCTTACCAGAGAGTCTGGCACCAGGAATGGATCAGTAACTGTTCCCTTTGTTTTTCACACCCCATAGTTTGTAGCCCTCATCCAATGACTGTACATCAGAGAAAATTGTGTTCAACCCTCCATGTGTATCCCAAGGAAAGTAGATCACCTCGACCTACTGGACAGATAGATTGACTTAAAAAATAAAAACAGGGGCACCTGGGTAGCCTGGGTGATTAAGTGTCTGACTTTGGCTCAGGTCATGATCTCACAATTCGGTTCATGAGTTCAAGCCCCACATCGAGCTCACTACTCTCGGTGCAGAGCCCACTTCGCATTCTCTGTTCCCTCTCTCTGCTGCTCCCCTTATCCCGTTGTGCTCTCTCAAAAATAAATAAAACATTAAAAAATACATAAAAACAAAAATAATTTTTCTATCACGTTGGAAGCACAAGACAAATAGTCGTTACCAGAAACGTGCAGAAAAGAAAGTAGCTGTGTGTTTGCCCTTCACAGACAGCCCGCCATGCCAGTTAGCCACACCCCATTTGAAGATTTTTATTCAACTGGGCACTCGAGCTTCTCAGCTGGAGTGAGGCGCTCAGTGTGAGAATCATCAAAGCTATGGATTCCCCCAGCAAAATGTATTCTCACATTATGTATCACAAGCTAATGATTTCAGACTCTTCAGAGACATGGTCTAGAACAATAGTAAGTGGACATGTTTCCTGTCCACTTATTAAAGAGCCCAGAAATTTTGGATAAGTGTGAAGTGATGTAAAACAGTTATATCTATATAGAAGCAGAGTCAAGGAAGATTATCTCAGATAGTAAAATAATTAAAACAGTTGATACCTAATTTTTAGGTTTCATTAATTGTTTACCTAAAAGTAGAGATTTTGTTGGGGGGCTGGGGAGCATTGTCTTGTTTACCCTTTTACCTCTAGGTTTCTATTTATTTTTTTAATGCTTTTTATTTATTTCTGAGAGAGAGAGACAGCATGAACAGAGGAGGTTCAGAGAGAGAGGGAAACACAGAATATGAAACAGGCTCCAGGCTCTGAGCTAACTGTCAGCACAGAGCCCAACACGGGGCTTGAACCCACAAACTGTGAGATCATGACCTGAGCCGAAATTGGATGCTTAACTGACTGAGCCACCCAGACGTCCCACCTCTAGGTTTTTAATCTGGTCTACACAGCCAACTGTCCCAATTCTTGGCATCATATAGAAGTTTAGAAACAGGATTAACACTTACTGAAATACAATATCGTTTTTTGGCCCAACTACAGATCACTTGTGAAATATGAGTGAATTTCAAGTAAACAAACGCAAACAGAAATGTCAGTCTATTCAAACCTCCCTTCCCTGGCTGAGATTCTTATTTAACTAAACTGATATATAGCAGCACTATATATTGATATATAGCATGATTCTTAATATAGTGCATTAAGAATCATGGTTTGAAAAAAAAAGTTTTATAATAGAAGAGTGATCACAAAATGTGCGTATTTACAATATTTAATCCAATACCCAGTGTATGGTAAGCGTTCACTAACCAGTCACTACTTTCTAATACTTGTGAAAGTAGTAGAAGAGTAATAATAATAATAATAATAATAATAATAGCAATACTTATTCCTGTCTGCTAAGCACTAAAATATATTCATTTATATACATTTATAATTTCAAAATGAGGCCTATCTGTGGATGAGTAATTGTTGGTCCCATTGTACAGATGAGAAAATAGGTCCAGTGAGCTATCAAGTCTACTGAGTGATAGAGCTGGGATTTGGCTCTAGGATTATCTAATTCCAAAGCGCACATATGCCTCACATTGTGAGGCCAGGCTGCTGAGCAGGATGAACCGGGAGGTCAGCAAGGTCATATGTATCAAGACCATGACCACCAGAAACCCACCCTGTGTGGACATCAAATGAGATCCAGTAACCACCTTGGCCTCCTTGTCCCCTTTTCTCGTATCTCTGCCAAAATCTTTCCAGCTCCAGGAAGAGCTGGCTGAAAGATGGAGCACCCTGGGTGGTATGTTTGGGGGGCTGGAGGTAGGGCTTAAACATGGCCATGGGTAATGGCATGTATGTTTGCTTGGTTAAAGGTAGAATGCCCTGGCATAAGGGGTGCTATAAGTGGGCAAAAGCCAGGAGGTCATTTTTCTGTTTGCTGAGTAGCTGATGTTCACTTATACAAATTGCTATTCTTTGAAGTGCTTCTGCTGTGTTTACAGTTATGCCCCAGTCATTAGCCAACAGGGACTTGGGGAGCAGAGTGTTCTGGGAATACTTCCTGTCAGGTTTTTCCCAGCCTCTCTTTGGAATGCCTCTGCAATCTACTTTGTAACTCTGGGGGTGGTCCAATGTGCCCAGAGGGATTCTGCCTTGTATTACTCAAAAGGATTCCCAGCACTCAACCTCAAAAATAGCTCAGGGCCTAATAAGACCTCATTGAAATAGTCTCTGTTTTTGCATAAAAACACAAGTCTAGCCTGGTCTCTACAAGTCATCCATAAAGAATTATTTTGCTACTTTTTAAGTTATATATCGTTGTAGGGTACTCATTTGTAGGCTTATTTTGGAAACTGCGAAATGGGACAGATTACCAGGAGTCCTCTATCTGTGTGAGGAAGCCCTAAGCCACCCAGAAGAAACAGCAAAGGAACTTCCAGTCTTGACAGTCAGACACTTGGTAGACTGGGATTAACACTCTTGAGCAAATGCTGCCCTGATTTCCTGGAAGAGCAGGGAAGGAGGTAAGAAAGATGAACTGATTATCCAGGGCCACCCAGGAGTAAGCAACTGAGGGCAGGTCCTGTGTGGGGACCTCCACTGATAGGCACTTTTCAATTATCACACACGCTGGGGTCACAAATGACATCTGGCCCCGGCCAGGGAGGCCTCTCAAAGCTCCTCAGGGGATAACAGTATAAATTGAAAAAGCCAGACTCAACTCCAGGATCTCAAAGGCCCTGTGGTCACTGGAGGGACAAACCAAGACAGCCTTCACAGAGGACACGGCAGCAGTCACACTGATAATAGCTTTGATGAAATGCTTAACACCAAGCATTTAGGGAGCCGTCTAGCCCTTCTAGGGAAAAAAGTGAGGAGGCAAAGGTGAGTGGATGGGGGGTCAAACCAAACACCACCATCAGTGCTGTCCACGCATTTATCTCCATGGTCAGGGGGCCTGTGGAATTTGGATTTCTTAACCATGCCATAATACTCACGGAGACAGGATCAGCCCCTTTCCGGTTTGTGCCACTCATGCTTACCTCCCACCTGCAGGCTCCCACAAAGCCCTATTCTTTTCTCTGCCATTTGTCATTCTGATGTTCCACTGAACCCCATTTCCATCTCCAGCTACTTTCCTTCCGTGGTGATGTGCTATCACACACTTTGACTGCACATTCTCACCACCAGGGAGGCTGGCGCTGCTCCATTCCTGGAATCCTAAGCCGCTCAGGGCCATGTATTCCGGGAGAGAAGCCTTCTAGAGAACACTGTGAGCACCCTCATGTTAAGTGGTTGGACATGCACTGATCATGTGGAAAGGAACAGGCGTGAGTCAAAAAGGAAGGTCCCCATCCACATAGTAGGCAGATTGTTTAGACGTCATGTGCAGGGACCTTGCAGAGAGGAAACTACAGGCTGACCAAGGTGGGGGTGGAGTGGGGAGTACAGAAATGCAACTCTTGGAAAGAGGCTCATTGCTGGGCAACGTGATCGCCTGCCGTAGAAGGCACGGATGGAATCAGATAAAACTGTGAGACTGTGAGAGCCTCGTTACTCTTCTAGGCTATTCACACTTCATCTTCTCTTTGTAAGGGCTGGAATTTGCATCTACTCTCAAGATCTTTCCCCTTCCTGCTTCCTGACAAAGACCGTCTTACTGTTTACATCTCTGCCCTCTCTGTAACTTGCACATTCCCTGGAAAACTAGTCATCCTAGGAACATGTCTTCCACACACTCACACTTCCTCCCAATAGGAGATAAAGGGGCCTCTTATGACAAGGAGGTGGCTCTCACACCTGAAGAGCAATGTGGATTCCAGAGGCTTTCCCGAAGCCTTTGGTGTGCAGATTGAGGGAGGCGGCTCTGGTCTGGGGGTCTGCAGAGCCTCTAAAGGCAAATGAGACATAAAGCTAGGAGAAGGTCGGGGTCAGCTCCTCCTTCTGAGCTCCCACACTGAGCCTCAGCCTCATCCTGTTTTCACTTCCTGGGGCCCTGAGGATTTGGCTTGGGCCCGGTAATCCCCCATAAATGAGGCATGAGCAGGAGGAAACAAATATAAGGGGTGTCATAGTGGTATCACTGTAGCCAGAGCACCCAAGGAGGTGGGATGCAGTCAGATGGGAGAGGCAGAGCCTGCAGGCAGACCTTAAGAGAACATCACTTCTGTGATACAGCAAGTACCCTCAAATGCTTATTTAAAAAAAAAAAGGGGGGGGGGAGGGTGAGAAGCAACAGGGCCAGAAGGGGCTTTAATAAGTTACTAAAAGATCAAATAAAAGCAAGGGATGGTGAGAAGAGGGTGAAAGCAAGGTAGTGAAGGGGTCAAGTCCTTCTCTAGATTTTAGCTCCTTTCTACTTATGTTCAGTGCATATGCTCTTACCCCACTGGCTGGACAGACAGTCCTCCACCAAGGCTTCCCATTCACCATGATTTATGTGTCTTCCTCAGATAAGGCCAAGGGTTCAGTCTTGGTAAGGTGTGGGAGGGGGGGTCTCTGGGATGACAAGATGTTCTCATTAATTCCCCCAGGAAGTCATGCCTGTCATTGCAGTTGGGAGACAAGGCTTCCATTCCATTCCTTATAAAGACATGTTGTTTTCTTTAATAAATGCTACGTGAAACTAGTCTTTATGTTTTTCCCCCTTGATCCACAACCCCATCATTCCATAAATAAAGTGATAACTCCAGAGCACACAGACGGCTTGGCAGGGTGGTCAGGGAAGAGAATCTGCACACTGTGTGATGGCCTCTGACATCACACTCTTCTCTGGAAAGTCATCCTGGTCACGCAGCTGCCCTCTGCCAAGCTCTTCTTTCCCCAGAAAAAGGCATGCCCAGCTGTGCTTCGTCTCTCCCATTCCTGCTAAGTCTGAAAGGCTGCAAGGCAGCCTCACACTGTGAAAGGAACGGGACTTCCGAGGTCTCCCAGATCTGTGTAATTGCCTTCTGATCTTGGGAACGTATTTAACTTTTATAAGCTTCTATTTTCTTATCAGAAAAGTGGAGATAACAATACCTACCTAGTAGCACTGTTAAGATAAAGGAACTGTCATAAAGTAAATGCTGGAAAAAAATAGAAACTATTATTGTTAGATTTTTATGATTTCCTCAATCATTACTCTGTCTGGTTACAGTATTGAAGGTAAACACTGCTCATTAGAGTGTTCAGGTAACAGAGGATTTAGCTCAAATAAATTTTCTGCCTAAATCAAATCTTTTAGAAGTACCCATTTTCGTTTTAGGCCATGGTGTAGAAAATCATTTAGATCATGGTAGATGCATTCTCACTTTAGGGGATGATTGGGCACTTGGGTCACAGAGCATCTTTCTTCATTCTGGTCGGTGGGTCTCATTGTACAGCTGGGTTTTCATCGGATAGGACTTTAAGAAGGTTGAGCAGAAGGAGTATTGGGCTGTCAACACAACAACAACAACAACACCCTACGAAGTAGCACATCTTTTGTTGTTTCCTCCTCTTTCCTAAAGGAAAAGTGAGGGAAACACACAGAATGAAGACAGACGGTTTCATAGGTTGATGGAGATTTTTGCGGCCTGTGGCTCCAGTGTATTGAAATAAAAAGGTCATGAGATGAGGATGCTCTCTAGCATATGCTGGAGACAAGCTCTTCTTAGATGTTTTGCCTGAATAGACACAGGCTTCCCAGCAGGGAAGGAGATCTTTGGCATTGTATCTAAACTTAGCAGATGAACAGAAGAGACCGTATTTTGACCTATGGGTATAAGCTATAAACCCTTTCCTTTCCCGTCTCTCCCAATGCACAGGATTGATATAAAAGTTCTCTTATTTGGGTGTAAAATAGGTATAATGCATTAAGTACTTAAAGAGCGCTAGGTTGGGCTAATAACATATTTATTGATCACATTTACTGATCATGTACTGCTATACAAAGCAGTTTCACATGCTTATTTTAATCTTCATAACAGCCTTATGGAACAGGTTTCATTATTCCCATTTTACAGGTAAGGAAAACTGCAGTTCAAGAACAGTAGATGATTTGTGCAAAGTCACGCAGCTTCTGAGAGGCAGTGCTAGAAGTAGAACACATGTCCTCCAATTTAAAGCTTTGCCTTTTCATCAAAAGGCAATTGAGTCTAGAAATAACTAGTAATTATAAAATATCACTGAAAGGGAGCAACTGAAGACAAATCTTTAGGCAAAGTCATTTGCTTAGGAGCATACAGCTCATTAGCAGCAAAGCCACATCTAGAATCTGAGATTCTTTGTACTATTCTGCTGACCCTTGAAGGAACTCCTTAAAGAATAAGAAGGTCTCAGGGCTGCTGGGTGGCTCAGTCAGTTGAGCACCTGACTTGAGGTCATGATCTCACGGTTCATGGGTTCAAGCCCCATGTTGGGCTTTGTGCTGACCACATGGAGTCTGCTTTGGATGCTGTGTCTCCTTCTCTCTCTGTCCATTCCCCACTCACATTCTCTCTTTCTCTCTCTCAAACACAATAAAGATTTTTAAAAAAGAATAAGAAATTCTCAAGATGTAATAAAACACTAACGTGCTCCTCTGTTGAGCATGAATAAAAACCATTCATGGCTTCTCCTGTTTCCCTGATTAGGATCTGGTCATGGAAACTATACAGGGTGGTGGGCATGAGGTCTCTAAAATGGCTGTGGCTGCTGTAACAGCAGCAGGCACCATTCTTTAGCCTCCAGACTCCTCTGAGAAACTTAGATCTTTCTTGTATCTCTCTTATGTCACTATGACTCTGACACGAAGGCATGGAAAGTGACTACATCTTTCTGTTTTAAAAATCGAATGTAAAAAAGAACCGTTTAAACATCATTACAACACTACCATATTTGAAAGGAAAATGTAAGACTTTAGCGAAAATTGTGACAATATGTAGAAGACTACACAGTGATGTTTCTAAGCACCACCCACCTCCAGATTTCTTTTATACAAAGGAGAAATAAATCTTTGAGCCTTAATATGCTTATTTGGAGACACTTGTTGTTCACAGTCAAATCTAATGCTGATTGAAGTATCTACATCAAAGATCTTTATACTATATCATAAGATAATTCGTATAAAACATGTAGTGTAGGGCCTGACATTCAGTAATTACTCAGTAAATGTCAGTGGCTGCTACTGCTATTACTAATACTCCATTGACTATGATTAGTACTAGACCACCAATAACATTGTCTGTCTTCCTTGTGCTTCAGATGCAATTTTCTTGCGAGCAAACCTTGTATGCATTTCTATTTGTACTGCCCATAGGCCTGCCAGCTAGACCCTGCACATAAGTTTTCTTAAAGCCATCTTCTACTTACAGAAAAAAAAAAATTATTTTTTAGCTAAATCAGCTGAGCAGAATCAAGCTTATCAATCACTGATAACAAAACCTGAGGAAATAGTTCCAATTTTTATATAGGTGTCTGTATTTCCTAATTCTCATTTTAAAGTATGTATTCTCTTATTTACATGTGAATTAGCAGCCAGTTTTGTTAAGGTGTGTTGTTAATAAAACATTATCTTTATTTACCCCAAAAAATGTGCAAAAATGTCATGGCATATCTTTATTTACCAAAGATAATGTTTTGGAAACATTAGAAAATATAGACAACTATATAAAAATTCTTTTTCCTCCAAAATAATCTGTTTTTTAAAAAATGATGTTCATAATCACTTGTTAGAAACAAACCAAACCCTTAAGGGTGTGTAGGAAATTTATATCCTGAAAAAAAGGGAAATATTCATTAGTACTTGAGGAAAGCATGAATTGAGGAAGGCTCTAGAAAAATATCTTCCTTCCTCTTCCATTGTCTTGTAAGATCTCTTCACTCCCTAGGCATGCCTGCATCCACCCTACCCTCACAGCCCTCCATCCCACACCTGGCTCTTCCCATATTTTCAATTCACACACTCTCTTTGTGTCTTATGCCTCCTCTGCATGTTAACTTCCGTGTAACAAATTTGAAGTAAGAATACTGCTTTTCTGTGTCAGTTAAATACATACAAATAAGCAGATACCCTGATTATGACACTGGCATTGCCCTGAATTTGTTTGAGGGCACCAAGGACTGGCTGATCCTACAAAAACTACTCTGCGGACCTATCTGCCTCGGCCATTCCATTCAACTGGATACTGTTTTTGAAAAGCCACGTTGAAATCAAAGTGTTTTCCCAGGCTCTTGAAGTGCCCGGGTCAAGAATGCTGACAATCTGCCGTCAGAGAGAGGCTGTCAGCATCCTCCTATCAAGCCCTTCCAGTCATCGCTTGCAGAAGGACAAGCAGGCAGCCCGCTGCCTTGTGACAAGCGCTGTGACTCCGGGAGGGAGCCAAGTGCTATGAATGAAGCCCTCTAAAAGGTCACTTTATGTAAGAGGAAATAATGGCGTCACCCAGGGCTCATACATAATTTTTGAATCAAAAACCTGTTTACTGGATGCTGAAGGACTATACTTGTTAAAGATTCCTCTCCTTTGTTTTCTCTGATCCTCTCATTAAAAGGTAGGAGTTCTAAAATCTCCAAGTTATCTAGTTTGGGTATTTAATGTCCTATGTGAGGTCAGAAACTGTTACTTAGGACTGAACTAGGGGCTATGTGGATCACACTCACCCAGTTCTCTAAAAGGGCAGCGACAAGTCTCACCATCCTACCTGTTAGGGTTTCACAAGTGCCCGGAGATCCTTCACCCTCAACCCACTTTTCAGGGAGTATTTCTCCTGACAAGCACACAGCCAGGCTAGAAGAGCCAGTCCGCTACCTCCTCAAGCAACTGTATAAACATTCAAATCACTTCAACATTCTCAGCTTCACAGATAATTTCAAGACCTCAAGGGTGACTAGTAACACTGGAAACATTCCGTGAACAGTTTAGAAGTCATATGATAAATTCCAAACAGCTTTCTAACCCAATGTCTAAATAAATGATTTTCAATAAATTAAATATATACATAAAAATATTATATATATACCTTTTGTGAATTTTCCTCTTGCTTAAGGTTTCTGTTAACCCACACAGATTGTATTTGAAAGGCCTAAGTCATTTTTTTTTTTTATTTTTTAAAAGGCTTTTCATTTTTTTTATGTCTATTTTATTTTGAGAGACAGAGACAGAAGGTGAATGGGGGAGAGGCAGAGAGAGAGGGAGACACAGAATCTCAAGCAGGCTCCAGGCTCTGAGCTGTCAGCACAGAGCCCAACGCGGGGCTCGAACCCACAGGCTGTGAGATCATGACCTGAGCCAAAGTTGGACACTTAACCGACTGAGCCACCCAGGCACCCGATAACTGACTTTTTTAAATTGTGGAATTAAATTAGATGGTATATTTTCAATATCTATAAACTCCTTAAGATGGTTTATGTTATTTAAATAAAAATGTGTACTTTTAGGGGGGAAAGATATGATGTCCGAATTCTTCAAGTGATTATCCACAAGAGGGACAGCACCTTGAATTTACATAAATTATCTTCTGTACCTCACAAAGTAATGGTATAGTGGGAAAAGCATTAATTAAGGATCAGGGAAGTTGGGCACCTGGGTGGCTCAGGCCATGATCTCAGTTGGTGAGCTCAAGCCCTGCTTCGGAGAAACACAAGCCCTACATCTCTCTCTCTCTTTCCCTTCCCCACACTCTCTCCCTCTGCCCTTCCTGGAACTCTTTCTCTCTCTCTGCCCCTCACTCACTTAGCTGTGCCTTCTCTTAAAAAAAAAAAAAAATCAGGGAAGCTGGATTCTAATCTGGTCATTGACTTTAACTGGCTGTGTGACCATGGGCAGGTCATTGACCCCTCTTAGCTTCATTGTTTTCATCTGCAAAAAAGGGAAATTAAGGAGACTTTGTCTAAACTCCTAAAATTCCATTTTTCCTTCCTTTAGAAGAGGTATTATTGCCTACCACTTTATAGAAGGCAAATACAAAGGAGGGTCCACTAGCTATTGAGTCAGCCGAGCAGCGTCCAGTAGCGACCTGGCACTTTTTACAGGTTTCAGGATTTAACGAGAACTTCTGGCAATATTTACAATTATTGAATAGTGAGCCTCTGCACTGTGGAAGGATCAGATTCACTCTCACACGACTCATATACTGATATCCACCTTAAGAGTCTCCTTTGTTGTCACAAACTAAGGACACGGTTACCGAGACCTGGCCATTCCCTCCAGTGGTGGCGTTGGAAGAGGCAACAGGAAATTGCAGAGGGACCTCACTCTGCCGCAGACCACTGCTTTGTGATAGGAGTTCAGGCAGGGTGGGGTTAACCCTCAAAGCCCGGAGGAAGTTAGGTCTGCCCAGCACTGTTTCAGATGTCACATTCCACAACAAATAACTGACCGACTTGCCTTCATTAGCCATGAAAGTTACCAGCACACTCACCAGCATATTAGGAGTTACTTAGAAGGATCATTAAAGGCAGGTACGCGTTGGCAATGGCAGCCAAGCTTTGTAGAAATGAGCATTTCTTTAACAGTGAAAAACTAGAAAGAGAATAAAACTATTACAAGTTTGGCTTCCTTGACTGTGATTACTCACAAAGCCGGTGTGCTCTTTTGAGGTGATGAGTCAGCCCTGACAGAGACAAGCTGCACTACGTGGTAGAATTTGCTACAGCAACGTTCAAAATAATTGCAAAATAACTGACCTGTGTGAACTCTGAGTGTCAGGCGAGAGCCAGCGGAGGACAATGACATAATTAAAACTTTGAGCCTCCTCAAGAGTCATTTCCTGTTTCTTTCTGCAGAACAGTCGAATACTCATTCATCAGGCGGTGTGGCCTTACAGGATGGCAGTCCGTGTTGGCTCACTCTCTTATAAATGACTCCGGCAGGTTTTGAGAGTATTAGACATAACCACATGGACTATTTTTCAAGTTTTCATTTCTAGAGTCTAACGACGTATCAAATGCTTCAGGTAAATGCGTTGTCAGGGAACAAGCCGCTTCCACGTCTACTCTATCTCCGAGCACCTAATTGTGACCTATCAGGTAACAAAGTGGACTCAGGTGCTAACAATCTCTTCAAACTAAAGTCAGATTCAAAACAACCCTCCTCAGACCAAGGAGACCTACCGACATCCACAATCCACCCACATCACTGAAACCTCCCAAGTCCTCTGACCCTCACCTGTGCCATCTTTGAGACCCAGACTCACTCTGTATGTAGGCAGTCAAGACCAGGGCTCTAGAACACTCTCACCATGACATTTGCTTGCCTTTATATGTGGCGAGAGTTTCCAACAAGGTTTTGAAAAAGAAGCCAAGCAAGTAACAACACCTGTTCAATGGCCAGTGAGTTCATTACTCAGGTTTTCCTCTTCATTAATTCTGGGTAGTTGTAATATTATGTTCACATGATTCTTTCGACTTTAAGTATAAATTTGGCTGAAATTCTACTTAAGAATTACCTGATGCTATTTTCTTAGTTGCACTAGACTTCTACTTCTTGAATCTAAATTATTTGGATTGGAAAACACGTGTGTGTATTATATACACATTTAGTATCCATAGGTATAACAGATTTATAGATATAATGTCTAATCTCTCTTAAAATGGTATCCAGATAGTAACAGTGTTTCATTTGTATAATACTTTGCTGTAAGTAAGGTGGCTAAGTGGTGGCTCTGGGACTTGAGATCATGTAGATTTCACTTATACTTCATAGTGTGTCCATAATATCTCCTCAAGGGCAGGGCTACTATTCCAACTTACAAATGAGTAGACTAAGGCTCAGAGAGATGAAATGAGCTGCCTAT
This sequence comes from Proteles cristata cristata, assembly GCA_017311185.1. Lineage (NCBI taxonomy): Eukaryota > Metazoa > Chordata > Mammalia > Carnivora > Hyaenidae > Proteles > Proteles cristata. The sequence goes on from JAESUZ010000810.1 coordinate 201,700, forward strand.
TGTCACATGACTAAGCAGAGTCAGAACTAGAATCCACGTCCCTGCTTTTTTCAATATGATGAACCTGTGAAGATAATTATTGCAGTAATACCGATAATAGCACACAAACAGGAGCTAAAGGGGCTCTTGGTTGGCTCAATCGGTTGAGCATCAACTCTTGATCATGGCTCAGATCATGATCTCATGGTTCATGGGTTTGGTTTGAGCCCCAAGTAATGCTCTGCGCTGACAGCACAGAGCCTGCTTGGGATTCCCTCTCTGCTTCTATCCTGCTCATGCTCTCTCTCTCTCTCAAAATAAATAAACTTTAAAAAGAAAAACAGGAACTCACTAGATGACAGTAGGAAAATTGATAAAATAATATATCAAAACAATGGGATACTATGTTGCTGTATGACTTTAAATAACAATAATTAGGATGACAGCTACTATACTTATTTGTTGAATGCTTACTTTGTGATAGGAATAGCGACAGCCCTTTATGTGAACTACCTGGTATTGGGTTCACAACTCCATGTGACAGGTACTATCATTGCCTGCATTTTACACATGAAAACTGAAGCTAAAATAAATTACTTGCCCAAGGGGACGCAACTAATAAGAACAAGATTATCTGATTCTAAAGCATGGTTTCTCAACTTTGGCACTATTGACATTTTGGACTAAATAATTCTTTGTTGTGAAGGTCTGTCCTGAGCATTGTACGACACTGATCCCCAACCTCTACCACCAGTTGTGAAAACCAAAAATGTCTCCAAACATTGTCAAATGTCTCCGGGGGAACAAAATCTCTCCCGGTTGAGAGCTTCCACTCTACAGCAGAGACTTAACCATTATGCTATATATCTACACAGTTATAAATACATATATATACCCATACATATATAAATATGTATACTCATACATTCTCCCTATAAATATTCATACACAGACATAGTCATAGATGAGGTTCCCTGAGAAATAGGTTCTGAGATTCTCAGATTTGACTGCGGGAGATCTCAGTGGGAAGAGGAGGAGGAGGGTCAGGGTTCCTGGGAACCTCGGCTGTGAAGGAACAAGGGAAACAGATTGGGCAGAGAGGGTGTTAAACTGCAGTGTAAATTCACTGTTGAGACAGGCCTCATCAGTTCTACAGGGGGGTGCCCGGTGGCTCAGTCAGCTTAGTGTCCAGCTCTTGATGTCAGTTCAGGCCATAATCCCAGGGTCCCAGGATTGAACCCCATACTGAGCATGAAGCCTGCTTAACATTCTCTCTCTTTTCCTCTGCCCCTCCCACCCCGCTCTCCTACACTCTGTCTCTTTAAAAAACAAAACAAAACAAAAAACCCACCAAAAAACAATTCTATAGGGAGCTCTGGGAGCTGGGATGGGCCTTATACCTGTCCAGATTGACACCACAGGGCCTGGTCTTTATCCACTCTCCACAGACCCATCACTGGATGTGAAGGTCTGTGTCCCAGTGCAAGCTGGCTCTCCCTGAGACAGGCTGAGGACAATTCCAGGGAAAGGACTCTCTGAAAGCACAGCAGCCATCAACACTCCCATACCTGGGGATCAAATGTCCTGTCTATCCTGAAGTGGCAATCTGGGTGAAGTACCACAGCATCCTCTACAGATCCATGTATGAGTATTTTTATTGTTTAATTGTAACTCACTTAAATACATAAGCATGTGGACCAAGATTGAAAAGTAAGAATAAAATGAAAATAGTAACACTATAAATAATTGTTGCTTTTCTTTTTTAAAGTTAAAAACAACGATATAGCCATCATACTGGTCTTATTCTTTAAAAGAAGTGCTGAGATCTCATAAAATACAATTCACAGCTTTAAAACACCATGTATTAGACATTTATACAGTTCTAATGGTTCCCAAGACAGTTTATCTGCTGTATGTGTGCTAACTTACTAAATCTTTTCAATAACCCTAAGGTGGGAATCTTTATTAACCATTTAACAAAGGAAATTGAGTTTCCCAGAGGTTAAGAGACATAAGATCTATGTATCTGGTAAGTGATAGAACTTGGACTTGAACCCATGTGCTAGGTCTCTCAAATCCCTTCAACCCTGCTTTATCACCTACTTTGTGTATTTATTTCACACAGTACTCCTGATATCCCCTTGCAATGGCAATAATTTATTTTCATTTTTCATTGCTTCTTTAAAAACCAAAACAAAGACATGGCAGAGTAATAATGCAAGATTCTGCTAAAGGATAACAAATTGCCTTCAGATTCCCCATTTTGAAATCTTTTGAGATTTAATGTCTTTTAGATGCCAATGAGATTGGAAGAGTAAAGTTATACTACTTAACTTTAAAGCATCAAGTCCCCCTTCTGTGCTCAACAAAAACCAGGAAGCTTTATACATAACCTGTTCTTTTAGAGTCAAGGCTGTACCCTCTCAGGAGACCTAGGACTCCGAGTCTGTCTGGAACTCAGAGAAAACTGCCTTCAAGCTAATCACTAGGGTCCATTTCTCATCCTCTGGGGGGCTATGGAAAATTCAACTCAAATTCATTAGCATTCTGAAAGCCAGTTGTTTCATCAAAACATCTTAGTGAATTACTATCTTCTTCATTAAAAACTACTAGGGGAGGGGCCTGGGTGGCTTAGTCGGTTAAGCGTCCGACTTTCGCTTAGGTCATGATCTCGCGGTTCGTGGGTTGGAGCCCCACGTCGGGCTCTGTGCTGACTGCCAGCTCAGAGCCTGGAGCCTGTTTCAGTCTGTGACCCCCTCTCTCTCTGACCCTCCCCTGCTCACGCTGTCTCTCTCTCTCTCCTAAAAATAAATAAAACATTAAAAAAAAACCCAAAAAACTACTAGGTAATTTTTTTTTTTAATTCCCAACCTCAAAAACAGTCCTTTCCTTCCCAGAATGGCCACGGCCTTTATAACAGCCAAGGCCTTTAGAACTTTTCTCCCATAGGAACACATACTGTACACACCACATGAGTAAGGCCTCTAAAAGATGCACGGATTGATCATCTCAATAGATACTTTATTTGAAATGGAATGCATTTTGAAAATACGAAAAATAAATCACATCTCTCAAAAACCATTTGAGAGATATTTACACAAATTATGACCACACTATTGAATTCACAAAGGTGATACTTTCTAAAGCATTTGGTACCTGGTGATGCTTGGCTTGCAGGTGCTGACATTTGTGTATTCTAAAACTTTAAGCAGAAGATACACAGCGGAATGTAATGGGCCATCGGTTTCTCTTTCTTCTCAAAATAAATACAGTGATCTAGAAGAACCACATAGTATTAAAATCTTTCTCAAAGCCTAAATGGCCACGAACAGGTCAGCTACAGAGCAGGTCGGGGAAGGTCTCACCGGCTTTTCTGCAGATACTTCCAGAACCTTCCGCTCCCTCACTGGACAATAATGCCCTGGCAGGAAAACCCCGTTGGCTCCTATCCTCCATTTGGCAAATGTCCTGCCAACAAAGTCACAGACCACTTTGTCATCCAATCTCCTGTAAATCCAGATTGGCTGTTCAATACTGCAGATGAAAAAGCCACCCTTCGAGGTGTGTCAAGAGTCTAGAAAACAGTTCTCTAATACCCATTGGCCAGAACTCTACAATTAATACATCCTAGTTTGCCTTAAGTGAACAGGTATATTTCTCTCTGAAGAATCGCTGACATACTCAATATCAAGCTATGTAATTCCCAAATTTAAATTTTATTCTGCCGCCAAGGGCAGTTTATTGGTAAAGCAAAAGCAAGTTAGTTTGAACGGATGGAGGGAAGAGATGCTGCTCACAGGCCTGGTCTCACCTCCGAAGCTCTGGGCTCCAGCTTCACTCAAAAGCCTCAGACCCTCTTCTCGCCGTGTCACTGCACGTGGCCCTGCAAATGACTGGAGCCGAGCTAAATCCAAGTCACTTTCCCTGGGGACGGAAAACAAGCAGTGTGCTCCCATCCGCACTCTGGCAACACAGTCGCAGAGGGTCAGATTTAAAGTGAGGGGTCTGTAAGAGAAATATGGCATGGGTCCGGGGGAGAGCAGGGTGGAGGGGGCGGGGGTTAAAGCAGACCTTTGGGTTTAGGCCAGATTTCCTCAAAGCATTTACATAGAAAGGGATCTACTGTAAGCAATGAGTTGAGTTTTTGTTGTTGTTTTTTAAACCTCCATTGCAGAAAACATGTGAAGTGAAATGATACAGTTGGTTTGATTTCCACACAATGAGAGAATCCTAACTTCCTCTATGACGAAAATGTTCATTTTGAAAGGGTCCTTTATAGCCATTTACTCTCTGACCTCAGCCCTCCCTGAAGGGCATATGCAGATAGATCTATGTGCATTTCTGCTAAGGAAGTATGTCTAGGGAGCTTGGCCATGCAGCTTGGCCTGCCCAGTGTCACTTGTTCCCAGGGAATGACAAGAAAGCGAGTAAAAGAAGCACTGTGTGAGGCAAGAGAAACCGCCTCCTGGATACTGGGAGTTACACATTTTTTCATTCTTTCATTAATTTGTCCCCGCAAATAGTTATTGAGCTCACTGCGTGCAAGGCCTCGGTGTCAGCACAAGTTCAAGGACAAAAGCTCAGTTTCCAGATGGGGACATTGCTTTCCATTTTTCTAACTTTTTACATTGTGTTTATTCAAGGGGTGTGTGTCTTCTGTTGGACCTGCCCTTTCCTTTTTCCTTGTCTTGGATTTAAAGAACCATTTTTACCTTTTTTCCATGAAGGTGATTTGTCAGGCCTCAGAATAGCATCAGTGGTTTGTATCATTTTCTTACAGAATATGGTAGAATTCTGCCACTGACACAGTAAGTGCTTTGCATTTGTATTTTGTTTTGGTAGGCATGCTTTTTTTGTTGTTGTTTTTCTAAAAAAAAGATTCAGCCACAATCATTTCAAAATGTCAAACAACAACAAAAAAGTCCTATTCTTCTCCTTCCTAATTTCTGAGGTTTCACAGGTAAATGCTAAGAGGGGTTCAGACTAGAGAGCCCCTCTTAAAGGGGCCAACTCAATGTAAATATCACAGCGGACCAAGGAATACGGGCTGTGGAAAGCCAAGATAAGGAACCAGGATTCTGGTGGCCGCATTAACAACCGTAGCCATTGTGGTGGGGGAGGGGAGGGAGTGCCAATGGATTCCAGCAGCCAGGAGGGAGCCCGGGCATAGTTTTTCCAACGATACTACCTAGCTTACAAAAGACATTTGTTATGTCTTTTAAAAGCCCACGTGAATCTTAATTTTAAAAATATTTGGTATGGACGTTGTTATTTTATAGCACAAAACTTGACATAAAAAACTGCAGTTTCATCGGGGGGTTATGCGATCTGCATGTATTAGAACGATAGCTCAGCAAGGCATTCTCTAAAAGGCACAGCAATAGTTTCTGAGCAGCCAAACCACATCTGACTTAAGAACTCTTCAGATTTCCTGTCTGAGTTGCCTGTATCCTGTCTATATAAAACGCGCTGTGTATTTTCACCACAGTGCCTCAGCCACTGAAAGTGAGAGTCCGCTTCAGTGTTGCTTGCCATTTGCCTGACTTTTAGCCTTCCCCCACAACTTTTTGGATTAGGGTTGTGATCTCAAAGTTTCATCATTTCAATATTGTGCTAAAAAGGAATTTAATCATGAAACTCCCTTCTAGGTGGAAGGAGAATAAAGACATCTCTAGCATTAAATTCTACTTTCATTTCTTGACCACCTAATATAGCAATGGCCTAATACTGACCATTCCAATGTGGACGCTGGAAAAATACTGATCAAGACTTTGTGAAAAAGGTAATGGAAACAGAGACTGTCAGTAAAGCCGTGCAGATAGGAAGTGATTTCCAGCCCCAAGAGGATTTGCTATCAACTATGGCTCTTTTTAAGCTTAAGTAGCATCTGCCCTTGTGGATTTTGACCATCCTTTTGATTTGACACAGAAGAGGGTTTGTTCTACCTTTAAAAGCACATCCTCCCCCCTCCCCCCCGCCCCTCAGACTCCTGAGCAAGTGGCTGCTGAAACAAGACTGGGTTGTTTTCTTACTGAAAATCCAGTGTTTATCCAGCCCTTCCTTTTTCAATTTCTGAGTTTAGCTAACCTGACTACAAAACATGTAACCCTCAAATTTTCTCCCAGAGCCATAAAAAGCAAAACAGTTGGTTTCTCTGTCAACATTATTTTCAGTATGAATACCAAAAAGCAAGGACTCCTAGTCCTTTGATATATTTACAAACTGTATTTTAAACTATGAGATTCTAGAGTATATTTCTAGAACACAGTAAAAGGGTCAGAAAACGTGGTTCAAGCGGAGTGTGCAAAGATCTTGGAGAAGGGTCATCTCTAGTATGGCTAAGAGCACAAATGTTCTTTTAAGCAAGCTGAATGGTTTTCTTTCCCCCCAATGTGATTTTGAAATGAAACACCTAAGGCAGTCAGTCATACTCAGAAACCATAGAAATCGCCTTCCTAAGCCCTTCGAACAGATGATATAAGCAAAGCTTTTCCTACATTACACCCAGCCTTCCCATATATTCAAGATATGCTCATCCTGCCGTCAGTTGGGTTATGGTTTAAATATTTGGAATTAGATATCATTACTACGAATTTCCTTTTAGAAAAGCAGTTAGATTTTCATAATTATACAATTTTGAACATTTAGCTTTCTTAAACTTCTAATTCTACAGAAAATATATGTCCAAAGAAAAAAATCTGGAAAAAAAAAAAGAAGTAATATCACAGAGTTTAATTTCAACCACCTGGCATAACAATGAAAGTGTCAGACCTTCTGAAAATGCCCTAGGAATAACGAATGGGTTCTTCATGGTTTTCCCCTCCACCGCCCTTCTACTTTTTTCTTTTCCAAGATTAGAACTTACTAGGGAATAATAGGTTTTTGAAAATAAAAGTTTCTTTTTTGGAAAATGGCCTACATTCAGAAATGTCTTAAAACAAGCATTAAAAAAACTAATAAATAATCATAAGTCAAAATACATTAAAATAAAATTACAGTACATCATCGCTCCTAGAAGGTCCACCATACTGGAAGAGCCTTTCAAAGGTTCATAAATAAAGCCTTCTGGGCCAAAACGGTCTCCTGCATTGTGATGAAGAGTATGCAGCAAACTAAGGAATCTCAAGTTATCAGCCGGGTGATGTCCAAACTACTTGATCTGGTGCGGGGCGGGGAGACTTTTGTTTTCGATTCAAGCGAAGACAATAGAAAGGTGCTCGTCCCACTTCAAGTCCTCAAAACCTGGAAAGAAATGACAGGCAATGAAGTAAGTGACTCAGAATCCTCCAAGACCCAAGTCCTCTTCGGGCCAGTCCGGTGCACAAAGCTCAGAAAGACCCCGGGGCCGCTCCCTCGAGTGCCCAGACACAGCGGAGTGGCGGTCGTGGGAAGCGCCGGAGGGAGGCCGCGGCGTCGCTGGGAAGCGCACCAGGGACCCCGGCGCGCGCCAGGGTGGGCGGGAGGCCGGTCCGCGGGGCCTCGCAGCCGGGCCCGAGTTCCCCATCCTCCCGTCTCTGCCCAGCCCTTCCAGGCTCCAGCTTGCTTCCCTTCTTTCCACATCTGCGGAAACTTGTAATAATGTCTCATTTTCCCCTGCAAGCGCCGAGCGCGTGAGTTAGGCTTCCTACTCCTCCGAACAGCCCTCCCCCGCCCCCCAACCTACTCCTCGGAAAGGCCCTCGGTAGCCCGCGTTGCCTGGACCTTACCTGGTCTGGTCCGGGTGCTGCCCTCTTCAGGCCGAGTTGGAGGTGCTGCGGAGAAGCCGGTGGCCGTGTGGCTGCGAGAGCGGTTGTGAGAGCGGCTGTTGGTGCGAGTGCGGTAGTGGGTGCGGGTGCGGGTGAGGGTGCGGATACGGGTGGAGCTGCTGAGGCTGGGGCTGGGGCTTGGGTTGCGGCTGCGGCTGAGATTGGGGCTGGGGCTGAGGCTGAGGCTGGGGTTGGGGCTGGTGCTGGGGTTGGGGCTGGGGCTGAAGCTGCGGCTGTGGGGGCTGCTGCTGCTGCTGGACCAGGTGCTGCTGCTTCTGCCGCGTCGACTTGACCGCCAGGATGGCCTGACGATTCTTGTACTGCACCATCTGCAGCGTGATCTCGGCGTTCCAGCCCTGGTCCTGCGGGCACCGAAAGTCGATCTCCTTGCCCTCGGCCATCACCACAGTGAAGTACATGTACTTGCCCTTGCGCTCCACGCAGTCCACAGTCTTCATGTTGGAAAAGTGCAATTCCTTGAGCTTGACGGGCGGCTCGAGGCTGGCCACGGCGGGCCCCCCGGGTTGGGACGGTTCCGCCGGCCCCTGCCCAGGCTGTTGCTGCTGCTGTTGGTGTTGGAGCTGCTTGGGCGGAATAAGCAGCAGCCCCTCCTCAGTGAGGATGCAGCACTTTTTCTTCCAGAGCTGCAGCAACCCGTCGCTGCGCTTCTCCAACACACCCTCCTTCAGCGCCTTGCAGCCGCTGCTCTCCAACATCCTCCCGGCATAGGGAGGGGCGCCGGTCCGCTCGGCCTCTCCCCTTCCAGCCGCCCGGGCCGGGGGCAGCAGCAGCAGCCGCGCGCCGTCCTCGCCCCAGCGGCTCCCGCGGCCGCCCGGCCGGAGCGCGCAGAGGAGGCTAACACGCAGGAAGCAGAGCGACGGCGGCGGCGGCGGCGGCCCGAGGTCCGGGCAGGAGGGCAGCCGCGTCCTGATGCGCCACAAGGTCCCGGAGCAGCGAGCCTCCGGGCGCCTGCCGTCCTCTTGCGAGCGCTCACTGAAAGGCACTGGCCGGGCCCCGCCGCGGCGCTTTTGAATGGGCCATCCCCCCACCCCCGAGTGACACCCAGCGGAAAAGGCGGCTCCTGGCGCCCGCACCGCGGGGGAAAGCCCAGCTCGGAGAGGCGCTCTGCCGCCGGCGCACGCCTCATTAACTTGGGGCCTTTCCAAAGCCGGCCGCGTCCACGCCCCCCGCATCTCTGGCTCCGCCTCTCGCCGCCCACTCTCTTCCGCGCGCGTTCCCTGAGCTGGCTGCGGGGACTCGAGCCCCGGAAACTCCTCTTCTCCTCCTAGGGCGACAGCCCAGGGCGCCCCCAGCTGCCCGGCGACGAATGCCGACGCCCAGAGGGCGCCGAGAGGCCATCCTACCGTCCAGCCTATCCTGGCCGGCAGGGCTCAGGGCTCACAGCCTCGGAAAGTGATAGGGCTGCGAGGGTTGGGTACGGCTACCAGGCAGGGTCTGGAATGCCGAGCTGTGTCGCTGCCCTCGGGAACCAACCCCCGGGATTCGCGAGGAGCTCCGAGATCCCAGGGTCCTGGCCCCGGCGAGCGAGGAGGCTGGGGATCAGGTTCCCGAGCCGCGGAGTCCCGCGGAAGTGTGCCTACCCCGGACCCTAAGTAAACAGCTCAGGACACAGAGGCCGACGACGACACGGTGCCTTCACACTCGTTATTTGCCCACAGTCATCAACTAGCTCTCCTTGGAGCAGAGAGGGCGATCAAGGCCGTAGCGCTTGGTATGTCCCGTTTGGAAGGGCTAGAGAAAGGTGAGCCACCTCAGAGCACGTCTGGCCTCCCTTTTCTCAACCTGGGAGCTCTGGCACTAGCCTGTCTTTACCCGGGACACAAGCTCTCCAGCTTCTTGAACCATCCGTAAGGCTTGCAACATCTCACAACATGAACTCCACTCCAGTTACAAATCCGGAGAACGTCCAGGGCTGAGACACCTCACACTTTAAGGCATAGCTTAGCCCTCCACACAGCCGGTTGGCCTCCACGGGTCTCTCTCTTTGGAAACGCCTAACGGGCCAGATCTGTCGTCTCACTGGTCTGTGATCTGGGGGAGGTAACGCTGTACTCGCCCCGTAGCTCTTCCCTACTACTCTCATTTAAGCAAGAAAAATTAACGTATAAATTCTGGGAAACAAAGCAAAATAAAGAGCGCAAACCGAAACCAAACCTCTTAGTGGGGAAATTCATCCATTAAGTAAACAGCCCCAACTGTGGACCGACCCTGAGGATACAAAGAAATACAGGAAGAAATAAGCAGAGTGGACAAACCAGAGTTGGCCAAAGTAGGAGAAAAGACTGCTCCTTGTGCCCAAGAAAGACAGGAGTTAGCTCATCTGCTAGCTTCCTATGGCTGAACCAGAGAATTCGACAAGGGAAGAAATGAGAGATGAGCTTGGGGAGGAAGAGTCAAATCTTTTGTGTCATGCTAAAAGTTTTGAACTGAATCCCAAGGTAATTGAAAACACAGGGTAACTTTTAAACACAGGAGGGCCCTGAATCTTACCGCAAGAAACGATGTCTTAGCAAATGGGACAATTCCAGCATAGTCCTGAGTCTGACTGAATTGCAGTTGGCAGGTTGTCAGGGCCTTCAAGTTGTTAATGGAAAAAGGCAATTATTAAAATCATGTAAAGATTTCTAGTAAGATTATGTTTAAAAATGAGCAATTCCATGTACCAGAGACAAACCCGGCACCTAACATCTCGGTTCTCTGCCTGCCTTCGTAGGACAAGTGAACATTCCAGGGAATTTCTACATGACCAGCTGTTCATCTTTTTAACAGAATGCCATTCTTCTGCTCATTTGGAAAGGATAGTGTGCAATTCAGAGTCTCTGAGGGCAGGTGTAGTCAAGGAAGACATTTCATGTGGAAAAATGATACAATACAAACTTGACTGAGTAAAAAAACATGTAATCCTGAAGTGGCAAGCCATTTTCTTAGGAGAAAATGTTTGGTGCTATCTAACTTTCTGCAGTTAATCAGGAGGTAGCAGATGCATTCTGAACTACTTTAAAATGTCTGAAAACCAGCACAATTTTCAATAGCACTTATTTTAACTAGATGCTTTACCATTCAATTTCCAGCTGAGTATTGCACAATGACTAAGCTAGTCAACAAGTTAGTCTACAGTGTGCCTTCTCTGACCACAGTGCATGGATTATTGGAAATCGCAGGTATGTAGGAATCTTGTAGCTCAGTGACAACTTTGCTCTTAATTCACTTCAAAAGGCACTACCAATTCACAAAAATGGTCACGTTGGCCATTTTTAAAAAAGGACAATGAAATAAATTCACAAAAAAAAAATTTTTCAGGAAACTGTTCCCCCCCCATCCCCACAATACCACAATTTTAGCCATAGATATAACGAAACCCTACAGATGTCACTTACAAGGTACTAAATTGTAGAATGCAAACTAATGAAATCATTGCGTTGGTAAACCAATTTGAAATGGTGGATTCAAATTGCGTATTACAGCTGTCTACGTCACGTTCGTTGTACACCAGCAACATGTGACACAGTTGATTATATTCCCCTTGGATAGTTCTTCACTTGGCTTCAAGGATATTGCTCTAGTCTTCCTTCTACCTCTCTGGTCACTGTCTCAGGATGCTCTATAGGTCCCTCCCCTTTCCCCCATCTTTTACTATTGGAATGCTCCAGAGCAGTCCTTGCTTCTCCTCTTTATCTTAACTCACTCATTGGTCTCAACCAGTCTCATTTTCAGTGACACGCCAAACTCCCCAATTTATATCCGACTATATCCAACTACAAAGGCCACCACACTTAAAAAATGATACTAACGTGCCAGGCAAGGGAACAAATACTGATGAACACACTCACGGAGCAGTTCACCAGAGGGAAGAGTCTAATGGGACTTTTAGGCCATAGAAAATAGGGTTCATAGAGCTTTTTTAATTAAAACAATTGAAAAATATCTCTCTGGGTAGGCTGGAGTCCACCATAGGTTTACATACAACTGGTTAAAACAAATCCCTGGATGGAACTGGTTCAGTAACGATGTGGGGTTAAAGCCACAGTTTGTTTTTTAATAGTTTTTTGTTTTGTCTTTAATAGCCTTCAGTTTTGACATGTTCAGGCCAGGGTTACTGTAAACTGAAAATTCTTTTTGCTCTTCTCTACAGGATTATTTGCGTGTCTAGTAAAGAACTCAAATATGTCCTCCCAAACTTGTGTCCTCACCCTGATCTGCTCTACCTACAGCACCCTTCTCAGCCAATGGCAAATCCGTCTGTACAGTTGCCCAGGCCAAAACCCTTGGAGCAGTATTGCTCTTAAAACAAGTCAAGAGACCCTTGTCCAGAGCCCTGAGCATTAGACGAGTCAAAATGACATGCGTATCTGGAGTTCATACTCATTCTAGACTACTAGGTACTCAAGATTCCAAATACCCTGCCTTAATGGCCTCAACTGTCGCAGAGAATGCAGTGTGTGCACTGGGATAGGAAGAGAAGGGCCGAAGATCAGCTATGCTCTCAAGTAATGTTCTGACACTGGACTTTACTATTCTGAAATTCAGACCTGGCTTTTCAGGTGCTTATGAAGATATAATTGTCAAGGTAGGTGCACTGAACATATTTTCATTCAATGAAGCTTTTAAGTATTTAACCATTTGTCTTCATTGTATTCTCACCCCAGGACTGGAAATACTTAGAAGCATACCTCCCTTGTAGCATATCCTTCACTCATTTCTCTTGATACCCAATCCACAAATTTAGTCAGGAAATTCCATCAGCGAAGCCTTCAAACTCTATGTTCTGTCCATTATCTCTCCACTTCTTTCATTACCACACTCATTCAAATCACCATCAGCTCTCCCAGGAATTACTGCAATGGACTCCTATCTTGTCGAATTCTACCCTTTTCTTCTAATTTTCAACACAGCGGCCAGGGTCATCCCACTTCCTCCTAGTCTGCTCAAATACCATCTCAACGAGGCCTATCCTAACCAGTCTAAAATTGCAACCACCCCATTCCTCTTTTCTCCACTGTATGTGTTACCTCCTAACATCTACTGAGTTGGTGGCAGTTTCTCCTATTTGGCAAATAGCCAAATACTTGCCTAAAAGTCCATTAATCAATGCTGGCTTAGACATTTGATTTATTTATTTATTTTTGTATGTGTGAATGTCATTTATTTATTTATTTATCTTTACAAATAGTTTATCAAATTAGTTTCCACATTAGACATTTGATTTAAAAGAGCTTGATAATTTAATAACAAGAGCTATTTACTTTCACTTCCAACTTGATTACGAGATTATAAAATCTATGAACTTTCTAATCTGCAATACACAGTAGACTCTCACAGTAGTGATTATTAGAGATTTGGATACAGCAAAGTTCAAACATCTTTCAAAAATTGCTAAAAGCTCAATGATCTCTGAAAATGTCTGGTCACTGTCACCAGCACATAAAGGTCTTATATTGTCTGTAATTTAACCCTCTTAACTATTCAGTTCCTTTTAAAATACTACTTAGCAGAAATACTTTATTGAAGACTCTTAACTTCCAAAATGCATAGGTGGAAACGTTAAATATTCTCAACTCAATACAGAACTATCCAGACTTCATGGGTGCATCCGCGTAGCTGCCTTTTTTCAGCTTCTTAGTTGATGAACTGATGCCTCCTAGTGATCAATTTGAATAACACAGCTTAGAACAAGTGGGAATTTCTAAACGGTGTTTGGTGCCCTATTCAAGGGTTTTTAAAACTATTACAACCCATTTGTGGGTCAAATATTGCCAATCAGCTGCCTCTGTCCTTTCTGCCAATAGCCTAATTCAGGGTTTTCCTCTTATCTACAGTGGTAATAGCCTAACCACTTGAATCTGTACCATTCCTGAGGTTACATCGCTACCAGCTCCATTCCTAGGACAGAAAACTTTTAATTGCCTCCCACTGTATACAATATTCCAACTCCTTACCCTGGCATGGAAAGCCCTTCTCGGACTGTATTGCCTTTACAATTTAGTTTCCTTCCACTCAACCGTACGTTAGCTCCTTATTTGTACTTTGCTTTACCAAACCTTTCCCAACCTTGTCAAACCCTTTGTTCTCCAAAGTCCAATTCAAATCCCCGGGATCTTAGATTTCTTTGGGCTGAGTTGATTCCTTCCTAATCACATCCCACTACTCCTAATCTGATCAGTAGTTAACAATTTAGATGAGTGTTCTTAAATTGTACTTAGTAGCACAATGGATCGTGTTAGAGGTTGGAGATGGTGCTGACTGACAGCACTTGCACCAAAGGACTCTAAATATTAGTTCTGGTTGAAAATATAGTATTCAAAATAGAGAAGGCAGGCTGAAGACACTATTGAAGAAGCCCAACAAGTAACTGAGTTCAGGAGCCTGCTAGTTTACTTATTAAGATTTGAAGTGACAAAATATGAGTGGGTGGGGGCACCTGGGTGCCTCTCAGTTGGTTAAGCGTCCGACTTCGGCTCAGGTCATGATCTCACGGCTGGTGGGTTCAAGGCCCGCGTCAGGCTGTGTGCGGACAACTAGCTCAGAGCCTGGAGCCTGCTTCAGATTCTGTCTCCCTCTCTCTCTGACCCTCCCCTGTTCATGCTGTCTCTCCCTCTCTCGCTCAGAAATAAAACATTAAAAAAAATTCTTCAATGTATGAATGGATGCAAGGATCCAGCTCTCCTTTTTACCCTAAAACCAGAATGTAGGAGATATTAAACTTGAACAGAGGTAATTAACCTAAGAAGCCTTAGAAAGCTAAGAGGATATGATAAACTTCTTGGGTCCTTAAGTACTGTCATAAAGCCGCTACTATACTACTCAAAAGTATTGATACTCTATCTAGCCTTTGATGGTGGTAGTAGGGAAGCATCAGGTACTCCATCAATGATTGGTGAACTCGTTTTAAATTTACTTTGAGCATTGTCCCAGCTGAATAGCATTCAAGTCTTTGCCCTCCATTAAAGGCCCATGAGCACCTAATATCCTTTTCTAAGTCTGCTTCTATTCAAAGGAGGCAAATGCTTTTGTTCACAACCCGAATATCAGATAGCCAGTTGTGCAAATCTCTCCATTTAAGGGACTAGATGCCAAAGAGGACTCCTTCTTTTGCAGTCTTCTATTACAACACAGCACATAGTCTGAGAGAATACAGACTATTCAATTTGATCATGATCGATTATCCGTTAAAAAATACATTTAGTAAATGAGGAAAGGCCTTTATTAGGCATTAAGAGAAAAGCAGAAGCAGTATAGATAATGCTCTCCAAAAACAGTAGAAGACAAACTGATATGGTAAATTTGCTTGAGTGATGGAAATGACAGGATGACTTTAGGAGTGGAACTCAGGCTATAGGCCAAGACTTGGAAGGCAGAGGTTGTGTCACAGACGACAGAGCTGACAGAACTGATGGAAGACAGGTAAGTGAAAAGGGACAATATGAACTCTGGGGGTAGCCAGGCCCCAAAAAGTGAAGGTGCTCTTACCAGACAGAACCCAGGAAATCTTTTTGTGGCAAGTTTCCACACTGCCACTAAACCTAAATCTGTTAGAGGAAAACAAGGAAATCGCTACCCAGCTCCTAACTACAAACTACACTACCCAAGAAACTACATTTGAGCTAACAGGTCAGAATCTCGAACATTTAGCAGCTTTTGTTTCTAATGAGATCCCATTTACACTTCTGCTGGTCATTGTCTCAACCTCATTTGTATACCCACAGTTCCAAGGAAAGCATCAGGTGAGATTAAGTGAAAAGCTTCTAAAGGACAAGACTGATCAGAACTCGATTCTGTGGACTGTATTCCTAAATTTTAACCTTATGGGGCCCGTTAACCTACGTAGTAGTTACTTGCCTCGTGTGCTCCAGCATATACCTGATCAATCTTTTTCTGAACCTGAAACTCTCTGGTGTATGTGACCAGTGTGGCTGTCTATATAAACCTCCCTCCTCCCAATTCCTAACAAACTCAGCTTTGACTCTAGATGTCCAGGCCTACCCTATTTACCGGTCTCCCTTTGGTGCACGAAGCCAGGAATCACAGACTCTTCTTTAAAAATAGCTGCCGAAAATCGTTCGCCTTATTAGCTCCACTGCTGCCTAAAACTTGGACATGATGGATAAGGACCTCAGCAGCCATTTCAGTCAATAAAGCAATTTTTAAAAAAAAAGATGGAAGCCATATGCCAACGACAGCAAAGCAGAAGCCTGAGAGAGCGATGAAGCCGATCTCCCAAACCAGCTCCAGAGTCTATGTATACACCTAGGTGAAAATGCTTTTTAACTCTCATTGCACTTGGTTTGTTATTTGGCCAGCATATATATGCAAACCAGGTACCTATCTGAACATGGTTTAAAACGGAGTCCAGATTATTCTCTAAAATACATATCCTGAAATATCCAGCTTAAAGTGCCCATTTAACCAGTAGTGAACATAGGAATATCTACAAGGAAGCCAGTGAAGGCTTTAAAAAGAAATCTATACTTAATGGTCACCTTATACTTACAACTGAAGGTTTCTTTGCTAATCAACCTTGATGGTTTTGGGTAATTAATGAGCTAACTATGGGGTGCTCGGGTGGCTCAGTTAACCATTGACTTTGGCTCAAGTCATGATCTCAGTTCATGAGTTTGAGTTCCACACTGGGCTCTGTGCTGAAATTTAAATTTCATTAAACAAAATTATCTTTAAAGAATGAGCTAATTATGTGCATGTTTGGGAATCTCAACTGTTCAGAATAATGTCAAATGATAAAAGATTCTAATATGATCGAATAAAACATTCTTTCTCCATTAACAGGCATACAATATATAAACTTTCTATGTTTCTGGTCATTTTGGAAAACTGTTGTATCCAATTCTATTTTCAAAACCTAAATAAACCCAAGCCATGGCCATTATAAGATTTGTTCATTTATCCAAAGTCTTATCATTCTTTCAGTAAGGTGTCGAGTCACCTTCCATAATTAAACCTGAGTGGATTTGTGACTTGACTCTAGAACCAATACAAGTGATGACCTCCCAGAGTAGATCATAAAAAGGATGCGACCCTTGGAACCTGGACACGGTACTATAAAGCAGTGGTCTGGCCACATCCCAGCAGGACTCATCCAGCATCAACCACCTGCACCTGTGCATGAAGAGCCTTCAGATGATTCCAGTCACTATCCTTCAAAAGCTGCCCCTAATGTTGTTGAGTACAGCTGACGTGAACCATAATAACCAAGCAGAGTCAACAATATAAATCTTCTCAATGTTAGTTTTGAGAGAGGGTTTGTTATGCAGTACTAGGTAACTGCAAATATTGATGCTCTCCAGGATCTCATAGAACCAGTGTTTACAGAACAATATACACAACCCAGCTTTGTCTATTTTCTCAATATAAGACACCCAGTATGTAGGAATTTCACTAAAAAGGAAATTGACTAATGAGAACCCATCATTACCTTGCTATATGACCTCATACAATAAAATGGCTTGGTATAATGGCAAGAGTCCTGATAAATCCTTCTTGACCTACACGTACAAGTTTGCTGTATACCTACCATCTTTCAGGCCCAGTACTAGAAGTCAGGAAATCAAACAGCATGCATGCATCCTTCTAAACTGTGAGAACCAGTTCAGAACTGAAGGACCACAGTAGGTATTAAATCAATGAAGAGAGACTCTATGTTGAATAAGATACATGCACAAGACTAATGGCAGGAAAAAGGTGAAAGAAAAGGCAGCCAAGCTGAGGTGACAGACTGTGCAAACACACATTACAAAGGTTGGGTTGTTGGTATCGAAGTTGTCCTAAAGGTTGTAGGCCCGCTCACCAAGCCTAGTGAACAGCAAATATTAGATCCAGCTTTTAGTTTTGAAACTTACATTGACTAGCCTAACTCAAATCTAAGACCACATATGATTTCAAAACAGGTACCTGTCTCATTGTCTGCCTTTAGGTCATATGTTGCAATGTCCAGAGCCAGGTAAATGTTACGGCTGAATAGTGACAATTTGGGTGTTTGGGAGCATTAATATCTAAACACTCTATCACACTTCATAAATTTTACCCTAGTTTCTGGATGCAGGCCAAGACAAAAAATTAGCATATAAAAAAATAGGTAATGAGATTTAAAAAAACTAGCTGACTTCAGAAAACAAATTCTTTTTAATTTTTACATCAAAAACTTTAAAGTGGGGGAATAGGTTTTTATTTATCATCCAGTCTTAGCCTCCCTTGTATACCAAGTAGGGGACCGCATAGCCAAGAGCCATTTTGCCTATAGAAAAACAAAAACACAACTAGTTCTGAAATTGACAGATGAACCTCAAAGCCTGTATTTAACCATTCTACTACCCAATTTACAACCATTTTATTCCTACATTTATTTAAAAATGACGGTTAGAGTCACTTGATTAGGGTCTTATAAGGCTGTGGTCTAAAGTTAGGTCTTTTCCATTTTTATCCACAGTTTCTTATTCCTACAAAGCAACGTCACCTACAATTCTCAATCCTAGGTCCACCTATTGGGTGACAGTAGTTACAAATATAGACTGGAGGAAGGGTAGGAAAAAATACTGTGTTGGATTACCTTATTCAGTCTATGTTCAGTTTTTAAATCTATTTTCACTGGCCAAAACAAGTTTTATTACACAGTAACATTTCCTAATTTTGATTACTTGTACTGTGATTCTGAAAGAATGTCTTGATACTGAGAAGATACAGCATTTAGAGGGTGTAAAGGACATGATGCCTGCAAACTCAGTCAAACGGTTTCGGGAAAAAAATGTGTATAAGAATATGGAGCTATGCCACAATAGCTAAAACATGGAAAGAGCCTAAGTGTCCATCAACAGATGAATGGATCAAGAAGATGTGGTCTATCTATACCATGGAATACTACATGGCAATGAGAAACAATGAAATCTGGCCATGTGTAGCAACATGGATGGACCTTGCGGGTGTTATGCTGAGCGAAATAAGTCAGGCAGAGAAGGACAAGTATCATATGTGTGCACGTATAGGAGGATTAGGAAGAACTTAACAGAGGACCAAGGGGGAGAA
The DNA here is from genome assembly GCA_017311185.1 of Proteles cristata cristata. NCBI lineage: Eukaryota > Metazoa > Chordata > Mammalia > Carnivora > Hyaenidae > Proteles > Proteles cristata. The sequence continues at coordinate 220,476 of JAESUZ010000810.1, forward strand.
GAAGGGCGGAAATGGTGGGGGAAAGGGAGAGAGGCAAACCATGAGAGACTCTTGAATGCTGACAAAAACTGAGGACTGATGGATGTGGGGGGGAGGAGGGATGGGCATGGAGGAAGACACTTGTGGGGATGAGCACTGCGTGTTATGTGGAAACTAATTTGACAATAAAATATTTGTAAAAAAAAAATAAAAATACACAGTAAAAAAAAAGAATATGGAGCTATGTAGCAAAATCAATAAATGGTGATGTATGAATTCACAAAAATTCTTCCAACTATATTTTCAGAGTTAGAGTTACACTATCTATCATGTCTTAGTTTAAAAACTTTCATGGAAAGGTCATCCTCACTCACGTGTTTTAATGTTTTAAAACCCCTTCTAAAGGACTTAAGTCTATGGCTCAGTCTTCCGTGACTTGGCCCCTTCTATCACCATCCATTCTCTCAATACCTTGGGTGTGCCCTGTATTGTCCTACTTCAGGGCCTTCAGTGCATTTCCTCCAGTACCTTACCTTCCCCTGAACTGCTCCCCTCAAAGGCTCCCTGTCTCACTACACAAATGAAATGCCAGCTAAAAGTGGTCACCTAACTTTGAGTCTTCTGGTAGAATACTTACCACTCCATGAAAAATTTCCAAGAGCCACAATTGCCTAACTTCATTATGAATATCAATACCATTAAACTCTTGATAGGAGATCTGTCAACTTTCAGCACTTCCATTTTTGGCCATTTATCCCCATTTCCTTCTTCTTGGCTTTAAGTTTAAAATACACAAAGAACTAAAATCTACTTTTATTTTAAGAAACATTTTCTCATGAGTTTCAAAATAATATAACTCAAAACAAGCATATAAGAAACCTACCAAAGTTACAAACTCCCAAATTTCCAATATGAAAATTAAGCAACTGGAATGACTTATTTCCTGCTGGTAATTTATTATTTCTAAATTGTTATGCTCCATTTCTCATCTATTTTACACTTAAGATAATTAGTCAATACCTTAATTTTTTTAATGGAAAAATCTAAAAGTACAGAATGATGTCAAATGGAAGAAACACAAGATACAAAGTGTATTGTATTTTTTAAATATAATTAATACATCAATTAAAAATTTCTCATGGATAAACACTTATCCTTAAAATAATTTCACACTCCAACAAAGATGTTTCCATTTCTCAGAAGTCACGTAAGTGATCCCTAAATTAGTCCAAGAACTTGGCTTTTATCCAAGTTGTATTCTGATATCTGGATTTTTAAACCAGTATACAAAATCACCACTAAACAACTATAAGTTAATTTCACCATTATCATTTACATTTACTTTTCAGCTATGAGACTTAGTGCCTTAAGTAGTAAGTTACCTAAATTATGAACATATTTTCAAAACAAAATCCAGTTCACAATTACGATGTATATATACAGTGCAGAAGATTAAAAAAAAAAAAAAACTAAAATAGTGTATGATTTCTTTTCTAAGGTTCCTAGTAAGAACATATGCTTCTTCTAACCTATCCACTTATTCTGTACATTTAAAATTAACATTTGGCTTGACTTAGTCAAAAATATAAAGGCTAAAATTTTTATAAGACTAATCCAAAAAAATGGACTCAAATTCTAAACCAAGCCCTGAAATCAAGCATTCAAAGGATATCTGATTATTACTTTAGTATTTCTGCATTGTACGATAAGGTTTTCAAACAAGTCAAAGTTTTATTTTTAACAATGGTAATGGCCTACAACTCAGATAAACCCACAAATTCATACTGTCTTACAAGCAGCAGTAATAAGAACAGGTAATTCAGTTATCTTATGGGCTTTATCATATACCAATCAGTATGCATTAACCTATTCACAGAATAATGAAAATATTTCTATCAAAGCTAGTATCTCCCCTTTCAGGTTTGTTATTAAATGAGCTAAAAAGGAAATAGAGGTAGAATCCCATTTTTCTTAAGTACTACTCTGTAAGCCAGTTCCACACTATTAAGATATTATGTCACAGAAATACTAACACTGCTCCAGTGAACTAGATAAAATAATTCTGAAAAATTACATAAATTTAACTTTCAGACATGTGTTAAACTGAAAAACTAAGTGACTTATGAAACTGTTTATGTTTACTTACCATATTTGAATGACCATAAAATGACAGGAAAAAAATTTCAAAGTATTAACTTATACATATATATATGTGTGTGTGTGTATACATATATATATGAGATTTTGCCATTTCTAGACAGAAAAAATAGAACTTCTCGGTAATCCGTGCCTGAGCTAGGGAAAACTATAAACTGAAAATGTAAAGACAAAATTCAAAGTGTCTCAAAAATGTCTATTGTTAACTCAGAGTAAAAATCTTTTCAGTCTTCCAATAACAAATTCCATTTAGCAAGGCTTGGGAGGTGGCTCTTGAAATAAAACAAATTCACAGGCCATTCTGGCCTAAGCACAGAATAGCATACTCTAAACATCTCTACTCTCTGCTCTTGAAAAAAAAAAAAGTATATATATATGTATATAAATATATTCATATTTTTTAAAAACCACCCAAAATATCACCAGTACATTTTATAAAATTAAATGCAAATTTTATTAAGGATTTCAAATTACATATTTCAAATTTCTAGAATGGAATAGAACCATTTTGGAACTGGAGAGATGGCACAGATAAACACTGATATCCCCTGCAATGCCAACTTGAATAAGAAAACAATTCCTCTGCAAACCACATCCCCTTTATATAACAAGATGAAATCGTATCTGCCCCTTTACTTTGGCAATAGCTATTACCTAAAGGAATGAAGGAAAAAAACAGTGGTTTTGCTACTTAAGTTAATTAAAAATGGGATTCTATCTTTAGATTAAAATTGGTCAGGTCCAGAAAAGGCTATGATCACATGAGCTATGGGCACAAAAAAGAAAAAAAATCAGCAAAGAATGTCTAATTAAAGCAACCAAAAGCATTCTGAAAATAAAGAGGAAAAACAGGGTGTTTTCATGGCATTTTTTTTCCTACAAACCACTGCAACTAGTTAAGGATTTCCAGTAGTTAATTAAAATCTCAGGAGAGGAATGAAAAGTAGTATACAAATAACAAAATGTGTTCACATTCCAAGCTCTTAATACTAGATTTTCAAAAAGGAAGCTCTATCACCTCTAGAAACAATACAGTTTTATGAAGAGCAGGAACTCTAGGCCAGCCTCTAGTTAGAATTCATTTACTCCACCCTCACTGTCAAAGCTTTTAAGCTCATCACAAAAAAATTAACAGTAATTAGCCTGAGGTATTTTAAATGTGGCTCTATGAGTCTCAAAGTTAATGGCATTTCCCCTCTAAATACGGTCTTCTTTCTACTTCAGTCCCATGATCTCTGCAGTATTTTACTACAATATGGTCATAAACTAAAATACCTAAAAGCAATCCTTGGACCTTGTGAAAGAGCTGCTCATCCATCCACTTACTAGACAGGAGCCACACAAAGATCTGCAAGAGTGTTGCCTGACCAGATCCAGAACAGAGGTACTTAAACCTTTGTTTTCCAGTTGAACTATCAAACCCTGGTATGAATAAAATGCTGAATATTATACTTGTGGTACAAACAGGTTCAAATTTTGGAGCTTTTAATGAGATCGAGAAACATTTCATAAAATTTAACTTAACATGCCTTAACATATCTGTGAGGTAGTTAGGTAAACAGTACTACCCATTGTAATACACAGTAAACAGAAGCATGGGAAAATGACATACTTTAAGCAATAAGAACTGGAATTAACTATAGAGCGTGGGGCCTTCTCTCTAGTTCTAACCAAAGGAAATAAAATTTTAACCGTTTAATCTTTTTTTAAGAAAAAAATACATCACTTAAGATTTTCTTTCTTTTCTATCTTCTTATATTAGCAGATGTAGCACCTCTCCCAAAGTTGACACTCTCTTCTTCCATAATATGTTAACTGCGTACAATGATTAATTCAAGCTAGGCCTCTGCTTCTACCTGAATTAGTACAAAATTAAGACATTATCTTGTGAGAACTAAAATTATATGACATTTTATTTTAGGCTGCAAAAACAAAAACAAGCAAACAAACAGTAACAACAAAAAAACTTGAAATAGGCTTGTCAAATGATGGAAATTCATCCTTTCCAGGGAAGCAGAAGGTAGACCCTACCATAAAGAAAAGATGCTTAGTTAATGGAGGTTAAATTTAAAAGTACAGTTAAAATAATGAGGCTTAACTTCTGAAAATGGGTTTTATTCACCTCCCTATAGTAACCAATAACCATGCTATGAGTTAGGTTTCCTTATATGGTTTCCTTACTAGGCTTCTCTAACTATGTCACCTAAAGTACAAAAATCCATTAATAATCTAAGTTATCAGTTGTGATCTTACTGGAAATTCTTAACCGTATATTTGTCTTGACAAGTTCTTTATTTTTTAAATGAATTGTCTTAGTCTAAGTCACTGCATTTCTGTAACAAAGTAATGAAAGGCACAGATAGTGCAAGCAAACTTAAACCCAATTCAATTACTAGCTGAAAAAATACTTTGGTTCTTCGGGGGGGGGGGGAATCAGCGCAACAAAAAACTGTTTCTTGTAACAGGGCTATTCACTTTCATAGCTATACTGTTACATGATAAAAATTACTCCAGAAGAACCAAACCATGTAGTGATGAATGAACACGCGTGAAAGAATTTGTGCAATCAATAGAGCTGGCAGAAAAACTACAGTTAAAATGCTAAGTAGAACAAATTGGTCTTTAAAATTATCAGTTCCTTTCCTTTAAAAAAAATTACGGAGTCTACCAAGAAAATACAAAAACATAAGGCTGTAAGTAAATAATAGTTGTGTTTAGGCTATTACAGTGCAGATTATCCTCAAGGCCACATACATCCTGCTTCACTGCTGCTTGCACTCTGCTGGGTTTTGATCCTTCTGTTAAAGGAAAACAACAAGTCAATCTATCTTTTTCTACCTGCTTCAGTTCATTTCAACAGTAATTAAACTATCTTAACTATCTCGCTGTTCTACCAAAATTCTTGCCAAATTAAAGAAACAGTATAGCAATGATGGCAAATTATTTATTCAAATGTTAGCAAGTCACCAAAGTGCTAAAATAAAGCCCAAAATTTACATTAGGGAATGAATTCCATAAAATAAGACAAACTAAGCCGTAATCTTACAAAATAAAATAACCAAGCAATTTATGTTAGTCATATTACCAATTATTTTTGCCTTCCTATAGATCAATTACTCATAATTCCTAATTCCATTAACTGTCAAGAATGATTCATACCTGTTAGAATATTTAGTATGATTTTTAACTACCCCCTCTCTTACCTGCTCACTAAAGTATCTTCTGGATATTTTACAGAATTTAGCAAATGAATGAATGCATTCAACAGAAACCTTAAGTTTCAACAGAATCCGGATAAGGTACTATGTATTTTGGGGGAGACAATGGGCTTTACTAGCCCTGATATGACAAATTCTCAAGAATAACAGATTGGGACTCTCTGAAAAAGATGGTTGGGAGAATCTAACACAGTATTGCTTCCCTAATTCCCAAGCACTTTTGCATTCAGGTTACTTAAAAACTGACCTTTGTTTATAAGCTATCCTTTGGAGGAAAAACAACCTAAGAACACTAGCAGTAAGTAATTATAAATGCTTCAAAAATTGTGGGGAAAAAAAAGCCCAAGATAAAGTGCATTGAAAGTAGAATCTTAGGGTTTATTTAGCCTGAAACTATGAAAAATACAAAGTCAGAACCAAATATAAAAGTTTCTTAGGAAAGGTGCACTGACATATGCACTATTGAAATAAATACCAGTGGAGGATTAAAAAAATATATATATATATATAATCTCCAGTCAAGAAGACTTACTGAAGACTTTAATGGACAAAAATAAACTTTGTATGAAGAAACATGGACTCTTAAGTTGCCTTAAATTTTACAGAAAGCAGCACTAATTTTGCTCACCTTTGAGTCATAGTCTGGATCATTTTCCTCATCTCCTTCTTCTTCCCCTTCCTATATTAAAGTTCAAAATGCATCCATGAAGTAGGTACATAGTAGGAAGAAATGGCTCATAATGTATGGAGAAATTTTAATACAAGTTACTCTATAGGTCAAAAGATTTTCATGATTACAGAGTTTGGTGACAATGCAATTTAATTTGAAAGCTTCTAATATGAAAAATTTCCCAACACAACTTGAGACATCCAGACAGCTTTTATTGAAAAGATTTACTGCAGCCAACGTTGAAAAAGTTTACTGCAGCTTTTGACTTCTTCAAAGAGCTGATAACCCTGCAGCAGAACAGAATTATTTGAAATAAAAAAAATGTTCTGAGTTTTGCAATTTATTTATTGAAACCTTATACATACATTGTTTGGCTGTAGAATTCTAAAACCATATCTTTTTCCAAAAAGTTTTTATCCCGTATCACAGAATAATGAGTATATAGCAAAGGAATACATAAGTCACTCAATTCGCTTCTCAATGTGTTAAACAGAATTATTTGCTCATTTGGTAAACATTACCTCATCCGCTTCTTCACCTTCTTCATCATACTAAAAAGGGAAAAAAGGATGAAGTGTGAATGTAGCTAACAGACAGTTGAGAGTACCATTACTTACAGCCAGCATTGTCTCCACTAAGATCTAAAAAGAGAAAAATACTTTCCCTAAGGCGACTAATTACAAATGACATAGCTGCAGGAATCACTCAGTTCAGTGCCATTATCTAAATATGACAATTTAAAAAATTAAAGAACACAGTACAATCGTGGGTATGATCAGACAACTATTACTAAAAAAATATTACCTGCCTGTACCTATGTGAACACTGCCGTTTAGCAATGAAGATATCCAAAATATTTGAGGGGAGGCTAATTTTACCTTAATTGTTGCTTAATACTTCCTTTAGATAAAAATTCTATGCTTCATAATATTGTTATGTTAAGTAATAAAAAACATCCTAGGTATGTTTTATTTGGTCAAAGACAAGGGCATTATAGACCTACGACAATGACCAAACACAATAAAGTTTCACTAATTCAGAGCAGTCTAAGATCCTAAGAGGACATATTTAAAGCAATTCAGAAAAGTTATCTAGAAGCCATCAGTAATTAGCCTCTGAATATTCTATCTTTTAAAAAATCACATCTATTCATTAAACCTCTTATCAGTTGGGACAATCATACCCTCACAAAATTATTTTACTACAGGATTCAGATTCACTCACATCATCATCATCGTCTTCAATAGCTTCTCCAGTAAAGTATAACACTGATCTTGGGATTATACGCTCACGTAAAAAGTGACCAATTTCAAAGTCTGCAGCAAGGATAGCTTCGGCATCATCATCCTTTAAAAAAAAAAAAAAAAAAAAAGCACAAAATTTAATAACTGCTAATTAATTAGGCACATACAAGACTCTTGGGTTTAAATCCTATGAAGCAACATTCAATTTCCTATTTGTCATTTTAAAATTAGCTTATGTGTGTGATTCATTAGTCATCTACATACACCTTAGGCTTATAGGTTTTTAAAAGAAAGAAAGTAAGCAAGCCAGTGTACATACTCAGAGAAATTTAGGAAATAAAACTTAGAACTGGTTATTGTTTAGTTTCTCCTGGCTTAAAATTAAAATATAAAAGTAACTTTGTTACGGGACTGTAATTTTCCTTTTAAAATATTAATTACTGAAAACACCCAATGGAATACTACTAAGAATCTCAGGATTTAAGTAATATTAGGTATACAATACATAATGAAAGAACATGGAAGGTCACTACACACTTCCCAGAAGGCAGTACCATAACAGATGTCTAATGCCAAATGAGAAAGAATCCTACTTTATAAACACAAAGTCAATCTAGGATTTCTATTTAATGACAAAGCACAACACAAAAATGGTGCTGATAGTCTTCAAAATTAAAATAATCCCATTTAAGTTCTAGGATACCAATGAGTAAATATTCCATGAATTCCATGAATATTCATTTTGATTCATCAACATAATCCACTATAATGAACATCCAAAAACACACAGAAGGGGCCAGTGGACTTTGAGGGGAAGACTTCTATTTACAGGTGGTGGTCTATCTGGAACTCCTCAAAATTGTTTTGTTACCATCAATATTTGACAATAGAACTAAAAAAAAAAAATCACTTGAACAAAAATTCCAACCCATCTGCTGACTGAAAATAGCATTAACTATCTCCTTCCATGCTCATAGGTAGATCTTTCTACCTAAAATTCAGGTGCTGCTTTATAGTACCCTTTTCTGTCATAAAAGGTTATGTTGAGCCAAGCCACTTACTACTCTTTTCAGGCAGAAATACTTGCATTTTATACATCTGGTCCAAGCCTTAGCTAAAACTATTCCAATTCAAAAGTATTCAAAATAAACCATACTATCTAATTCCTTATGTATAAAACTATTTAAACCACCTGAGTTAAGTTAAAAAATCTGGCCAACAAAAGAGCAGATTCACAACATACCTAGCCTACCCTGCCTGGACGACCTCTCAGAGGCTGTTCCTCAGTCCAGGCTGTACCCAAGCACAATCACAGTTCTTGGCTATATGGTCACATAATGCATGGCTACGATACGAAACCATGTTTCCACTGGAATAACACAGAGTTCTAACGGGAATGTGGTTAGAAGTACTGTACAAATGACTTAATACATTCTAGTTTCAGTAAGAAAACTATCCTTCCCTACACAGTATTTGCAAGTCTCAAAAGAAAGCCTTTAGCCTTTCAGCACTTTTCAATGGAAGCACTATAAGCATTTTGAAGGAAATAATTTCAGATGCATAATGGCCTTCTCCATGCACTGCAAACCTCAGAACAAAATTCAAGAACCAATTATCCAACTCCTCACCTTTGAGAACCAATTCTTTAATTTCATATGCAATTAACAGTTCAACAAATAAATAACAATTTAACTTACCAGATCTCCACTCTCAGGAACTGTAAAATTAAGAAAAGAAATTCAAGTGAGTAAGAAATTAAAGAAAGCTTGTAATAAAACAACCATCAATACCCAAACTGAAACACTATTTACCTTCAGGAGGGGCAAAAAAATTAAAGAAAGAGTCATTGGAAACTGTTTTGGTCACAGTACGAACTGTCCCACGTCCCTTGTGTTTCTGCTTCTTCTTAATGGTTTTCAAAGTGACATTCTTTCCTTTTTTCCAATCTATCTGGCACCTTGCAAAACGAAGAGGAAAAAAAAAATCTATCACAATTAACATATTACATTTAATTCTTACGAGCTAACTTATATCTAATTACTACATTTAATTATAAATTAAAGGGAAAAATTTGTTCAAATGCTTTTAGTAGCATAGAAAGAGAAAAATTTTATTTCAACAAATTTTTTTCCATAACATACCGACAACTGGCACAAATTCACAACACAATAAATTTAAATGTGCACTGCTTTGGAGAACTATCTGTAATATTGTAAGCCAAGGAGAATTGTAGGAAAACAAGCTCTTCTCAGAAAACATTTTATTGAAATGTTTAGAGATAAACTATGTATGCCTCTATGTATCAAGTATCAAGCACATAGTAGGAAATGCCAAGTATCACAAATTCTAAGTAAACTAAAAAGAGATAAATTCTGTGAAAGTAGTAAAATTAAACTCACCCTGTACAACCCATAATTTCTGGTCCATCAAAAGAAAAGGGATCAGAATCATCTGGTTCTGACCTCATCCTATATGTCTTTGTCAACACTTCATTTGTGAAATATTCATTGGGTTCAAAGTGAAATTCTAAGACAAAACTCTTAAAAAAAATAAAAAAATAAAAACTAATGAAATTCCTACATCATAAATGTCAGTGATTTAGTAAATAAAAACTTAATCTGTTGATTTGTATAAACATATAAACTTCTAGGCGATAATGCTTTTCCCACTCTGGGAAAGGGTCAGATAACCCCCAAATTCTGTTTAAAAAGCAAAACAAGGTACAAAATAAAACTGGATAAAACTGAGTTCAGCTTATATAACATGTTTACAAAATAGGTTACAACACCTGAATAAACAGACCAAGTATTCCTTCCTCCTTCCATCCCCACAAAGTGGACTTTAAATCTTATTCTAACCTGAACTTGACAGAGGAAAAAGCCCAACTGTACTACACACACAATAAAAGAATCTATAACCTGGAGTAGCTTTGCCCATACTTCACATAATCCTGTTGGTTTGGGGGAAAGTGAGGACGCTTTAATATCTTCTGTTTTATGTAATTTGTAGACACATGCCATTTATTTTCATTCATTTATTATTTGAGAGAGTCTTTTTTTAAAATTCCTGTTCCCTTGCTATTATTTTTTATCTACTTTTAATCTACAGTAAAAGGTTTACTAGATTTCAAAAGCTGTTTTATGACCAGAGCAGGAGGAAAAGGAATACTGCATTTCAATTATCAACATCCAAACACCTATTTCCTACCAACAATTAAGAGCAGCAAATATGAGTTTTAATTTCTCTTACCCCCATCTCTAAGCTTTGAGTTATCACCTCTTTTTAGAAAGTTCCATATATCTACCTATAAATATCTAATGTTACAAGACTGAAACTATTTCAAAGTTCTTTTACCATGGGCTGGCCAGCATCTGAGAACTTCACTTTAATATCTTTTAAGTGCTTCAGAATAGGTTCATCATGTTCCTGCAAATTAAGAAAATATTGAAATGAATATCTAACATGGCATTTTAGAACTAATGTTGTTATTGGACGAAAACATTCAGCTGACTAAGACATTTATAGGGAGGTTTTACAAAACAATTATGAACCATAAGACCTACTCTCCAGATGATGGCTTATACTAAAGCTAGTTTACTTATAAGCTCTACTTACTTCTACTGCCACTGGTAGGAAAAAAAGTGACTTAACAGAAAACTACATTATCATCATCAGTCTGAATGGGCTGAAGAATCCAAAACCAAGTTTAAAAACCTTTCCTTTTCCAGCTGTTTCTTGTCCCTTTCATTCTGCTAGGTCCTTTTCTACTCTGCCAAAGTACAAATGCAATTAGCAGTCATTGTTCCAAGATTTCTTTTTCTTGACATTAACTTCCAACAATCATACTTATTATAAGGCAACAAATACTATATAATGCAGATGGTAGTGGCTCAAGAAATGCTTCTGATTAGGACAGAAAAGTTTCCACAAGAAGGTGACATCTGTGTTGATTTCCCAGGAAAAGCAACAATTTAAAGATCTTTATGTTATTCTTTTAAAATGCAAATATTCCTTGGAATATTTGTTTCAGACTGAAAAGGTCTTTTTGGGTAAGACAAATGAAATTATAAGTCTCCTTCCTATCTCCAATACCAAGCACCTAAACACAGGAGGCACAAGACTGTAACAAAACATTGCTCAATGATAAACGACTGTCAAAGGGACCATTTCATTATCTAATTTTTGAAAATGAATTAAAATTTGATTACATCAATCAAAGACATTTTCCTTCTACAGATAACACAGGTTTCAGAAGACGACAACCATTCTATAAAAGTCAACAATGGAGAGGCTAGTGTTATCACAGCCATTTAAATTTCAAAGGTAAACTGGTGTTTATTATTAATAAAATTACCTGAACCATATCACTGAGCAAGTCCACATTCTTAAAAACAGTCAACCAGAATTCAGGAATTCCCTTGGGGTCTTCTTTTTCTTCATCTTTTTTTTCATCTTCAATCTTGGCTTTTTCTTTCAGTTCCTCCTTGATAAATGACAGCATACATTACTGAATACCTAGATCAGACCTCGTGATAAAATATTACCCAACCCCTTAACGTGCATCCAGTGGTGAAGTACAGAAACCAACAAATCCTCAATCACCAATTATAACTTTCGATCAAATAAGTTCTAGTCTAGTTGTGTAAACACTGCTGTTTAATACCATACCAAACCAAATTTATGCTCTATAAATATTGCTAACTACCATACCCCTCCAAAAAAGAGAAACACTAGGAAAACCTTATTATCAACTATAGGGAAATAGTTTTAGAGAAAAAAATTTTAAAGCTTCAGAGGAGGGAGAAAAAAAAAAGAAATATACACCTTACCCAGTGCTTCACCCCTTGGTGTTCTTGATCGAAACATTATATTTGCTTTATCAACCAACATCAAAAAAGCAGTGTTGGAGAAACAGGGTCATGTAACAGAACACTGCATTTGTGTCACAACCCTGCCATTTATTAGGTGTAGGCAAGTCACTTAGAGGCCTCCATTTCAGGGGTGCCTGGGAGGCTCAGCTAGGTAAGGGTCCTACTCTTGATTTCAGCTCAGGTCATGATCTCGCAGTCGTGGGATCAGGTTGTGTTGGGCTCCTGCTTGGATTCTCTCTCTCTCTCTGTTCTTCCCCTGCCAGCACATATGTGTGTGATCTCTCTCAAAATAAACTTAAAAATAAAAAAGAAGCCTCCTTTTCATCAACTTGAAAAACAAGAACAATCCTTTGCATGTCATCCCGAAGTTCAAAGGAAAAGTTTATATGAATCTATAAAACTTTAACACTATAAAAATGTAAGGGAAAAATGAATTTGTGAATTTGGGTACAGATCGTGCCAGGTTTAACAGTGGCTTATCTGCACTCACTATCCATCTTACAATAAAATGCTTTCAAGGGATAAAAACACAAAGTTGGTACCAACCGAAACTTCATCCTCCTCATCTGGTTTCCATTCACATTCCTCTTCCGTAGGTTCATAAATTGCATTAATGATCTCAAATCGCTAAAATGATTTAAAAAGAAAAGCTTGCATAAAAACACATCCAAGGCAGAAACTAGCTGTTTCTCATAAAAGACACTTATAGCTTTCATGACTGCATACCACAACTTGAATTGCTGATTTATTTCCCAAATAACCTCTTAATAACCATCTCGCTGAGAGGTCTAAAGACTTAACCATCTGCAAGTTTGTTTATATTTGCAGAGCTTTATTATGTCATATTTTAGATAAACAAAAGTAGTAGAAAGCATTACCTTATCAAATAGAGGCTGATAGAGAACAGCATACTTTCTTTCAAGATCATGAACTTCCTCATAGAATTTGGCTTCTATCTGTGCACATTTAACTTGAAGGTTTTTGAGAGCATTCACTCGTCTTTTAACTACCCTAGGCAAGCTGAAAGGTTGGAACGCACCAGTTACATAGCATCACAGTAAAATACAAGTCATACTTCTATCATTTTGGAAATAAAGGATAAAAGTTAGTGAATGATAGGTTTCCTATTTGAAGCAAAAGGTATACTCAAAGTAACTAAAATTCAAGAGATAGAAATACACGAACTTCTTGACTCTAAAATATTTCAAAAGTGAACATTTAAACAGATACAGTAAGTCGATAAGAAAATGAAATCATATCAACCCTACATCTTTCATTATAATCAAGTTCAGAATTAGACTTGTCAGTGCTGGCATCTAAGCTGTGAAACAGTCTATTTCTGTAAGTTAAAAAGTCATGGACTGATCATCTTAACTCTAAGAATAATGGTAATTGCCTTGATTAAAAAAAATGTTTACCTCACCCATACCAGCTATTTTTAGGGAAAAGGAGACCATATGTATATTAGAAAAAAGGATGGTATCCTACACTATTACTTTAGTGTATTTAATTTAGAACTTGAAATTATATTCTAAAAAGATTGTTATATTTCATGAAGGGACTTTTAATAACAGCTTTAAGATCCAATTCATGTATCATACCATTTACTATGGGGTATAAGCCCCCTTGAAGTATGATTAAACTTATGAATCCCCTACCACCCAAAAAATTCCACTCAAAATTTATCTTACTTCAGGGAATCTGCACAAAAGATCCAGAATCCAGATTTCCAGATTAGAATTTCCTGCCATAGGTAGATTATAAATCAAATAATTCTCTTACTTAACCACTTTAACCACTATTTTAGTTATGATAATCAGAAGTAGAAAACAAATTACCTACAGATATCAATTTTATATTTCTTGCAATTAAAAATAAAAAGCTTAATGTTTTGTCAAGGTGGTGAAATAGCATGGGGTGCTGCCCACCTGCACACCCTATCTTAAAAAATTAAAAATCAAAAAAAATTCAACCCTAGAAACTTTAGAACCAAGAAGGAAAAAATTATTTCAGGCACGCACACACACACACACACAGACCATGAGCAGCTTCTAAGTAAGACTAATAACTGTACCAGGTGAACTGCAACCTGGGAAGGGGAGGGCCAGAATGGGTAGCAGTAAGGACAGGCTAGAAGAAAGCCTTTTACACTCTGCACTTTCCTTATAACAGTCAGTGCCTGTCCCCTTCAACCTTCACAGAGCCCTGTGCCAGCATTTTTTAGGAGCTGATGAAAGCTGGACTGGGCTGAGAGAGCCTGCAAGCACTCATTCCTCCACACCTCCAATCCAGGTACGATGGATTACAACCATAGGAGAATGACTCGTCCTAGAACCGTCAGAAACAATTGCCTAGAATTGACAGCAAACTTTGAGTCCATGTTAACTTGAGCTCTCCGTAGGTTCATCCCATCCCCTCATCTTAAACTCCACAGGACTATCACAACCAAAGCCTGATCTTTAATAATCATTACTGAGGAGTAGCTGTTATTAGCCAATGAGCCTGAGCTCTAAGTCCAAAATAATGAAATACTTGGGGAATACAATTTCTAATGAAAGAATGAAATATTTCTCATCTGAAGCCATATTTATTATTTGTAATAGATTTATTACATTAGGTATAACAATGTAAATATATTTAAAGAAATGAGGGAAGAAACAAGACCAAAAAATCTAAAAGTAGAAACATTGAATATGAAAAATATAATAGCTAAAATACATAACCAACAAAGAGAATAAACTGGATAGATTCAGCTGAAAGAAGTCCATTAAAGTTGAAATGCTCTCCAGAAGGTAGCAGGAAAGACATACAGAAAAGTTATGATTTGGACGACAAAATTAGCAACAGCTAAAAGACAGAAGGGAAGTAGATATCTGAAGGAATGAATAATAAATTTTTCAGAGTCAAAGTAACAGGGAAATCCTTACTCTAACCCTTAGGGTAATGAAATCTATGAATATCAAAGACCAAAGAAAACTCTAAATGTTTTCAATGAAAAAGCAAACAACGCACAAAAGCAAACGGAATGAGACTGACATCAGGCTTCAATAGAAAACACTGTATACAAGAAATGAACTTTTAAAATATTTAAGAATTCTGAACTTATAGTTCAGCCAAACTATTATTCAGATATAAAGCAAAAAACTTAATGAGGCATACCAGGCTTCAGGAAATATGCCACAGATACTCGTTACATTCATTAAAAGTAATTGCTGAGAAAGTTAAAAAACAAAAACAAAAACAAAAAAACCTCGGGGAATACTATATAAGATATGGGTAGCCAAATATCTTGGTAAATTTTACTGATACCTTGATGAAAAAAAAAAGGACTAGAGCATGTAGATTTATAAACACAGACATTGGTAAATTTAAGAAATCAATAGGGGTATTAAGTTTTGAGCCTTATTACAATAATAACAAAAAGCAGAATGCAATAACTGAAGCCAGCAGAAGACAACTTGATTTATTTAATGGAAAGCAGAAAAGGAGGAAAGAAGTGTAATAAATTAGAATATAAAATAAAAGCAGTTAAGTCCAAAACAATACCACTCTCAAGAAATGCAGAGTTTGAAATTTCTATAATGAAGCAAATAAACTTTCATACTAGAGATAAGATACAAGGATGGAAAAAGACATGCCAAGTAAATAAAAACCAAAAAATAACCTGGAACAGCCATCTTAATCAGACACAACTGAACTTATAACAACAACAAAAATATCACAAAATACAAAGGAGTACATTTTATTCTGTGAAACTGGAAAAAAAGGACAAGATGTATACATCACAAACATATAGCTAATAATACAGCTTCAAAATATATGAATCCACGACCAACAGAACTACAGGGGAAAAAGATTAAGTAGAAATTTTTAACACATCCCTCCCAGAAACTGCTAGGCAGATAATCAATAAGCAGAAATATAGACAACTTGAACAACACAATTAATAAATTTGCGCTAACTTCAGCATATAGATCTTCACTATATTATTAAAACAAAATATTAAGACCATAAAAGATAGATTAACTTAAAAAAAAAAACCCAAACAATTCAAGCATTCAATTCAAGAAACTGGAAAGAGGAACAGAGCAAATCCGAATAAGAAGGGTTCTCAAATCCCTAAGGCCAAAGTCCATTTTTAGAAGAGTTCTCTCAACTGTTCAACAGTTAATTCCTATTTTATAGATTGCTTTGAAAACAGGGAAAAAAGTAAAAGCAGCCTTGTCATTAAGTAGTTGATATCAACTCTAAAACCAGGGCATGAAATTACCATCTTACTGAAAGTTTCTGTACTGTACATACATACCTATGTACATACATATACAAACAAGTTCATTTCACTAATGAAAAAGGACCTTACATAAAATATTAAATTACTTAACTCAGTGTAAGTTTACTCCAGGAATGCAAGATGAGTTTAGTATCTGAAATATACATTTCCAAAAATATGTATTTAATATGTACTTAGTAAATTCAAAGAAAAAGTCAAAAGACCATCTGAATACAGGAAAAAGTTTATAAAAAAATCCTAAGTAGACATCAAGTTTAATGGAGAGATTTTATATACAATCCAGACTGGCAATAAGACAAAGATGCTCATGTTTAATGCTAGTGTTTAACACAGTGCTGCAAGCCCTGGCCAATACTGTAATGAAAGAAAAACAAACTTGGTGTGGCATCATGTGAAAGATTAGAGCTAAAATTGCCATTACTTGCAGACAAGACCTTCTGCCTTTGGTAGGAAAAAAAAAAAAAAAGAAAAAAGAACAAATTACTAAAAGTGTAGCAAGATTTCTGAATACAAGATCAACACCAAAAAATAAATAAATAAATAAATCAATAGCACTCTTCATGACATCAACAACAGGCAACATGGAAATACAATAAAAAATGAGATACTATATTCACAAAAGCAACACAACTAAAGTATACAGGAATTAACCAAGAATAGACTGTGAAAAAAAAAAATTGTAATAAAAAATAGGATCTCAATAAATACAAGTATGGATATCGATGAGACAATGTAACATTAAAAGGATAATTCCCTACCATGTTAATATATATATTCAATGTAACTCCTATCAAAAGTTTTAGTGTTTTGGGAGGGACTGTTTGTTTTGTTTTATGAAAACCCCTATAAGTTTACTATCAACCATATATGGGATAAAGATCTACATACCACTAGGCCAATTTTAAGAGCGTATTCCACAGAAAATGAGAGGGAGAGGAAGAGTGGAAGAAAGCAAGATACTACAGGGAGAAAATAAATTACAGGGAGAAAGATTAAATTATCACCCTGCTAGATATTAAGACATACTAAAAAGTCATATTAATTAAAACAGGTATTAAAACAAAAGAGTACTGCTCCAAGACAAATACAGGTGTTTATAAGAAACTGATATGTAGTAAAGGTGGTAATCACAAATAAATGAGGAAAGAATGAACTGCTTGGTGAAGCGTTATAAAAACCTCATCAAAACAAAACAAAAAACCCTGAATGTCTAACTAAATACAAAAGTAGACTCTAGAGGGATTATTAAAGACCTAAAGATGAAAGGTAAAACTAGTCAACAGGAAATACAGAAGAAACTAGAAAGGACTTGTTAAAACTTGAAAAAGATAAGACACAGGTCAAAACCTTAAAATATAAAAATTAAGGATTTCTGTTTAATGGAGAATGCTAAGTTAATAGAAATGACACAAAAGATTGTTTACAAGTCTAAAGCTGATGAGAGATTAACACCTAGAATACACAGAAACTCTTGCAAAAGATAGTAAATCCCAATAGGAAAATGGACAAAGGGAACAACAAATGAGCAAACTAAAAGGCTCACGATCATGAAGAAAAGCTTAAAACTAATTACACAACAGAAAAGACAATAAAAACAAAATATGCCTGCACCTCTTAAGACTGGCAAAAACAAAATACCCATAAAGGTGAATGATACCAAATGCCGGTAGGGACACATGGACAGAGCAACCTTCATGCGCGGGCACTAGAGAGCAAGCTGGGGAGGATTTAAAGCCTGCGTATCTCCTAGCAATCCCAATGTGTTCGGTACACATCCCCCAAAACGTCTCACACCGTTCTTTAGGAGGGCATGCACACAGATGGCCATTACAACAGGATTTGTGTTGATGGAGCCTGGAGGCAATCTAGATATCCATCAAAGAAAAAGCTTATAATAGAACATGGTGGACATGAATCACTGTAAGTGACAACACTTAGAAACTACTGACTAGAAGATAACATACAGAAAGCAATGTGGATGGACCTTAAAATCATAAAGCCAAGTAAAAAACAATTATAAGCAGAATAAGATATATGTGCTGTTGTTAATGATTTATAGGACCAGTGAAATAAGAAGTCAATATTTCTTCTAATTCTGTGCATTTCTAGCAAATCTCCAAACAAATCTCAGAAATGGTTAAGATCAGTGTACTTCCTGTGGAGAAGAGTCAAACTTTGAAAAAACCAACTCTAAGTTGGTAGTACTCAGCAAAATTTTCAACTCCCAATAATCCTATACTAGATACTAACAAACATTAGCTTCCCACTATTACTAATATAAGTCCTAGATGGTCTTAAAAATAGGTACATCTGCAATGCTGATTATAGAAGGATAAATAAGGACTATGGAAAAGAAGAACTTGTACCTTTCAATGTATCCTGTTGGTGTTTCTACCAGACCATCAAGTCTTTCTTGAAGGGCTGCAAGAATCTGAGGATTTTGCATCATCTGAACAGTCAGCTGACGCGCTTTAAAAAACAAAAAACAAAAAAAGAAAAAGGGGGCATCGAAAGAAGGATTTTATGAAAATGTATTATGCTATTTTAACAGGACAATCCAATCATGAAGTTTTCCTGACTAGCCCACAAATCACTGGTCTGAGCAGAGATGGGCAGCAAGCTGAGGAAAATCCACTCCAAGAAAAGTTCAGATTCCTAATGATCTAATACACCGCCATTTCTCAAGGCCATTGTCACAACTACTATAAACAAAATCCTTTCTCTTCCTACTAGGTAGTGTTTCACCCACCTTACATTTTTCAGAAGCTCAAAGCTTCAGCCAGATGCCTGTCTATGATTCCACATCATGCTTTGAAGTGGACAATACACACACTATTAGAAAATTGCAAATATAGTTTTAATCCTGGGACAAAGACTATGGAGCGAGTTACCTAAACATTTGATGCTTACAGTACAGTGTGCTTGTGTATGTCTTAATAGAGAATGTTAACAGGTTAACAGTTGAAACAATCAAGGTTGTAACTAAAGCCAAACAAAATATGATTTATTAATGGTATCTAAAATCATACTCAATCCAAAAATACTGAATTTAGGTAAAACAAATTATTTTGCTATATCATCTCTTCTTCATCAATAGACATTACACAAAATTGACATTAGCTTTCCCAACTATGTTTTTAAAGGTCAATTCCTGATACTAATTTGATTATTGGATGATGTACAGTTGTGATAACCAAAATGCCTTTAGAAATGTCAATACTGGCCACTAAGGGATCAGACCTATATGCCTTTTAAGAAAATGTAATACGAAAGCTGAAGCTAAAGTCCAGTGGTCTTTTCACAATTAACCTCCATCTGGCTTAACAATGAAAAGTTGAGTCATCTGGTACACTTAACGCTCCTGGCCCATACCTAAGGGCATAACCTGAAGTAGTACACCACTACCATCATTACCCCTCACTTTTATAATTACTTGCTCAAGAAAACTGACTGATTTTTGTTTACGTTTTTAAAAAAACTGACATACAACTACAGGTTTTCTACATATTAAATACTGAACATTTTCAAAGAATTCTAGGCTAGTGTTGTCTGTTTAGAAGCACCACCAAAAACAACTCCCACCACCACCTGTAACATTCCTAAATTCAGCCAAAACTCCTGGGCAGCTATCTGACAGTTATGCCATGTCACTCCAGCAGCAGAGGGTACACACACTGACTTCGGATGGGTCAGTAACTACATCTATACCTTCCCCTCCCTTACTACCAGTCCATCTCCACTCTCCCTTCCCCCTCCTTTCTTCCCCACCCCACACATACACACCCACACTGTTACTGAACTAGAGGTATGGGCTATGTGGGTAAGGTAAACAAGGATCCAAAAGAGAACAGTGTTTGTTACTACCCTCTAGAAGATACGTGCCAGAAATCACTGGCTCCTGAAGTAATTTAAAATAATACCTTTGATTTTTGTTTCTTCACCAGTTTCTTCTTCTTCTACTTCTTCAACATCATCCAAATCTTGATCAAGTTCAGACTGTTCTTTGCTACAATATCATAGTATCACACCAAGGTTCAAATGTACCAATTGCCAAAAAATAAATAAAAAATTATAGAAAAACTTCAATTTATTTTCTAGGTTAATATGCCTCTTTCAAAAATATGAATAGGAAATTCAAAAGGTAATTCAGTTCTCTTTCTAACTTCATATGTAAACAAGCACAAACTGGAAATACATAAAATTTCATTTAAAAGCACATGGTCAAATATAAAGTTTATATTTCACACATTATTTTTTTTTAAAGATTTTACTTTTAAGTAATCTCTACACCCATCCTGGGGCTCGAACTCACAACCGGGGATCAAAAGTGACATGTTCTACCAACTGAGCCAGCTCTATTTCAAGCTTTAAAAATGTGGTTTGGTAGGTTTTGGTACAGGGAATGTGAGGTCAGGAAGTATGTGCTCTCTACCCAATATCCACTGATTTCCCTCTCAGTAACAGCACCCTGATTTTATAGGAGAGGACAATACACCAAGCTTTAAAAATCTACATTTCTGGGGCGCCTGGGTGGCTTAGTCGGTTAAGCGTCCGACTTTCGCTTAGGTCATGATCTCGCGGTTCGTGGGTTCGAGCCCCGCGTCGGGCTCTGTGCTGACTGCCAGCTCAGAGCCTGGAGCCTGTTTCAGTCTGTGACTCCCTCTCTCTCTGACCCTCCCTGCTGCGCCTCCTCTCTCTCTCCTAGCAATAAAAAAAAAAAAAAAAAAAATTAAAAAAAAAAATCTACATTTCTCAGCCTACCTTTTAGCTACCTTTTAGCTAGGTGGGTTATGTGGCTCTGTTTGGGCACTGAGTTAAAAAGCCGTACAGAACTTTAAGTAAGCCTCCTTTATAGGATGGTAGACAGCTAGGAGGCCTTTCTCATCTTGCTCCCTCCCTAGAATAGGGATGTAATGACTAGAGTTCCAACAGCCATGTTGGACCATGAGGCATCCTAGAGAGAGAATAAAAGTCAACAGAATGAGGGAGCTTAGAAAAACAAAGATCTGGATCCCTGAAGGCTATGGAGCAATCACATTGACTTGTACTATCTTTGGACTTTCCTCCTTTTTCTTTACTTCATAGTAGAGATGGGCAAAAAGTTAAGGAGACCTGAGTCTACTTCATGCTTAGAGCAAAGCCAGGAGGATGGCACCATTGAAAGAGAAGGACAAAATGGAAAGATAAAATTCTTCCCATTTCATCTGAAAAATCAAGTTTTTGAACATGCAATTTGAATAGGAACTAAAAAGGGAAAAAAGGATATCAAAGTCAATATATAAGTCTTCATATAATTCCTTGTGTGATTTTACATTTTAATATCTGCTTTAGAGATTTAGTTTTACTTCCATGTTTAGAAACAATATTTGAAAAATTAATTTTCATATAGACACAAATACTAATTTTCATATGGGGACAAATACAGAGATGGTCAACTGTATTCTCCCAGCAAAATTTATGTTCCTATAAACGAAGGGAAAGAATCTCAAGCTTCCCATCAGAAATACAGATTATTTCTGAAATTATCTTTGATTTAATATAAACTTAAACACACCCAGATTTAAGGGCCAGTAAAGACCACATGGCATAACTATTCCTCCAGTGTGATTTTATTAATTTACTGAACATCTGTATCTTAAGGCTTTAAAAGAGGGGTCCACAAACATGATCAAATATAGCCCATTTTTATAAATAAACCATTACTGGAACACAGCCACATTAATTTATGTATGGCCTATGGTTGCTTTCACACTACAACAACAGAGTTGAGTAACTGCAATGAGACCACATGGCCCAAGATGCCTAAATATTTATAAATTAGGTCCTTTATAGAGAAAGTTTGCTGATGTATGCTTTAATTCTCCCTTCCTCTCATCCTCCTAGGGCTCACAGGCATTCTAAAATTAAATAAGGGGATGGTGAGAAATTAAGCTGTCACAACCAATTTATTCTTTTTTTTTTAAAGTTTAAAACAAAATGAGGGTTGCAAGGTTAAGAAGGCAGATTGCACATACTCCTCTGATCTTAGTCCTTCCAAAATCCCTACTACAATTACGATAAAGGGGTTTTAAAACAGACAAACATTGAAGGACAAGCAGACAAAAGCAGCAACTGAGAACTGAAATCCTTAGGTTAGCAATAGGAAAAGCTGAAAACTAGCCCAAATACAGAATCTTAAAAAGGACACTTCTGGAGCGAAGGCTGGGGGACTGAAAGTGGAGAAAATAGGGGGACTAAGCAAAAAGAGCTAAGTAGTTAAATCCTCAGATCCTCTCCCTCTATCTAGCAGAAGCGTGGCAGTTTCTTCTCTGGAAAGGGTTTAACTGAGAACTCAGCCTCCTAAACCACAGATACAGCCAAGAGTTTCTCAGATGTAGGACTGTATCACACTAGAGTGCTGACTGTAGCGACCCTTCCCTAGCAACCTTTCCCTAATTTGGGTTCCACAACACTGAAAGCCAGATGTTTACCCAGATACTCTTCATTGGGGTATCTGAGCAGCCCAGGGAAAAAAACAGCTTTCTGACAATGGGGATTTCTTACAACAAACGCCTACCCTGATGACCCTTACAGTACAATCTAAATTAAAAGCCTCCCCTCTCCAACAGTCAAATTTTTCAAACAACTTTTTTTTTTAAACATCCCTCAATTGCATGTTCTCCCCACCCCAATCTTAGCAGACAATCAAGTATATTATCTCCTATTTGAGAAAGGCTGTAACGTGGAGACAAAAACAAATAGGGGAAAGAAAAATTTAAGAGCAAACATACTATACAGAGGAAAAACATTCGGAGAAAAGACAGGACAATCCAGAGAAAATATATTACAATCAATGAAATAGGAACAAGATGCTATAAAAATAGGAACAGAGAGCAAAGACACTCCTGAAAACTAAAACAACAGAAATTTAGAAACTCAATACAAGAGTTGAAAGATAAAGTTTCTTCAGCTTTGCCCAGAAAGAAGAGCAAGAGATAAAGATGGAAAATAAGACAAAAGATAATTAGAAGCAGTTCAACATACAACATAATAGGAGCTCCAGAAAGAGAAAACAGAAACAAGACAATCAACAAAATAAGAATATTCCCCAGAACTGAAAGGCATCAAGTTGCCAGATTGAAAGGGTCCACCAGTGAATGCCTAACACAAGAAATTTAAAAAACAGATATAACAATGTGAAAATTTCAGAACTCTGAAGCCAGAGTAGCTTCCAGAAATAAATATATATGTATATATTTAAGACAAAAAGTGTCACATTACAGTGATCAAGAATTATTATAATGACTTTGAACTTCAACAAGCAATACTGGAAGCAAAGTAACAATGGAGCAATGCCTTCAAATTTCTGAAGAAACAGGATCCCCAAATTACAATTCTACATTCAAACTACCAAACATTAAGGATAGTTTAGTCATTTTCAGTCAGGTCATATCTCAAAATAATTTATTTCCCTTCTACTATGGACAATGGAGCAATGCCTTCAAATTTCTGAAGAAATGGATTCTCAAATTAGAAGTCTACACTTGTCTACACTCAAACTATCAAACATAAGGATAGACTAGTCATTTTCAGTTATGTCAGAGCTCAAAATAATTTATTTCCCTTGTACTTGCCCAAGAGAGTACTAAAGAACCAAAAGAAAATTACCTGGGAAACAGCAAACCCAAGAGAAGGAACAAAAGAAAAGGAACAAAACCCAGGAAGATAATAAAATAGATCCACAATGACAAGTGTATAACCAAGGTTAAGCAGTCCAAATTGGAGCAGTGCAATACAGGAGAGCACTTCGAAAGCCGTTATCACTAAAATACCTACTGCCAATCTTTTTATGTGTGGAAGGACTGGCCAGATTCTTAAATGTACTTGAATTTGATGCCCTTGTGCTAAATTTCCTGGCTTCTTACCTCCATGATCTGCTGCCCACAACTTGTGGATAGTTGTAACATGCGGCCTCCATGCCTAAATGTACTGTTTTAATCCGCTTTTAAGTTACGGGAAATCATAACTTAAATAAGCAACAAACAGTGCAGTTTGCACATTCTCCCTTACCATATTTCTTCAAGATATCCATCCACACTAGAACCCTGCCAGAAGCCAACTTCATTAAACCTGTTTCTAGAGTGCATGACCTTGCCCAACGAAGTCTTGATTGAGGAAAGCCGAGGCCAGAGTATGACCCAGATAATCTTTTTGCTTTTTCTTTTCCTACCTTGGAGGCTTCAACTAATA
This sequence comes from Proteles cristata cristata, assembly GCA_017311185.1. NCBI lineage: Eukaryota > Metazoa > Chordata > Mammalia > Carnivora > Hyaenidae > Proteles > Proteles cristata. The sequence goes on from JAESUZ010000810.1 coordinate 245,135, forward strand.
GTTGTAATATTGCTTTTCTCTTTATGCAGCTAAGTTAGTGACTGTTACTCAGATTTTCAAAATGAAACACTGATTAAGAATGTGTAGGTGTTAAAAATGAAACACTGATTGAGAATGTGTAGATGTTAAAAATCTAAAGAAAAACAAAGAAATGAATTAGACAAAAGCCAAGACAGTATTTGCACGTCTGGAAAGGTGGGAGGATGCAAGTGAGAAGGTGGACACTGGCCTTCAAATAGTTAACGCTGTACTTTTAAAAACTTGAATATAAACATCCTAATATTCTTTAAACTCTACATATGCATTTTACACACTTATCTTGTATGTATGATACATTACACTGTAGAGTAAAACCTTTGGGAAATACATGTATGGGAAAATGAATTTTGTAAGTATTTATGATTCATTATGGTGCTCAGCACTTTCCTAAGAATAAACACTGGCAAATGGTTTACTGTATTTTTGACAATGAATATATATATGATATTTTGTCTTAGATATGCTGTATCCGACTTTTATAATAGCAGGTATTAAACAGTCATTACCACACATTTGCATGTTATTAATACTACTGTTAACCATATTACAGTACAAAGTGAAGCCATTCTGTGGGAAAGGAAAAAAACAACAAAAAACCAGTTATCTGGCACTTACTTGTCAATGTCTGCCATGTTGCAAGAACTCCAAATATCTATGGAGAGAAAGGTCAATGTTAACAACAACAAAAATTTATATATATATGCCCAAATCTGCCACCTATTGTACTCATTATACCCTCCTGAAGATCTCTTTTAAAAGTTTAATAATTCTTGTTTCAAACATAAGCCCTTTAAACAACTTAACGACTGTTATAAAGCTCTAGGTCCCAACCTATATCAAGCAAACCTTCCTCATCTCTTCAACTGCGCCTTGTGTTTTTATTACTGATAACCACTACGCCCCCAGGCTACCCTAGATATGCTGGCATACTGTCAACAAACTCTTGGTTACCTGATGTCAATACTGTTAGAATTTTTTTTTTTATTTTTTATTTTTTTTTTTTTTAAATATTTTTTTTTTTAATTTATTTCTAGAGAGAGACAGCGTGAGCAGGGAGGGTCAAAGAGAGAGGGAGTACAGACTGAAACAGGTTCCAGGCTCTGAGCTGGCAGTCAGCACAGAGCCCGACGCGGGGCTCGAACCCACGAAACACGAGATCATGACCTAAGCGAAAGTCGGACGCTTAACCGACTAAGCCACCCAGGCGCCCCAATACTGTTAGAATTGATCAGAGTACATTCTAGTATATCCTAAATTCTTTCTTATAATAGATAAGTACCGCATTAACTGAGAGACTATGGCTTTTAGAAAAATAAAACCTAAGGTAAAATGTGTTATATTCAGGTAGAAAAATGGCTCAATGCCACAGGTAATGCACAAATTACAAAAAAAATAATCTAAACCAAGCTTAGGATCCCACATTAAAATCAAGTTTTTAATCTGTTATTACTTTTTTTAATGTTTTTTTTTTTTTTTTTAAGACAGAGAGAGAGCGCATGAGTCGGGGGAGGGCAGAAAGGGAGACAGAATCCAAAGCAGTCTCCAGGCTCTGTGCTGGGGGCTTCACCTCACAGGCAGTGAGATCATGACCTGAGCTGAAGCAGGACACAACCAACTGAGCCACTCAGGTGCCCCTTTAGTCTTTTAAAAATTAAAACTTTAACTCTCAAAATACTACAAGATGTGATTCCTCTTATCAGCATGTTTTATATGTTTATTACTTAAAGAGTTAAGGAGTTACTGATTTTATCAGTCAAGTGCTAATATTTGGAGTATTATTACTGATCCAATATTCAGATGTTAGACAAATTATGAAGAAAATACTTCTTCCTAATAATGTATTTACTCAATTTTTCTAATAGCATTAATAAATTTCTCTAGTGATGCTGGGTAATTAATTAGCCAACATTAACAAAATACTTACCAAACAATAATGAAGAAATATTAATTCAAAAATAAATTAGTCAAAGAAATTCAGGTAGGGTTCTAGTCTGTCTATCAAAATCAGCAAGGATTTTCTTTTAATGCAGGGAAAATGGTGGTAAATATGCATTCTTTTTAATGATTATTTTTGAGAGAGAGAGATGCCGGGCTCAAACTCATGAACCATGAGTTCATGGCCTGAGCTGAAGTCGGAGGCTTAACCAACCGAGCAAGCCACTGAGAAGCCCCATGGGCTTTTGCATTCTTAAATGTGGCTACTGTTTCCATAAACTATTTTCTTTCTGGAGAGTACTTCGGCCATAGGAATATTTAAAAAAACAAAACAAAAAAACCCTTAAAATGTCCATCTCCAGCCTTATTCATTTGTAAGACTCTAACATGAAAAACAAATTATGAATCTAAGGGCCTGTGGCTTTTCATGTTGGCCTAGAAGGTTCTTCCACAATGTCAGTTAACACATCCTTTGGCTCTTAGCTCAAAGTTTTATTTTTCAGAGACTTCTCCAACCTGTACATTCTGGCTAAATAATTTCTTGGTTGTACACACTCCTATAAAGCTCTATTTCTTTCCATCATAAAATGTCTCAAGTTTGTAACTGCAGATTAGTGTTATTTGACTAAGGTCTATCTCTCCCAACTAACCAGAGCACAAGATTCATATTTAAGGGATTATATGTGCTTTTGCCAATCGCTGCATCCTTCAAGGTACACATACAGCTTATATGCACAGCAGCTGCAATTACTTACCTCATCAAAAATAAACTTAGTGATAGCATGGAATATGCATATAATAAAATGGTCTGCAGTCAAAACTAAAGCAGATATAAGTTGATATGGAAAGAGCACAGAGTGCATAGCAAAATTCAACCTGGACAAGAATGTGTATATACATATGAATATGCACATGGTTTATGAATAAAACATTTCTGTAAAGATACACCAGAAACCTAACCTGGTCTACTAAGACCAGGAGAAAATGAGAACTTACGGGGAGGAGTCTTAAATAAGGAGAACAAACACTGGGTTGCTGGAAGGGTTGTAAGGAGGGGGGATGGGCTAAATGGGTAGGGGGCATTATGGAATCTACTCCTGAAATCATTGTTGCACTATATGCTAACTTGGATGTAAATGTGAAACATTTTTTAAATGAATTAATAAATAAATAACATGACTGTTTTCTAAGAGACAGTAAGAAACAATATTCATTAAACCTGAAAAAAAAAATGAGAACTTGTGTTTCATTTTCCATTATTTGGTTTTCCCATATATGAATACATTTTGCTAACATTTTCAAATTTGCTGGGTTGAATATATAGTCTAGTAAGTCCAACAATTATCAAAAATATGAAATAAGCTCCCCAAAACTTCTAAATTAAAATCTGTATAACATGTTAACATGTACTCAGAAAAATGGCTACACTGCTTTGTGGAGTTACACTTAAATTCTTAAAATGAAATTGTTTTGATTCTTTATTAAAGATGATTCAATGACAGGATGGCATTTACTTCTTTGTAGAGGCCTTCTCCAATCTCCCCACTCTAGCTAAATCAGATTTCTTCGTTGTACACATTTTTGTTTTTTTAAAGCAGGCCTAATTTTATACTCCAATCATCTGGGTTGACACCAGCTTCATAAAAATCTAGCTCAGGCAAACAACTTCTGGTCTTATTTGCCATCGACAAAAAAAGAAAAAAATTGTTCCCTCACTGAATTGCTCTTATAAAGATGCAAATTCATAAAAGACTGTATTTGGTATCTACTAAACCCTTAATAAACATAAGCTACTTTTGAATTCTGTCCATTTTTAATTATCTTAGCACAGGGTCAGTATTCTGTAAAACAGTTGCTGAGAGGATTGTTAAAATGTACAGACTGACCAGTGAATGTCCATGATAACATAAGATGTTAACATTAAGGAAAACTGGGTAAGGGGCATATAGGAACTCTGGAGCATCTCTACAATTTTTCTGTAAATCTAACATTACAAATAAGTTCATTTAAAAGAAAAAAGATTGATTCCCATGCCCAGATTCTGAACTAACAGGTCTGAGACAGTAGACCCAAAAATCTGCATCGTAAACAAGAAGCCCAGCTTCTGATGTAGGTGGTTCTCAGTCAGATCACATGGAGAAACACAGGTTTCAGCCAATACCTACATTAGTTATTTTTTACTGCATTCAACATTAAATAATCAATGAGAATTTTATTTATTGGACATGAAATTGCTAAGAGATGTGAAGAATTTCCATTTCTAGCAGTGACAAGCTAAATTTTGTAGACCTACTCTACCAATAAAAAATAATTCAAAGTACAGAATAAATATCTATTAAAATCTTAAAATCAAGGAAAACACTAGTAAGACAATAAGGAATTACTAACCCAAAACTAAAAGCAAAAGATAATCAGAAACTAAGACACTGAAAACAACTGCCAATCTCAAATTTGAATTTCAGTTTTAACTATGAGAGGTGAAATCAAAAGCCCTGGACCTATCCAAGGTGGGAAGAAATCTTTATAGCAACACGCCACATTAAACAGGAGCCCCAAAGTGCTATATTATCAGGGATAATAAACCAGCTCGCTTGAACAAAAGCCCAGATTCGCTTTATCAGTGTGGTCCCCAAACCTCCAGTCACAGGCTTAAAGCAGTCTCTGCCTGAAAGCACCTACATATCCAAATGTTAAGTGAAAGGCACCTTCATCCTAGACCTCAAATAATTCATACAAGTTTTCAAGATCAAGAAGGGAAAGAGAAAAGGATACAACTGAAATCTGTCCTAAAGACTTAAATACTGTCATAAGGCCTATAAACAAACTTATAACTATAATCATACATAAATAACCATGCTTAGTATCTGCAAAGAACGGTCATCTCTAAAAGTAATATGGCAAATTTGGCAATGAACTAAATGGAACTTCTAGAAATAGAAATAAGGGAAATCAAACTAAATGAGGAGGTTTATTGTCACTTACCATCATGGAAATACTTATCAAAACCACAATGAGATACCACTTCACACCTGTCAGAATGGCTAAAATTAACTGAGGAAAAAACAGTTGCTGGTGATGATGAGGAGAAAGGCAAACCCTCCTGCACTGTCAGTGGGAATGCAAACTGGTGCAGACACTATGGAAACCAGTCTGGAGGCTCCTCAAAAAGTTAAAAATAGAACTACCCTACCACACAGCAACTGCACTACTAGGTATTTATCCAAAGGATACAAAAATACTGATTCAAAGGGGCACAATGCAGCCCAGTGTTTACAGCAGTACTATCAACAGCCAAATTATGGAAAGAGCCCAAATGTCCATCAACTGATGAATGGATAAATAAGGTGTATGTGTGCACACATGTATACACACACACACACACACACACACACACACACACACACTGGAATATTACTCAGCCATCAAAAAGAATGAAATCTTTCCATCTGCCATGATGTGGAGCTAGAGTATATTATGCTAAGCAAAATAAATCAGAGAAATACAAATACTTTATGATTTCACTCATATGTGGAATTTAAGAAACAAAACAGATGAACATAGCAAAAGGGAAGGAAAAATAAAACAAGATATAAACAGAGAGGGAAGCAAACCATAAGAGACTCTTAACTATAGAGAACAAACTGAGGTTGCTGGAGGGAGAGTGGGCTAAATGGGTGGGGGGGCATTAAGGAGGGTACTTGTGAGGAGCACTGCATGTTATCTAAAACTGATGAATCACTAAATTCTACTCGAATACTACTACACTACACCATATGTTAACTAACTTGAATTTAAATAATCTTGGGGGGGGGAAGAAAAGGGGCAGGTTGATCAGTAGACTAAACACAGCTAGAAAGATAATTGATGGAAGCACTCTTAGAAGAAATCTTCCAAAATATGGCAGACACTAAAGGATGTAAAATACTGATGTTAAATGATATTTGAGAATACAATAAAGTCTAACAAATATTCAATACAAGCTCTAGGAGTAGAGAATGCACAAAACATTTTAAAAAATTAATAGATAACAATTTTCCAGAATTATTGAAGACAGCCCTACAAATCCTAATCAGGATAAATAAAAAAGAAACCCACACTGATATCAGTGAAAAAGCAAGACATTAAAGACACAGAAGTCTTTTAGTCACCTCAAAAGCACAAAGAGAAAAGATTCAGGTTAATTTTAAAGCCAGAAAAGAAAGACAGCTGTCTTCTCTTCAACAGACATCAAAAGACAACAGAATCCTCAACTTGCTGAAAAGAGCCAAGGAATTTAGAATATTATACCCAACTACAACATCCTCTAAGAAAGTGAAATAGACACTTTCTAGAAAAAACAAACAAACAAAAAAAACCACTCTAGCACTCTCACTAATACATTCTATTAAGTATACTCTTCAGGCAGAAGGCAAGCAATCCCAAATGGAAGATGCATTTGCAAAAAGAAATAAGGGACAAAAAGGATGACTGCATTTATCTACATAAACATTTTAAAATACCACCACTGCATAGTGTGTAAAAATTAAAACCACCGAGTTGGGGTGGGGGGAGAGGGGAGTAATGGATTGAAGGATTCTTATGTTCTTAAATAGGCATGTTGTAATTTCTAGGATGACTTGCAAAGGATTATAAACCAAACATGCAATTTCCAAAGTAGAAGAAAAATAATTTAAATTTATATTTGTATACCAACCTAAAATAAAAATAGGTTGAACAAAAGGCACAAAAAATAATATTTAAACCTAAACATCATAATAATTATGTTCAATGTAAATCAACTAAAACTCCCATTAAAAAGTCAGACAGGATTTAAGAAAATCCAACTACATTCCATTTATAACACACACATCTATAACGTAAGGATATAGAGCTGCCAAGTAAAATATAATCCTAACCAAAAGGAAGCCAGCATCATTGTATTAACACTAAGAAAAATAAACTTTAAGGAATAGCATTACTGAAACAAAAAGGGCACTCTATAATAAAAGACTGAATTCACTACCCAATATATGTAATATCTGGAAGCCTTCAATTGAAAGACATAGCTCATGACACTGGGACTGAAAGCAAATCTTGTGTACACAAAGAAAATCTTCCATTGAACAAAGAGGGAAAACGAGTGAATTGGACCACAAACTGATTATTTTGTGGTCTTGCAGTAGCTAGATGTCCAGACATGTGTTATCAAGTAACTTCTCACCATTCCACAAAACTGGATTCTGACTAAGCTCTCCTTTTTTTCAGAGAAGAGGACTAACCTTTATGAAGCCTACTCTGTAAGGGACTAAGGCTTCCCTTTATCTGTGGATAAAATACTAAGCAACTTGCTCAGCAACACACTAAAGATAAGTGAAATTAGTAATTAAATTGTGACTTCCAAAACCCATGGCCAGTGCACTATTCCAAAAATCAAAGTGCCTGCCTTATCAGCCTATTGTTACATAGATTGTATAGTAATATACTAGTTATTTCTTTACAGAAAATGACTACAGAAAATGACTACTTCGTGTGGAAACAGCCAATCACTAAAAATTACAAATGTCTGAAAGCAAGAGTTCAAGGGAACTAATAATATCCCAAAGTTAAGATTTCCCTTTACCTGAGACCTCACATCTCCCTCCAAATACACTTTAATCAAATCTATATTTAAGACACTGCTGTTCTATTAATAACATTTTCAGTGGTCCAGAGGCTCAAACTTTATGTGGCTCCAACACAACCTTATCGTTTGAGTATCATATTCTTTAGGCTCACTTTTTTCAATTCTGGGATGTCAACAGCTGACTTAGAAAAGACTTGTCTTTGAGACCCAAGCCAAATGGACTCCTATTTGAGAACATTACCTATCTTCTGTCCAAGGGAGCTCACTATCTAGAGTATCATCTGATCCAAAAGCAGAGAAATGTACCTGGACTAGACTAAGAACTTGGTGAAAATTCACCTAACAGTAACAAAAACAATTTACTCACATGGTGGGGGGAAATACATATATATACACACACACATATATGTGTGTGTATGTATGTGTGTGTGTGTGTGTATATATATATGTATATATACACATATATATATACACACACACACACATACACACACATATATATAAAAGAGAAAAAGCTTAGGAGCCATCACTGAACTATATGTAAACAAATTTCATGTTGGACCACTCCATGACCATAAATACTGTAGCTTTGTTCCTGGAGCAGAGTAGAACTCTAGCAAGTGTGCTTTATGAATTCTAAGCTGATGTATAGCTAAGGGAGTTTAAATCAAGGCAACTCTCTTTAAAGACCAATACAAATGCCTCATAAATCATCACTGCTCTGTTATGTAACCTTGGATAGTTGTCTTTGACTGATTTCCACATTAAAATGTTAATACTACCTACCTCTAGAAGCATTAAATTAGTTAACAATACACAGTAATTTGTGCCATTATTTATCCTTACTGTGTTCTTCTGTACCCTCTTTACCTTAGAAAATCAAGTGTAATTAAATGTAATAGTAATTAAATGTAATAGGCTCTTCAAAATTACAGCCCCCTTTCCCAATAAAAGCCAAAATGTACAAAATTTCTGAACAAATTGTAAAAATGTATCAAACTGTAGCAGTTAAAGTGCAAAAGTGGTTACTTTTGTAACCAAAAGTACAGGGGCCACATTCTATGCCATGTGCAACAATATGATCTAGTGGTCTGTTATCAATGTACTAAACCACCTACAAGGATGGGCAAAAGTAACAACACTCACCTTCTAACGCCTACTCTGCCCAACAAGAACTTCTTATTCAGGATCGAGAAGCTGTGGTTTATCTATACCATGGAACACTACATGGCAATGAGAAACAATGAAATCTGGCCATGTGTAGCAACATGGATGGACCTTGAGGGTGTTATGCTGAGCGAAATAAGTCAGGCAGAGAAAGACAAATATCATATGTGTGCACGTATAGGAGGATTAGGAGGAACTTAACAGAGGACCAAGGGGGAGAAGAAGGGCGGAAATGGTGGGGGAAAGGGGAGAGGCAAACCATGAGAGACTCTTGAATGCTGACAAAAACTGAGGACTGATGGATGTGGCGGGGGAGGGGAGATGGGCATGGAGGGGGGCACTTGTCAGGATGAGCACTGGGTGTTATGTGGAAACTAATTTGACAATAAACTATTTGTAAAAAAAAAAAAAAAAAAAAAAGAACTTCTTATTCAGATGAAATTAATATAAAATGGCACTTAATACTGCCATTAAATAGGTCTTTCATAAAAAGAATGTTATAAATACTTCTCTGTTCCCCACTTCTTTGTAGCTTTCATACATCATCATAGGTCTATGATTGTTTCGCTCATGTTTTAAGACATTATGTCCACATAGATGCTAAAATAGTTACTCTAGGAATCAAATAAAAACAAAATAATTACAGCTTTGATCAGATTTGAGAATCTGAATAGACTGATCATCAGTTTTCAAAACTAATCAGGATTCATTCTAATTTTCATTAGCATTTCAAATTTAAAACCAAAAAACAAAGATGGATTTCATTTTGACATCTTCATACCTTGAAGTCAAGTAGATATGCCTCTTTTAGTAAGCCCCTTTTCCTCTGAAAGATTTGTTTTTTACATTTTTTTAAAGTTTTATTTTTGAGAGAGAGAGAAGACAGACCATGTGGGGGCAGGGGAGGAGCAGAGAGGGAGGGAGACACAGAATCCAAAGCAGGCTCCAGGCTCTGAGCTGTCAGCACAGAGCCTGATGCAAGGCTGGAATTCATGAACCTTAAGATCAGGACCTGAGCAGAAGTTATACACCCTGAACTGAATGAGCCACCCAGGTGCCCACAAAAGAGCCGTTTTTAATGCAGTTTGGGGAGTTTAGAATCCAATCAGTAACCTGGAGACAATACTGGGCAATAGCATTTTGGATTAAATTAATTCTGGACAAGTGTTGGATTTGGGATTTTTTTTAATCTCTAGAGGACAAGAACAGTCATGTGTCACATTTAGCATTAGTTTAATATTTTGTCAATATGCCCAGTATCAAAAATAGATACTTTGCAAAAGATAAAATTTACATAGTTTTCAAACTGATAATTTAAAATTGCATTGATCAAATTAACAATGTTGACCTGATATGATAATCTATAAAGTCAAGTTTTCATAACCAATGCTTAGTTCCATCTATCCTTCAAAGAACCAATCTTCTTAGAAGTAAACTGCCCATTTTAGATTTGAATTCTTCTTAAAAAAATTTTTGTTTTATTAATTGAACAGCTTCAAAGAAACATGAAACTTAGTCCCAGAACATAAGTGTAAGTCTTATTTACTTCCTAATAGCTTGAAACAACTTGCTCTCTATATAAAGCTTTTCCCTTACCCAAAGGTTCAATGCTACTACTTTCTAAATAAAATAAATAAGTACAAAGTATTAATGTAAGCCGACAAGAGGATTTAAATATTAATTTAAAGAGATATTTTGATGCTACCCATTTTCAAAATCAGCAACTTTTGTGAAAGCGCTTCTGAAACCAGGCAAACACTGTTATGAGCTTTTAAAGCGCAGTCAATACAGAACTAGTTAGTAATCATTTAACAGGCAGTGATGATCTAAAATAGGGGCTTCTTGAGCCGGATTCATTCTCTATGCCTAGCCCTCCAGATGCGACCGCATTCCGCCACTCCTTTCATGGGAAGTAGGGTCATAGACAAGATACAAGGCTGCAAACTTGGCCCATTTAAGTTCACATTAATGCTTCATTTCTACCTCATACTTCCTCCACCCGGCCCCCATCCCTCGGAAAAACAACACAGCTAGATAAGTAACCTATTTTAGGGAACTAATTTGTAAGAATGCAAAAGTCCTAACAGAATTAAAAAGATTGCAGGCCAAATCGTTTATTTTCATTTTAGGACGGTTTACAGGATTAGATTAACTAGGATAAATCCTCCCCTGATATGAAGGACCCATCTAAATTCTAACTGTACTGGAGGTATACACACACAAAATATTTTGATAATAACAGCTACCATGAGATTTTAGATGCTTTAATTCTTTAAAGTCCCAGCCGTAGAGGCCCTGCTTCATCACCCATCACCTAACATCCATACTTTCCTCGGGTACCAATAAAAGGATTAAGACCAAAGATAAGCAGGTGGAAGTTTGAAAGCCAAGGGCTGGATTTATTTACTCACTATTAATTTCCATATCCCACCACCTCCCTACAACTCTCAGTAAAGTTCAGGACAACCCACACCGGGGTCTCCAATCAAGCCCAGGCGGCGGCCACGTGTCTAGGGAAGCCGCCCGGGGTTTCCCCTCCCAGCACAGTCGCCGCCTCCAGTGGGCGGAGAGCCCAGGAGCCTCGCAGCCTCCCCGCCCCCTCCGGGCCCCGTCCCTTCACATCCCCTCCCTCCCATCGGAATTCGCAGCCTCCGCCGTTCTTTCCATCCCCCAGCGGCCTCCCTCCGGGGATTATTTTGGAGAAAGCGGGGGAGCCGAGTAGGCGGTGGGCTCGGCGCTCGAACCCGGCCGGCACCCCAGACGTCTCCCGGTCCCCAGCAACACGGCCGCCGCCTCCTCGGAGCGCCTGAGCGGAACCGCGGCCTCGCTCCCGTCCGCGCGGAGAAGCCGGTGGGGCTCAGGGTACCTCGGCGCACCGCAGCACGGCCCTCGGGCCTCCCCGGCCGCTCCCGAGTCTAGCGCCAGCCGATCCGGAGGCCCTCGCAGACTATGGGGACGAAACTCCGCGGACCGCTCGGGCTCCGGCCTCACTGAGCGTCCCGGGAGGCCCCGTAGGCCAGCGGCCCCCGCAGCCGGTTCCCCGTCCCTCCCCGCCGCGCAGGCCGCCTGACCAAGTCTACGTTCGCCCCTTCCCTTCGAGACCCCCATCCGTTACCGGTGGCGAGCACGGGGAGCCAGGCGGCCGGAGCTGCGCAGGCAGTGACTCAGGGCGGCGGCGGGAGGAGCAGGAGGCGGCGCCGCGAGCAGATGGCGCTAAAAAAGACCCGAGAGCCCGCCGCTCGCGCTCATATACAATTAGCGTCAGCACGTAGGGCCCGCTCCGCCGCCCCCCCAGGCCTCGCCGTCTCCTAGCAACGCGGGCGGGAGGCGGGCCCAGGGCTGGTTGCCTAGCAACAGAACTGTCCTTCTCTCCTGACGACCTCCACACCCTCCGCGCCTTGCTTGGGGTCCCCGGCTTCCCGCCTCCGCCCCCTGCTACGCACCGCGCCATCTCTTTTCTCCCCGTCGCACTGGAAAAGAAGTCTCTTTGACCCCTTCGGTCCCTGGCAAGGGCCGTGACCCGCACGCCTCGCCCGTGGCCCACCTCTCTCTCTTCGGCCTGTTGCAGCTGCCGCGCGCCCCTGTCCCGGCCTAATTCTTGCAACTCCCTGGTCCCCGGCAACCATTTTCTCTCCCCGCTCATTTTTTCCCACTCTAAGAACAAGAGTTCTTATCCCCTGACCATCTTGGCGACGTCCTCTGCCGATTTTGCTTCTCCTAAGTCGGTGGGTCTCAGTGGCTTGCGGGCTGCCTCCTCATCCCTACCCCTCCATCCTTTTACCTAACGTGCTACACGTTAGGTACTTTTGATGAAAATGGCATTATTTGTTTATTGTCTGTATGCTTTATAATGAGGACACTGTTGTTTCATCTTGCTGAAAAAGTAAATTTTATGTAAATCCTCGGGCCTGTGAAACACCATGGCTGTTTTTCACTTGGTGCTGGATTGACTAACGTTAACTCTTAAAACCGTGGTTCTCAGAAGTGTGGTCCTCAGACCCTTTCCAGGGGGAAGTCAAAAGTATTTCCATAGTAATGTGAAGACGTTATGTGCCTTTTGCATTCTCATTCTCTCGTAAGTGTACAGTGGAGTTTTCCAGAAACAACATGACATGTGATATGGAAACATTGAAAAAAGAAGTAGATTAATAAAATCCAGTCACCTGCAGTTAAATCAGGCATTAAGGAGATTTGGAAAAACGTAAAACAAGGCCACTCAATTGTTTTGTAAAGCAGTTATTTTATATATATATATAATGTTCTTTTATGTTATTATTTAATTGGTTTATTGTTTTTAGATGAAATAATGAATACTTTTTAAATTTCTTAATTTCTGATATAAATGTATCTAGAATGCACAGAATAGTTTTTTGGGGCCCCCAGGTTTTAAAGGGCTCCTGAGATAGAAAAAAGTTTGGGAACCTCTTCTCTAAATGCTTCATTCCTTTAAATTTCAAACTGCCTGGAGTCATCTATTGTAATGTTCACATTTAGCAACTGTCTATTCCATTTTAGAGGATACAGCTTTTCTTCTTTGCATTCCCAACCTCATTAAAATTACTTGCCTTTCCCACTCTGCTGCAGATGCCTTAGTTTACCCTTTCATTGTGGTTCTTCATATGCAATTCTTTTGCTTTTTCTCCATCTTCTTTCTTCATAAAGATCCTACTCAACAATGAAGTAAGGTTAACAAGTACTATAATAATGTCAGTAATGACTCCTCATGAAGAATCCACAATACATAAACTAGGGTAGACCAATGCCCAATATCTACGTATACTTGGCACTAATTTCAATAGAAGCCTCAAGAGCATTGCGTTCCAATCAAAGCTATGCACAATGCAAGGTAATTAGCATATTGAAAATTAACTAAATAACTTTCACCTCCTTTCCATAAATCTTTGTGGTGGTAGAACTTCTGAGACCAAATTGAGAAGTTAGCCTTCATGATGGTTTCCGTCCCACTCCAGGGAGCCCCACCAAATTCTGTCACTGGTCTAAATCTCCTAATTTCTGATGCATCAGTTCTCATCCCCATCTTACTGCCTTATATTCTTTCCCCTTTTCTCCAGCCACCTGCCTCCTCCAGCTCTTCCTCCAACTTTCTCCTTCCCTTCTTCCAGTGTATCTTAGCCTATCTAAGAAATGAAACACTATTATATTGTTAATAATGCAGGCCTTTTAACATGATCTTTTGAACCATAGTTTGTAAATCTAAAACTCTACCATTTAAGTCAAGGGAAGGTCAATCATTTATACATTCATTCAACAAATAAGTTAGGAACAACTTGAGACACTGAAAATACAACATGTAATAAGAAAGACAACCTTCTTGGTTTTACTGAACTTATGTTCAAGTGAGGTAGGGCAAGTGACAGATAAGAAATGAAATAATTTTAGATATAGGTAAGTAAAAGAGCTATGAACAAAATAAAATGAGACAAAGGGGTAGAAGTTAACTGACCTGTAGATACCATTGAACTTTCACATTGACTCCTCTTAGACTCCCCAAAATACATAATGCAGTTAACTCTAATTTAATTACAATAAATGGTGCCCCTCATCACTGATCTTGAACCATGTTAAACTTTCTTTTTTTTTTTTAATTTTTTTAAATGTTTTATTTATTTCTAGGAGAGAGAGAGAGACAGCGTGAGCAGGGGAGAGTCAGAGAGAGAGGGAGTCACAGGCTGAAACAGGCTCCAGGCTCTGAGCTGGCAGTCAGCACAGAGCCCGACGCGGGGCTCGAACCCACGAACTGTGAGATCATGACCTAAGCGAAAGTCGGACGCTTAACTGGCTAAGTCACCCAGGCGCCCCTAAACTTTCATTTAAAGTTCCTTTTTACTTCATTCTCCCATTATTTTCACTCGGTAGATTTTTACAGCATTGAAGCCTGGTGGCTTAGAAGTGTGGCTTTGGAGTCAAATCGCCCAGTGTTCATCTTGATTTTGTTGTGAAAGTTGAAACATTTTAAGTTGCTTAACATGATACTTGGCAGAGTTAACACCCAATAAAAGTTAACCATTATAAACTTCTTACTGAGCTTTTATTTTGTTTTTGTTTTATTTAAAGGTTGAGAGAACTCTCCCGAAACTCCCTCTAATAGTATCTGACGGTGTTTCTGTGAAATATTTTATAAAAGCTATCTTGTCACAAATCTTAAAACATGTTTTTCTGAACTGAAATAATCCACATCAATTAACACAAAAGTACTATACTCCACATTTCTAAATTTTGGATACAGACACTATAGAACTCAACCTTTTGAAAAATCGATGACAGATAATTTCTTAAATGTGCTTATGCTTGTAATTCAACCCCTAAATAGTGGGGAAAGTACACAGGCTTGAAAGTTAGGCAGGCATAGGTTCATCCCAACATTCTGTGATTTTGCAAAAGTATTTACACTCTCTGACCCCTAGGCTCTCCATCGATTAAATGCATTAATAAATCTTTTTTTTTTTTAAATTTCTAGGAGAGAGAGACACACACACAGCGTGAGCAGGGGAGGGTCAGAGAGAGAGGGAGTCACAGACTGAAACAGGCTCCAGGCTCTGAGCTGGCAGTCAGCACAGAGCCCGACGCGGGGCTCAAACCCACGAACCGCGAGATCATGACCTAAGCGAAAGTTGGACGCTTAACTGACTAAACCACCCAGGCACCCCAATAAATCTATTTTTTTAAGTTTATGTATATTTGAGAGAGAGAGACAGAGAACAATAGAGGAAGGGCAGAGAAAGAGAAGCCAGAGAATCCCAAAAAGGCTCTGTGCCTCCAGTGCAGAGCCCCACACGGGGCTGGAACTCACAAACTGTGAGATTGTGACCTGAGCCAAAATCAGGAGTCGAATGCTTAACTAACTAAGCCATCCAGGCACTCCATAAAGTGCATCAATGATTCTAATAAAATCATCCTCTTCATTAGCATGAGATAGAGAAATATATGTAAGTCCCCAGAGCAACAACTTGTACTTTAAGTACTCAACGAACATTTACTTTCACCAATTAATCAGTAGGTAAAATGTCTAATGGCACCAATAATAATTAGCATGTAAAAACTGCACAAAATACATATAAATAACTTATTTTTGTTTTTAATCTGGGTAGTTTTATTTTTTCATTTTCCCACCCAAGTTATTATATAAATGCAACATAAAGTCAATCAAAATCCCAGTGGAGAATTTTGGACAAGTTGCCTTAAATTTTTCTCTCTCCATCCAAAAAAATATTAATAGATTTTCATTTGAAATTATCTTTATTTTGCTATCATTTCTTTTTTTTAAAAATGTTTTATTTATTTCTGAGAGAGAGACACAGCGTGAGCAGGGGAGGGTCAGAGAGAGAGGGAGATAGAGAATCTGAAACAGGCTCCAGGCTCTGAGCTGGCAGTCAGCACAGAGCCTGATGTGGGGCTTGAACCCATGAACCTCGAGATCATGACCTGAGCCGAAGCTGGGCGTTTAACCAACTGAGCCACCCAGGCGCCCCTATTTTGCTATCATTTCTAACCGAAATTTGTATAAAAATGAGTGTATATTCACATGCAGTTGTACAAAATAACACAGAAAGGTTTGTGTAAACTTCACCCCGTTTACCACAATGGTAACACCAATTCACAATCTTACTCAGATTTCCCCAGTTTTACTGGATCCACTTGTGCGTGTTTGTGTGTTTAGTTCAACGTTACCATGTGTAAGTATGTGTATCAATTATCGCAGGCAATATACAGAATAGCTCAGTCACCACATTTATCTCTTATGCTGCCCTTTGATGATACACTTTTTCCCAATTTACATGACAAATATGGTTCCACCTTCCCAGATTTTACTTCCCACCCTCCACCACACCCCCCCCCACAGCTTCACAAATAGACAATTTAGGCAGAAAATAGGCCATTGTGTGATCTTCAATAGTTTTTACCTTAACTATTTATTTGCAATAGCTTTGCAACTGGTCTCCCTAATACTGACCTTTTATTCCTCTCTGATCCACATTGCCGAAGTTATGGTTCCAAATACAAATCCAATCTAGTCTACTTTGTCATAAACCCTGCAATGGCTCTTTGATGTCTGCATGACAAAGTAATGCCAACAAAGTCCATCTTCATCTGAATCCATCCTATTTTTCTAGCCATATCTCCCACTACCCGCTGTCATGAACCCCATACGTTATGACTTTAAATTTCTCGCTAGACAACCCTCAACAGCCAAGTGTTTTGACCTTCTGCTCTCCTCTTCAACTTTTCTTTCAAAACAAGCCCAAGTTTTTATCTGTCCTAGAGAACCTTCCCTAACCCACCAAGGCAGACCTGGTTGCACACTCCTGTTTGTTTTCAGATAACTTTTTTGTATGTATATTTGCATGTTCGCATGTTCCCATGTTCCCTTCTTCCCCAACACACACTATACTAGATTATTAGTTTCTACAAGGCAGTGCCGTTATTTTTGTATACTCCTGGCTTGGATAATAACAAGCAGGACAAAGGCCTTCAATAAATATTTGTTTGATAGAATGAAGTGAAAGAAAGGAAAGAAGCAAAGAAAGCACATAAAGGAGGAAGAAAGGAAAGAAAAATCATTGAAATCAAACTGGAAATCATAATACTTTATTAAGTGATTCTTTTTTGAAGACAACTATCAATTCTACATTTATCATAGAGTCCATGTAAGAAAATTTGACAATCTAGTCCATGTGAGAAGATTTTTGGATACAGTGTAGATGTTGTATGGATATTTCTTGAGATAATAGTTCTCCTCATCTATAAAACAACTTGTTAGTAAAAATAAGGAAATATTGCAATCTTTGAGATCATAATGAATAAAGAAAATAAATTATATGGTATTCTTTGAAGATAATTGTTGGGAGATATTATTGGGAGAGTAGCGAAATGTGATGGATGCATATCATAGAATATTATGTAACAAAGTGTCAAATGTAATATGGCAACAGGATAGATCTGTAAAATGCAGTGTTTGCAAAATAAAACCACAATTAGATAATATTTCACACCTGTTAGAATAGCCCAGATTAAGACAGAACAAATGGTACAAAATGCCAGTGAAGATGTAGAATAATAAGAACTCTTGATCATTGCTGGTATGAATACAGAGTGGTAAAGTCAGGGGCAGCTGGGTGGTGACTCAGTCAGCTAAGTGTCTAGCTTCAGCTCAGGTCATGATCTCATGGCTCGTGGGTTTGAGCCCTGGGTCAGGTTCTGTGCTGACAGCTCAGAGCCTGGAACCTACTTCATATTCTGTGTCTCCCTCTCTCATTCCTCCTCCCCTGCTCGTGCTCTGTCTGTCTCTCTCTCAAAAATAAATAAACATTAAGAAGAAATGTTATAGTCATCCTGGAAGACAGGTTGGAGGTTCCTTATAAAGTTAAATATACACTTACCATTTGATCCAGCAATCTCACTCCTGGGTATTTACCCAAGTGAACTGAAAACTTATGTACAAACACACACACACACACACACACACACACATGCACACACACCTTGAGGTGAACAGTTATAGAAACTTTATTCCTAACTACCAAAGATTGGAAGCAATGAAAGTGTTTTCCACAGATGAACAAATGAACAAACAGTGTACAATGGAATACTACTCAGAGATAAGAAGGAACAAGCTACTAATTCACTCAACAACATGGGTGAATCTCAAATACATTTCTGCTAAGTGAAAGAAGCCATATTCAAAAGGCTATATATGATATCATTCCACTTATATGACATATGGGAGAGGTGACATTATAGGGATAGAAAACATATCAGTGGCTGCTAGGGATTCAGGAGGCTTGAAGAATAGATTCTGAAGGTGCTGGGCACAAGGGATATTTTATGGTAATGGGACTGCTCTGTACTCTCTCAGTCATGAATACTTACAGACTTTATACATTTCTCAAAATCTATTTACTGTGTTCAAATTTTTAAAAATCAACCAAGATGTTGGGGGATCCTAGGATGGGATTCAGACTGACAAATTAATCTAACTGTATTACAAATACCATTAACAGCATAGGTAATAAAGGAACTGACTTCAGAAAACAGAATTTTGACTAAATACTATAAGACTGAAGGTTTAGGGGCGCCTGGGTGGCTTAGTTGGTTAAGCGTCCGACTTTCGCTTAGGTCATGATCTCGCGGTACGTGGGTTCGAGCCCCGTGTCGGGCTCTGTGCTGACTGCCAGCTCAGAGCCTGGAGCTTGTTTCAGTCTGTGACTCCTTCTCTCTCTGACCCTCCCCTGCTCACGCTGTCCCTCTCTCTCTCTCCTAGAAATAAATAAAACATTAAAAAAAAAAAAGACTGACGGTTTAAACAGCTGTACGTAAACATTGTATTCTATTCGGTAAATTTGTTCCTTATAGAGGTAATTACTAGAAATTCCAAAACTAATTTATCTGTAAATGAGGTGTTTGTATTCATTTGCCAGGGCTGTCATAACCAAGTACCAAATTGGGTGTCTTAAGCAACAGGAATTTACTGTCTCACTGTTTTGGAGACTAGGTTTTGACAGAGTTGGTCCCTTCTGAATGCCATGAGGGAAGGATCTGATCTATTCCAGGCCTTTTTCTTTGGCTTGTAGATGACTTTCTTCTTTTAAAAAAAAAAAAAAAAAAGTATGTTTATTTATTTTTGAGAGAGAGACAGACAGACAGACAGAGCATGAGCAGGGTAGGGACAGAGAAACAGAGAGGGAGACAGAATCTGAAGCAGGCTCCAGGCTCTGAGCTGTCAGCACAGAGCCTGACCCAGGACTTGAACCTATGAGCCTTTGAGCTGTGAGATCATGTCACAACCTGAACTGAAGTCGGCTGCACAGCCGACTGAGCCACCCAGGTGCCCTAGATGACCTTCTTCTACCAGGAGCTTCCTATTGTCTTCCCTCTGTGCTGTGTCTGGGTCCAAATTCCCCCCCTTTTTTTTATAAGGATGCCAGTCATATTGGATTGGGCTCATTCTAACAACCTCATTTTACCTTGCCTTGCTCTTACCTCTATAAAGACTACCTCACATTATGAGGTACTGGGGCTAGGACTTCAACATATAAACTTTGGGAGGACAAAACTCAACTTGTACTTATTAGGGTCAAGCAAATAAATAAATAATTGTAGATAATGGGAGCTAAGTCTCTCATTATCAGAGAAGAAAATCAAAATAAGCAAGGACAGAGGCTAATATGAGCCCGGTGGTGGATTGGGTCCAGAGATATCAGTATAATTTCATGTTGATAGATAGATGATAGATGATAGATAGATAGATAGATAGATAGATAGATAGAGAGATAGAGAGATAGAGAGATGATAGATAAAAGATATGTGCATTAATAGGTTAACTATATATGCATATATTTCCTAGCTCTGTCCATTGAGAGGGCTTAGAAGCAATGACACTCTAGTAGCAATAAACATGCCCACCACCAAGATTTCTATTTCTAGACACCATTTTTTCAAGAGAAGGAGATATAGCTGATTCTAGAACTAGTGAGGGAAACTACAAGACAAGTCTGGAACATCCTATGTCATTATAAGTTTGAATAAACATAAAATAAAAGTGATGGGGGCATATCAGAAGGACACAAGAGTCAATCTGAAAGAGCTCCCAATGGCCAAGTTGGAACAATTCAGCACCAAAATAATGACAGTATTGGATTATAACCCAAGAACAAAATAAACATTTGTGAGTCCATAATGATATAAAAACTATTGAACAAAAAACAAGAAATAGTGGAGAAGGGACAAATCTTCCTTATAGAAGAATTCCAAAGAATCCATGTAGATACTTTCTACTCTAGGAAGTGAAGATTAATTCCCTTCTCTTTGGTTGTGGATTGGATTTAATGACTCACTTCCGAAAAAGAGTAAAGGGGCGCCTGGGTGGCTTAGTTGGTTAAGCGTCCGACTTTCGCTTGGGTCATGATCTCGCGGTTCGTGGGTTCGAGCCCCGCGTCGGGCTCTGTGCTGACTGCCAGCTCAGAGCCTGGAGCCTGTTTCAGTCTGTGACTCCCTCTCTCTCTGACCCTCCCCTGCTCACGCTGTCTCTCTCTCTCTCCTAGAGATAAATAAAACAATAGAAAAAAAAAGAGTAAAGAAAGGGAAAAATTTTAACTTTATAGTAGAGAAACATGACAAATGTCAGCTTAACTAAAATGATCAAGGTTAACATGATCAGTTATAAGTCATGTTAATATCAAGTACTCCCTGATGGGATGAAGCAGGAAATAGTATTAAACAGATATATTTTTAACACACTGTAGGGGGTGGGGTGCGGAAGGGTAGAAGGGAATGAGAATGAAGTATAGAAGTAAAAGGGAATCAATTTCTTGAACTAGAAAGGTCTTATCAGGGACTTAGGAGGAGTTACAAGATAAGTTAAGAAAAAAAGAAAAAAAAAAGAAAAAAGAAGAAAAGAAGAGTGGAATGTGGTTATTCATCTTTTGCCAATACTCATTCCTCAATATTCTATCTCCGCAGAATCAAATTGTGATTCATATTTTAAAGTTAGTTCTTAAAGCTAGAAGCACCAAAGAGCAGCAAAATTAGATTTGTCATCAGTTGTGGCAGAGTAAATTTGAGCAATTGCTGGATACTAGAGATAAAATATCAAAATAAATTTAAAGTCGACAGTAACAATAACAGTAATCGCTAATATTTATGAAAATACCTTCTTTGTGTCACACATTGTCCTGTAATGTTTTACAAATCCTACCTCACTTAATCCTCACAACAACCCTATGAGACACCACTATAATTATCCCCGTGTTATAGGTGGGCAAATTGAGGCTGAGAGAGATCCGGGACCTGTCCCTAGCCCGCACAGCCCATCTGTGGCAGAGTCTGGATTTACATTGGCAGAGCCTGGCAGCAAAGCCAGAGCCTGTAATTATCTCTTCTCTAGTTAAATGAATAAGATGTCCCAGCTCAAGGAATTCGCTCCAAGAGAAACAGACCTGTGAACAAGCAGTTACAACTCAATGTAAGTGCTAATAATGGAGAAGTAGGTATTAGAAAAGAGGTCTCAGAAGAGACATTGAAACCAAATCTTGAAGGGGAAGTAAGGATCTGCTGTGTGATGAGAGCAGGATGGCATTTCTGGCAAGAGAATCACCGTATGGAAGAAGTTTGGGTCTAGTTGTTCAAGGTCATGTAAGAAATACAGTGTGGAATACAAAACCACTCAAACAATGACTTCCACCTTTGAGCATGGGTTTCATATTCAAAAAAACTCTAGCCAAGTCTTATAATGGGTTAGTACCAAGTATTTGTCAATTCAGTTTGGGTCTATCACTCTCACATACTTCAGGTGTCAAACCGAACCTCTATTTAACTTCAGAAATGTGACATCTTCGTAATGAAGAAGGTACATTTACATAGTTTCACACAATCAAGGTTGTGTTATTTTTTTATTATTACCGTTTATCTATTTGAAGAGGGAGAGAGAAAGAACGTGAGCAGGGGAGAGACAGAGAGAGAGAGAGGGAGAGAGAGGGAATCCCAAGTAGGCTCTATGCTGCCAGCACAGAGGTCAATATGGTGCTTGAACCTATGGACTGTGAGATCATGACCTGAGCTGAAAAGAAGAGTTGGACGGTCAACCAACTGAGCCACCCAGGCGCCCCAAGATTGTATTCTTTACAGGTCATGAACCAGATTAAATATCTTTTCCAAAATTTCATAAAACAATCTCTTTTAAAAACAGTTTCAAAAAATATGTCACAAAAATCCAAGAGAGAGTAACAAAAGTAGAGGCTGAGGCAACAAACACTACCACTTAGTATGTGTTGGGCATTGTTCTCAGTTGCATCCACATTTTAGCTCATTTACCTCTCAAAACAACCCTGTGAGGTAGCTACTTACCACTATTTCATAGATGAGGTCACTGGGATACCGAGAAGTTAAGTAACTTACACGAAGTTGCAATTAGTTTAGTAACCGGTGGAGGAAGGATTCAAGAAACTCAGGTAACCCCAGTCAGAACAGAAAAGAGTGATGCAATTTCTGTGATTCATTTCGTAATTCAACAAACAGACTCTGATGCCACTGCCAGGCCAGGAATGGATTGTGTGAAGTCAGCCAGGTGTAGGACAGCAAGGAGTGGTAGGGACTGTGGATGGCAGGGACGTTGAAGGGAAAGGGACCAAGAAGGCAGAGAAATAGGGGGATCCCTACTTCCTGCCCTCATCTCTCAAAGAGGGGCTGAAGCCAAAAGACTCTAAACCCCAAGAGTCTGGGAGGAAAGGAGACAGAGTCCACCAGGAAGATGGTCTCATAGGGCTACTTCAAGGAACAAACCAATGCACACATGATGGAGAGTCCAAAATTTCACTACGAGCAGGGAAATAAAATAACCAAAATCACAAGACAGACCAGGGGATGCCCTTAAAAGAACATTTCCTGAACGGCCAGGCCCAGGACAGTGCATGAGCTTTCTTTAATATAGCAGTACTCGCAGGTGCAGAGCACATAACAAGCCTTTAAAACTTAGAAGAGACAGAGAGTGAGCCAAAATGCCAAAACAGGACTGCGGACAGCAGGAGACCATAGGGCTCATTTAAAGCGGGAAGCTACTCCTCAGCTCCAGCCAATTGTCACATGGCTTCGGTACTATAAGATTTTCCAGTTTTTCAAGAGAAACTGACTTATATGAAATCTTCCAGCTTGGGTGGAGGACTGCATGAAGGGAGCTCAGTTCTGGACGTGGTGATTGGGATGGCTGTGATTGGTTCCCACAGCCAGAGATCTGAATGTGGAGTTCAGGAGAACAATTTCAGGGGCAAGTCTGGATTTAGAAATCTTCAACACAAGGAGTGCAGATGAGGCTGGCCAGGGAAAAGGTAGGGAGAAAATAAGAGGGCCAGAACTCCAGCGTTTTAAAAAGTTGGCAGGGGGGCGTCTAGGTGGCTCAGCCGGTTGAGTGTCTGACTTCAGCTCAGGTCGTGGTCTCATGGTTCGTGGGTTCGAGCCCCGCGTCGGCCTCTGTGCTGACTGCCAGCTCAGAGCCTGGAGCGCACTTCATATTCTGTGTCTCCCTCTCTCTCTCTGACTCTGCTCTGCTCATGCTCTCTCTCTCTCTGTCTCTCAAAAATAAATAAAACATTAAAAAAAAATTAAAAAAAATAAAAAGTTGGCAGAAGATGTTGAGGCAGAGGAGACTCGTATCTGAGATGCCAAAGGAGGAAGGTGAATCAGGCGATATCTATCAGACTACTCTTGTTAAGAGTCAGTGTACTGAGGGGCGCCTGGGTGGCTTAGTCGGTTAAGCGTCCAACTTTCGCTTAGGTCATGATCTCACAGTTAGTGGGTTCGAGCCCCGCGTCGGACTCTGTGCTGACTGCCAGCTCAGAGCCTGGAGCCTGTTTCAGTCTGTGACTCCCTCTCTCTCTGATCCTCCCCTGCTCGCACTGTCTCTCTCTCTCCTAGAAATAAATAAAAATATTAAAAAAAAAGAAAAAGAAAGAAAAAGAGTCAGTGTACTGATTTCGTTGGGGAGAAGCCATCTCAGGCACCAGTAAGAAGAGATATGATCACTAAGTTCAAAGAATAATTTTTTAAAGCTCTAATTTAAAAGGCAGAAGTATTTTGCTTCAATTTTTTCTAATTTATATGATATTTTATTAGCGTTATCATTCCAGGTCCATGTCTTCAGGTGTTCTTTCTTAACTGATGTGCTCATAAGACATTCGGAGACTCCTGAAATACCAAATTTTACCAGAACCACCAATAACAAAAAAAGCTGTAATTTTGTGGGAAAGTGATATTCATTTAGATGTAACAATGACATCAAAGCATTTTTCATACCTACAAGTTAAAATGTGGTTCACACATCACAAATTATTTATAACTTTGCTCAGACATAATTTGACAGTGAATTTAGGACCCTTTGTCTATGAACAAAGGAAGTAAAGGAACCTTTCAACTTGTTGGGTTTCCAGGGAGCCAGTAAATAAAACCCATTTTCCCTGCCTGAGTTAGAACCAATTGAAAGAGAGGTGGAAGAAGCAAGCAAGTGGAGATCAAAATAGTTCCCTTCTTACAAGAAGGAAGGTTGGAGAACGTATATCTGCAGTGGACAGGCTTTGCTCATACTTCACCTGTGACTAACACAGGCCTCCCTGGCCCTGAAAACCTTTCTAAACTCTTAGCAAGGCAGAACTCAGACCTGGACAGACAAGTTCTGAAGAAAAGGGAGCCCAAGAGGAGTTCTTCCTCCCAAACCCCTCAGTCAGGTACATCACTCCTTCTGCCCTGGGGATAAACAATCCAGAGGAAAGAGTAAAACAGGTTTTTCTGGTGGAGTTTCTTCCACACTGAAGCCTGAGGCCAGAGAAATGGAGGCCCCTAGTAACACTCCCTACTTCCTTATCTCCCTTCAAGTTCATCCTACAAGGTACCTCCTATTATTCTCACATAGCTAGCAGATGACTAAACCAGGACTCAGACCCAGATCACGTGATTTCAGAACAGTGACCTTTATATTCCCTGGGAGGCTGTTGGCCAGGGGTCTGTGATTGAATATTATTCCATTTAATAATCCCATTTAAATTCATTGGGTGGGCAGTTAGGAAAGAGTCAGTAATGAAATGGCCAAAACAAGCAGTGTACGGGGATCCAGGAGACCACAAATATGGTTGCGACAAAGTTACCAGCTCTTTGTTTGGCAGTGGTCAAGACACTAGATTCATCATCTGTAAAACCAGTTCAGCATTCAGCAAGTCCTGCCTTTCTACCAACGTAGAGAAGCAAATAAGATGTTTCATAAAGGTACTTTGAATAGCATCATACTATATTAAAAGATATAGTAGTTACTTCAATAACTACTACTTCAATAACATTAAGTAAAACAGGAAACCAGACTCTGTTTCTGAATGATTATGTTTAAAAAGCAAATGCTAGGCACAACTGAGGGGCTCAGTTGGTTAAGTGTCTGACTCTTGATTTCAGCTCAGGTCATGATCTCAAGGTGTGGGATCAAGCACAGCATCAGGATTCTCTCTCTCCCTCTCTCTCTCTTTTCCTCCTCCCCTCAATAAATAAATAACTTTTAAAAAAAATACAAAATTTTTAAATTTTAAAAAGTTAAAAAATTAAAAGCAGATGCTATAGAGTCAGGCAGTGGTCAATTTAAATCCCAGAGTCCTCCACACACTAGCTGAGTAAGCCTGGAGAGAGATCATTGAATCTTTCTGAGCTTTGAAGGGAATCAGAATATGCTACCCCAAAATATTCCGCTTTGGCATAAGGATTATTTTGAGTCAAAGGCAACTGAAAGACAACAGATACCAAAAGAGTTCTTTGCCTTTCCCTTGTTGCCTAAAAACCAGGAAATAAATTTCCCTTTGAGGAAGGTAACCCTCCTGTATCAAGGAAAGAAGAGCGACTCCTACCATCAAAGATGGGGAGTCAATACTAAGATGAGTTTGTATAAACAGACCTTACTAAAATGCCTTTATCTTCCATTATTCCCCCCATATATTCCCTAGTCATTCACCCACAATTTATCATCCCTTGAAGTCCAAATTCTCTTTCCTTAGTTAAGGAGGGTATAAAAGTTCTTGAGTACCATTGAGTTTTGCTTATTTTCTGTAAGCTCCTGATCATGTAGATATTAATAAAAAATGTCTGTCTTCTCACCTGTTAATCTGTCTTTCATTACTTTAATTCATAGCCCATCATGCACTGAGTCTACAAGAGCAGAGGAGGGGCACCTGGGTGGCTCAGTCGGTTAAGTGGCTGACTTCAGCCTGGGTCATGATCTCACAGTCTGTAAGTTTGAGTCCTGCATCAGGCTCTGCACTGACAGCTCAGAATCTGTGTCTGCCCCTCCCATGCTCATGCTCTCTGTCTCTCAATAATAAATAAATATTAAAAAAAAAAATAAGAGGAAAAGTTTTTCCTCCCCCAAAAAAGTTTTTCCTCTTCTTCTGAATATGTGAATGCTTATATTCTTTTTACCTAATAGGATTTTGTGCAGATTATATAAAGGGCCTGTCACACAATTTACTCAATAATTGTTAAGTTTCTTCCTTTTCCTTGTTCTAATCTAAGATCAACCTTATCTGCAACAGAATTTACCTTTTTATCAAGTGAATTTTATGTTTATAAACCATTTAACGGTAAAAAGGTAGTTTTTTTGAGTAGTTTTTCGTTTTTGTTTTAATGTTGGATTGATGGACTAATTAATTAAACATGATTACATGACTCAACACTGTGGAAAAATTAACAACCATTCTTGATACTCCTTAGTAGCTGTCTTGAGTCCCTGAATTTTAAAACGCTAGTTCTTCTTAACATTTTTTTTCATGTTTATTTATTTTTGAGAGAGAGAGAAAGAGCACAGGAGGGGAGGGGCAGAGAGAAGAGGGAGGCACAGAATCCAAAGCAGGCTCCAAGGTCAAAGCTGTCAGCACAGAGCCCGATGCGGGGCTTGAACCCATGAACCATGAGATCATGACCTGAGCTGAATTCTGATGATTAACCAATTGAGCTACCCAGGCACCCCTAAAATACTAGTTCTTATCAAACTAATTTATCTATATATTAAGAAGTTTCTTCTGTTAGTTTCTAGCATCAGCACATAAATATGCTCATCATTAATTTAGTCACTCAATTAGTAAAGTCCTATTAAGCAATTGCTGGATCTAAATGTTGGATTTTGTAATGCTGGGAACATGATTTTGTGATCTAGTTGGGGATATATCCCAAATAAACATAATAAAAGAAGAAGTTACTATAACAATAGTACAACAAATAGTATAACAAAGAAACGATAACTCGTGAAAGTTATATAACTTGATCCCTTAAGTTTCTGAGGTGTAGGATGGAAATAAAAATTTTGATCCCATAGGATTGTTAAAATCATTATATAAGTTGAAATTGGAAGAGTGATCCCCACATTCACAGCCCAGTCAGCCTAGGAAGGAGAATACCCCTTGGTGGAGACTATTATTTACCCACTAAAATTCATTTTTCTTTCCTCCCAAGGCTGCCCTCCTAGACTAAATTCCTTAGCCTTCTGCACCTTGAGGTGTGACTATGTTACCAAGTTCTTGCCAATAGAACATAAGCAAGACTAACATGTGCTGCGTCTAGGCTGTGAATGACATGCCTTCTCCATGATCTCATTGTGGTTCAGGTTATAGAGCCTGGTTTGGTGGCTAAGGGTCTTCAAGAATGTAACTGAGGACGTGCTGGAAAGTGATGGAAAACCTAACAGCTATCTTGCTGACTTGGACCACCCTCTTCATAAAGGTTACATGACAAAGAAAGAAACTCTACGTTTTCCAAGCCCCTGTAGCGTGGGGCCTCTATTACTGCAGTTTGGCTTCATCTGAACCAATACAACCTGGTCTAAGATTTCATCTGGGTCCTTGTAAATTCTCAGATGTGCTTTTGTATAATCAAGAATATGGCCATAAGAAGTAAATGGCTCAGTACTGAATCTGTTTCTTATTTCTGGCAGGCCTAAGCAGATAACATGGAAAGCTGAGAGGTAAAATGATGCCCCAAAGAAATTAATACTATTCTTTAAACTATCATGAAGCATTCATTCCAAAGTAAGTAAGGGGGCATTGCAAATTATGGGACAATTAGGAAAAAAATGTTTCTTTCTATTCCTCCTTACAAATATACTAGATATGTAACTAATATTTTGCTAATGTTTTCCCTTCATGTATTTGTGTGTATATATGAGAGGCAGAGCAGCAATATTTGTGATTTGTGTGTGTTTGTCTATGCACATGTATATGAGACAGACAGACGGAAACAGAAACCTAGAGTCACAGAGACACAGTAATACCATGACAGAAAGGGGGGCGGGGGGGAGAAAGAGAGGAGAGACAGAGAGACTCCAGATCCAATAGTTACCTTCTAGATTATTGGACCAAAAAGTAAAGAGGAGCATCTAGAATTCATTCTGGTGGGAAACCTCACAAGGTATCAGATTTGGAGTGCGCACACATATTCCAGCTGTCTTTCAGAACTTGGACTGCTGGGTGATTCTCTGGGGATACCACTAAAGGCTGTTTGTGTCCCTTTGAAATTTATATGTTGAAATCTCACCCCTAATGTGATGATATTTGGAGGTGGGGCTTTGGGGAGGTGATTAGGTCATGAACGTGGAGCTCTCAAGGAGATTAATGCTCTTATGAAAGAGACCCCAGAGAGATCCGTCACCCCCTCTGCCCTGTAAGAACACAGAAATAAAATGGCAGTCTATCAATCAGGAAGCTAGTCCTTATCAGGCGCTAAATCTGTTGTCTTGAATTTCTCAGTCTCCAGAACTGTGAGAAATGAATGTTTGTTACTTAAGTCGCATGGCATATGAAATTTTTGTTATAGCAGCCCAACAGACTGAGACAGACTCCAGCCCCACCCTACAGACACACACAGTTCTGTGGTACTTGGAGTGAGCAAGTTTGTTTACCACTGTGCAGCTCCGAGGCGATGCCTGAATGCTACTTAATTGTAAATAACTCAAACTCAGGGGAAGGGTTCAGGATAACTCTGAGGCAGGCTGTGTGGATAAAGAATGAGTATGCAGAGGAGCACCTGGGTGGCCCAGTCAGTTGAGCTGTTGAGCTTCTACTCTTGATCTTGGCTCAGTCACGATCTCACAGTTTGTTGGATTGAGCCCTGAGTCTGGCTTTGCACTGATAGCACAGAGCCTGCTTGGGATTCTCTGTGTCCCTTTCTCTCTGCTCCTCTGGCTCATTCTCTCTCTCCTCCTCTCTCTCTCAAGATAGATTGATAAACATTAAAAAAATGAGTATGCAGATAGGTAAAGCTCAGAAGAGGGAAATCAGATGAGGAATTAGAGATATGTGTAGTGTCTAGAGCTGCCCCATCCAAATCGGCAGCTACTACTTGCATGTAGTGATTGAGCACCAAAATGTGGTCAGTCTGAATTAAGATGTGCTGCAAATGTGAAAATACACATCAGATTCCAAAGACAACACAAAGAAAGAATTGAAGATACTTCGTTAATATTTTTCCAAGCTAGTTACCTGTTGAAATGATAATGTTTTGGCTTTATTGGACTGAATAAAATACAGTATTAACATTAATTTCTCCTGGTTTCTTTTTACTTTTTTAAATGTGACTATTAGCAACTATAAAATCCCATTTGTGGTTTGCATTGCATTTCTGTTGGACAGCATTGCCCAAGACTGAGGGGGTCAGCAAATGTTAGCTCACAGGCCAAACCCAATCCAAAGCCTATTTTAGTAGATAAAGTTTTATTGGAACACAGCCAAGTCTATTTGTTTGCATATCATTTATGGCTGTTTTCCCTGAAATAGCAGAGTTGAATTGTTTTAAAAGAGACAACCTATTTAAAGCCTAAATTATTTACTACATGGCCATTTACTGAAAAAGTTCTCAAACCTCTAGTCTAGACTACAGGAAAAGTTATATTTAGCATATAGTTTAGAATTATTTTCCCTTGTGGCCTCTGGGTAGCTCAGTCAGTTAAGCGTCTGACTCTTGATTTCGGCTCAGGTGATGATCACACAGTTCATGAGTTCGAGCCCCACATTGGGGATTGTGCTGGCATTGCAGAACCTGCTTGAGATTCCCTCTCCCTCTCTCTGCCCCTCCTTGTTCACTCATTCTCTCTCCCTCTTGAAATGAATAAGTAAATTAAAAAAATTTTTTTCTCTTGACTCCTATAATTTTAGTAACTCCAATTGTACGTAAAACCTGAAAAACGGTATGGGCTGCAACGAGATGTAGGGAAAAATAAACTGAAGACAACAGAAAATGTGATTCCCACCCCCGATTCATCCTTCTCTGCAGGCATGTGTACAGAGGCAGCTGTACCCTATCAAGGAATTTTAGGTAGAGACCAAGATCAAAGAGTGTGTGTGTGTGTGTGTGTGTGTGTGTGTGTGTGTGTCTGTCCTGTTGGAACTGAAAATGATAGGGAGTGGCCCCACACTGACAAAGAGTTCAAAGAAAGACCTCAAAAGCAAACTTTCCATTCTTTATAGGAGAGGGTCTAGCGTGGCTCATAATCAGGGGTGGAGCAGCGGACAGACACTGCACACAGCACAGAAGGGTAGACCAAGAGCAACACCTGTGTAAAGGGCAGAGAGATGTGGGTTTGTAACCCCCGTTCTCCCACTTCAAAGCAATCCCGCTCAAGGGCTGTGAAGATAAATTGAAATCATGCCTAGGGGGCATGCATAGTGCTTGGCACATATCAAGCATTTAGAAGGCTATTACTGTCCTCTTTTACAAACAAAATACAGGTCAATTTAGAGAAAAAGTAGAAATAGTCTTAACTTTAAAAAGTGATGGGGCGCCTGGGTGGCTCAGTCGGTGAAGCGTCCGACTTCGACTAAGGTCATGATCTCATGGTTCATGGGTTTGAGCCCCGCGTTGGGCTCTGTGCTGACAGCTAGCTCAGAGCCTGGAGTCTGCTTCAGATTCTGTCTCCCTCTCTCTCTGCCCCTCCCCTGCTTGTGCTCTGCCTTGAAGATAAATAAACATTAAAAAAACTTATTTTAAGTGGTAAAAGTTTTAGAGAAAACTAGAAATGCAATAAAGAGAAAATGCAGTTTGGGTTTTGTTCCTAAATGCCATCTTAATAAATTAAATGAGGTTGTTTAATAATGCACACTTTCTTTGCTAATGGCTGATGTTTTGATCCTGTCTTCCAGTCCTCTGGAGTGCACCACCTAAGTCTACAGAAAGGACCGTCTGATGAGGAGTAGCCCTACATGAAAATGAAATGCTGCTTTAGTTTGCCAAAAGATTTCCACTTGTGAAATTCTCTCTCTCTTCCATCAGTCTCCTGTGAGAGGCTATTACATTTCTGCTGAGCCTGAAATCTACCACCATCCCCCTTCTCTAGAATTATTCAAGAGTTGAACCATATAATTGACTCCAGAAGGTCACAGCTACATTACTTCCAAGGGGAAGAAAAGGAGGTGGCCCGGATATTTATTTTGTTGTGTGTGTTTTGGGTTTGGGGGAAGGTTGTTTTCCTGCTACTGGAATTTGATTTGTTTCCTGTTTCTAGTTAAATGGTTTGGAACCCTCTTCCCTCTTCTGAGGCTTAGACTATTGCTATTGCCTGTGTCTGTGGGATGTGTGTGTGTGTGTGTGTGTGTGTGTGTGTGTGTGTGTGTGTGTGTGTGTGTGTGTCTATCTATCTGTCTGTCCATCGCCATTAGAACCATGCAGGAACAGTTTGTATCAATCTTAGCAGGCATACAATGCAAGTCTTCTGTCCTGAGTGGTAAAAGGGTGCTCAACTTTGAGATTCTGATTTTCTGTCTCAGTTCATGAAAAATATTAGCCCTAAAACCCATCAGTTTCCCTATGTTTATGAATTCTGAATGCCACCTCTTAGGAGCCTATGAGAAAAGCTCTCCTAGAATCTTGTGAGACTCAGAACTGCAAAAGTAATGCCGGAAGGAAGCTCTGCATTTGACAGTGGCATTCAGATGGCCCCTTATCTGATAACATTCTTTCCACCCAAAGTTCCCAATCCTGTGTCCCTTTCTTGCACTCTCACAAAAGAAGGTTAATTGAAGAGACTGTCTAGGTTTTGGATAAACTCCTGAACTCTGAGGATTTTCTGCTATTATGCTCAGGCTTTCCAGAGACGATTCTCTTTTTGTGATACCTCGGTATATTGGCTGCAACTAGCCACCTTCTCAAAGGTGGAGATGAGGGAAATCCTAGCCGTCCAATTTCTTTGATATCTTGAAAAACAGACACCATTAAAGAGACTTTTTCGAACTGGTTATAAATAGTTAGCAGCTGAAATGATTAAAATTCTTTTCTCAATCTCTTTTTTAAAAACACCGAATTATATAATAATGACAAATACTTATTGAGGGTACTCTGTGCCAGGCGCTGTTCCAAAT
This sequence comes from Proteles cristata cristata, assembly GCA_017311185.1. Classification (NCBI taxonomy): domain Eukaryota; kingdom Metazoa; phylum Chordata; class Mammalia; order Carnivora; family Hyaenidae; genus Proteles; species Proteles cristata. Next base: position 277,754 of record JAESUZ010000810.1, read on the forward strand.
ACCTTGCACATGCCTGCAAGCTGCTACTATTATTATCACTCTTGCTCTACAGATGAAGAAACTGAACCGTAAAGAGGTTGAGTTGTTTGCTCAAGGTCACACAGTTACTAAGTGTGAGAATCTAGTTCAAGAATCTAAAGAGGCTAAGCATGGGGCTTAAATTTGTATTATTCCCTTCCCGACCAAATCATATGGGAAAAGTCAATGAATCACTCTTAGCTTCGCATCTATATTTTGAAAATAACACCTTTCTCACAGAACTGTTATGTAGACTTAAAAAAAAAAACCTATTCTTTATAGAGACACCAGTAATGTAGCATTATTTTTGGAATGAGAAACCTCTCAGCTGTCAGGACAGAATTATTTGTAGCATGACACCTGTAAGAGGAATTAGCAAAGTATCCATTTCTGTTGATAGCTGAACAAATGACTTCTTTCAATTCTACCATCTTAGAATGATCTTGGTATTTCATAAAGTTCTAGGCACCATCCCAAATTGACAGCCAGTAATTTTGATCATTCTAGAGCAGTACTGCCCAATAAACCTTTCTGTAATAATGGAAATGTTCCGTATCTACACGGTTCAACATGGCAGCCACTAGCCACAGGGTAGCACTTGAACAGGAGAAATATGGCAGTAAACTGACATTGTCATTTTATTTAATTTTAACTCATTTTAATTACTTTTAATTTAGATAGCCACCTGTGGCTGGTGGCTACTGAATTAGAAGGCTAGAGTACCAGATGATCTAATCAACCACTTTCTTTGGAAGAAAAACCCTAGCAAAGTTTCTAAGAATTAGAATTTTTTATTTTCTGTCTTAAATGCAGTTTAGGAAATAAAACCATACAACTATTTACCCTAATGAACCATACAGGCATAGCCTGGATCTAAATGATAGATCAATCAGTGTTTTATTTTTATTTTTTAATATTTTTATTTATTTCTAGGAGAGAAAGAGAGAGACAGCGTGAGCAAGGGAGGGTCAGAGAGAGAGGGAATCACAGACTCTGAAACAGGCTCCAGGCTCTGAGGTGGCAGTCAGCACAGAGCCCGACACGGGGCTCGAACCCACGAACCATGAGATCATGACCTAAGCGAAAGTCGGATGCTTAACCGACTGAGCCACCTGGGTGCCCTGATCAATCAGTGTTTTAAACTACATCAACTTTCCATAATTTGGTTGCAAGTCTAAGAAACATTTACTCCTTATTATCACTATCATGCTTTATTCCATCATATCGGAAATATAGGTAGGAATGAAAACTGTGTCATAGACCCATTTCATTTTAATGATTAAGAGGTGATTTGAGAGGAGTTGGGTGGCTCAGTCGATTCAGCATCTGACTTTGGCTCAGGTCATGATCTCACGGTTCATGGGTTCAAGCCCTGGGTCGGGTCTGTGCTGACAGACGCTGTTTCCGATTCTGTGTCTCCCTCTCTCTCTGACCCTCCCGTGCTCATGCTCTCTCTCTCTCTCTCTCTCAGAAATAAAACATTTTTTACAAAGGTGATTTGAATAAATGCTTTCCTGCTACAGAAAACAGGAAAATGAGCACTCCTCTATGTAATTGATATTACTTTGTTTCTTGTAGCAAAAGCCATTCTAAGAAATGATCACACCTAACTGGGTAGTTGATGTCAAAGGTGTTGGTGGCTTTCACCCAGGAACTCAAAGAGCTACACAGGTAGGCAGTTGCAATATTTTAGCAGAACCCATAGGACAAATTAAAAAAGTATCTAAATTCATTTAGTGGCTTGGGAGTTGTAGCTTTTACCTGACTGATTTGGCAGTCCAGGATGATGTGTATTCTCCTGGTCTTTTTTTTTTTTTTTTAATGTTTATTTATTTATTTGTGAGACAGGTGGGGGTGGGACAGAGAAGGGAGAAGACAGAGAATCCCAAGTAGCCTCCCACTGACAGAGGTGAGTCTGATACGGGCTGAACCCATGGACTGCGAGATCATGACCTGTACTGAAGTTGGATGCATAACCAATGGAGCCGCAAAGGCGCCCTTCTGCTCTTTCTATGTGGCATAGAGCGTGGGAACCTCAGTTAAGTACTTACTGACCTTTTTGATAAGAGTTCTGTAATATCCACAAGCACTCTTGCTATCTGCATGTCTCATCAGTTGAGTAAAAATTCTGTCTGGGTCAGAATATGATTGGGATCTTTGCTCCCTGCAATGTGGTATCTAAAGTATGACCATCCCTTGGGGCACCTGAGTGGCTCAGTGGGCTGAGCTTCCAACTTCATCTCAGGTCAAGATCTCAGGGTTTGTGAATTTGAGCCCCACCTCAGGCTCACTGCTATCAGCCTGTCAGTGTAGGGCCTGCTTGGGATCCTCTCTACCACCCCCTTCCTGCCCCTCCCCTTCTTACTCTCTCTCTCTTTCAAAATAAATAGAAAACATAAAAAAATTAAAATATGACTGTCTCTTTAACTATCAACATAAAATTTCTTCATTCCCACACTTACTAGAAGAATTCAGCCAAAATTGTTTGAGATGTCTCACTTCATAATGCTTGCTTAAGCCTCTGAGATTGGGAGAAACTTTTATCATCATGGTCACTATTGGTTCTTTTAGATTCCCTTAGTTTTGTCTCAGTATTGTTAGCTAATAAAACATGCTGTCATTTACTGAGCATTTTCTCTTTCTCAGCATTACATAAGTTATCTCATTTAATTCACACAACAAATATATGAATAGGGAATAGTGTCACATCTCGCAGATACAGAAACCATGGTTCAGAGGAAATGAGTAAATTGCCCAGATCACACAGTTCACATATAGAGTACAGCCAGCAGGCAAACCCAGATCTGACTCCAAAAAATTTTTTTAATATTTTTATTTATTTCTAGGAGAGAGAGAGAGAGACAGTGTGAGCAGGGGAGGGTCAGAGAGAGAGGGAGACACAGACTCTGAAATAGGTTCCAAGCTCTGAGCTGGCTGTCAGCACAGAGCCCGACGTGGGGCTCGAACCCACGGAGATCATGACCTAAGCGAAAGTCGGACACTTAACAGACTAAGCCACCCAGGCGCTCTGACTCCAAAATCGAACAGTTAAATACCAAACTGTATTTTGTCTTGGTTAACTGATATCAATGTACCTGGCCCATGTAATTTGTTATCTACAAAAACATTCTCATTAATTAAATGTAATATAAGCTTTCAGGAAGTTTCCATGAAATCATTCATTTGAATAGTATTTGCTTGTTCTGCACAACTACAGAGGTGGTCTTTTCTGTTATTTGGTGTCTTTGAGTTCAACGCAAGGAAAATTGTTGCTTTATGTGCATGCTATTTTTAGTTAGAACAAAAGCCCAATGTGTTTCACTTGGGCCTTAACTACCAAGAAACTGCCAAATTTATTGCTCAGCAATCACAGTGAACTTATCTCAGGTGCCTAGTGATATCATTTGTTTACTCAATACATAATAATTGTATTAATGAGATCTATTGCGTGTCCGGGGCTATAATCAGAGCGGGGATGCAAAATATGGTGGTGAAGTTGACAGATAGTTCCTCAGGCAGCCCACGGTTGAGTAGGGAAGAAAGAGCTTACATAAACAACAACACAAGGGTGCCTGGGTGTCTCAGTTGGCTGGACGACTGACTTCAGCTCAGGTCATGATCTCACAGTTTGTGAGTTTGAGTCTCACGTTGGGCTCTGTGCTGACAGCTCGGAGCCTGGAGCCTGCTTCCCTCTCTCCCTCTCTCTCTGTTCCTCCCCTGATCATGCTCTCTTTCTCTCTCAAAAATAAACATTTAAAAAACCCACAAATAAATAATTATAATTGTGACAAAAGTCACAAAAGATAGATGAATGGTGGCATAACCTGGCCAGCCAATAGGTCTGGTTTAATGAGCTACTTAATAAGATGGACCTCTAAAAGTGAACTTTGTGATCATTATTCAGCAATCCCTTTATGCACTATTTCACTGTACATAATTTAATGATACATTCATTAGATAACCTATAAAAATAAAATGCATAAACACCCTCTTACTTATCTAGCAATTATTCTTGCATTTATTTTTCTTCCAGTAGAACTCCAATTCCAAAATGGAAAGAATTAAAAATTCTTCTGGAAAGTATACAGAGTAGTTTGCAATAATAAAAGTGGAAATTGAGTAGCAATGATGTCATTGCTTTTGGCATCTGTATTAATTTGGAGAAGACCATGATTAATAGGGTCTTAGCCTTCTGTTTGGAAGTTAAGAATGACAAAGATCATGCCTTTGTGAAATAATTAATTTTTACTTCAGATAGCTATATCTGAATAATATAAAATATTAGTTCCACATTAGGTGAAAAGACTTTAGGAGCTAACCTGGAAACCCAGACAGTATTGATTCTCTTGTGTTGATAGAAAGAGTGTTTAGAGTATAGTAGGCTGTCAACTAATGTTTGTTTAAGCAAGAAAATGTTTAGTTGATGGGGTTCAGAACTGGCTGCCCTAAAATAGGTGTCTTGACATATTGAATATTTTAAGTTGAAAGAATTTGAGAGACAGCATGTACAGGAAAGACTTTCTGACTTTCCCCTAAAACAAGTCATTAGACCTTCCTGTGAGAGGTGCCCTCCCTGTATCCAGAGGGAAGGAGCATCCTTATCCCTCTGGCCTACGACAGACTGGCAGACAGACAGACAGACCCAGAAAGGTATCTGAATGAGCAAGACTTGCTACGTTCCCCCAGTTTATTAGCTTATTCCTTTAGTTCAGGCTTTTTTGTACATTCACAGCTTCCCATGACTTTCCATTCTTCGTTAAACCTAGTATAAAAATACTCAGATTTAACTGTTTCTCCAGGTCTTCATTTCATTATTAAGGCCACCATACCACGTAAAACTTATATTAAATGAACTTGTATGCTTTTTTCCTTGTTAATTTATCTTTTGTCAGTCTGATTTACAGGGCCTCAACCAGAGAGCCTAGGAGGGTAGAGAGAATTTTTTGTCCCCTCCCCAGTAGCTTTCCAAACAGCAACATATATACTTTGGGAATGGTTGAGGGCTCCCAATGTGCTGGAGGTATTTTTATTTACCTCTTCAGGATGAACAAGAAGAATCTGTGAGCACTTGCAACTGGTAACTGTATTGACGTTCGTGGTTTTATTGGAACTAACAACATTTTCTATTGAAAGTGAAAGAATTAAACATCCTCATCTAGGACAAGCTGGAGAAGGATGCCCCTTTTCTAAAAATTGAATTAGAAAGATGATTACAGGGAGTAGAGGGATCCTGGGGCAGAATCTGGACAAATAGACCTGAATGAGTTAAATCGTTCAGTGGAGGAAAGTGAGATGCCTCTAGGTTTTATTGTTGCTCTTCCTGTGACCGAGGGGGCAGACAAGAGAAGGGTGCCAGGGGCAGAGAGGGGGTGCTGAGTAACAAGGCCGGAACCCAAACTGTAAATAGACCTAACGCCTTTTCATGACCCACCTCTGTTAATAGGATTGTACCTGCCTTGGGGTAGACAAGAATCAATGTTATTACAACCTATGGTGATTAATGGATTGGGAGCTGTACTTGGGGTAGGCATCCAGCCGTCAACAGATGCCTAGATGTCTCACAAGTGCAACATGCTCTTGGCTTCATAATCAGTCCCTGAATCAAGTTTACAGACATGTGGCAAAGGCTGAGCATCAGAACCAAAGGTGTAGCTAGTTTCTTTTAAGAAGAGTGTGAGGACATAGGAAACATTCAGGAAATTCAGTAAATAATCATTGATTAAAGTGAAAGAGACCTCTAAGTTGGGAATGTTAACCAGTGAGTGCTTTTATAATCTAAATTTAAGTGAGATAAATGTGTTTACAAGGACACTGAACAAAAGTATGAAAACAACTGTTAAAAAACAATCTATCCAGGGGCACCTGGGTGGCTCAGTCAGTTAAGCATCCAACTTCGGCTCAGGTCATGATCGCACGGTTTGGGAGTTCGAGTAGGGCTCCATGCTGACAGCTCAGAGCCTGCAACCTGCCTCAGATTCTGTGTCTCCCTCTCTCTGCCCCTCTCCTACTCATGTTTTGTCCCTCTGTGTCTCAAAAATAAGTAAACATTAAAAACAATTTTTTTAAAAGATCTATCCTTTTCAATATAGCTAAAAGTTACTCTGTCAATAGGATTCTGAGTTCCCAAAATAAAAAACACTTTAACAATATTTTCCAGTGGTTATTTCTAAAGCACAAACTGAATAGGTGGCTGCTTTTCTCATAAAGTCAATAGAAAGCTCTTAACTCATACCCATGGTGCGTGTACAATAAAGTTCCTTTTGCTATTTGGGCACTGTTCACCAAAAAGACTTCTTAACAGTTTCTCTTTTGCCTTCTCCAGAGATGAGTTTATCCAACCATTTTCATTTCACTTGTCCTACACTTGCTCATAGTTTGACTTTGTTCATGTCATGAATCATAAAATGTCCTCGTTTTTCTTATCAGCAGCCTCCCCTCTCTACCACATCCCAACCTGGTTTTAAAAAAAAAAAAGATCTCAAAAATTTTAAATTCTGCAAAAAGAAACTTAATAGATCAGAAAACATCCAGGGAGGGGCAGCTGTGTGGCTCCATCAGTTAAGCATCTGACTTTGGCTCAGGTCATGATCTCACATTTCATGGGTTCAGGCCCCGCATTGCCCTCTTTGCTGACAGCTCAGAGCCGGGAGCCTGCTTCAGATTCTGTGTCTCCTCTTCTCTCTGTCCCTCCTCTGCTCATGCTCGGTCTCTCGAAAATAAATAAACATTAAAAAAAATTTTTAAAAAAATCCAGGGAGCCTTAGTTGTACAAAATAGACTATTTTGTTTTGTTTACATGATTTATATGTTGACATCACCTTGAGTAATAATAATAGTAAAATGTACTGCTTACAAAGGGTGTTTAATGTTTCCTTTTCTTCTATAGTCTCCTGAAGAATTCCTTCCTTATCCCTAGCCCAACATTTTGAGACCTATTCCTCCCAGAATTAGGTCTTGTTCTCTTTGCTTCCTGGTTCTCTTTTCACTTGCAAAGTATCTTTTTATTTAATCCTAACAAGATTCCACTAAGGAAAAAAAAAAAGAAAGAAATCTGAAAGAAGAAACTTGGCTATCCTTAAAGGTAGATTTCATCAGGATACAATCTAAGAACTCTTTTTTTTTTTTTTTTAATGCTATTCACTTTTGAGAGACAGAGAAAGCAGGGGAGGGAAAGAAGAGAAAGGAAGACAGAAGTTTGAAGCAGGCTCCAGGCTCTTACCTGTCACCACAGAGCCTGACGCAGGGCTTGAACTTGTGAACAGTGAGATCATGATCTGAGCCGAAGTCTGACACCTAACCCTCTGAGCCCCTCTAGGAACTCTTTAATAAGGGCACATGTATACAGAATAGGAATTAGAAACCTGCAAATCCCAACAGAACAGGCTGTAGCCAGCAGACAAAATGTCATCATCCAAAGAAGTTTTCAGAGAGAATCAACGTTCGACAATTTATGTTCCAAAGAAAATGCATTGCAGCAACAAAGAATTTTCCCTCTCAGATTCTGAATGGAAGCAGAGAGAGATGATGACTGCCTATAAAATAAAAGCCCAAGGCACCACTAACCCATTTGTGCTGGTGGCCATAACTACCAGTTTGGTTCATGACACAATTGATTCAGCTGTGGCAATTGCCTTCAACACTAAAGAGAGCATAAATGAATAGATCAATCATGCCCCAGTCCAGTTTGCTAGCCACAGGACTCTAAAAATAAATAAATGTCACCATAGAGAGCTTTAGAAGAGAAATGTTACCTACTAAAAAGGATACATTAGCCCTTTGTGTTTTTCCAAAGTCATTACTGAATGACTAGGGCAATTCATATGTCTTGGAACAACACTGTTTACTTGTATTTTGATCCCTCAGCAGTATTTGGATTTTAGTATTTTTTTTTTCTTAGAAGGGAGGGATAAGAAACAGCCTGTTTCAGAGTTTCCCGAAGTGTTCATGCTTAACGACTGCACACAGAGGATGAGGATTATATTCCTGGAGGTGGGCCAAGGAGGACCTCTTAGGCCAATCTTGGAGACATATGGCCTCCAAATTATTTGCTAAGTAGCCTTCAGTTCTGAGAGAGGATTGGGGCAGGGTGGGAAGTGAGCTTTGACCAAGACCTTTTGTGGATACCAGAGATAGAAAGAAAAGCCTTTTAAAAATCATGATGAGGTGGAAACAGTCTTAGGATGGGCTGAAGGACAAGTATTTTGTCTGTGAAATTCTTTTTGTAGGTTAAAAACATTTTTTATGTTTATTTTTGAGAGAGAGAGAGCGAGAGAGCGAGCAGGGAGGGACAGAAAGAGAGGGAGACACAGAATCCAAAGCAGGCTCCAGGCTCTGAGCTGTCAGCTGCAGCAGGCTCAAACCCATGAACTATGAGATTATGACCTGAGCCAAGGTCAGATGCTTAACCAACTGAACTACCCAGGGGCCCCAAGGTTTTAGTTTGTTTGTTTTAGAAAGAGAGAGAGAGAGAATGAATGTGTGCATACTTTCTCTGAACCTCATGATGCTCAACAATAAAATGTTTGGATGAGAAACACAAATGTCTCAGGGCAATTGTGAAGAATAAATAATAGGTGCTCACTTAATATTTAGTCCCTTTCCTTCCCTTAGTACTATGTGAAAAAGCAGCGTATGGAATTCCCCCTGGCTAGCCTCTAGATGATGAAGTGTAGTCAGAAATTGTTCAAATCACTAGATAATTTTTCATGCAAACCAACAGAGGCTATACATATTATGTTCGCAGAGAAGGCAGAAAAATTAAGTGTCACATGGCACAGTCTTGTCACTAAACAGTATATTCTAAGGCATTATGCTACAGTGTGATTGGTCTGCAGGCCAGTTCTGGGTATTCCTGACTAAAACCCAGGACAACAGGATATATACACACACACATACACACATGCATGCGCACACACACATATGTATATCCTGTTACCCTGGGTTGTGTATATATGTCTGTGTGTGTATTTTGGGAGGAAGCAGAAACTTCTTTAAATTTTTTTAAATGTTTATTTAGTTCTGAGAGAGAGAGACAGAGAAAGAGACAGAGAGACAGAGCGCGAGCAGGAGAGGGACAGAGAGAGAGAGAGCAAGACACAGAATCAGAAGCAGGCTTCAGGCTCTGGGCTGTCAGCACAGAGCCTGTTATGGGGCTCAAACCCATGAACCATGAGACCATGACCTGAGTGAAGTTGGAAGCTTAACCCACTGAGCCACCCAGGCGCCCCATCAGAAACCTCTTTAAGAACATAATTTTTGAGGAATGTCTGGGTGGCTCAGTGGGTTAAGCAACCAACTCCTGATTTCAGCTCAGGTCATGATCTCACAGTTGGTGACTTTGAGCCCTGCGTGGGACTCTGTGCTGGCAGTGAGGAGACTGCTTGGGATTCTCTCTCTCTCCCTCTTTCTGCCCCTCCCCTACACACACTCTCTCTCTCAAAATAAATAAGCTTAAAAAGGTTAATAAAACTATATATATATATATATATAATTTTTGAAACAGAAGGAGAATTCTTGTACCATCATTTTTCTCCCTCTCTTCCTCCCATTTTTTCTACTTATAAAAGCACACCAAAATTTATGCTGAATATTCTCTTCTATGTAGCTCACAGAACTGGACCTCACAAGCCTGACTACAAAACCTCGGTCACACCTGCTTTTACTGCTCGTACAGAAGCCTGAGTTCTTCTCCCACCACCTGCTCTCCCCTCCCCCACCTCTGCCCACCAGACCCAGATAGAAACCAGCCCTTCTCAAAGTATCCCACAGGTGTTTCTGGGAGTCTGCAAGGGCCCTCCTGGTTGTGGTCATAGCACAGTCACCTGCCCTTTCTGCCCTTCCTCCTCCACCTCCCACCTGATGCCCCTCACAAAAGCCTCACCAAGGGCTCTACCTAGATCTGGGCTCCATGTGGTCTCCACTGGTCATCCGGGCACCTGCGGAGTGCAGGTTTCCTTTCGGAAATCAGCTGAAGTGGCCTCCTTTCTAACTTCATGCTACACTTTGCCTACCAGGAATCAAAGCAGTTCTGTTTTGGCCAGAGTTTGAAAGTCTCAGAAAGGGTAAGTTCCATCAGTTCTAGCTAGACCTTCAGATCATGCTCAGAATTTCATCAACTGTCATGAAAACACTACCATTAAATTTTCGTTTTCTCTTCTTTTATCCCAAGGGTTAAAACTCAAACACAGACAAACATTACTACATCTCTTTTCATTGTCTTCCTGGCCCTTCATCTAAAAATGAAGACAAATAGGGGCACCTGGGTGGCTCAGTCAGTTAAGCATCCAACTTCAGCTCAGGTCATGATCTTGCAGTTCCTGGATTCAAAGCTGGCATTGGCCTCTGTGCTGATGCTCAGAGCCTGGAAGCAAGCTTCTGATTCTGTGTCTCCCTCTCTCTGCCCCTGTCCTACTCATGCCCTGTCTCTCTCTTTATTCATTTTAAAAATGAATAAAAATGTTTAAAATTAAAAAAAATAGAGACAAATAAGCACTCCCTCCCTCCGAAAGAAACCTAATGTACCCAGATACAACTCTCCTTCCATAGATAAACTTTTCTTCTTTCTCATTTGCAAATCTATTTTTGTTTTTTTGTTTTTTTAAGTTCCTGGAAGTCCCAGCCCCTTGAACTTCTCCCATGAAGGCTGCAAAGTTTATGCACCATGGAATAATTTATATTTTCATGGACTGTAAAATATAAAATTGCTTGAATCAGTGAAATTATATTTCTGCCCTGTGTTCCCCTCCTTGATCATAATTTTAAATTAAAAATCTTGGCCACGTTTATCCTCATAGCAGCCATATCCATCAGCTATTTATCTGTAATGATTGTGCATTTCTTCCAATTATGAGTCTAGGAAGGAAATAAGAATATATCTCCAGAAGTTATTCTTTCTCTTCTGTCTAGTTCCAAGGATCACACTTCTACCTTAATACATGCATAAGAAATCTAGATGATAATTCAGAAGGCCATGATTTTAATCACAACTCATTTGGGATTAACCAAATGACCTTGACACACCATTTTGTTTCTTTCAAGTGTTTCTAAAATATTTTCATCTCATGTATTTTCCATAAAAATAATATCTACAGTGAGAGTATATACTGATATAACTTTTTTGAGAACAATCTAGTAATATTATCTATGAAAATATTACTAGCAATAACTTTAGAGTTGACATTTTTACCAATTTTTATTTTTTTTTAATGTTTGTTTATTTTGAAGGAGAGAGAGAGACAGAGTGAGAGCAGGGGAGGGGCAGAGAGAGAGGGAGACAGAATCCAAAGCAGGCTTCAGGCTCCGAACTGTCAGCACAAAGCCTGACATGGGTCTGGAACTCACGAACCGTGAGATCATGACCTGAGCCGAAGTCGGACGCTTAACCGACTGAGCCACCCAGGCGCCCCGTACCAATTTTATTCTTATTTGTGTTTATTTTGTTTTTGTTCTTTTGTATTCAGCGTATAGTGTCCATATAACTAAAAATATTGCAAAGGTTTACAAAATATGGAAAGAAAAAAGAAATTTAACCAAAACCCCAGGCCAGGTCAGATTAAAGTCTTCTGAATCGCTGTCTATTATTTTCATGTGGAATTAATTGTGACCGTAAAGTTACATAATTTGTGTAGTTAGATTTGCTATGGTGCTTACAACTCACCCTATCCATCCCTGCCTAAACTCAGTTTTACTTATGGCGAGAATGGCTTCTGCAAATTTTCCCTCTTCATCTGTTACTCTGTGACAACCCTTCCATTAAGGCCCTCACCAAGTCCATGTCACCCCTAAAACCAGCTTCCAGATCCTTCTTTCCCTTTAGTGACTACCTGGTTCACTCATTTGTCACTCAGATGATACCACAGCTGTTGTAAACCATCCTTTTACCTGCTTTTCTGGTCTCCTGGATCTGAGAACTTCTCTGGAATCTAGACTGTGCACCAGATATTTTGCATTCTCCATGATGAGCATGATGCAGCAGACATTCAAAATTTGTTTACAGATATAATAAAGTGATCTTAATCCTATTAATATCTGTTTATTAATACTGCACATAGCATCTTAGAGGAGATGCTTATTATAAAACATATTTCCCGTACTGTGGATTTGAGATGACCACATGGAGTGATGGAACAATGCCTGGCCAGTGGCCACCTTTTCCTCCCAGTGTGGTGGACTTTTAGCTACTCAAAATTCTATTACTAAGCAATTTCCTTTTTAGCATTCCTTTAGAGAGATTCATTTCCCTGAGCAATTAGTCATCTCTGAGGATAATTACCTTTTCCTCTCTTTAACAAAACCGTAGTGACTGAAAGGCTGACACTGGAAAGTGGAGATAAATTCCTTTACAAAATATTTCGATCTGGAGTCCATAATAACTTCTAATTTTAATTTGTGAATTTGTGTGTGTTCATTCATTAATTTGCCATCTGTGACTGTTTTCCTTATAAGTGGTAAAAATTTCAAAAGACATTTTTACAAATGTAAATTATTTTCAATCATATAGTAATTATTATTATAAACAGCTTACTCAGACACCTCCTCACTTGATATTATTAAATTGTATCTAATTGTCCTTTTCTTTGTAATATTTTTCTCTATCAATTTTTTAAAATATTTAATTATTTTTGAGAGAGAGACAGAGGACAAATGGGAGAGGGGCAGACAGCAAGGGAGACACAGAATCCGAAGCAGGCTCCAGGCTCTGAGCCATCAGCACAGAGCCCGACGCGGGACTCGAACCCATGAGCCATGAGATCATGACCTGAGTCGAAGTCGGAAGCTCAACTGACTGAGCCACCCAGTCACCTCTCTATCAATGTTTTTGATATTTAAATTTTTAAAAATCTTCATTACATATTTTCCAGAAGTAAGAATTTTTTTCCTCTATACATTTTTCCAACAGCCCGGTGATGGCCATTTTGGATCTTCATCTAGATTTATCTATCTAGTTATGTATCTATGTATCTATTTATCTATTCATCCATTCATTCGTTTAAGAAATCTCTTCACCCAACATGCGGCTAGAATTCACAACCCCAAGATTAAGTGCCACATGAGCCAGTCCAGCACCTGTGGATCTTCATCTATTTTTAAATAGTCATCTTTTCAATGAAATAACCTTTTAGGGGTGCCTTGGAAGCTCAGTCAGTTAAGCATCAGACTCAATATCAGCTCAGGTCATGATCTCTCAGTCATGAGATTGAGCCCAGAGTGGGGATCTGGGCTGAGCACAGAGCCTGCTTGGGATTCTCTCTCTTCCCCCTTTCTCTGCCCCTCCACTTGCTCACACACATGCATGCCCTCTCTCTTTCAAATAAATATTAAAAAAAAATTTTCATCTTTTAAAAATGTCTTGTTCTTATAAAAATTAGATGACACATGTGCATTTCAAAAAATCAGAACATACAGATAAATTAAAAATTGCCTGGGAGGTTCATTAGGTTGACTATCCAACTCTTGATTTCAGCTTACGTCAGGATCTCACCATTTGTGAGACTGAGCCCCGTGGCAATCTCAGCTCTGTACTGACAGTGTGGAGCCCGCTTAGGATTATCTCTCTTTCTCTCCCTTTGGCTCTTACCTCCCCCCTCAAAATAAATAAATAAACTGAAAAGAAAGAAAAAAAATTTACCAGCCCTGGAAGGATATGTGTAGATTAAGCAAAATGTTCCACAGACAAGAATGAATTACTTTTGTATAGAAACTGATATAAAAAAAACTATTTTCAGATAGAGAGGCAATCAATGGGCAGACAGCCAAAAGTGTAGGGAAAGATTATAGAGGCAATTAATTAATAAAACCATTACGATGTTACTTTTCTGGGTTTTTATGATATTTGCCACCTTTTAAAAATTATAGTTGTTATTTCTTATCTTGTTCTAATAAATATTTGCTTTCAAACATAATTTCATATTTGTGCTTTTGTATTCTTTTTCTTAAAAAGGGTTCCTACTAAACTGTACAAGTTTCAGGCTCCACAAAATCTGGATCAACCTCTGTTAGGATAAATGTTGTTGTTAGCAAAGTATTGTGATTAGATATTGCAAAAAAAGGGGCTAAAGAAACATCCAAGACACATAGGAAAACCACTGGTGAAGCAAAACCATAATACATGTCAAAATGAGCTATTTGGGTCATAATAATTCACACTCTATTCAGAGACCCAGCATTTATGAAACAAGATTTGGATGCTCCCTTTACCTCAGAGCACTGCCTCCTATGCAAATTCTAAGTGACTTACATTTCATTTCTGTACCTGCCATGGAGACTTAACTTTCTGATTTTATTCCTTGAATACAATTTTTGGTTTAAATTGTAGAATTTGTAGATAGTCGTTTGTTTAAATTGTAAAGATTTGTTGGGTTTCTTGCCTAGCTGCACACATGACATCTCCTTTAGACTGAACTCCGGAGCAATCAGGGATCATATTCATTGAGCAATCACTCATCCATTAAAGATGTATTAGGCAGGACATTGCATGAAGTAGTATGAGGGGACGTGAGAGGGAAGGGAATATAAAGATGAATAAGACATTGCTCATGGTCTGCTGAAAGAAGACTCATGGTATAGAAAGAGAGACATACTTAAATGTTGTGCTACGGAGAGGGAAAGTAGTTGATTAGTTGAGGAGGGATAGTCCCAAAAGACTTCTTACAGGCATTAAAATTTAGCTATATCTTGAAAGATAGAATTAATTACATCAAGATAGAGAAGAGTATTCATGGCAAAAAGAACAGTAGCATTATGGCAAACAGGGATGATTAAACATGGTATGTAGTGATAAAAAAAAAGAAGCTGAAGGAGATGTGCACAGGGAAGTATCAGGAATGGGAACAGAGTGTGGGCTAGGGTCAGACCATGGAATTTCTGGCAAGACTTTTAAGCAGGGTGTCACAATTGTATTTGTGTCTGAGAAAGTCCACTCTAGCTAGCTTTATTGGAATCCATGAAAATCAGGGAACTTAATATATGCAAATGTACTTTCAGTTTTGTGGATCTAAGACATTTTTTAACTCAATTTGTCTTGGACTAAGATTTGCTGAGACATGATAACCCTTAAATAGGGTTCAAACCTGTATCGGGGGGATCTGAAGCATAAATGTATAATTTTTATGAGCAGTGATGTCAATGTCAAAATTTCAAATGTTCTGAACCGAGCAAATAATGCTATTATTTAATACTGGTCTCCGTTCACCTGTGGTCCATCCACCTAATCCCCCACCTCTAACAGACTTATGTGGTTTCTTACATAGTATTTAAAAATCATACAGCTCTCATACTACCACATACACAAAAATTCCTTAGGTTTCCACATTTGCAACATTAACTTGAAGTTTAAGATGGAACAATACAGTGTATTTCCCAAAATTCTACACACATTTGTGCCAAATGTATACTTAAAAAGTGACTTTGCCAAAAATTATACCTGTGTAGGTTTTTAGCTTTTTGAAAATAAATCATTATAAAATTACCGTTTTAATTTTGAGCTTTTAGTAGAGAATTAATCATTGAACTATTTTAAAATGTGTTTCTATTTTCATAATCTATCACCTAAGCTATGAATAAAATGGAGAGATTAAATAAAATCCATATAAAAGGTAATACTAAATTAATTTACCTGGCTTTATATGTATTTCTGACCTCGTCTAAAACAAATGACTTGCTTAACTTTTTAATCTCTACAGCAAATATACTTTCAATAATGTCTCAACATAGCAATGTCTTACTTATGAATTAATAGGCATCATCAAATGATAATGATTAAAGGATACACCATACTTATGCAGCATCAACAGACTGAAAATAAAAATAATCCAACAACCAATACTTTTCTTCCTTACTTAAATTCTTGCCTACAACAAGTCTATCCTGATTCCTTCTTTGCCTTGTCTAAGATTCAGGCCCATAACAAAACAGAAAAACATAACCACTAACTATCCTTCATGAACTTCCCAAAGTAATTCTGTCTGCTTGGTCAATTTTAAGTCAAATTTACCCTCTAACTCAAATTGCAAATTAAAAAGTATCTTCACTTCTTCTGGTGGCAGTTTCTGTCTAGTGTAGCATATTGGCTGGATATTATCTACAAATCCATGTTTAAAGAGGAAAAAATAATCTTTTATTTTTTTTATTTTTTGTTTTTGGATACCTCTCTTGAGAGGTAAGGAAATATATGCCACTAATGTGTCTTTATGTTTTTTTTAAGAAAGAAGGAAACCATCTAGATGCATGACAACCAAGTGTTTGCAGACATACCTCCCCCATCCCTGCTTCTCATGGGGAAGCTCTTGCCCAGGTACGCAGGAGACGTGCCAAGTGATGGAAGCGCTGTGTGTAAGGAAAAATGGAGAGACATATGCCCATCAGAATGGGGAAGGGTTTAATCACATGGATTATTTTTTTAGCAGTGACTCAGAATCACAGCTAACGATTAAAGAGTTCTCGCCAAGTGCCTGGTCTTGCTTTGAGTACCTTTTACGTAGACACTCATTTCATACTGTGAAGGTTACATGAGCTCACATGTGTCGGTTCCTTGACACTGTGTCTGGTCCACAGCAAGCACTCAGGAAATTTCAGCTGGCAATTTTTACCTTGTTTTTATTGCACTAGTTTTTCTACAACAGCATCATCATCATAACACTACCTATATTATTATTCCCATTACAAAAAAGGAAACTAGGACACAGAGGGATTAAGTTACTTGCCCAAAGGGACTGTCTTTCTTGGGATTCAACAGCCAAGAGTAACAAAGAGCTCTGGTGGAATACCATGGTCCTGGGAGTGTCCTCCAGAGTTCATCCCCTCTATGAACTACTCCCTCCTCAAATTCTTCTTCTTTCCTATGACCATTGATAAAGCAGAGAATTTTGTTACTAATGAAATAAACTGGATGGAGAGCAAATACAGTTCTTTCTGCAGGTCTCCCAGAAGAGTGGAGCAGAAATGGGGAAAGCAAAGTGAAGCCCTGTTACACATTACTCTTCTACAAATTTGGTTCTACCATGAAACCAACGCATCCTCACATGCATGGCTCTTCCCATTGTAACACAGGCAGAGGGCAGCCCCCGTGTTCTATCAAGGGTCAACTGGCCTTATTTTTCTGAAGGACATACAAGCAGGGTGATTTAGCATTCTGTTTAGGGAGGAGTGAGGTGTGTGTGTGTGTGTGTGTGTGTGTGTGTGTACACATATTTGAAAATATTCCCCTAGATAATTCTGACCTCCCAAAATACTACAGGATCAAGAAACCATAGCTTTCAGAAATTGTAAAACCACATTTACAGAAACATCACACTCCAGGAAAGGCATGTCATTTCTGATTTGTAGAGCTTACAGGGAGGGAAGGGGTCCTTTCATTTCTCATTCCTTCATGGTCTGAGGCAGGGGACCTTGCCTTCAATAGCAGAGAAAAATGAAATTGTTCTTCCTGAATTTCTATCACTATCATGGAGAAGCTGTAGGCTAAAATTGTTCTTGGTTTTCTCTTATCCTCTTATAAAATAAATTAAAGTAAAAAAAAATGTTAGGTGTTAGTGTACACATTCCCAAGTCAGTAATTAATAAGGTTTGTTAAAAGAGTTATTCCAAGGAGGTGGAATAAGCATGGGTGGCTCAGTCAGTTAAGCGTGGGACTTCAGGTCATGATTTCCCACTTTGTGAGTTCGAGCCCTGTGCCAGGCTCTGTGCTGACACCTTGGAGACTGGAGCCTGCTTCAGATTCTGTCTCCTTCTCTCTCTCAGCCCCTACCTCCTCTCTTTCTCTGTTCCTCTCTCAAAAAAAAAAAAAAAACATTAAAAAAAAGAGTTATTCATTTGGTTAAGCGGCCATGTGACTCTTAGTTTAGGCTCAAGTCATGATCTCAAAGTTGGTGGAGCCCTGCCTCAGGGCTCCATGCTGACAGTGTGGAGACTGCTTGAGATTATCTTTCTCTCTCTCTCTCTCCCTTCCTCTCTCTCTCTGTCTCTCCCCTGTGCATGGACCTTCTCTGTCTCTCTCAAATAAGTAAACTTAAAAGAAAAAAGTTATTTCATAGTGAAAGAAAATAGTTATTTCATATTTATCATAAGCTTTCACATGAAGTCTGCTGAGGAATGCTTTGACTTGGGGCTGGGATACAACCATCAGTCTTTGTATCACAGAGCAGTGAGATGTCATTAATCATTAAAAAAATATATTCCAAGTGACTCGCGGTAGGCATGCATTTTAAAGGCATTGACAAAATTTAAGTTATTAATTACTGTTAAAACAGAAATATTGAATTCCTTTGACCTGGTAAAGTTCTTTCATTTATGAATTATTAATGATGATATCTAAACGTGTTTTTCTTCTCAAGAGCCCAAAGCACTAAGTAGTCAAATTCTGGTTCCTCCTTTGAATGCCTGACTCAATAGATAGGAACACTAAAAGCGTGTCCATTTCCTACATAGAGATATCAAGGTATTTGTACATATGTCTTACTTTATCCCCATTTGAATGCTTAAAATGCTATTTGAAAATTCCGTGATGATCTATCATGTTGTATTGGCTCATGTTCTCAGTGTTCTTTACGGCACTAAGCTTAAATCTCTTAGAACTTCAGATATGTGTTAATGTTGAATTCAGTATAGCTATTCTCCAAGTAAAACACCCCAGAGAGCAATTTTCAAAGATGTTAAGTCTATGTAACATCAGAGAAAAAAGGAAGTTGGTTATTCAGTGAACATTTCATTAACAATCTTATGTTAAGGTCTTACTCTATGTTCTAGATGGCAACTGGTACTATGAAAAAGGAAAGAAAACTCAGATCACTTACTTTTAAACAACTATAATTATAAAGTAAGCTACTAAAAACATTAGTTCAAGCTTCTCCTTGATCTCTGTGTTACTTAGGGTGGAAACCTTTTAGAGAGGCTATTTTGTTTTAAAAAAGGCTTCATGGGGCTCCTGGGTGGCTTAACCAACTTTCACTTAGGTCATGATCTCGCAGTTCGTGGGTTCGAGCCCCGCGTTGGGCTCTGTGCTGACTGCCAGCTCAGAGCCTGGAGCCTGTTTCAGTCTGTGACTCTCTCTGTCTCTGATCCTCCCCTGCTCACCCTGTCTCTCTCTCTCTCTCCTAGAACAAAATAAAACATTAAAAAAAAAGTCTTCATGGATTTTTTTTGGAAGAGACCTGAGTTAATCTGAATGAGAAAGATTAATACAGGAAGTCTAAATTGTACCACGTATTTAAATACTGGGATGTTTGTTATCTCAGGACAGCCTGAGATGGGAGGCTTGAAGGTCTTAGGGTTTGAAGAAGAGATGAGAGCAGAGTCCACACTACTGTATGAACTAGCATCAGGCAAGGTGATCAGTGAGAGGTTTCTGGGGGAAGGGCTAGTTAAAGAAATTCTAGAATTGTGGTAACTAAAGTTCATGTGCTGGACACACAGGAGGCCTCTGTGACTGGTTCTTAGCAGCCGATGGACGGAGGGAGGTGTGTCCACAGCAAGGGGAGTTGATATTGAGAAGCCCATAGCTAGAGATGGAGCAGGGGAGGGAGGGCTGAGGCTTGAGCTTATTTGGCAACATTAATATTAATATTTACAAGGAACAGGAACCCTTTTAAATATTTCTGCTTATGTTTTAAAATGAATGATTAAATTTTTAATGGGTTACTATTAAACTGTATCTAAACTATGCATGTTTCTAATATGAAAATATCCAAGAGGAGAGGTAATAAGGACATGGACTTTGAATTGAAACAGACTTTCAAATTCCGGTTCTTGGCCTCATCCACAAGATGTGGAATACTTGTGAAGGTGGATGAGAGACTCTAAGCTCAGCATGGAGCACACGTTTGGTGCAAAATAGTTCAATAACGGAAAACATTATTATCGCTTTAAGTGAGCCCATGGGAAATACTCCTTTGATTCAATTCTGAAACAGTGGAAGAGGTTTTTTTTTTAATGTAGATATTCATACTATAAAAAATGAATTACTTTTTAAAAAAATACTGTTCTATATTATAGACAACTAACTATTGGTCAACACCTTATCAGTCAGGACTCTTTGAGTTTCAAGTGACAGAAAGCCCAACTTAAATGGCCTTAAGAAGAAAAGGAAATTTATTGGTCCTAATAAGTGAAAAGACCAGGAGCCTTCAATCTGATTGGATCCATGAACTAAAAACTGTCAATAATCTCTCTTTCATCATCTCTCAGTCCCACTGTCCTCTGATGGGTTTGGCATCAGGCTGACCCTCTTCATGTGGCTATCACTGCAACTATCAGGCTTAACGTGCCCAAACTTCATATTGAAGAGACAGACCTTCTCCTAATGGTTCTCACAAAAGTACCGGATTTGAGCCTCATTGTCTCTGATTTAGTCATTTACACATCACTAAACCAACTCATGGACTAGAAGAGTGGAATACTTTTACTAGCAAAACCTGGGACACATGCCCACCTCCAGAACTACAGCGAGGTGACTCACCCACAATACATGAGCGTGGAAGGGGGGTGACCCTACAGAAAATGAGAATGCTATAGCAAGAAAAAAGGGAAATGGATGCCATATAGGCAAAACACAGACATCCACAAAATCCCTGAATGACCCTGGTGATAGAGGACAAGGACAAGGATGCAAAAGGCTTTATGAACCACAAGTACATAAAAAATAGGGTTTGACCCACAATGTTGTGAAAGACACTTTGTAACAGGCAATACCTAGCCATCTATTACATGACAATCTTAAAGAGAAGATGCATCAATATATCATCCATACCTGGCCAATTATATCCATCATTATAATGAATATTTTTCTAGGTTTCTTTAGCATTTCCTGTTCTGTGTTTTACCTTTGTATTTATTTTTACCTACACTATTCTAATAGGAAGATTTTTTAAAAAGTCTCTGCAAATGAAGCAGAAATATTTTTTGAGGCAGCTGACAGAATTTTCTCCCTTTGAAGCATAGATTTCTTTTTTTTTTAACTTCTTATCTTTACTCCTCATATCTCCATCTCTTTTCCCAAGACTCTGATCTATCCAATGTGTGGCAAGAAAGTTCTCATGGAGAGGATGCCTGACTGGCTCAGTCAATAGAGCATGTGACTTTTGATCTTGGGGGCTGTGACCCCCCACGTTGGGTGTAGAGATTACTTAAAAAATAAAATCTTAAAAAAAAAAAAAAGAAAGAAAGCTATCATGGAGAAAAGATAGCCAGTCATCATGGCAGAAGCTTCTATGAAATGATAGATTCCTAAGCACCCTTAGACCAGGAGAAAGCATAGGATATGGGTAGAATTCAAGGAAGGAGAATATTGGTATATTTGAAATGTCTATTATTTTCTTTGGTGATGGTACAGCTCTCTATGCATTTGCTAGGAATTACTTGTTGTATGGTCATAATATTGAAAATAGTATATGCTGCAAGGATATAATTCCACTACTGTGGAAAGAATTCTTGTCTCTCTGGAATTTTTCAGGAATCAGAGTTCAAAGAGAACAGAGAGAAGAGAATAAGGAAGTAACCTGAGCCGATAAGCTCTCTCGTAAGCCTTAGCCAGCATCGCTGGTTTATAAAGGGAATGGTGCCAGATGAAGACCCCACAGTGGAACTTGGGAGAAAAATAAGAGTTTTGAAATCTAGTCACTGAGCTGACATTTGATAGTCCAGGAAGTCAGGTACAGTACTGCAGCTGTCAGTGAGTTCGGCTTCATTCATGGTTTCTGAACCATCAGAATCACCTGGGGATCATTTGAAAAACAGACTCTTGGTAAAGACTTGATCTCAAACAGATCACAGCTGATATAAAACTGTTAGAGCTTTTACCAGATTTGATAGCAAGTCTAAAATACTTTCAGTACAAAACCATTAATAAATGTGTAGATCAAAATGTATTTTCCTAAACTAATAATAACAAAATCAGACCTGAAGAGTGTTGCTAAGAAAATTGGAATAATCTTTCTTATCTCTCTATAGAAAATGATATTACAGAGTAATTGTCATGTAAGAGGCAAAAAATATCTAGTCACTTTGTAGAAGAAAAGCATTATGGAGGTGAGTCAGATGTTACCTAATACAAATATAATTTTTCTAAAAAAAAAAAGTAGACTCTCGGCTCCACGCCAGGTACCCTGAATCAGAGTAGGAGGGGGTGGACACAGGATGGGGTACTTATTCTTTGCCAAGCACTGTTCTAGTCACTTATTATTTTAGGCATTATTAGAATAGCCATTATAATATTATTTAATTCACTCAGCCATCTCATTAGTCAGGTGTTGGTCCTTTTTATAGGTAAGGAAGCTGAAGTTCAGAGAGGTTAAGTAACTGGCAGCAAGTCAGAAAGTTGTGATGCGAAACAAGGTCTGCTTCTAGAACCTTCTTAACCACTGCACTCTGCCAGATCTGGAAGTAAGGCAATGCAGATACTCCCAAACTCGAAGTTGTATTTTTTTTTAGCATCCAGAAAAAATTCAGAAACAGTATCCTTTCTTATGATGTCATTCATTTCATATGTGAGCTTTTTAAAAAATAAACTTCCATTTTTAGAACAGTTTTTAAGTTTTCAGAAAAATTGTGAACATAGTACAGAGAGCTCCCATATACCCGATACCCAATTTCTTCTATTATTAACATCTAACTTGATTATGGTATATTTATTACACTTAATGAACCAACTGGGGCGCTTAACTGGATCAGTCAGGAGAGCATGCGAGTCTTGATCTCTTGTGAGTTCAATCCTCACGTTGCGTGTAGAGATTACTTTAAAAAAAAAAATCTTAAAAATAACTAATGAACCAATATTGACACTTTATTAACTGAAGTCCACTGTAGCCTTCTTTTTCAGGTACATTATTGAGAGTCAGCAGAACTGTGTGTAAGACTCCGGGCTAGCTAGCTCTTATGGCTCAAATGGTCTATTGAATCTTAATTTACTATCTCTAAAATGGAAATAATAAAAATAAGGATTTCACAGGGACATGTTGGTATGTTTGAAGAGGACTCACACCTAATATTCTTTCCCTTGCTGAAGCATTTCCATTAGGACTACTAAAACCTACAAAGAACCACATGACTTTTATCTTCAGCCAAGTGGTTTAAAATACCGAATTCCAGAATAAAGTAGATTTACACCACAGGATACACTAGCCAGGTGAGGCCTGAGAGCACAGAGGAATAACAAATGAGTCAGCCAGGAAACGTTCTTTCAATGGGAAGATGCAAGGAAGGGGTGGGGCTCAGCACACCCAGTTTCCCCCATCAAAAATCTCAATCAGTTGAAGCCCTTCCTCCTTCCCTGGGGAGAAGAGCCAGGTGGGGAGAAGGCCAGGGGCATATAAACGTCGATGGACAGACAGCATTAGAAGTTAGATATGCAGTTAAGAATTGATCTATGTGTGTGAGTTCAAGGGATTGTGTCTGCTACAAGGTACAAGTAGACACAGAAATCATTCGCTCCAAATAACTCCTTTCTGCAACAGATATTTATTCTTATTTTTTAGCAAAGAAGCAGTATTTTTGCTTTAGAAACAGTCCAGTTGCTAACAGTGAGTAGATACTCACGTAAGGTTGTAAAAAAAAATATGTTATTTTGAGCTGCATCTCTTTATGATGGCTATCCAGAAGTCAAATGATTACATCCTTAGTTGCCTTTTCTCATAGTGATTTCTGGCTTATCTAGGGAGTCACCTTTTTCAAAATACAGAATCCGAGGTCCCACTGGTTCAGAACATCTGTGAATGAGGCCAACATTTTTATATTTTGGAAAAGACTTTGGGGATTCTGATGATCATAGAGTTTTGGTCCTACTGGTACACACTAAAGGGATATTTAACAATGAAACCTGATTAGGGGAGAAAAACGTAGACTCTTCTGTTTCCTAAAAATCCATAGTTTTGAGTTATGAAGATGTATAAAGATATCAGTTTATTTTCGAAGCTTTTCTGACTTGGGAAATCTTTTCAAATAAGTAAAACATTTCAGTCTCAGCAAAACTATTATATCACATAGTTTGCCTGGCTATCCACTATGAAGTATTAGCAGACCGGCTGCTGGAAAAGTTAAATCTTTAGGAAGTCTGCAATTTGGGATGCAAATGCTATACCTATGTTTATATCCTCACCATTTCCTGAGAAGGTGTACTCTTTGAACAGACTAAAATAAAGATATTGCCTCACCAACATTAAAAATAGGAACATGTTTGAAATTCACACACTCATACCACTCCCCATGCTTCCTGAACCCACCCACAGCTTTCTCAAGTTTCTATCCCTGGCTGCAGAACAGCAGATCCCCTTTCCTAAACACGCTTCCCTCCTGCTACATATTAATGCAGAAACCATTGAGGCACTTTCTAACTGCATTGGCAATAATGCTTTGTCCTTACTATGTCATCCAAGGAGCCCTGGATTCCTTCTGAACAAGAGTTTGTTAGCTCTCTTCACACTAGCGTGGGGCACCAGGGCGAGGAGGCAGCCCACAGAATTATTACCTAGCTCATAATCTTGTGGGCTTTGGTTTTCCTCTGCCTGTTTTTGCTGTCCTTTGCTAGGCCTACTTATATCGTCTGTGGTCAGTTGGCAGTTTAACTGGAAGCTGGCTGGTCTAAGATGGCCTTACTGACATCTCGGGCTATGTGCATGTTGCTGACTGGGGCCTGGTTGGCTAGGATACTTCAAATTTCCTTGTGCCCTTCATCTTTCAGCAGGCCAGCTTAGACTCCTTTACATGATGAGCTCAGAGTTCTAACCACAGGAAAAGATAACCAGGCCTAATCCGCAAGTCCCTTCAAATATGAAGACTTGAACAAACTTCATATTTGTTAGTCTCATTGTCTAAATCAAGTCACAAGGCCAACCCCAGATTCAAGGTATGGTGAAATGGAATCTACCCCTTGATGGAAGAAACTTCGAATTCACATTGTAAAAGGATGTGGCTATAGAGATGGGAAAAATTGTGGCCATCTTTGCAACACAGCACAAGTGCCTAGATTTGTAAAAAACTAAACACCTCAGGGGCACCTGGGTGGCTCAGTGGGTTAAGCATCTGACTTCGGTTCAAGTCATGATCTCGCAGTTCATGGGTTCAAGCCCTGCATTGGGCTCTGTGCTGACAGCTCAGATCCTGGAACCTATTTCAGATTCTGTACCTCCCTCTCTCTCTGATCCTCCCCTGCTCACACTGTGTCTCTCTTTCTCTCTCCGAAAGAAATAAGAACATTTTTTTAAAAAAGCTAAACATCTAAAACATGTAGATAAGTCATCTGCCATGGTTAAGTGGCCGTGGTTTATATTTTATTTTAGCCTTTTGTGCTGATTGAGTTGCAAGTCAGGCAGGTCCGGGGAAAAAAAATCCCACTTAGCGACACAAATCGCTACTTTTCTTTCACGACATTCGTTTTCCAATTATTTGCGGAACTAGGTGCTATACACACAGCTGCAGTTGGACAGAAGTGATATGAATGGTGTGTGTGGTGGAGGAAGCCTGGCCATGCTCTGTCAGAGTAGGCATCTCAAGGTAGTCGGGGAACCCTTTCACCTTCCATGAGGCCTCCATTGTCTAAAAGGTGACAGAAACAGAAAGAAAAACAGTAATAGTGCTACTGTCTGATGAGAGACAATAGATGTGGCCTCACCGGGCAAAAAATATGTGTACATGGTTTAGTGAGGGAACATATCTGGTGATTGAAAGAAAGGACATTTAGCCATGACTCTGTCCCTGGGTGAGAGACAGAAAGTGAAATAAAAACTCCAGGGGCTGTTGCAAAGTGGACTCATGCTCCATGTGGTGTCTGAGAAGCCTTCAGTGTGAGGAAGGTGGTAATTCTCTTAGCCTGGGCATCACTGCAGCATGGCCTTATTTTTAGGTTCGTAGTTTATAATGAGGGAGAATCAGGTTGTACTCGGGATCTTCTCTCCCTCCGCATCCCCATCTCACGCACGAACAGGTTCTGTGGATTATGGTTCTTCCCCCCATGGCCTGATCACAAAGTTATCACTCGCCATAAACCACTGAAGTGAAAATAGACCTTAGCTGTCAGCTGTCAACACTCTTTACCCTTGGGAAAGGCCTCCAGATCGGCATGTCAGAAGTATTTCCCCTTCTGACATGCAACCAGATTTGGCTTTGCTTCTTGTCTTTTGAAACAAAGCAAGATTTAAGTGATGGGCAAATAAAAGTGTTGCCTGAATTTTTCATATACCTCTGTTTTCCTCTGGCTTCAGAAAAATCTGGTAGAGAGGAAATAAACACTAAAGTATAATATTGGAAGGGAATTTATAGCTTTGCAGATCAATTTCCTAGGCTTAGAAAGGGGCCCTTGGGAGCTATTGACCCCCCAGGAAAGAACATGTCCAAGAGCTTTGAGCATGAGACACCTTGGCCCCTCCCCCACCAGAGCACTCTGCTCTTCTGTTTTGTACATTGGATTTGCAAAATATTTCTTTTGATAAGAAGCTGTTGATGCTTAAGACTTCATTTTGTGGCTGAGGAACGAGAAGCCCAGGGACGTGGGGTGAATTGTTCAAGGTCACAGCTGTTGTCAGGTGCAGAGCTCAGGGCAGAAACCAAGTCCCAGTCTCTAGTCCACTGTTCTCTGTTCTATCACCAACCATCTTCCACTTCTCCTTATCTAAGTCAGGCAACTTCTTTTCAACAGATGCTCCCTCACAAGCTACTATAAATATTGCCAAAATGTTTGACATCAATCAGATGAAAATTGTTATCTCTCATTTGAACAATTGCTACAATATGATCTGGGTTCTGGCTTTGAGTTCTTACTCTGCCTTTCACAAGCTGGGTGACTTAATCTTTCTCTATTGCAGCTTCCTCACTGTGAAATAGAGATAATAACTCAACAACTGAGCTACAGTTCAGCTTTCCGTAAGTGAGCAGATAGCTAATTTACAACAGTGTTGATATTGGTTTATTGCTTTCCGTGAACAAAAACCATTTAAAAATTCATGAATTGTAAAGGCCTCCATTAAAATGCATGGTCTCTGAGCACTTTTGGAAGAACTGAAGATAATAATCAAAACAATCGCCATTTATATGCTACATAGCTTGAGTTCATTAAAGCATGATCAAAGGATCCGTGTTCTGTCTGAAAACCATGCACAAGAACTGTTAAGGAATGAACCTCAAGAAATCGCTGAACCGTTCGGAATCTTACAAAGACTTGAGTGGGAAAGGAGGGGTGGAAAAGAATCACTGGGGCTTTCTTTTAAATGGTAAACAACGCAAGCACCAAGAACTTCAGTTGGTCTTGAAATTTTCTGCTTCCCATCTAGGAGCTGCTTCTAAATGTGGCAGCTCTCCCACTGCCTAATTAAAATGCCTTCGCAGAATGGCTTCAAATCTGACAAGGATGAATGGTTGCCAAATGGGCCCCTTTCTTGTCTCCAGCTAACAAGAACTGGAGCTAAAAGCCAAAAGTGGGGCATCAAAAGGCTTTAGACACTGGGTGAGGACTGTTCTGTGTTGCTCTAATGTGGAATGATCACTGTGGTGTGAGATCAGATTATTTTATCAGTAAATTGGGCAAAGCTATGTTACAAAATAGGCAAAATGGTATCCAGGTGAGCACTACTACTGTATGCAATGGCTTCTAGTTTCTTTCACTATTATGTAAAACATCTAGACTATGTCAGATTATGCCTCCATTTGTGATCAAGGGTAGAAGATAACCATGGGGTGATGGACTGGTGTTAGAAGATCTGTGTTCAGGTTGTGGCCTGGTTATTTGGTATCTCTGCTGTATTAAACTTTGGGCCTCTATTTCCTCATCTGTGAAATAAATAGTGGGGTACAAAGTGAGATTAAGCTTTCTAAAGTACTTTTCCAGTTTTAATAGCTTCTTATTTTTATGGCCAAAGGTAATAAAAACCAACATCTTTCTTTCTTTGGGTTAAATTATTCTACATATCAAATCCCAATGGATTTAAACTTACATTGATTCTGGGGGACGTGGCTGGCTCCTGGGCACCTGGCTGGCTCTGAAACTGGAGCATGTTGACTCTTGATCTCAGGGTTGTAAATTTAAGCCCCAGGTTGGGCATAGAGATTACTTAAAAATAAAATCTTTAAAACAATTATGTTGATTCTGTGGTCTCTAACCCTCAGTGAAGCATGTTAAGGAAGCTTAGTGTTTGATCACTTCCTGGGCTACTGATTTAAAAAAGACAAAATTGCAGGGTGCCTAGGTGGCTCTTTCAGTTAAGCACCCAGCTTCAGCTCAGGTCATGATCTTGTGGTCTGTGAGCTCAAGCCCTGCATTGGGCTCTGTGCTGACAGCTCAGAGCCTGGAGCCTGCTTCAAATTCTGTGCCTCCCTCTCTCTCTGCCCCTCCCCCACTTGCACTCTGTCTCTCCCTCTCAAAAATAAACATTAAGAAAAAAAATTTTTTTAAAAGATAAAATTATGCTGCAAGAAACAGATCTGCCTACTGTGGTTTAAAAACACAAAGGTTTCTTCTCTGACAAAGAAGACCTGGGAGGTAGGAAATCTACAGCAGGTGTTGTGACTTTATGAAGAAACTTTATGAAGAAGTTCCATTGTGTGTGACTGCTCACCTCAAAATTACCTCCTAATTCAACATGGCTGCTAGGATGCCAACCATTATATCTACATTCCAGGAGCAAGAGGAAATAGAAAAAGGAGGGCTTATCTTTTGACTAGAAAGTGTTGTTCCTTAGCTGAGCACTTTGCCACCCCAAATAAAATTGGGGTTCTCTTACTAAGGAGAAAAGGGACCAATCAGCAGGCTCTGTCACAGGCAGATATCTCTGCTGGATTCCTTTACTAAACATCACTTCCTCAACCCAGCACAGCTTTCTCCCAAATACCAGGCCTGGTGGGTGAGGGCCAGGGATCTAAACAAACCTCTCTGTCTTCCAGAACCTTAAAACTATGAAATGAACCTGGGCAAGGAGGCCAGGTTGAGGATCTGGAGGACTATTTTCACAGGTAAAAGACAATTTTTTCTATAAATAAAAGCAAATTTATTCTATTGCTGATGCCACTTGGGGAGATTGATATTTTTGATATTATAATAATAAAAGTGCTTTCCAATTTTGTTTAGGAGATAAATTAATTTCCACCTTCCAAAAAATGTCCCAACAACTGTTTTAAGTAACTCTGTTCTTGCTATAAGTTCCACAGTTGGTGACAGGAAACAGAAGGGAAATCTGCAAAGCTTTTCTTTATTTTTAAAATAATAGCTTACTCTTGAACTTGGTTTAGGTAAAATAGTCACTCAGGCAAAAGGATCTCACCTCCTGAAGCTGTTTTTATCTTTGCTGTGAAGAAACCACAGACTACATTTTTCACTCTGGTTTTGTTTTGTTTTAGTAATCTTAGTTCATATGGCTAGTCAACCTGCCTAAAGAGTATGTGGGTTTTGGGGCCCCTGGGTGGCTCAGTTGGCTAAGCATCCGACTTTGGCTCAGGTCATGATCTCACAGTTCATGGGTTCAAGCCTCGCATCGGGCTCTGTGCTGACAGCTAGCTCAGAGCCTGGAGCCTGTTTCGGATTCTGTGTCTCCCTCTCTCTCTGAACCTCCCCTGCTCATGCTGTCTCTCCTTCTCTCTCAGAAATAAATAAAACATAAAAAAAAAAGAGTATGTGGGTTTAAAGAAATCATAAACAAAACATGGTCAAAACCTAAGCAGTTTGAAGCTCAGGTCAGTTAAGAATAGTACTTCAGTTCAAACATTTTGGTTCTGGGTTCATATTCACCACAGATCCTTGCTCACCACCAATGCTAGTTAATTTTATGTGCCAACATGGCTAGGTCACAATAGTCAAATATTTGGTTAAAGACCAGTCTGGATGTCAACATGCAGGTATTTTTTTTTTAGGTGAGATTAATATTAAAATCAATCAGCTTCAACTAAAGCAGAGAACCCTCCATGATGCAGGTGGGCCTCATCCAATCAGTTGAAGACCTTAGGAGAAAAAGACCAAGGTGGCCTGAGAAAGAATGAATTCGACCTCCAGGGCACCTTCAGATTCACAGCTGTAACAGCAGCTCTACCCCAGTCTCTAGCCTACCTGCCTACTGGCCTTCCTTGCAGATTTCAGACTTGTCAACCTCCATAAGTATGTGAGCCAATTTCTTAAACTCTCTCAATAGATCTCTGTCTGTCTGTCTTTCTCTCTCTCTCTCTTTCTCACTCTCTTTCTCTCTCTCTCTCTCTCTCTCACACACACACACACACACACACACACACACACACACACGCACACACACATACCCTCTTGGTTCTTTTTCTCTAGAGAACCCTAATACACCACACTGTCTTTTGGCTCATGGATATTTGCAAATAAGCCCATTTTTTGCCGCTTCTCATTTCTGTAATGCATTTATTCAAAGCTGACTAATAAAGACAGAGTGATCTAGAGGGGTAAGGAGTATGAATTGTTGTGTGAGACTGGGTTGGCATCGCAGTAGCAAGGTTATATTCCCAGGTTATATTCCTTTTATCACTCTGAGTCTTAGTGTCCACATCTGTAAAATGGGTAATGATGCTGGTTTGAGAATTAAATGATGATGATAGTAAACAACAACCAAAAATACCTACTTTTTCAGAGCACATACTATGTACCATGTGAACACGGAGTCTCTTTTCCTTCCCACACAGCCTTGGGAGGTAGATATGAGAAAACGAGTTCACAGAGGTTAAGGATCTTGTCCAAGTTCACACAGCCAGCAAGTGTTAACACAGAATCATAATGAACCCCATGCTGCCTCCATGTTTATGGAGACTCCTAGTTTATGCCTGGCATGGGGCAGATGTGCAAGATTAATTTCCTTCCATTTTCTTTCTCCAATGCCTATTGTCTGATTACTCAGATGTTTCTGCTCACGTCAGAACCAGTGGAAGCAGCAAAGTGTTGTACCATCCAGTTTATAGCTGTTGTGCAGCCGGGAATGTGCCCCAGGTGATTCATTCAGTGACTTCCTTGACTTCAGAATGAAATCTGAAAGCAGAGACTGCCTGTTGCCCCATGGCATCTCGGGTCACCTTAGTATTGCAGTTGCCAGTGGTCAGTTAGGGGAGTGCGGTAACCAGGTGGACACAGCCACCGCCTATATCACTTAATTCATCCCTGGAGCTGATCACAAGCTGGTGCATTTGAGTGCAGACCTCATTGCCTCTGCTTTTCTGGTGTAGTTTAAAAGTGAGAAGGAAGAGTGGAGGGTGGTCTCAATCTTCCCTCTTAGCTTGGTGTTACCCAGAGAGCAAGCTGCCTTTACTCCTTTGGTTATGTTGCTGTGGAACCATGGGAAATGGCCGAAGAACCACCCTCTCTCTGTCCCTTCTCTCTCCTCTTTGGAAATTACTAAAGAGGTCTGTTCCATTAGCATGAAGAGTGCATTTATGCCTTTTAAAGTGGTTCTTTGGCAAACTGGAGAAGTGTCCTATGGCAGGCCACAGACATTGTGTCTGCAGCGATTCATAATAATAATAGGCATTCTACAATATCGATATACCCAGATGTAACATCATCCCCTTGAAAATTCATTTCATGTGAAGATGCTGATGTTGGTACCAAGTTGTTCTATAATTCTTGGGGGAGGGGTTTTGAGAATCCTCTGTACTTGGCATAACACCTGTTATAGTCATGCTTGGATTTTCATCAACTTAAATAATTTAAAGTTCAAGAATATTGTATAAAGACTGGTTTCATTCCAGCTGACTACTTCAGGGCTTCCAATATAAATGCTAATGCAGGAACCATTATTTTCGATATTAAGCGATTGCTATAAAACATGTTTTTAAAAAAACAATTTAAAAATTTAGGACTTGTATAGTGCATTTTCATGGTCTGATGCAATGAACCATGCTTGGCATCTGTTTTGGGTTTTGTTTTTTATTTTTGTTATTTGAGAGAGAGAGGAGAGAGAGAGGGAGAGAGAAGAAGAAGAAGAAGAAGAAGAAGAAGAAGAAGAAGAAGAAGAAGAGGAGGAGGAGGAGGAGGAGGAGGAGGAGGAGGAGGAGGAGGAGGAGGAGGAGGAGGAGGAGGGGGAGGGGAGGGGGAGGGGAGAGGGAGAGAATCTTAAGCAGGCTCAATACTCAGTGCAGACCTGACATAGGGCTCAATACCATGACCCTGGGATCATAACCTGAGCCAAAATCAGGAGTGAGATGCTCAGCTGACTGAGCCACCCAGGCACCCCAGGCTGTGCATTTGTTACAACTATATCTATAAACACAATATATGGCATAGATTTAAAGTCACAATGGTTGGGGCTCCAATTCCTTTCCTGCTTCCTAGCCCTCCATTCTTCCCCAATGATGCCAAACTCGTTCCTGGTCTGCAAACACTGCATTCGTTTCCATGCCTTGCATGTACTTTCTCCTTGGTGTACAATGACCTCCTGTCCTTCATCCTTCTCCCACTGTATTTCACAAATTCCTGCTCCTTCCTTTACTCCCAAAACAAATGTCATCAGGAATCCTTTCCTGATTTTTCTACACTGCTTCCTTGAAGGTTAATATTATTTATTTCTTATAACCCTCCAATTTCCAAATATATTTATAGTTATATCTATATTTCCAAATATAGTTAACTGTAAACTATCTTACCTAATAGTCCTGGAAGGCACGTAGAGGTCTTGAATGAAATCCATACTTCTTGCATTTAGGAAGGAAGAGAGGATTAATTTCTTGCAACAAAGAGGAAGAGATGACTATTAACAGTTTGATCCAATGCCTTATGGATAAAACAACATCTTCCAGGGTTCTGCTTCTCCCTCAGTGGCAAAATTAATACAGACTCCTTGAAGAGGATTTGAAAAGGGCTGGAAAACAGAGGGGAAAAGTTACTCTTGATCCAATTATCCAGTGATAACGTTTACTGATATTATGTGAATATCTTTGTGTTCTGTTTTGAATGTGTGTCTATATACATTTTGTTTCTATCTATTCCTGAGGTCACCTCAGCCAAACTCATTGGCCCTTGCCTTTTCTTAGTAAAGTTTTATATATATATATATATATATATATATATATATATATATGGGCAAAAGATTTGCCGATATATATATATATCGATGGGCATTTGGGTTGTTTCCAACATTTGACATTATAAATAGTGTTGTTGTGAATATTCTTGACCATGCTTTTAGTACACATATGTATGCATTTTTGTTGGGTTTATGCCTTTGAGTAGCATTGCTGAGTTACAGAGTATGTGTATGTTCAGTTTTCAGTAGACTCTGCCAAACAGTTTTCCATAGTGGTTGTACCAGTTTACATTCCCAGGAGAATTCCAACTTCTCCACAGCCTCTCCAGCACTTAATATTTCTTATCTTTTTAAAAATGCAGGTGAGATGTATTTCATCACACACATTATGCAATTTGCATAATGTCTTCTCTTATGTCTATTGAACGATTGTTTTCTTTTGTGAACACCTGTCCAAATCTTTTGCCCATTTTTCTTTTTTTTAATTTTTAAAAATTTATTTATTTATTTATTTTTCTTTTATAGTTTATTGTCAAATTGGTTTCCATATAACACCCAGTGCTCATCCCAACAAGTGCCCTTCTCCATGTCCATCAACCCTCAGTTTGTTCTCAGTATTTAAGAGTCTCTTATGGTTTGCCTCCCTCTCTCTCCTTAACTATTTTTCCCCCTTCCCCTCCCCCATGGTCCTCTGTTAAGTTTCTCCTGTTCCACAGAGGAATAAAAACATATGGTATCTATCCTTCTCTGCCTGACTTATTTTGCTCAGCATAACACCCTCGAGTTCCATCCATGTTGCTACAAATGGCCAGATTTCATTCTTTCTCATTGCCATGTAGTATTCCATTGTGTAGATAAACCATTTGTCAGTTGATGGACATTTAGGCTCTTTCCATGATTTGGCTATTGTTGAGGGTGCTCTTATGAACACTGGGACACATGTGTCCCTATGCATCAGCACTCTTGTATACCTTGGGTAAATTCCCAGCAGTGCTATTGCTGGGTCACAGGGGAGTTCTATTGGTAATTTTTTGAGGAACCTCCACACTATTTTCCAGAGTGGCTCCACCAGTTTACATTCCTACCAACAGTGTAAGAGGGTGCCTGTTTCTCCACATCCTCGCCAGCATCTAGAGTCTCCTGATTTGTTCATTATAGCCACTCTGACTGGCATGAAGTGGTATCTCAGTGTGGTTTTGATTTGTATTTCCCTGATGATGAGTGGCGTTGAGCATCGTTTCATGTGTCTGTTGGCCATCTGGATGTCCTCTTTGGAGAAGTGTCTATTCATGTCTTCTGCCCATTTCTTCACTGGATTATTTGTTTTTTGGGGGTGTGGAGTTTGGTGAGTTCCTTATAGATTTTGGATACTAGTCCTGCATCCGATATGTCATTTGCAACTATCTTTTCCCATTCCATCAGTTGCCTATTAGTTTTATTGATTGTTTCCTTTGCCGTGCAAAAGCTTTTTATCTTGATGATGTCCCAATAGTTCATTTTTGCTCTTGATTCCCTTTCCTTTGGAGATGTGTCGAGTAAGAAATTGCTGCGGTTGAGGTCAAGGAGGTTGTTTCCTGCTTTCTCCTCTAGGGTTTTGATGGTTTCCTATCTCACATTCCAGTCCTTTATCCACTTTGAGTTTATTTTTGTGTAAGGTGTAAGAAAGTCTTTTGCCATTTTTCTATTGGATTATCTGCTTGTTGGTAGTTCCTTACTATTCATTTTCAGGATATAAGCATAGCAAATAGTTTCTCTCATTATGTGACCTGCCTTTTTATTCTCTTATTGGTATCTGTTAATGAACTAACAGTTCATAATTTTAATAAAACCTAATTTATCCATTTTTCTCCTTTTATGGTTAACATTTTTGTGTCATTTTTCTAATTTTCCCCAAGGCTATGATAACATCTTACATTTTCTTCTAAGATCATTAGCGTTTTACCTTTTGTATTTAGATCTACAACCCAACTCAAATGACTTTTATATGTGGTGTGAGGTAGGAACCAACATTCATTATTTCCACATGAATGTTAGTTTATCCTTTCCCCACTGAACAAGGTGTATACATGTCATAAATCAGTGATCCTACATATGTGGATTAGGGCCTTGTCTTTAAAAGTCCACTTTTTAAAGTGGCCTAAGCCCTTATATACCTGCCAGAGCCTTCCCAAATATTTGATCAGCTCAGAGCAAGGAGCTGGGATTCAAAATCTGTTTCTTTCACTGTGCCCAGATAATACTTGATAAAATGAAATCATTTTCTATAATCTCCTAAATTCACAATTCTAAAGCTGTCAGTTTAGCTAACCAGGAAGCAACTGAACCTGTGCTGAGTAAGTTCTTGTAAATGTATCTGTTGTTATCACTCTAGTAACCAACGTAATTAATAGCCATAATTCTAGGTGTCCCTGTGGACCAGGGCAAACCTATGGGAAAGAGCTTCAGGGCAGGCCTGGTGTTCTCTCTCTGGTCAGAGTGAAAGAGAACAGTGCGGAAGGTCTCTGGCCCCCTCATGCGTACATATGAGGTGTCATACTTGGCGCTTCTGGTGGGATCATTGCTGTGCCTGGTCACTGGTTGCTGGGTTTCTTTTTGGTAGTTCAGCCGGCTTGGTGCTATCCGCTACCTGAGGATCCAAGGAACATCTGGGTTTCCCTACCTACATCTGGAAACTTAGCTGGCATTTTGAAAATGAGATTCTATCACTCTGGAAAATTTATGCCTACAGGCTTGATCACAGGTGCCAGTTTG
Source organism: Proteles cristata cristata (assembly GCA_017311185.1). Taxonomy (NCBI): domain Eukaryota; kingdom Metazoa; phylum Chordata; class Mammalia; order Carnivora; family Hyaenidae; genus Proteles; species Proteles cristata. The sequence continues at coordinate 313,453 of JAESUZ010000810.1, forward strand.
CCAATGGTCACCAAACTTGGAATTAGTATGCTGAATAGACCTCATCAGTAGTTGTCATGTCCCAGCATGGACTCATGAAGAATTTAAAAACTTCCATTATTTTTACTATATTAAGAGAAAGAAGTGCAGCATTTTCACATATTCTGACATTTAACTTGAAACACAACACAACAAAACAAATGACATTGAACTTCCCAGGCAAAGAAATCAGTCATTATCATTACAAACTTAAAGAGATAGGTGGTATATAACTCAAGAGATTTTGATTATACTCTTATACACTTTGATTCTTGTATGTTGATGTTATCTCTTCTTTCTATATCTATAGGGAAGGTGTCAAGAGGTAAAATGTTAAGCATCAACACTGGGGGCCCTGAAATCCCATGCTCTACTCAGAACAGTGTGAAAAATCTCTTTTTCGAGCTTAGGCTTTCTGCTCTTTGGTTCATCTTACAGCACAGACCTAGTTTGGAACTAGGTCAAATAAAATATTCATGATATTTTAATATCATCAATAAAGTTCACTGTAAATAATAAAGAATAGTAATAAACCTAATTCTAAAGCCATCTCAGTCTTCTAGAAATGACCTTTTGTCCCAGGCCTACACTACTCAAACTGACCTGCACTGGTTTTAGACTGACATCAAGATAAGTGTTTGTGAACGTCCCTGTGATTTGTTCTCTAAAAGTATGCATCTAATCCATACTCTAAACCACTAAATGTCTACTTCTCTATTAAAATAAATTTCTGTCAAATTAAAGTTGTAGATTTTTGTAATGACCAATCTGATTTTAGGTTGAGGAAGAAACTGAGGGTATCTACTGGGGTAAATCAGATGATGGGTTAATTTTGCATATACAAATGTGCCCATGATACAATATTAACTCACTTCTCTCATGGGAGGTGCTCTAGGGCCTTTGTGTTTATAACTCAAGTCCTAGCATAACATTTGGATGGTCTTAGAGCCAATGGATACACCATCCTAACATAGACTCCAGCAGTGGGAAATAAGGGCAATTCCTACTTGCTCAAACTGGGATTAAAACTCAATTCTTTAAAAAGTAAAATATGGGACTAACCCATATTATAACCCAATTATTTTAAGTATGAGACAGGGCTTGGTCTTTTGGAAAGATTCTAGATTGAATGTATTGAATGTATTTTTCTGTGCCAGAAACTATAGATCTATGGATTTGATGAATCAGATCTATTTCTAAAAGGAAAGAAGATAAATCCAAAAATAAAAATAGCTAACTTTTATTAACCACCTCTCATATGTGCCAGACACTGGCATATATACATATCAGCTGTTTTTGTATAAATATATCATACAGTCCTAAGGAGAACCCTTAAGAGGTAGATCTTATCCCCATTTTACAGTTAAGGAAACTCAGGTGATTGTACAGTTCCAAATCACTGGTGTTGGAATGGGACTGGCTGGTGAGATATGGTCAAAGGAGGATTTTCAAAGGAAAGTTCTTAAGAATCACATGACAGTGAGAACATGAGGGTCTACACCACAGAAGTGTTTCTCTTCCTGAAATTGAGTAGGAATGGATTTAGTCTATTCAACTAGTGTGGAGTGAAGCAGATCTCAGTGAGAAAAAGAGATTAGAAGCCTACAAAGGAAACCAGTGCTAAATTTGAGGAGGGAGGATGGGATGTGAATGTATGGTCAGGATGTCCTTCAGGGATCCTGATCTCCCAGGGTATCATCTACTTCTCCTCCTAACTCAGAAGATCCTACTAACTCTGCCTAAATCCCTGGTGTGAGGACTTGTCTTAGAATAGTGGAGGGACCCATGTCCTGTGAGCAGATAGCAAGATTTCTATTACCTCCTAGAAACCCACTCACCTAAGCAGGCCTCAGTTATTAGATACAGGATTTAAAACGTAAACTAACCCTGAAGCGAAGGGTGAGTGTTCCTCTTTTTGTTAAAACTTTGTTTGTAAGACTACCCTTAGCCCACACTCTTTAGCTTCTTCTTGCCCTCAGGATGAGGAAGAGAGTTGAGACCAGTCATAACCCAGGAAGAGCCTCCTCTCAACCTGCCAAGAAGGGGAAACATGCTCAGTAGAATCATGAATGCAAGCTGGTTTACAGTGGTACCAGAGCTGTGGATTCTCCATTTTGGAAAATCCCTTTTGGAGCATTTATTGAGAGATTTGTCAGCCCCTCACCAGGATGAGGCCTGGAGAGCATCTACCTGGCGTCCCCTCCAGGGCTGAATTTCTCCTGGGCGTGGAGCTGGCACAGTTCCCCCTAAACTCCTCATCTAAGAACTAGATGGTAAGGGATATTAATATGCAACACCGTTCTAGGAAATCAAATATTCCAACTACAAAATGAGTCTTGTTCTACCAAAGAGAATTCGCCGAATTCACCAACTCTTCTGCAAAGGGGTTCTTGGGAGAACCACCCTTAGCAAGTCTGAGGACTAGCCTGATGAGATAGCCTTGAGAGGCTGATGCAGGGGAAAGTGGTAGGGAAAAGATATCTTTTATCCTTCCGTGTTCATAAAGCAAACTGTCGCCACTGTTTATATTCCTCTGACTTTCAACCTTCTAGTCACTGCAAATACAAGTGGGGAAGTAGAAGTGGGGTGATGGGCATGAGGGAAGCAGTGGGTTGAAGGAAAGGAAGGGAGAGAAAGAAGGAAGTGAGAGAAAATGGAGTAAACCTCCAAGTGAAAGATAGGTTAGGGGCGCCTGGGTGGCTCAGTCGGTTAACCATCCAACTCTTGATTTTGTCTCCAGTCATGATCTGAAGGTTCGTGAGATCCAGCCCCACACTGGGTTCTATGCTGACAGTGAAGACCCTGCTTGGGATTCTCTCTCTCTCTCTCTCTCTCCCTCTCTCTCTCTCTCAAATAAGTAAATTAATTAAAAAGATAGGTTAGACAGTTAGTTAAATAATGCTTCAGTCAATCAACTGAATTACCAATAACCAAATTAACAAATTAAAAGCAGATTAGGAGAGAAAGGATACCTATTTTAAAATTAGATTTGATATGGGATATAGGAAAAACTGAAGGCAGTGAGACAAGCAAGAGTAAAGACCAGAGGCAAATATTCCAAATTAAGATTAGTTAGTAAAAATACAATAAAATACATACTTGTAATTTTCAAAAAGACTAAGCGCTAGTGAAATAGAGATGAAAGCTTTGGAATGAAAAGCCATAAAATTAAGATGAGGCTAAATCCCAAATGATAAAAAGAAAAACAAAGTAAGGTAAATGTAATTTAAGATGTAGAAGAAAGTAAAAAAAAAAAAAAAAGTTGGGGAAGACTCATAAAAACAAAAACATGAAACTACAATAACCTGACCAGCCAGGCCAGTCAAGTGAAAGTAGGAAAGTTCTTTGGACAGCCAGGCTTTTCTCATAAAGGAATTCTCTTGAGGCCGATTCTTGCGGGCAGGTTTTTCAGTTTGGTTGCTTATCCGCCCATGCCTACCTCCATTCATTCATTCCACGTGTACTTGTAACCTAACCCTGAAGTGAAGGAACCTGGGAATTCAATGGTGCGAGTCAGAGAACTTTGCCCCCATGAAGCTTACAGCCTAGTAGTAGATTGTGGTGGGAGAGAACACAGACAAATCAATACTTAGAGAGTTATGAAGAAAAAGCCCAGGGTGCTATGGGGACTATATGAACTGGTGATTGATTCTATGTACATGGGGGTGGGTGACGTGGAGTGGATAGGTACGTAGGTGGACACCAGGAAAGCTTTTTCTGCCAACATATTTGTCCTGAAATCCAAGGATGTATTATTAGGAATTAACTGAGGCAAAGTAAGGGTGTAGGTAGACAATGTATGTCAAAGGCCTGAAACAGGAAGGCTTTGGTGAGTTTAAGGAACTGTAAGGAAACTGTGGCTGTAAGAGACAGACCCAGCAAGGGAGAAGTGATAGATGCATTTGGAGAGGATGGTGGGGACCATATTAAGTATTTTGGTCTTTAACCTAGGAATAATGGGGAGACATTTGTTTGTTTCCTTCATGGCACTTACAAGAATGAAAACATATTTCATTCATTTGTCTGTTTACTTTTTTTTTCTTGGTGGATGGGGCGTACCATTCCTTTGGGACAGGACCATATCTGACATGTATATCATTGTATTCCCAGCACTTCCCCAGTGGAGAATCTGTATATATTTTAAATAAATTAATAGCAAATAATTTTGGTCTAGGTCTTCTCCAAAATTTGTGCTTCTTCCAGGACGTCATATTACTACCTCAACAGTTTGCTTCAAGTCTTATCTGCTCGTGAATATGGTAGATGTTAGATGTCTCCTTCAGTGCTTTTGCTATCCTTAATATAACTCAACTTCTGAAATATTGGTTCCCTCTGAAAGTTTGGAGAATTGCTAAGGAGTTCTATCTTCCATGATGGTAGATGGATAGCATTGCGGAATACTGGGGAAGAAAGGAGTTGCATATCCATGTGTCCTGGGCTCCTTTTCTGGAAGAACTAACACACATAGAAGCAAATTGCTTTCCCACCAACAATGCTCACAAGTCTCAGATAACACTTGGTTCTAAGTAACTTTTCTCCCCAAGCAATGGCACGCCTAGGGTATTTGACTCTTAAAAGTAGATGAGTGTTTAACACCCTCTTGTTGTATAAGATAAGGTTATTTTTAGCAATAGTCATGTAATACTCAGGAATGTGAATTCCTTTCTTGATTTTTTTTAAGGTTTAAAACAAACAATAATTTAAACAGAAGCATAAGTTACAGTTTAAAAAAACAACTTTAAATTCAGTAAGGTATTTCATGCATGAAGTAAAATTTGCACTTACTAAACAAAAATATCATACTTCGCATTTTCCACTCATCACTTTTTAAAATTTAAATACAAATAAAAAAATTCAGCGTAGTCATAGAGAATGTCAGAATTAAACTGAGGCAAGTTTAGTTAGTTTGTTTTTAAAGTCACCATACTCTGATTGTTTATTTCAAGTCTACTTGTTTAAATGAGGAAATATATGTGTAGTACCAAAAGGGTTAGAGGCACAAAAATGCACCCAAAATGAGTTCACAGAATTTTGAACTATTAGGAATGTATTCTCACAAGACATTTTGTGGCTGAGTTTGCATGGGGGATGGAGGGGACATGTAGGCTCAGGGGACGACTGAATAACTGTGAGTTTTTCAAATTAACCCTCATACAAAATACAAGGGTTGTTAAACAATAAGACCGTAATATGCTGCTTTGAAGCTTACCTATAATCTACTTAAACTCCACAGTAACCATAGCAATTGTTTAAAACTTAAACCAACAAAATATTTTGGGGGTGGGGAAAACATTTTATCACTGACATTGCTTAGAATTGCCAGCACATGATAGCAAAAAGCAGACCAACCTTTTGAATTTAGTATTCAAATGATTATTTTTATAAATATTTTGCAGAAAATGTATTCCTTTACCGCCTGCACCTAGAGGAGCTGCCCCTGCACCTGCCCTTTGTAAGCTGCGACTCCAACTGTAAACGATTGAAGAAACCGTCAATCCCGTCAAAAACGTTACATGTTATTTAAGAAACAGAAAGTTCTCCAACTTCCCCTCTAACCTTTAAGGTTAATTTCTAGAAATTAATTTTCTGTCTAGATAACATTTTGTGAAGTAATGAAAAATCTCCAATGATTCTGTATTTTGGAAACATAGGTTGTTGCCTGTTTTCTGTATTCCAAAAAGCACTTTGACAAACATTTTAGCGTGTTTATTCACTTAGTGCTTAAAAACGATTCCTAAATGTGGAATTGCTGGGTGGACAAATGTTTAAAGCTTTTCAAGCTTTTGCTACATATCACACAAACTGGCTTGTAAATATGAAGAGCCACCACCACGATTTCCTATCTCCAAAGTGCTGATGCTACTGTAAAAAACTGCAGACTGAAGGTTCTGAGGGTTCTTGGATTGAGAAGTAGACAGGAAAGCCCTGTTGTCAGCAGGGAGAATGTGGGAGAGGCAGAAGCCAGACTCCTGAGGTGCCGGCTCTCTCCAGCTTTCATATTCGCAAGGTGACATCTCTCTCCCAGCAGCTTGGGCTTTCCTGCTTCTCTCCATAAATTCCTATTCCAAAAAAAGATCTAAAATGTCTACAGTGAGAAAGGCAAGTTTTGACTGAGGTTGGGTTTGGATCGTGAGGCACGTGGGAGGAGTTTGATAAATTTTGTGGCATATGACATTCAGGGACCTGTGCCATACCAAACACCTGCTCCACAGGAAGATAACGGGGGCGTGCGCGGGGAGAAAGAGGGGAGAGCAGAGAACACGGAGCCACAGAGAGGGGTAACAAGACAGTCAAGGCCCCTAATATACTTATTTCAAAATTGTCCAGAGTAAAAGTATTCTCTATCCCCTTATTCCAACTTTGTCAAATGACTCTCTACTCACAGGACCTCAGACGTGAACTAGTACGTTGGTTTCATGATATTTGGGATTAAATAGTGCTTTATGTTTTTGTAAATGTTTATTTATTTTTGAGAGCGAGAGAGACAGGCATGAGCAGGAGAGGGGCAGAAAGACAAACGGAGACACAGAATTCGAAGCAGGCTCCAGGCTCTGAGCTGTCAGCATAGAGCCCAACGCGGGTCTCAAACTCATGAACTGCGAGATCATGACCTGAACCGAAGTCAGTGGCTCAACCGACTGAGCCACCCACATACCCCAAATAGCGCTTTAATAGATAAACTGGGTACTTCAGCTTTTTATATGTATTTATATGAAATATGCATATTTCATATATATGTGCCTATATATAAAATTTGGTTTACATGGAAAAAATATTAATTCTATATAACCAGTTTATTAATAAACAACTAACTGGATACTCAACTAAATGTCAGAATCCACATTGGAACAGTACGTAACACAGGAAGCATTGACTAAATGTTAGCTACTATTGTGCATGTCTGTCCTCATGGTTATTATTACAAGTGTCTTTGCAAAGGCGGTGGGCACAGGAAAGTCATGGGGCCACCAATACAATGTATCAACTGCACTGGTAGATTAAAGTGTTGCCACCCTAAATAAACGTGAGATCCTTGTGAGGGTGGATGCTGAGTGGTCAACTAGCAAGGTGATCACACCAGGGCTTGTCACCACTGGGGAGGGCTTGCACACTTTGCCTCTCGGGACAAGCCAAGCTACTTTGAATCAGTCTCTACTTCTCACCTGTGCTGCATACGTGGGTAACTCACTTCACTTTTCTAAACTTCAGGTTTCCTCACATGCAAATATAGATAATAATAGTGCTTGGCTCCTAGGGTTGTTGTGAGAATTAAGTGAGACATCAAACAGCTAGCATGACATCTGGCCAGTAGAAGGGACCCAGAAAATATAGGTAGTTATTATGCCTGGATAAATTTTTAAGTGTTTTATTGTGGTTTTTGGCCCAGGTTAAAGGACTTATCTTTTCCACAATTTAACAAAAAGAAACACACCCTAGAAGCTAAAGCCAGCTCAGAGTGAGAAACAACCATTTCTAAGAAGGTCACCTTCAAAGGTATTTCGTAAAATTTTGTATCTGCAGGTGCAGAGACAAGTCTTTCACCATCAGTCTCCATCACTGTCACTTATTTTTCCTCTTTCTTGTACAACTGGGTTATTTCATCAAGCTTAGTGCCCACTAAAAGCAACAGCTCCAAGGCGCCATTGTGGTTTCACATGGTACTTGACAGCATTGAGAGCTCATTTTTTCACCTGCTGCCAGGCTGAAGAATTCTCAGAATTCTCCCTTTGTTTTGTTCTTTTTTTTTTTTTAATGTTTTATTTATTTTTAGGAGAGAGAGAGAGAGACAGCGTGAGCAGGGGAGGGTCAGAGAGAGAGGGAGTCACAGACTGAAACAGGCTCCAGGCTCTGAGCTGGCAGTCAGCACAGAGCCCGACGCGGGGCTCGAACCCACGAACCGCGAGATCATGACCTAAGCGAAAGTCGGACGCTTAACCGACTAAGCCACCCAGGCGCCCCTCCCTTTGTTTTGTTCTAACTGCGGTATTTATAAATACGAGAAGAGACATAGTGAAGATTCAGGGCAGTTTTCTAATCCTGGGAAGCGTGAGTTTGCAGGTGAATGAGAAATATGGGTGAGATACCGGCAAAGAGATTGGCAGGGAATGTATCACTGGCTTGACCAGTTGCCTGACCTTGAAACACTCCTGTCTCCACTCTAAGCTCTCAGCAGACCCCTTCAGCCCCCACCTCAAGCTCTAGGACCTCAGCAAGGAAGACCATGCAGAGCTCAGGTGACTCTGACAAAGGTCAGCCACCTCCAAGGTTTACTCTGACTTTAGGTCCCAGTTTTAGCAATGTCCTAGTATCATTATCCTGACCTTAGGTCTTTCCTGATCTTACAGCCCTTCTTCGAGGATTGAGTTCTGCCTTGTTCTGACCAGTGCCTCATGCCTCCAAACTGGGAATGGATCCTACTCCTCACTGCCAGCCCTGGGGCTTTGCTAATTCATGTCAAATGGTTCTAATGCCAACCAGTGGTTTGCCACAAGACTCTGAACCCCTACATCTCACAGACCAGTTTGGACCACTATCCATCTCCTGTCCCTTCATTACATTCACTGGAATTGTGTTTTTCCATCCTGGCTGAATACATATCCCAGTTTGGTTCAACATCAAACACCGCTGCTGGACCAGGACAGAGGGTGGGGGAACTTATAGGTCCTTGTATAAGTTTCCTGTCCATGCCTACTGCTTTAGTTTTGACATGGGCCCCTACCCAAATCTGACACTAGCTGTATGATTCTGGATAAATATCATAACTGAGAAGCCACAAACCCAGTTAGTTACCTATAGGCGACCAACCAGGTGGGTAAAATTGATCAAACCGGCTGGCTGTGGGACTCGTAGCAAACCAGATTGTCGTCATCACTCAGTCCTGGTTGGTTATTGCCAGGATAGACTAGGGGGCTCTTCTTTGTACAATAGGGGAAAGGGGAAGAAATGGGCATGGGAAAGCAGCTGATTCTGTCAGCTCCACACATTTCTCGTCACCCCTGATTAACTTCGCCCATTTTATGGCGTCCCTGGAGGGAGTGTTCTCTCGCCCCGGGGCTTCTTCGGGATATGGGTGATATATTGCCACACGGGATCATGGTTTCTCCTCTCCGTTACTCTCCCTGTAGTCCCTGAATGCCTCAGTACAATTTCCAAAACAAAAACAAAAACAAAAACCTATTCTTGCCCTAGCATAGTCATGGGGACGCTGAAAGCTGTTCTCTGTGGCTTGTAAGTCCAGCCTAATGTGCTTACTTTACTTGTAAGAAATGGGTTTGTTCTAGTTGACTATATTCTATTTCAAGGACAGAACCCTTCTCTCACCAGCCATATCTCAAGCGGGATCTGTGGAGAGAAAGGACGTGAAGAACACATATCCATCATAGCTACCAGGGAAGTGGCTAAACATGGTTCTGAGTTCACTCACCATTCTGGGCTCCATCCTGTAGAGTGAAGGCGTTGAGCTCTGTGGTCACTAGTATAAAACACACATCTGAACACTCCTCAGAGTAAGAGAAGGTTGGAATGGAACTTTTCCTGGTTCTACTTCAGCCGAGAGGCAAGATGATAGGTTTCAGATATCAAGGTGAATGAAACACGCACTCCTCCTCCCAATTAGTACATTTAAAAGGAAATGTCACAGGGCACCTGGGTGGCTCAGCGAGTTGAGCTCCACGTCGGCTCTGTGCTCATAACACAGAGCCTGCTTGAGATTCTCCCCCTCTCTCTGCCCCTCTCCTGCTCTCACTCTCTGTCTCTCTCAAAATAAATTAAAAAACATTAAAAAATAAATAAAAGGAAATGTCTCCAAGAATCTGTTCCATAGTCCCTGACCTGCTCCAGGAAACCAAGACAAGGTTGAAGAGGAAAATATCTTTGGACAGAGGGACTACGGCAGGTGTAGAGGACATTGTTAATGCCCTTTCAAATCCCCTTGACTAACTGGCCCATTCCACGTCCCCACTCATAACAACACCCAGCTGCCTCCTTCCCCAGGGAACGGCCCTCAGCCAGACAGCACCTGCAGCCTCACACCCCCACCCTGAGCACCTCAGCAAACCTTGGCCTAAGTAGCAGGAGGATGGAAACTGAACTCCTTGCCTCAAGGTTGGACCATCTTCATGATGCACTTTGAGCTGTAGGGTTTTCCCTCTGGGATCAGATCTAAACTAGTCTCCAGCTGGAGTCACATTCTTGCTTACCTTCCCCTTTCCCCCAGCTTTATCCTGTTTTTATCACTCCTCTTCTAATGAGAACCAGTTTTCAGTAAATCACTTGAACAAGAAACCCCGTTTCACGCTCAGCTTCTAGAAAGATCGATCTAAGATAGTGGAGGTGTATCTCCTAGACAGTGGGGGTGGGTTTTGAAGATGAAGGCTTCAAGGCAACTACTTGGACAACTTTGAAGTGTTCCCTGTGATTGAGAGACAAGGAGAACGGGTCCATCGCTCAACTCTGAGAAAGGCCAGGTGGCCTGTGAATGGTATCTAATTCTCACCTTGCAGATCTATTTTTTTAAGGTTTTTTAAATGTTTTATTTATTTCTGAGAGAGAGAGAGAGAGAGAGACAGCGTGAGCAGGGGAGGGTCAGAGGGAGACACACACACAGAATCCAAAACAGGCTCCAGGCTCTGAGCTGGCTGTCAGCACAGAGTCTGATTCGGGGCTCGAACCCACGAACCGTGAGATCATGACCTGAGCTGAAGTAGGACACTTAACCGACTGAGCCACCCAGGCGACCCATCACCTTGCAGATTTAAAGGGTACCGTCTCAGTGGAGCCAGGAGGGTGTTGCTGCACAGAGAGGTTCTGACCCCAGGTGGTGGGCAGGCAAGGACCACATGAAGACAGAATGGATCACTGTGGGTCAGGAAGGAGAACAGTGTGGGGGTCGTCGTGGTCCAGTAAGGCTGTCTGGAGCGCCACAGAGACCTCAGCTAAACCAGCCTCTTCTTTCTGGTGTGATGGTCACCAAGAATGGAGATCAATCATCTCAGGTCAAGGGAGCTGCAAGAGCAGGGAACTCAACAAGAAACCTGGGCAGAACCCATAAAATCCCTGCATGAGAAAGCATCAACTGCGACCACCTGCTGGCCCCATCCAGGGAGTCCGGCTCTAGCCAGGGCCAGGTTCAGCCAAGTGAACCCCCTGCTTCGACATCAGGCGGAGAGAAATCACAGGTAGCTCAGGCGAACTGGGAGAAAGGCAAGACCAGAAGGATGACACCCTCTGCCTCACTGCAGGCATGTGAAGCAGGCCAGGGCTGTACAAGAGGTGATGGTTTAATCTCGGCTTCACCTTTGGATTTTTATTATTATGTGAGACCGAATGTATCAAGTTTCTAAAACGAGACTGCTTTACAGCTGAAAGTGACTAACACCAAGAGTGATGCAAGAAAGACTCGATTGCCGGGCAAGAGAAATTGATCTCCACTGAATTTAGTTTACAGTGATGGAGGGAGACAAAAATAATGTTCGCATTGCATTCCATGGGTCAGCCTTGTGCGCTAGATGCTTACATAAGCATGGATCAGCAGTGGCTTCCCACTGCTTCCCAAAGAGAAGCCCTGGGCTGATTCCTTGAGCTGTATCCTCACTCAGGTTCCCAGGATAAAAATATCTATTGGATAAGAATCTGAAACATCAGGTTTTGAAACTTTTGATTGGCCAAGTGCCAGATGAGTCAGAGCTGCGCAGTGTAACTACATGAGTCACAGCATCCCTCTATAGGCTCTGGAGGAATCTGCTGTCTTTAAAATGGTGGCAACCTGGGCTCCACAGCCCTGGTTGGGAATTTGTGTGTTCATTCTATCATTGCATTATTGAGCACCTGTCACGTACTGAAGATTAAAAAAACTGTGAAACAAGGACTTAGCTGGTAATAATACAATTTGCTATGGGTTCTCTTTTTAGTGCAGTAGAGGGAATGATTGAACAGAGGCGATGATTAAAATGAGGTTGATCAGGGACCACTTAAGTGAGTGGGTCACAGCTTTGCTGGGACATTGGAATCACCTGGGATGCTTTAAAACTACCATGTTCATGGGGCACCTGGGTGGCTCAGTCAATTAGGTGTTGGACTCTTGATTTCTTTTCTTTATTTTTTTAAATTTATTTGTGTGTGTGTGAGAGAGAGAGACAGCATGAGCAGGGTAGGGTCAGAGAGAGAGAGAGATACAGGATCTGAAACAGGCTCTAGGCTCCGAGCTGTCAACACAGAACCTGACTTGGGGCTTGAACCCACTAACCGTGAGATCATGAACTGAGCCGAAGTCGGACACTTAACCAACTGAGTCACCCAGGCACCTTGGACCCTTGATTTCTGATCAGGCCATTATCTCACTGTTCATGGGATCTAGCCCCACGGGCAGAGCAGAACCTGCTTGGGGTTCTCTGTCTCTTCCTCTCTCTCTACTCCTTCCCTGCTCACACACTGTCTCTCTCAAATAAATATTAAACCAATCAATCGATCTACCATGTTCCAGTCTCTGGAGATTTTAATTTATTGGTCTGATGACCGGGCAGCAGGATTTTAAAAAACAAACCAAAAAACAAAAACAACTCCCCAGATAATTCTAATATGCAGCCAGAATTGTGATCTACTGTAGATAAACATAACAAAACTAAGTACAGCTCTTCTTTGATGCCCCAATAAATCCATCATAAGTTGAAAATATCGTAGGTCAAAAATGCATTAATACTCTTAACCTACTGAACATCACAGCTTAGCCTAGCCTAACTTAAACATGTTCAGAACACTTACATTAGCCTACATTTGGGCAAAACCATCTCACACAAAGCCACATTTTTATAATAAAGTATTGAATACCTCATGTAATTTATTGAATGCTGTACTGAAAGTAAAAAACAGGATGATTGTATAACGACAGAGTGGTTGTGAGTTGTTGACCCTGGTGATCACGAATCTGACTGGGAGGTGCGGCTCTCTGCCTCTGCCCAGCATCATTAGATAGTATGGACAGTATTGCTGGCTTGGGCCAAGAGCAAAAATTCAAAATTCAAAGTATGGTTTCTACTGAATGTGTATTGCTTTTGCACCACCATAAAGTTGAAAAATCATTGTTGAATCAACATAAGTAGGGAACCATCTGGCCAAGGGTACCAAGATAATAAGTGTATTAAAATTTTATTTTGACGGGGCGCCTGGGTGGCTTAGTCGGTTAAGCGTCCGACTTTCGCTTAGGTCATGATCTCGCGGTTCGTGGGTTCGAGCCCCGCGTCGGGCTCTGTGCTGACTGCCAGCTCAGAGCCTGGAGCCTGTTCCAGTCTGTGACTCCCTCTCTCTGACCCTCCCCTGTTCACGCTGTCTCTCTCTCTCTCCTAGAAATAAATAAAAAAAAAAAACATAAAAAAAATTTTTTTTAATTTTGATATTAATAGTTTTATTAGAAATTTTAATTTAGGGGCACCTGGGTGCCTCAGTAGGTTAAGCATCTGACTTTAGCTCATGCCATGATCTTGTGGTTCATGGGTTCAAGCCCCATGTTGGGCTCTGTGCTGACAACTCAGAGCCTGGAGCCTCCTTCAAATTCTGTGTCTCCCTCTCTCTCTGCACCTTCCCCACTCATGCTCTCTCTCTCTCTCAAAAATAAAATTAACATTAAAAAAAGAAATTTTTATTTTATGAAATGAAAGCCAAAGATAAACATTTTAATGTATGCATGAATGAGCCTTTTGCAATCTTTAATATTCCTCTTAAGACATCCAGTTGATTAATTAAAAAAACGATAGCATATGTTATATCCACCCAAGAACAATTTGTTTTTCAATTATCATTAGATTACCACTTTTCACTCTTTTGTAAAATCTATTTTTGCTAAGTGACCCTGGTTTCGAACTGTTCTATAAAAACAAATCTCCTATACTAAAATGTTGAGTATAATAATAATAGGATGCATCTATTAATAAATAAGTAACCTCTTGATTTTTCTTAGGGACTTCCATATCCCTGGTTCAATAGCAAAGACTATCTTCATTTTTTATTTATTTTATTTTTTAGAGAGAGAGTACTTGAGCAGGGGAGAGGGGCAGAGGAAAAAGAGAAAGAGGGAGAGAGGGAGAAAATCTCAAGCATGGGGATGCATGCTAAGCATGGAGCCTGACTCAGGGCTTGATTCCATAACCCTGGGATCATGATCTGAGCCAAAATCAAGAGTCACACACTCAACTGAGCCACCCAGGCACCCCAACAAAAACTATATTTAAAAAAATTAAATAATAATGTGCAAGATGTCAAAGCATCCACATTAATTCCTCAGACAGCTTACTTCTGGGTGTTAGTTACGGAAAGAAAAGATGAAAAAAATTCCAACAAGATTTTATGCAAGTGTACCATATGTTTTTGTTTTCAAAACTTGTATTAAAGCTAAAGGTAAAAATTAATCAGTAGTAACTTTTGGGTCCACCTAACTTATTTTACTCTGGAGGCAAAGGTACAGTGTGAAACAGCACTGGATATTTAACTCAGTAACCCAACATTTTTTTTTTTTTTTAGAGAGAGAGAGTGTGAGGGTTAGAACAGGGGAGCAGCAAAGAGAGAGGGAGACAGAGGATCCAAAGCCAGCTCTGCATTGACAGCGGAGAGCCTGATGTAGGGCTTGAACCCACGAACCCTGAAATCATAACCTGAGTCAAAGTCAGGCGCTTAACCAACTGAGCCACCCAGACAACCCTAAATTGTTTTTACACACACACACACACACACACACACACATACTACAGCCACATGTGGGCAGAATTTTTGCCTTTCCATCAGTGAAATTTAGAAGTGGGGGTGAGAAAAAAAAGTAGCATGAATTTTTTTCCCTTTTTATATCACTATGCATGTTGGTAACAACCAATTTTTTTTAAGTTCTTTCTCTACATAATTTTTTCTGCCTAGCTTTTAAGTGCTCTCCTCCCCTCCTTCATTTTTTGTTTTTGTTCTTCAAACTTTCTTTCTATTAATCAAACTGTATTCTCAGTTATAATAGGCCTGTCCACCCACTTGGTTCCCTCATTCATCTCTTAACCCACCATTGGTGTTATGACAATGCATTCTATTGTAGTAACTGTCACACCACAGATAATGGCTTCAGAACTTTGAAAAGAAAGGACATGTTGATTTCTCTATTGATAGATTGAGTAGCTTGCTTCATAGCCCCACTCTCTGGGAGCAAAGCTTAATCATCAGCAGCGCACCTCCTTAGTGGATAATAAAACTCGAAGCTGGTGTCTCTGGGCAGTCCCTCTTCTCACCCTCCCACCTCGACCTCCCACCTGCCCCCAGCCCCTTTCACCAGGTGGCTGGGAACCTGCTCTAAACCAAAGTAACACACCTAACTGCGTTCAGAGGTTGGAGAATCTGAGTCATAAACAATTCTCTGCTTTCAGGAAGCATTTACTTTTTTTTATTCCTTCCTCTCTCCTATTTTGCTTTCTCCTTTTTACCCCCAGTTTTCTTCTTCTTCTTCTTCTTCTTCTTCTTCTTCTTCTTCTTCTTCTTCTTCTTCTTCTTCTTCTTCTTCTTCTTCTTCTTCTTCTCTCTCTCTCTCTCTCTCTCTCTCTCTCTGTGTGTGTGTGTGTGTGTGTGTGTGTGTTTCTTTCTTCCTCTTTCACTCTTCTCCTGTACCTACCTATGTCTGTAGCCAGGGACCCCTGAGCATTATTGATTGTCACCAGGAGACCTAAGGTCGGCCTGAGCCAGTCAGTTCTCTCAGCTAGAGCAATGGAGGCCCGTGACAATTAAAGAGGTAAATCCTGGGGCACCGGGGTGGCTCAGTCGGTTAAGTGACCAACTTCAGCTCAGGTCATGATTTCATGGTTCATGAGTTCAAGCCCTGCATCAGGCTGCTCAGAGCCTGGAACCTGCAAAATAAGTAAAGAGAAAGGCTCATGGAGTAAATGCGGAGAAAACCAGGTGCAAGCTTCCAGAAGTCCTCAGTCACACAGGCTGTGCTTAATTCCTCCAGCATCGAATTGTGACTACACATGTGAAGTGTGAGGGAATCTCATTAGAGACTCAGTCACAGGGTTTTTATCGGGGGCTGGTCATGTAGGCACCCTCTGCCCATCACATTCCAGAATTCCATACTCCCAAAAGAAAAGTAGAGATTTGGCATAAACCACATTATTTTACAGACAGTGTAGGCACAATGAACCATGCTTATCATTTAGGGAAGAGTGGGAACCTTCCCAAACACCAGACGAATTCCCAGACACCAGGTGAGAGCCAAGCTCACAGTCAAGCCTTTCTGACGACAGCCGTCCCAGGCTTCCTAGAACTCTTTTCTGTACCATAAGAATGTTTTTACCCTCCACTTTATCGGTGAAGAAAAGGAAGCTTAGAAGAACCAAGTACTTAGCTTGTAAGTGGTGGAACTGAGACCCACACTCAGGTCTCTGACTCCCAGGCCTATGCATTAGCCTGTGATTCACAGCATGCTGGAATTTTATAGAAGAAATTTGAAAGGGACTATTGTTCTGGCAGAACAGGTAGGTACTGAAAAAGTTCAGGGCATGCCATCCCAAAATATGCTGCTCTGGCATATCAATTATTTGGAGTTAAAGGCACTTGAAAAACAGCAGGTAGAAGAAGGACACTCTGACCTGCCTTTTCTCCCCAGAAAGCTTGAGAGAAAATTCCCACGAGAAAGGTGCCCCCCTCATGCCAGGAGGAAGAAACATGCTTGGTCACCTGCTAGGCTGCTAAAATAACTTCGCTTCCTTTTGTCTCCTCATATATTTTAGTTACTTTTCCACAATTGCTACCCTTCGTTTAATCTATGTAAGCACTTAGGCTTCTCATTTCTTGGGGTCTTCATTTTTTTCGGTGAGGGCTTTCATGTACATGTAAATAAAATGTATATGCTTTTTAAAAATTTTTATATTTATTTATTTTTGAGAGACAGAGAAAGACAGTGTACAGTGGGGGAGGGACAGAGAGAGGAGGAGATACAGAATCCGAAGCAGACTCCAGGCTCTGAGCTGTCAGCACAGAGCCCATTGTGGGGCTCAAACTCACAAACCGTGAGGTCATCACCTGAGCTGAAGTCGAACACTGAACTAAGTCACCCAGGTGCCCCCAAAATGTGTATGATTTTCTCCTGTTAAATCTGTCCTATGACAGTCCTGGCCAGAAACTTTAAGAGGGTAGAAGAAAAATTTTACCTCCCCTATGGTATATTCAGAGAAAGAATTGCTTTTTTTTTTTCTTTTAAAAAATCACTAATGGGGCACCTGGGTGGCTCAGTCGGTTAAGCGTCGGACTTCAGCTCAGGTCATGATCTTACAGTTTTTGGGTTTGAGCCCCGCATCAGGCTCTGTGCTGACAGCTCAGAGCCTGGAGCCTGCTTCGGATTCTGTGTCTCCCCTTCTCTCTGCCCCCTCCCCTGTTCATGTTCTGTCTCTGTTTCTCAATAATAAATAAATGTTAAAAAAAAATTTAAAAAATCACTCTTATGGGTCTTTTAAAAAAATTGGGCATATTGACACACAATGTTACATTAGTTTCAGGTGCACAACTTAAGGATTTGACAAGTTTATACGTTATGCTGTGCTCACCACAGCATAGCTACTATCCTCTGTCCCATTACATCGTTATTATAATATCATTGACTGTATGCACGCTTTGTGCTGTGCCTTTTTTTCCCATGACTTCTTCACTTATGGGCCTCTTTTTAACTAGGCTTGGGTACTTAGAAAATGCAAGTTACATTTAATAAATGCAGGAGACTTTGTCGTGAACGAGGAATGAAGAAAGAAACCAGTGTGACATGGAAGTGAATCCTTAGAAAATATCTTAAAATGTCAAAGAGATCACGGAGCCTTGGTTCGTCCCAACTCATAGAGGTAATAGAGAGGTTCACACAGGAAAGCCGGACCTATTCCATGTATGTGGAGCAGAGAGACATCAATCTAGGGAATTCCTAGTTTGACACCCATTGTGACTATCTCATGTCTCACGCCCTGGGGCCCCCCTGCCACATCCTCAAGGTAATGCTGTTGCTCATTCTCAGGAGAAGAGTCCAGAGTTTGCAACTCACTGTCTCCGGTTTGGTTTTAGTGTCAATCAGGGACAGTCCCCATAAGAAAACTGTCCCTTCTACTCAGTCTTTTCCACAAAAATGTGCTAACTTGACTTCTTTCTCCACACTCCCTGTGAATTCTGGTCAGAATGGTACATAGTTTAAATAGAGGAAAAAGAGAAGGAAACATGAGCTGTACCACCTCTGCCCACCAGTTCTGAGTTCTGTCTGCTATATGTTAGTCTTGAATCCGGTGAAGAGAATGAAACAAAGGACAAGATGAGACACACAGAGCGCAGCAACACCTCCTGATTCTCAAGTTGGGATGAAAAAATAAAGCTGTCTGACAGAAGAGACTTTTGCAGACTTGAAAGGGCTTCGCACAATTCGCTCCACGCTGCTATCTAACAGTTCCACAGGATGATGCCTTTCTTGTCAGGGTTGACAACGGAGGCTGCAGGAACCCATTTTCCTGGTCCTGATCTCCTCCCCCTCCTCCTCCTCCTTGTCTGTCTTTCGTTCACTTTGCTGCTTTTAGGGCCACAGTTGCTTACATCCCCCATATTTCCTACTTGTAGACCATCAAACTGAGTCAGAGTTGTCTGTGGATTTAATATATTTATAAAATGTAAAAAAACTGTATGTCAAAATTAAATATTTATGTAAGCACTCTCTCCTAAGGCCATATTCAAGAGTGGGTGGGTGATATTCACAGCAATCTCCAAGTCCCTCAAGCTCTTTTTCCCCAAGGTGGCTAACATTTTTTATGGGTGGTGGTGCAGTAAGTTGAATTATGTCCCCCCAAAAGTT
Source organism: Proteles cristata cristata (assembly GCA_017311185.1). Classification (NCBI taxonomy): domain Eukaryota; kingdom Metazoa; phylum Chordata; class Mammalia; order Carnivora; family Hyaenidae; genus Proteles; species Proteles cristata. The sequence continues at coordinate 332,303 of JAESUZ010000810.1, forward strand.
ATGTCCAACTCCTAACCCCTAGTGCCTGTCAGTGTGGGACTTTATCTGGAAAAAGAGTCTCTGCAGATGCAATTAAGTTCGAAGCCTTAAGATCAGTTCATCGTGGATTTCAAACGGGCTCTAAAGGCAATGATGTGTCCCTATAAGAGATAGAAATGGAGAAGGCAATGTGAAAGGGGAGGCAGAGCCTGAAATGATGAGTCTACAAGCAAAGGAATAGCACAGACTGCAGGCAGCCATCATGAAATCAATTCTCCTTCAGAACCTTCAGAGGAGGGGCGCCTCGGTGGCTCAGTCATGTAAGAGTCCAACTTCGGATCAGGTCATGATCTCACAGTTTGTGGGTTCGAGCCCCACATCGGGCTCTGTGCTGACAGCTTGAAGCTTGGAGCCTGCTTCATATTCTGTGTCTCCCTCTCTCTGTGTTCCTCCCCCTCTCTGTCTCTCTCTCAAAAATAAATAAACATTAAACAGTCTTTTAAATAAATAAATAAAAGGACCTCCAGAGGAAACAGTCCTACAGACACCTTGATTTTGGATATGTGGCCTCCTGAACTCCGAGAGAATAAAATTCTATTTTTTAAGCCACCCAGTTTATAATGATTTGTTATGGCAGCCTGAAGAAAGGAATACACTTGTCATTTCTGCTATTTCTCATGGCTACAGTTTACTTTCTGTACTCAGTCCCACTGCTACAGCTTCATTACAACAACAGTTGGCATTTTTTTTTAATATAAAGGGCAAAAACACTAAATATTTTAGGCTTCATGTGCCACACCGTCTCTGTCATAGTTACTGGACTCTGCTCTCACAGTGCAAAGGAGCCACAGACAATATGTAAACAAATGGCCAGGACTGTATTCCAATAAAACTTTATGCACAGAAGCAGGCGGTGGGCCAGGTTTGACCTATGGGTCATAGTTTGCTGAGCCCTGCATTATGATCCTGGTGCTCCAACTCTCGGCAGTTTTCCTAGAGTCTTCTCCGTACCATTGCTCCCTGAAGCACTGGGAGGTCTTCAGGCAAAAAGGCTTGACATGGCTTGTTTGGGTTTTCCAAATCCTCTGATACATACATTTGCTTTTAGTTCTCGCTCTCAACCACTGGTTATTTCGGTCGTGAAATATCATTTTCCTTGTCTCCTTACATCCTACAGAGCCATTTTCATAGTGCATTTGACAAACTAATGGTGAAGGCGTTGTGACTGTCATTTGACTGTGTGGAGTCGTCAGCTGCTGGGGACTGTACTTTGAAGGGTGTGGGTGGCTTCAAACACTTGGGGGCAGGCACCCCTACAGTCTGCACCGCTGAGTGGAGGAAATAACCAGAAAAGAAAGAAGAGGCTGTTTATTGTAAGTAACTTTTATTTTAAGATCCAGAACAATAGGAGGGGAGTGGGGAGGGGAGAAGAGGGAGACAGAGAGAGAGAGAGAGGGAGAGAGATGGACTCTTCCAAAATGATAAATGATTATCTGGAAGCAGGGAATATACACCGAGGGGGAAGGAGGCAAAACGAACAAAATGGGATTTTATACTTAGTAAATCAAAATAGGTCCGTGTGTAGAAAAGTGGAGCTTGAAAATACAAGTGTCAGGGTGAGAGAGGAAGGTTTACTTGGGTCCGGCAAGAAATATTTGGGGTTGAAAATGAAAAGGAAGCCAGCAAGTTTCATCAAAAATCGGAGAGCAATGGTCAGGCTGTGATCTAGACAGTTCGTCCTTTCTTCTTTTGTCTAGATCTCGCCCCTCATTTCCTACGGCTGCTGTAACAGATTACCACAAACTAGGCAATTTAAAACAACAGAAAGTTAGTCTCTCTCTCCCAGTTCTGGAGGCCAGAATTCTAACATGCATCTCTCTGGCGTCACAGGGCGGTGCTCCCTCTGGAGGCTCTGGCAGAGAATCTGTTCTTGCCTGTGGTCAACTCCGTCCCCCTGGTCACACCGCCTCCCCCTTTTTTCTCTGCCTTCCTCTCTCCGGCCTGTGTCAAATCTCCTCTGCCTGCCCCTCATGAGGGTACAGGTGACGGCCTGTAGGGCCCGCCCACGTGATCCAAGATGATTCCCCATCTCAACACCCTTAGTCACATGTGCAAAGATCCTTTGTTGGCCATGTACGGTAACATCCGTAGGTTCCAGGGACTAGGATGTGGTTATAGTTTAGGGGGGCATCTTCAGCCCACTGCAACCCCAAGCTTTATACCCAACGGCAGTGAAAAGCAGTGCAGCTCACAACAGGATCAGTTTCCTCCAAGGGTAACAGCAAGAATCTTGAGCAGGGCAAGGGGAAGGGGAGCAGAAGGCTGGCTCCGTTTGTCAAATGTTGTCTTCAACCAGAATACATTTCAACCCCTCTTCATAGGCTGGCTCCCCAGATACCCACGTGGCTGGCCTTCTCTTTAGCTAGGCTCTACAGTAGGGAAGGATTATGAAAAGGGCCTACAAAAATACACAAAGGGTGGGTCACATTGTAAATGGGCAGAAACCCAGGGAAATTTTCTACAAGAACAGTTTTTGAAGAAAAAAAATTTCTAAATATACACACAGGTGAACCTGGACTCTAGGGACGGGGCCCCTGGACTGGTACATACCCACCCACTTCCTCTTAATTTCAACATGCTTATAAGATCGCACAAAACCAGGAAGCATTTTAAACTGCTTTCCCCGTGAATATCCTGCCACGCGCACCTCAAACTCATTACGTCTAAGATAGAACACAATACCTCACACCACGAGTACGTTCTTCTTCCTTATTCATCGCTGTAGCTTAAAAGCAGCTGTGTTAATTTGAGATCAGTGAGCTTCAGAATTGGAACCCCCATGAACTGTAGGCAAGCATGTTTGCATATGTGCCTTGGTGTCTTTCCCAGGGGAGAGATCCATACCCTTCATCAGATTCTCCACAGAATCTTTGACTTCAAAAGGGAAAGAAAGGTCTGCCCTGGCCTGGCACTCAACAGGACCTACAAAATGCACACGCACAGGCATGTGTGTTTGCAAGAGAGAATACCCACTGCTTTGTTTCTGCATGCATTCGTCAAATTTTCATGCATTGTCATCATAAATGTGCAGGATACCTGGCTGGGAATCACAGTAAAACAAATTGTGCCACCATTCCCTTCTCCCTAAGTGTGGCTACGTGTCCAGGATTAAGTATAAAAGTAAGGATTTGCTCTCCGTGAAGAAATGGATTTTGCCTGAAAGAATAAGGAAGCAGGGGACCATGGTGAGTACTTTTTTTGTGGCTAAGGATTATCTTGACGTGCTAACACATACCAAATAGACCTTCACATTCCTGGAAATGCTTGCCTCCACCTCCTCCAATGTTGCTTAATTCATCCTTAGGTCTCAGCTTACATACTTCTTCCCCAATCCACACTGCTGGGAAAAGATTACAGACTCAAATTTTGAAATATGCGTCTCGCTGCTGACAGAATATCTATATGCAGGGAAGGAAACTGACCACCAGCTGGAAACTAGAGATTGTCCCTTTGGTCTTAACTCTTGAAGTAACCCAAGATTTCCCTCTAACTCCATCCTTTTCTGGAGTCTCTTTGGTATCCAAAGAACCAGCAGCAAACACACCTCAATAGGCCATTATATCAGAAAAGAGGTTCAAACGGACATTTTGAAATAATACTCCTTTCGAAAACTAAGAAGACCAAAAAGATTAGGTCATTGAAAAACAGTCATGATAAAGTTTCAAGGAATAAAACATTAAGGTTGTCATTAAATTGTTCATATTTAGAAACTGGTAAGTTCTCCTGATAGGAGAGGGGCCAGTTTTCCCTTCACAATACGTTCTCTATTAACAGTCCATGTATTTTGTTTATGGCACTATCACAATTACAGTTATAATACACTTGCTTACTTTTACGTTTATTGCCTTTCTTTTGCACTTGTCTACAGCTCAGCAAGAGAGAGCTGCCCATTTTGTTAGTGCTTAGCAGTGCCATTTTCAGTAGATACCAAAAAATATTTGATACACAAGTGGATGCATTAATTAATTAACATAGAATTGTGATCCTTTCCCTCCCCCAGAGAGAACTATCCTTTGACCATAGCAGGTAATTGTCACATTGGATAGCATTCTCGAAGTGGGGTTGTGCCACATGCCTCTCCTTAAAGCAGTGTTTCTCAACCTCAGCACAACTGCCCTTCTGTTTATTTATTTTTTGAAGGAGAGGGAGACAGAGCATGAGCGGAAGAGGGAGAGGGGCAGAGAGAGAAAGGGAGACACGGAATCCAAAGCAGGCTCCAGGCTCCGAGCCGTCAGCACAGAACCCAACGCAAGGCTAGAACTCACGAACCACGAGATCATGATCTGAGCCGAAGTCAGACGCTTAACCGACTGAGCCACCCAGGCACCCCTTGAAAATATCTTTTGAACAATTTTAACTTTATTTCTATTGAACTAAGAAGGGGAATTTAATTTAATTTAGTTTATTAATTTATTATTATTATTATTAATCATTTTTTGTAATTCAGCCGGACAGTTACCTGAGTCTGAGACAGATGTGACCCTAGAAAAGATTGCAGAATGGGGTCAGCTGGGATCTGGCTCCTGACACACCTGGGCCATTTCACTCAGCGTGTCCAGCGACAGCTTCTGATGGCCTCCTTCAGACAAGCAGCAGACCACATGGAAAGGTGACTGACGTTACCAGGAGTCAAGTTCTTTAGAGGGTAGGTGCTAGAAATTGCTTAGTAATCTGTCCGAGTTTCAGGTTTCCTCCGTTCTGGATCTTTCTAAACAAGCCATGAAGGAACGAAGAGTTTAGAAGCGATAATGGTTTCTGACGCAATAGGAAGAAACATTTTTGCTTTCAAAATGAATGCAGCCGTTTCTACACCCTGGGGTCCTGCAGAATTCATTTCAATATAGGAAACCTCATGTTAAGGAATACACAAAGAATGAAGCTGCAAACCAAACGCACTAAAACTCAAATGTACAAAGACACACCACTTTGTTTTCTGGAACAGACCTAATTTTCATGAGTCCCATCCCACAGGGCGGCAGCCAGCTTGGGGGTCGGGGGGAGAGCACATGAACTTTTCTAATTAACGGTGCGTTTGACTTAAGATATTCTGTGTTGACTGAACATTCTGTTGATTGAAAGTTGAACTTCCTGTGAGAGCTGGGTTTCTCCTTTCTCTTCCTTTCCTCGCCGTGGCATCCAGGTGCAGAGGAAGGCTGCCATCTCGCTGGCACTAGGGAGACGGGGCCGACTCTGGGCTGCTGCCTGTCTGTGTCTGCTGCACTGACTGGCACCCACTAAGGTGGGCTGGTTCTGACCCGTAGGACGCTCCCTGTCGGGTGGAGGCTGCAGACAGTAGAAATAAGGGTGTCTGATCTCTGATTTCCTCAGAGCATCCTGCAGGGGGTGGGTTGCTCACGTCTGCAGCCAAGAAACTCATCTCAGTCTATTCTCTGAGTTTGGTTAGGGTTCCCCCTTGGGACTCGGCCTTACCTCACCGCCCTGCCGGTGGCTGTACATCCGCTAGAAGTCTAGCCGCTAATCCCAGCCGTTCCCCAACCCACCTTGAGTTTCCAGCCACAGGGCTTCTTTACCTCACCCTCATGGCGGTACCTTGTGGCAAGTTCCTCAGCTCGAGTCTCCTCTATTTTCAGCAGCCCCTAAGGGCATTTGAGAACTTCTAGATGCCTTACATGCCATTCAGATCCTGAGGAGTCAAGAGCTCTACCTCAGGGGACTTGTCTCTTTTGTCCCTCTCTTTTTTTTTTTTTTTAAATGTTTTATTTATTTCTAGGAGAGAGAGCGAGAGAGAGACAGCGTGAGCAGGGGAGGGTCAGAGAGAGAGGGAGACACAGACTGAAACAGGCTCCAGGCTCTGAGCTGGCAGTCAGCACAGAGCCGATGCGGGGCTCGAACCCACGAACCGTGAGATCATGACCTAAGCGAAAGTCGGACGCTTAACCGACTAAGCCACCCAGGCGCCCCTGTCCCTCTCTTTTTTGATATCTAGTCCGTGCGTGGCACTGCTAAGCAGTAACAAGACAGCCTCTACAGCGCTTATGGAGAAGTGCAAAAGAAAGCCATTAAACATAAAGTTATATAAATGTATTATTTCATTGTAATTATGATAATGTCATAGACAAGAAAAGAACAAGAGCCCCTTTGCTGCCTGCCTTCCTCTTACTGATTTGATGGCCTTCCTTCAGAACATCAGCCTTGGAGACGATAGGCATGACACAAGGTTCTCACAGCCTGACTACCTATTCTACAACCTGTGTCTCCCTTATCTTCCCATAATCCCTCAGGGTGGGAGGTGGGCTGTCCACCCCATCACCTCCCAACCCCCCTATACCTTTGTAGCAGGGACTAGACTAGTCTTACTCTGGTTTCTCTCCGGAATAATACTTTTTCTTATTATTAATTATTTTCTTAATGTTTTTTTGAGAGAGAGACAGAGCATGAGAGAGGGAGGAGCAGAGATAGAGAGGGAGACACAGAATCCCAAGCAGGCTCCAGGCTCTGGGCTGTCAACACAGAGCCTGACATGGGGCTCAAACTCATACACGACCTGAGCTGAAGTCAGATACTCAACTGACTGAGAGGCGCCTCTCTCTGGAATAATACTTATATTTTAGCTCACCAGATTCTGTTCTTGATAAGTTCATAATGGCTCAAGACATTTAGAAAATCATTTCAGCTCTAGAAAAGACCGCCTTTTAAGACAACTAGTTGGTCTCCCACGGCTCTGGAAGTCAAAAGCTGGGTGTCGATTTTTCCTTCCTTTCGTGATCCTACTGCGATAACCCTACTCCTCCCCAAAGCAAGCAGACAGCTCTGACAGAACAGAGAAGAGGCCACATATAAAAATGATAAAAGATAAAAGTGTAAGTCTTGAATAAGAAAAAACACAAAATAAATTCCTTTCCTATTTCCGTTTCACACATTCATGGGGCCTTTTAGGTGAGGGAGACAAGACCCAGGGGCAGTACTGTGGAGTGGGGAGGTTGAGATAAGGCTCAGCATGATAAAGTCAAGGTGCTTCTCACTGGGCTTGGGAGATTCCTTTAATGTAAAATGACTTCTGGTCTTATCTGGACAGATATAAAAAGTTAAACTTGTGTAATAGAGGAAGGGGGAAAAGGAAACCTAGAGGGTTAGGGGGATCCTCAGGAAGTTGGCAGGAATGTGCTCTTGAGGGAGAGGAATGGCTATCAGTAGGGCACTCCCTGTGGTGGAGGCTGTGGACAGTAGAAATAGAGGTGTCTGCTGTCTGATTTCCTCTTCATCTGCTCCCACTGTCACCCTTGTAATAGCTCTGCCTTGGAGAATGAAGGTGCAGCTCTGGTCCTACATGGGGAAGAAATAAGCCAGAAAGAAATGGAGACTAGAACCGGTAATAAAATGACCAGAAGCAACTAAGAAGAATCTGGGAGCAAGAATTCGGGGTGAAAGTTGACAGGTTACTACTAGGATAGGTATCTTCCCCACCATCATGCCAAATCTAGACACCTCTACATGGTGTCTAGGGTCTACATGAAGGGGATTAAGTTTTCTAATGTTAAATGTGAATGTAATAGATTCAAAATGGCCACCAATTCCCTGTCACTTCCCACACTGAGAAGTGGTGTTTATTTCTCACAGTCTTGAATTTGGTTTGGCTCTGTCACTGTTTGAACCAAGCAAATACGGTGATAGCTATGCTGTGCCAATCCTCAACCCAAGCCCTTAAAAGCCTGGTGGTTTATGCTTTTCAAAACTCTGTGTCACTACATCACCATTGTAGAGAAGGAAAATCCTCCTAGGAACCTTACCTCGGTGGGAAGTGCCTCACCTCATAAAAGAGATTAACACAAGAACAGCAAACAGAAGTTTATTAACATATGTCTCTCTCTCTCTCTCTCTCTCTCTCTGGCTCTCTATCTCTGTCTCTCTCTCTCTCTCTCTCTCACACACACACACACACACACACACATAACACACATACAATCATTCAGCAATGAGTCACTTGAAGAGGTGATTAGAACTTCAGCTTATATAATATCTTAGCAAAGGAAAAATGAATTTTTAGGGAAATGACAACAGAAAGAGACTTTGTTTCTAGGGCAGCAAACTGGGGAGGTAAACTCTATGGGAAACCAATGCTGTATAAGGGCTAGCTATAGCAAGATTTGGTGTATAGTTTCTTTTGGTGTAGTCTATGGGTTGATAAAAGGGTCTAACTTCTGTCCTTCCTGATACAGAGGAGAGGGGAGACACATTTACAAATTTATGTCCTGCTTTTAGGCAAATAGGGACAAACAAGAGAAGTTTTCTTGTATCTAGTCTTCTCAGTTGCCTTTAGCTCAAAAAAATCCTTATGCTGAAGTGGCATATTTTGGGGTGGCATATTCTGCTACTCTTCATATGCTCTAGAAAGATCACATAGAGAAACCACATGGAAAGATCAGATGGAGACTGGTGAGCCCTGGGATGACATGGAGAAAGAGAGACCAGCCAAGCTCAGCCTTCCAGGCATTCTTTCCTAGGTGCAAGACATGTGAGCAAGCCACTGGATACTGCAGCCCTGGCTATGACCTGATTGTACCAACATGAGGAACCTCAGGAAAGACTAACAGAAGAAGTTTTACCTGATCTCGGTCAACTGACAGAAGCATGAGATGGTAGTTGCTTTAAGCCACTAAGTTTTGGGGTGATTTGCTATGCAGTGGTTAAGTGGAACCATGGGGTAAGGCCAAGCTGACAGCAGAGAAAGAGAGTATGATATACTGTGCATCAGCTCTTACATGCCTCCATCCAGAAGTGACACGTAAAATATCCATTCATATTTCTTTAGCTAAAGCAAGTCATACAGTAATGCTTAACTTAGGGAAGTCATATCCAGGAGAGGAAGGATATGAGTGCTATCTACCACAACACCTATAGCAGCAAGGGAGGCCAGGGAAGCCGAGATTTGTTGTACCTAATGATTTGTTGTACCTAATCATGATTCATTACCTAGGGCTGGGAACATTGCAGCCCTGAACACAGATCAAGATACTGTTGTCAGGGGGGCACCTGGGTGGCTCAGTCGGTTAAGCGTCTGACTTCAGCTCAGGTCATAATCTCATGGTTTGTGGGTTCGAGCCCCGCATCGAGCTCTGTGCTGACGGCTAGCTCAGAGCCTGGAGACTGCTTCAGATTCTGTGTCTCCCTCTCTTTCTGACCTGCTCATGATGTCGCTTTCTCTTTCTCAAAAATAAATAAAATATTTAAAAAAAAAAAGATACTGTTGTCAGGGTGGAGGCAGGAATACAACAAGCACTTGCCCCAACAGGGGAGTGGGTAACAGAGATTGCAATGGCTGCCGCCTGTGTTGACACCCTGCACTGACCCTGACCCTACTTGCTAAACTTGAACTCTCTACATTCTTGCTCTTTCGATCTTTATGTTTGGAATTTGAGTTTGGAACGAGTCTGGGTGGGGAAAAGAAAGGGAGAGAGAGAAGGAAAAGAAGAAAAGGAAGGATGGAGAAAAATGGTGGCAGTTGTGTATTCGGGTGTGAAATAAAAGACGTTGAGTGCTCCTGACTCTGACTTCAGCACTTTTTCCACCACTTAGAAGAAAAAATAATTAATGTTTGAACAAAAATGTCAAACAGAAAGACAAGGGGAGAAGGAACATTTCAAAGAGGTGTGAAATGTGCGACAGTCTGGGTGGTCTGGTTAAAAAAGGAAGAACAAAATTCTTGTCAGGTTGTGCTTTGGGAAACTCGTGGAGGAATGGAATGGAACATTCCGATCTAAGGCTTACGCCTTGAGCACTCCTCTCTCTAGCCACAGCTTTAGTGAGGGTGATCTTTGTTTCTTCTCCCCTTTCTTCCATGTTTCCGACTCAGCTCACAGGTTCTTCCTTGTTGCTCAAAATTAAATCCAAAATAGCAACTACTTCTGTCATTTCTGTAATAAGTGAAAGGTGAAATCCTAGGAAAATGTTTAATCGTCATCAAAAGACTTTTCATATATTGTCCTCACAAGAACCTTATTTACCATCCTTATTTTACTTGTTAGAGAATTGAAACTAATAGAAGTGAATTTATCCAAGGTCACTTAACATTCTGAAACTAAATCTGTTCACCTTTATAAGCCCTTATGTTAACCACCAAAATACATAGACTTTCAAGAATTTATTTGGTGCATTGGTCTTAACTGAGCCTGGGATCTAGAAAAATTTCTAGATAGCTTGGCCAGCATTTGTTGCCTCATTCAAGAATACAACTTCTATTTCCTACATCTGATGGAACCGTCTTTAGTTTCCTCCCACATCTGTATCATTTTTGCTTTCTCCCTACTTTTATTCTCATCCAAATGTTCCCCAACTGTACTGCCAGCTAGCAATTACGGGTTTCCACATACGTGGATAGCTCATGTTATGCCCATTTGCAGCCAAGTCTGTTTACACTGAATCTACTCACTCCATTTTATGATGCCTATTCGTTATATTTCCTGCCTTATATTGAAGCCTCAAGTTCACCTGGTTTTTGCCCCTTGCTTTGCTGTCTCTCACACTTAAGCCCCTTCAAATAAATCACATTATCTACCAAGCCTGCCCTGGGCTTGAGTAAGATCTTAATGGAATTAATCATCACTTTGCCTTCATTTTAAGATCCATTGCTCTTATATTTCCTGGTTCTTTGGGGCCCTGAACCTATCTCCTGTTTTCTGCCTAGCCCTCCTGGTTAGTGGCATGAAGTTTCCCAGTTTTGTCTATCTCCATACTAATGAATACCTTATTAGAGCATCTGATGATAATGAGAACTGCCATTAGTTATGGGTCTACCGTGTATCTACCTCTAAATATTTTATGCATTTACTCCTGTAGGGGAGGAAAAATAATTTTCCCTCTACTCTTCTAAGTTCTCTGCTGGGAACTCTGTAACACATAACAGACTAACAAAAGAAATACAAACAGAAGTCTATTAACATGTAGACCTCATATATGCATGGGAGACACTTAGTAACTCTCAGAGGTAGTTTAGAATTCAGGCTTAAATATGATTTATAGCTAAAGACAAAAGAGAAAAAGGTGTGGGGGAAGTCAGTTATGGGCAGATGAGCAGGAAAAGTATGATAAACTAGAATAAGTTTTGCTACACAGAGTTAAGTCAGTGCCTTCTCCATTACTGAGTTGAGTTTCTTGCGATTTAGTCATTCTCCTGGTATACAGAGGGAGACACCCTTGCAAATGGAGATTTCCCTATAAATGCAAATTTCCGTTACAAAAGGGTAATTTCTAATCCATTTTCAGAGCTGCTTCTTTGCCTGCTCTTTCTCAAAATAATTCTTGTGCCAAAGAGGTTTATTTTGGGGTGGCACATTTTACCACCCTTCACTCCTCATGACAAACCAACAATGTACTGTCATTTCTTTCATTTTCCAGGAAGAAGAAACGGAAGCAGTATCAGTGCTGGAAGATGTCCTTCATATTTTAATTAAAGGTCTTATCTGGATACCTGGCACTGTGCTGGTCTTCACTATTTCATCTGGTCTTCCCAAGAGTCCTGCAAGCTATACAGACATTCTCATCTCTACTTTTTGGAAGGTTTGAGGTGGGGGGCGGGGGGCGCGGTACTGAGGCTCAAGGAGAGTAGGTGGCTTATGAAGCAGACCAAGGTTTAAACTCCAGTCTCCTCTCTCACCACACTGGCCTGCCTGCCAGACCCACTTCAGGACCTTTGTTCCAGCCGTTCCCTCTGCCCCAACGCTCTTCCCCCGTGTCCACATGGCTCCTTTCCTCACCTCCTCCACATATTTGTCCAAATGTCACCTTTCAGTGAGGACTTCCCCAACCCTCCTATTAAAACTGCATCCCATGGGGCGCCTGGGTGGCTTAGTCGGTTAAGCGTGCGACTTTCGCTTAGGTCATGATCTCACGGTTCGTGGGTTCGAGCCCCGCGTCGGGCTTTGTGCTGACTGCCAGCTCAGAGCCTGGAGCCTGTTTCAGTCTGTGACTCCCTCTCTCTCTGACCTTCCCCTGCTCACGCTGTCTCTCTCTCTCTCTCCTAGAAATAAATAAAACATTAAAAAAAATTTAAAAAAAAAACTTCATCCCCACTCATGGCTGTCCCTCACCCTTTCCCCACTTTATTTTTTTCATAGCGCTCATCACTCTCTGACACCACATATCTTAGTTACTAGAATGCAAGTTCTAAGATAGAAGACTGTTTGTCAATTTTGTTCACTAGGATAGGTTCATTTTTGACAAATATTTGTTGAATTAATGGATGAATAAAGAGCTGATTCCAAAGCCGATTCCCTTTCCACCACAATATTCTCAGATCCTTTGTGTTTATCATATCTTCTTTTTGCCTCTAGGCTGCTTTATAACGCTAAAGAATTTTTAAAAAACGAATGCCTACATTCAGTATAATCAAGAAAAAGAAGAAACAAGTCCAACCTATCCTGGGTCTGGAAACGGCCCTGGCAGCAGCTCTCGGCTTTATCAAAGAACATTTATTATGTGCCTTCCTGTATGTGATGGTCTGCTGTCCACTATGCAGAAAAAATGAAACCAAAGTGCCTATCTTGGGCTCCGTCTCCCCCTCCAATTGGCGGATTACTGGGCGAGCCAGCACTGGTGCACATGAACACATGGAGCACATATGGCACGTAGAACACAGACCTGAAGGACAGGTGTTGGGAGTCAATATTTACAGGTCAGTCAGAGGGAAAAATTTATAGGTACATCAGAGAAAATCCGTGAGAGTTTCATTATTAGACAGGTTGGGGTTTGTAGAAATCATCCAAAGAGAACTCTTCCATCCAAAATCTGTTTGGATTCGAGGGGATATAGCTGAGAAGCAGTTTAACGCCTATACAGTGAGCTTCTAATTCACGGCTTGGTTCCCGGATGCAAATATTTGACTGAGGAAGCCGCAACAACCATAATGCTGGCAGAAGAACTTGTGGCATCCCCTGTCCTTGGGAAGAACCCATTTTTCATGGTGCCATGCCAGTCTCAGGCCTGATACCAACTCTTTCTTAACTAATTTCCTAATGATGCTGTAAGCTGCTGGTAATTGGGACAACCGTCATCATTTAGCATTCTTTAAGCACCCTGAGGTGAATTAGAGATTTTTAACTGCATTCACTTTGTTTATCACTTTTCTGTTTTATGCATATGCCCCAAGTGTATATAAATAAGACAATATTATAAAAACATTAAAAATGTAAGCACATTAAAGTAACATGAAGCCAGTTCAATTGCCAGCAACAAATTCAGCTACCACCAACATAGGTTAGAGCCTATGTTGCCACGAGGTCAGTTATATGAAAAGTAAATTATGCTAATTAGTGTCTTACATACATAATTCCAAAATTAACTGTACTATATTTTAAGCTCTTTTAGAGCAAGAATAACGTTTTCCTCATTTCTCATACAGCCTCTATTTCAATGCTCAGTAAATATATTCTCTCCCTTCTATAGATGAGGATCCATTAGGACTGAATATTATGTTAAACAGCGTATCCAGTATCTACTATGCATTTGGCACAAAAGAACATTCAATAAATATTTTCTTAGAAATAAAAAAAGGGGTGCCTGGCTGGCTCAGTTGGTAGAACGTGAAACTCTTGATCTCAGGATTGTGGGTTCAAGTCCCACGTTGGATGTAGAGATTACTTAAAAAAAAAAAAAAACCTTAAAAAAAATCATACCTAAAGCTTGTAAAATGCAAGTCAAGGGTCTTATTCTATTTTTTAAAAAAAGATATTAAAAAAAATGGATACTGACCTGTGAAAATTAAATTTAATTCAACATTTGGGTGCTTGTGAATTATCACCAAAACAAACTGTAAACAAAAGATCATGGATTCAAAATCTTATAAAAAGATATTAGCGGGGGAAGGGGTAAGTGGAAGAAGGTGGTCAAAGAGTACTAACTTCTAATTGTAAGATAAATAAGTACTAGGGATGTAATATACAACATGATGGCTCTAGATAACACTATGTATGATATATAGGAAAGTAAATCCTCAGAGTTCCCATCACAAGAAGAAACTTTTTTTTCTTTTTCTTTTCTTTGTATTATATTGAGAAGATGGAGGTTAGCTGACCTTATTGTGTCAATCATTTCACAATATACATAAAGCAAACCATCATGCTGTATGCCTTAAACTTATATAGTGATGGATGTCAACTATTTCTCAATAAAATTGGGGGAAAGGTGCCTAGGTGGCTCAGTTTGTTGAGTGTCTGACTTCAGCACAGATCAAGAGCTAGGGCTCTTGAGTTTGAGCCCCATGTGAAGCTCTGTGCTGACACCTTGGAGCTTGGAGCATGCTTTGGATTCTGTGTCTCCTTTCTCTGACCCTCTCCTGCTCATGCTCTGTTTCTCTCTCTCTCAAAATAAATAAACATTAAAAATTTTAAAGAAAAACTGGGAGGGGGAGGTATTGACAGGTCTAAAGATTAAATTCTAAATCAGTTCTTGGGGAGAGGGTGGTTTGGAGCATTATGATACATTCTGGGCTTTATTTCCCTGTTCTATCCTGATGACTCTTAGACAAGAATGAAGGTTAGGTTAGAGGGTTATCTTTACAGTCCCTTTCATCTCCAAGTTCTGGGAGTATGATTTGTATAATCCAAAAGGATACAGGTCTATTTGCAGATGCTGGCCCATTAACCGGTGGGGACAAATGATTTTTTATAAGTGAATAAGTTGTAAACAAAGCCAGCTCCAAGACAGCCTCTAACAATCCCACCTCCTGATACCCACACCCTTGTGTGGTTCCCTCCCACGTCATACTACAGGTGATCTGTTTGACCACAAGGATACAGCCGAGTAGTGGTAATCAACTTCCTACATTAGGTTATAAAAATTAAAACTGAGGAATTGAGACCTTCTGCCAACAGCCACATGAACACATCTAAAAGTAGACTCTCCTCAAAGCTCCATTCAAGCTTTCAGGAGACAGTGGTCCCTTCTGACAGACTGACTGTGAACTCATGAACCAGAACCACTTGCTAAGGTGCTCCTGGATTCCTGATCCTCAGGAAACTAGGTGAGATGATGCATTGTTGTTATCTTAAGTTGCTAGATTTGGGGGTAATTTGTTATGCAGCAATAGATAACAAAAACATTTTTTTCATACCAAAGTCCTCCCCTCTCCTGGGGCATATGATTAATGTCAATTTCACCATTCCTGGAAATAGTGCACTTTTTGCCAACATACATTTCATAAGACACAAGTTAGTACCAGCATTATTCTAGCTACCTAGTTTTAAAATCAGCTTCAATCAAGCCACAATTGTAAAAAGGAAGAAAACTACCTTATTGCATGCAGTCATGGTCTCATTGTGATCTCCTTCTCTAGAGTCTCAAGATGACATGTTGCCTTTGCCAAAATGTCTATTCTTTCATGGCCTTCCAATAGGTACATCACTCTCTTTCATGCTTTCCTTATTCGGTCTTCCTATGAATCAGCTGATTGCTTTAAAAAAAAAACATTCATAGGGCTTATCTCTCTTTCAGTGCTTCTTTAATTAATACATTTGCTCTTTACTTCATGACAAAAAGGCCTTTGAAGATCTTTGAGGACTTGTTTTTATGTCTAAGAATTTAAAAAAATTAAAATATGGAATTCAACTGCTTTGGGCATTCAATATTTCACTTTGGAGGTAATGTATACAAAGCCCTTGGAATAGTTGCTGGTGTATGTGTTCAAGAAAGCCATTATTTATATAGAAGTACAGATTGACACCCTATTATGTAGATAAGGAAATGCTTAATGTACTTAATACCTAGACACCAATACGGGGACAGGCTATCCACTAACACAGCCTGGATTTTACAGTGGATGTCAAGCTCAAAACAGCCCTCATAATTCTAATTAAGGACTCCCTCCATAGGATGGTTTTTATGATTTTTGTGTCATCTACCAGAGCTGTGAACAAAACTGTCATCTCTTAAATGCTTCCTGATATGTCATCATAAAATGATCTAGCACAAAATGACTCAAAGACTTCCGTGACAGGAATGTTTATTAACATATCACTGTGCTTCTGGGAAAGCACATTTCTTAGATTTAAACATCAAATTGCTGCCAATGCCTCTAGGAAACCATGTGTACATTTTACCTGATCTGCAAAGGTATAGGTCTCAAACACTATGCTAGATCTTTCTTACATCAAAGGTGTGCAGGGACTGGCAACACAGTCTGGTTAATTATATAAATTCTGTAAAACTAGAAGTGACTAGATTTAGGAGTGCCTGGGTGGTTCAGTCAGTTAAGCATCCGACTTCGGCTCAGGACATGATCTCACAGTTCATGATTTCAAGCCCTGCATCAGGCTCTGTGCTGACTGCTCAGAGCTTGCAGCCTGCTTTGGATTCTATGTCTCCCTCTCTCTCTGCCCCTCCCTGGCTCACTCACTCTCTCTCTCTCTCAAAAATAAATAAACATTTTAAAAAAGTGACTGGATTTACACAAAGAAAGGAACAGCAAGGGCATAAGGTTTCCTGATTCCTCTGATTGGGGGATTTTGAGGGCAATGGGGGAGGAGAGAGAAGGGAGGCCATGGGGATTATGACCCTGTGAAGAACCACCATGTCTTCACCCTGCAGGAAAGACAGGAAAGATAAATGAATAAAAGACAAGAAGGTGTGTGCTTAGAAACATACTAAGGTGTAAGATGCTGTAACAGAGGTTTTTGCTCCTAACTCCCTAATACTCCTGGTCTCCTAGATCTGGATTCTGAGAAAAAGGAAAGAGTTGTCCAGAAATCTATTTCTATCTTCCATTTCTAGATTTTAATAGTTATAACCAAAAGCTGATGAGTTGATGGCCATCGCTATTTTTCTTGTACCACGGTCATAATATCCTCAGAGAGAGTTTGCACAGTTACTTGTGGGTCAAAACTAAGGGCAATTAAAGCTTTGGAAAATGACCTTCCCTCCCTCCCTCTTTTCCTTCCTTTGATGAATTTACTTTGAAGAACCAAAATTTGTTTTCCTTTTTTCCATCTTTATTGAGGTATAATTGACAAATAAAACTGTCCATACCTAAGGTGTATAATTTGATGTTTTGACATACATTGTGAATTGTCACAAGTGAGCTAATTAACATGAAAAACTCACATTTTAAAATAAAAAATATTTGAGTTGCAGATGGTTCCCTCATGGTTTTACAAAGGAAATGAAGACTGTATAAAATTAAATTACAGAATATAAGGGCAAGAGAAAACAGTTCCTGGGCATTGTCTAGACAGGCATTCAGGGAACAGTGATAGTGTTATTTATTCTTATTTTTTGCCACCTGTCAAGAGAAAGAATATCAATTTTCAGGTCACAAATAAGTCACTGAAGGTGATTACATTCCCTTTATTTTCCCCAGAGAAAAAGGAAATTGGAAGTTCAGCATAGAATATTCATTATTATACCTGGGCTGACCTAGAAGAGCAAGTTTTCTTACAACATCATTACAATGAAACTAATAACACCTCTTGCATATTAATCAGTTATGATCTTGAAGTTATATGATCACTTGTACCCCAAACACATGTAACTTTATTTTATTATAGCTTATTGTCAGTTGGTCTCCATATAACACCCAGTGCTCATCCCAACAAGTGCCTTCCTCCATGCTCATCACCCTTCTTCCCCTCTCCCCCACCTCCATCAACTCTCAGTTTGTTCTCAGTACTTAAGAGTCTCTCATGGTTTGCTCTCTCCCTCCCCTTAACTATTTTTCCCCTTCCCCTCCCTCATGGTCTTCTGTTAAGTTTCTCCTGTTCCACAGAAGAGTGAAAACATATGGTATATGTTCTTCTCTGCCTGACTTATTTCACTTAGCATGACACCCTTGAGTTTCATCCATGTTGCTACAAACGGCCAGATTTCATTCTTTCCCTGCCATGTAGTATTGCATTGTATAGATAAACCACATTTTGATCCATTCGTCAGTTGATGGACTCTTAGACTCTATCCATGATTTCGCTATTGTTGAAAATGCTGCTCTGAACATTGGGGTACATGTGCCCCTATGCATCAGCACTCCTGTATCCCTTGGGTAAATTCCCAGCAGTGCTATTTTGCTGGGTCAGAGGGGAGTTCTATTGTTAATTTTTTGAGGAACCTCCACACTGTTTTCCAGAGTGGCAGCGTCAGTTTACATTCCCATTAATAGCAAACACATGTAACTTAATTTTGCCCAATATCTGTTATCTTTTTCTGCACAGCAACCACCCATAAACTCATCAGGATAACACCGCAACCACTTATTAAGCTCACAATTCCCTGGGTTAACAATTTGAGTTGGGCTCAGCTGAGCCATTCTGGTCTTGGCTGGGCTAACTCACAAGTATGTGGTCAACAGCTGGTTGGCTAAGTGGCTCTGCTTCTGAGGGAGGGCTTGTCTAGGATGACCTCAGCTGGGGCAGCTCATCTCTGTTCCACACAGTCATGTGACCTTGAGCAAATTTCCTAGACTGTCTGGTCTTCTCTGCTGGCTCATTCTCATCAACACACAAATATGCTGTTATTTCTCTAACCCCCACCCAGAAAGTCCACTTTTATCTCCTAGCTATCACCCTATCTCTCTGCTCATTTTTATAGCAAAACTCTTAAAAAGTTGTCTGTACTTGGGGCGCCTGGGTAGCTTAGTCGATTGAGCGTCCGACTTTCGCTTAGGTCATGATCTCCCAGTAGTGGGTTCGAGCCCTGCGTCGGGCTCTGTGCTGACTGCCAGCTCAGAGCCTGGAGCCTTTTTCGGAGTCTGTGACTCCCTCTCTCTCTGACCCTCCCCTGCTCACGCTGTCTGTCTCTCTCTCTCTCCTAGAAATAAATAAAACTTAAAAAAAAAAAGTTGACTGTACTCACTGGCTCCAATTCTGTTCGCATTTTTTGCTAAAACCTACTCCAAAGGATTTTAATCCACACCATTCTGCCCAAATTGCTCTTGTCAAGGTCAACCTTTACATTCCTCAATCCAAAGAACCATTCCCACTCCTCATCTTACATGACGTGCCAGCAGCATTTGACACGTGTCATTGCCCATCTCCTCGAAACAGTTTTTTCACCTGACTTCTGGGCAGCATACCCACCTGGCTCTCCTCTCCCATCACTAGCTTTCCCTTCCACGTCTCCTTTTCTGGCTCCTTCTCATCTTCCTGATCTCTCAATGTCAGCATTCATCCAAGCTCAGTCCTTGATTTTTCTCTTCTGATTTTACTTATTTTCCTGGTGATCTCATCCAGTCTCCTGATTTTAAGGATCGTCAATACGCAGATAACTCCAGATTTATATCCCTATCCTCTACCCCAAGTCCAGACATAAACATCCAGCTGCCTACAAGCAATCTCCACTTGGAAATGTTACATTTTCCTATTTCTGCTGCAACAAACAATCAAAAACTGAGTGGCTTAAAACAACGTGAATTTATTATCTTACTGTTATGGAGGTCAGAAGTACAAAATGGGTCTCAGTGGGTAACATCTAAGTGTCAGCACAGCCGCATTTCTTTCTAAAGGCTTTAGGGGAGAATCCATTTTCTTGGCTTTTTCAGCTTTTAGAGACTGCTGACATTTGTTTGCTTGTGAACCCTTTCCATCTTCAAAGCTAGTGATGGCTGGTCAAGTCTTTCTCACATTGCATACTCTGACCCTGACTTCTTAGTCTCTCCCTCCCACATTTAAAGACTTATGATTACATTACATCCACCTGGATAGTGCAGGATACTCTTCCTATTGTAAGATCAGCTAATTAGCAACCTTAATTCCATCCATTGCTTTAATTCCCCTTTGTCATATATCCAAACATATTCACAGGTTCCAGGGATTAGGATCTCAATGGACCCTTTTGGGGGGTCATTATCCTTCCTGCCACAGATGTCTTTTTTTTTAATGTTTTATTTATTTTTGAGAGAGAGAGAGAGCGAGAGAGAGAGACGAGGGGAGGGTCAGAGAGAGAGGGAAATACAGAATCTGAAACAGGCTCCAGGCTCTGAGCTAGCCGTCAGCACAGAGCCCGACGTGAGGCTCGAACCCACTAACTGCGAGATCATGACCTGAGCCGAAGTCGGATGCCTAACCGACTGAGCCACCCAGGCCCCCCCCACAGATGTCTTATAGTCATGTCAAAGCTAGCTTATCCAAACTGAACTCCTGAGTCCTCTCTAAGTCCTTTTCAACTTCAGTCAAGGCCAACCTCACCTTTCCAGTTGATCAGGGCAGAAAGTTTGGAGTCAACATTTTCCTTCTCTTCTCTTTCCAGCTCATATTCACCCAATCTATAAGCAAATCCTGTAGACTTCACCTACAGAAGATGCTTAGAATCTGGTGATTCTTACTGCCTCCCAAGCAACTACATTGCTTCATTCTCCTCCATTACTCTCCTGGGTTATTGCTAATGGTCACCAGATTTCCCAGATTATTATAATAGCCTCCCAACCCATCTCTGTGGTTTCTGCCCCGTCCTACAAGCACCCACCTCCTCCCTGCCCACACATAGTCTATTCTCAATATGACATCCAGATGATATTTTTCGAATAGAAGTCAGACCATGTAGCTTCTTTGCTCATAATCCTTTCAAGGCTTCTCAGCTCCATAAAAGTGAATATCTGCAAGGCCCACAGGATTTGGCCTTTCCTCCTGCTTCTCCAACTTCTGTTCCTCCCCAGCATACCTGTTTTTACTCCCCCCCTGGAGACTCCCTGGTCTGTCTGCAACAGTCCAGGCAGCTCCTCACGGCTTTTGTACTTGTCAGTTTACTCTTTGTGACACACTCTTCTCCCAGAGGTTTACTATATGGGTCTCTCTACATCTCCCTCAATCTTTGTTCAAAGTCCCTTTCTCAGTGAGGCTTTCCTTAGTCATCATCCTTTATTTTTTAACTTTCCCCCTTTTTCTTTTATTGAAGTATCATTGACAAACAATGTTATGTTAGTTTCAGACATACAATGTAGTAATTCAACACATCTACTTGTTATGCTGTGTTTACTGCAAGTGTAGCTACCATATGTCACCATACTATACTGTTCTAATACTATTGCCATATTCCATATGTGTACGTTTTATCCCTGTAACTTATTCATTTCATAACTGGAAGCCTATACCTCCCACTCCCCTTCACCCACTTTGTTCATTTCCCCTAAGCCCTACCCCTGGCGCAACCATCAGTTTGTTCTCTGTATTTATGAATCTGTTTCTGCTCTTTGTTTTTTTTCAGATTCATGTATAGGTGAAATCACTATATATTTGTCTTTCTCTGACTTATTTTACTTAGCATAGTAGCCTCTAGGCCCTTCTGTGTAGTTGCAAATGGCAAGAGCTCACCCTTTTATATGACCAAGTAAAATCCCATTCTATATACATATACATATACATATATACAATGGAATATATACCACAGCTTCTTTGCCCACTTATCTGTCAATAGACACTTGGGTTGCTTCCATATCTTGGCTATTATAAAGAATGCTGCAATAAGCATTGGGGTGCATATATCTTCTCAAATTAGTGGTTTTGTTTTCTTTGGGTAAATATTTAGCAGTGGGATTACTAGATCATATGGTATTTCTATTTCTATTTGAAGAGCGTCCATACTGTTTTCCACAGTGGCTGCACCAATTTACATCCTCACCAACAGTGCACAAGGGTTCCTTTTTCTCCACATCCTCACCAACACTTGTTATTTCTTGTTGTTTTGAGTCTCGCCATTCTGGCAGGTGCAGGTGATATCTCATTGTGGTTTTAATTTGCATTTCCCTGATGACTGGTGATATTGAGTATCTTTTCACAACATCCCTTAAATGGCATGCACATGCACACAAACACATACACAGAAACCTTTCCTTCTTTAATGCTTTACTTTTTCCAGTAGGATTCATCACATTCTAACTTACCATGTAATTTACATTTTTACAGTTTGTTTTGTATCTCTCAGCATAGACAGTAAATTCCATGAAGGCAGGGATGCTTTGAGGTATTCCTAATTCTTAGGCCATTATCAGGTACATGCTAGACACTCAGTAAGTATTAGACAAACAAATGATTCTGCATCAGTTTCCTCATCAGTAAAATGGGAATACTCGGAATAGTAACTATATCATAAAGTTGTTGGGAGAATTAAATTAATTTATGTAATGTGTTATCACAGAGCCTGGAACAGAGAAAGCATTAAAGAAGTATTTATGCCTATAATCTCTCTACCATTTACACAGAGTCTTCTCTTTTTATCCAGTGAGCACCAAGCACTACCTCTCAAGAGGTAACAATAGTAATATGTTGAGAATACACTGTGTCCTAGCAATGAAGTTATATGTAAATACTTGCTATATTATGTAATTTACCAAAGCCCTCAGCCACTAAGGATCTTACATTAATTACTCCTGGACTCTCTAGGTGTGTGTCTTGAGGACAAATGTTCGTTATTCTTATTTTTCTATTGGATGCACACAGGTTAACGTGGACAAAGGAACCTCAGCTTTAGTCTCTCACCTGTTCAGAACTAATCACAAAGGGCAGGCAGACGAGCTAAATACTCATGACTGTTGTAGTTCCACACACTCCTTTGTCATTAACTGGATTTAGGTGATAACCTTCAAGTCTAGAATCAGCACATTTCTTTCCCAGTTTGAATACTGGCACAACCCACCGACCTTATTAATCTTCTTTCAAAATGTCAAAATACCAATATTCAGAGCTCTTGAAACTGTGCAAATAACCCTCTAGAATACATTTAAAAAATCAAAGGATTATCATTGGCCATCTTCCTTCATCCTCTTGCAGCATATACCAAACTGAATCCCAGAGATTCCAGCCAACTGATTTCCATTTTTATATCAGTGAGGCCAAAGAGAAAAAAGGTTATGATCTGGATGCAAAAGCCCAGTGAAGAGCCAAACTTGCACATCTTTGAAAATTAAAGTCTCTCCTGACAAAGTATGCCAAATATTTCTGATGTGTAGCTATTGGATGGTCAGTTTTATTCACTCTCTAATAAATATGAAGTACCAAAAAAAATCAGTTTTATATTACAGAGGATCATAGCTGGCTGTCTTTGATTAAACATCACCTCTACTATTTAATTCAGTTATTTCAAGCAGAATTCTATGACATTTGACTCTGAATAAAACACTTCAACATCAAGTTTAAAGACGGCCATGTGTACCTGTACAGAGCATTCACTGCACCTGTGTATTTAGCTGAGGGGACAAGTGAGGCTGAAAGATTTTTCATTTTGTTTATTTTTAATTCCAAGGCTTGCTTGTGAAAATTAAGGATGAAACCTGGAAGACTGAGAGCATACAGTGATGTTAGAAACCTTAGAGCTGGAAAGAAGAGGTGATGATATTATAGGAGAGAACAGAGGATGAGAGTGAATCATAAACTATCAATATATAGAGAATTCATAAGACCCTTCAAGAAATTTAGATCAGACTTGGAGAGAAGGGGAGAAAGGGAGTAGAAAGTAGAAGAGAAAACACTGAATGTGGCAGTTTATTGAAAGAAGATAAGTTATACCTAAAGAAAACGAATTATAATGACTAGGTAAGATTACGTTTTCTGCAATGTAGTCAACATAAATTGGGGGCTTGAGATCCAAACTCAGTTTTTAAGCGTTTTTTTTTTTTTTTTTTTTTTTAAAGCTGAATATATGTACACCTGAGTAACAAGGGCTGGAACTATAAAATTTATACCCAGTATACTGCTTTTATTGCTTTTATTTTATTTTTGTTTATTGCTTTTATTTTATTTTATACTGCTTTTTATTTCTAAAACACTGGGCACTAGGCTAAGAGCCTTATAGTATTCTCACATTTAGTCAATCCAGGGGGGAAAAGGGTCCGAGAGGCTGGTTGGTATTTTCTATTTGCCTCTCCAGATCCTTATCTCCCCTGCTCTGTGCCAAAAGAGGGTGACTGATGTGAACTACAACACCGGCCACCTTACCCTGTTGCTTCTTATTGGGTTTGGCCAATGGTAGGACTGGTGGAGAGTGAGGTCAGGGTACTTACTGCCCTGGCTTTCCTTATGTCATATTGCCTTGAATTGTCTGCATCCCTCTACTGACGGTGATAGTTCTTATCAGTCAGTCCTCTCCACTGCTACTGATACGGACTGAATGTTTACGTCCCCACAAGCTCGTATGTAAAGCCCTAACTCCCAAAGTGCTGATAGTTAGAAGTAGGGCCTATGGGAGGTGGTTAGGCTTAGAAAACATCATAAAGGTAATGCCCTCGCAATGAGATTAGCTTTTTTATAGGAAGAGGAAGACATACCAGAGCTTGGTCTTTCTCTGCCATGTGAGGATATGTGGGAAGAAGGCTGCTGTCTGCAAGCCAGGAAGCCAGTTCTCACCAGGAACCATATCTGCCAGCCCCTTGAGCTGGGGCTTTCCAGCCTCCAGAACTGTGAGAAACAAGTGTCTGTTGTTCAAGCGGCCCCATCTATTGTATTTTGTCATAGCAGCCCAGCACCACGACCCTCTCAGGCTTCCAGGACCTCTGCCTCCCACTCCTAATGCCCCTTCAGGCACAAGGTAGATACCACTAGTCATATAGCCGTTCACTACTCCTTTCCGGTTTCCATAAAACCTGCCCACAATTTAGTAAACAGCCAGTTTCTGCCTACCCAGTCAGAGAGTGGCCTCTATTTCCTGCTTAGGACACTCCCTCATATACACGTGCGTCCTAAGTAGAGACTGGGTGACATTTCTCAACAGGACTTTCCTCATCTGTGGAGCTACATGGTTCTTCATGCTTCTTCCAACTCTGAATGTCTTTCTATGATGTTTATAGTTCCAGTAATAAAGACATTCATTATGTTATTATTCAATTATACATGAAGCAGCAAAAATTTCCCATAAAAACTTTACATCGTGTTGAGCAAAAGTGTCGTGTCTATCCTCCCAGGAGCTGTTACTTTGCGACCCCTGCAATCGACTTAAAAGAAAAAGGAATGGAGAAAAAGCTACAGACGGTCCAATGCCAGCGCTGGAGGGCAGCCGTTGACTCGGAGCCGTTGACAGAGTCTGAGGCTGCTCTGCTGGGGCAACTAGTTTTCTGGAGATGCGATTCAGACCCGAAGAATGCTGCTCACCCGATGAAGAGGGATTCCTGTCTACAAGCCCAGCGAGTTGCAGGGCACGAAGCTTTTGTTTGGAGGTACAACTTGATGCTTCTGAAAGCAGCCACATTTCTCAGTGTTTCCTGTGGGTTCGGCTCCAAAGTAGAGGCTGAATATACAAACGCTAGGGGGAAATAGAGCAAGAAAAAATAATGAAGAAAACAGTCCACTGCAACTCAAACAATTTTGCATCACCATCCCATCTCCTTTTGTTTTATAGCCAGGAATGATCACCAAATTGCTGTTCATGTTGTTGTAATTTCTGCTAAAAAACCCTCATACTTGTCTAAGGCTTTATAATTCATGGAGCCTCTCATTTTATTCTCATACGCATGCGCACACACACACACACAATTGTGAAAGTAAATAGGGCAGGTATTCTCTTTTACTTTTATTGTTGGTGTTTTTTTAAAAAATGTCTCATCTTTTCCCATTCTAACCTTTCAAAGTCTTTTATGATATATTATAAATGTGACTTTTCTTGATCTTAGTAATAGTAGTCTTACTAGTAATACTATGTTACTTGTTATGCTATATTATTTGTTACCTACTCATTTGTTGACAATCTGTTTTTATTTTAATTTTTAATTTATATTCTGTAAAGTTGCTGATTCTGGAGATTTTCTCTACTCCTTTCTAGTCTTTGTTGCTTTTGGTCTTTCTTTCCTATGCCAAAGTGCCCTTTAATATTTCTTACAGGGCTCGTTTAGTGGTCCTGAACTCCCTTAGTTTTTGTCTGTCTGAGAGACTCTTTATCTCTCTTTCTGCTCTGAATGACAACCTTGCTGGATAAAGTATTCTTGGCTGCATATTTTTTCCACTTCAACATGTAGAACATGTTCATGCCACTGCCATCTTGCCTGTCAGGTTTCTGGGGAGAGACCTGCTGCAAACCTGACTTGTCTTCCCTTGTAGATTAGCGATTTATTTTCCCTTGTTGCTTTCAAAATTCTTTCCTTATCTGTATATTTTAAAAATTTTACTATGATATATTCTTGGTGTGGGCAGGCTTTTGTTAAATTTAATGGGAATTCTCTGTGCCGCTTGGATTTCAATGTCTGTTTTCTTCCACAGATTAGGGAAGTTTTCAGCTCTAATGTGCTCATTTAAAACTTCTCTACCCCCTTTCCCCTTTCTTCTTCTGGGACTCCTATGATACAAATATTATTATGTTTTATGGAGTTACTGAGTTCCCGAAGTCTACATTCGTGATCTAATACTTTTCTTTCCCTATTATTTTCAGCTTCATTATTTCCCATAATTTTATCTTCTATGTCACTTATTTGTTCCTCTGAGTCATACACCCTCATTGTCACTACGTCCAGTTGGTTTTGCATCTTGGTTATAGCATTCTTTATTCCAGCCTGACTAGTTTTTAGTTCTTTTATCTCTGTAGTGAGGGATTCTCTGGTGTCTTCTATGCTTTCTCAAGCCCAGTTAGTCTCCTTATGATTATTGTTTTAAATTCTAGATCAAGCATATTACTCATATCTGGTTTGGTTAGATTCCTCGCTGTGACCTCTCCATGTTCTTTGTTTTGGGGTGAATTCCTCCATTTTGGCATTTTGTCTAGGTGTGTGTGTGTGTGTGTGTGTGTGTGTGTGTGTGTGTGTGTGTGTGTGTGTTGGGAAACCCTGTTATATTTCCTCCTCCTGAGAGTAATTGCTATATTAAGAAGAGGTTCTATACTATCCAGGGCCTGGTGCTTCAGGAAGTGTTTCAGAGTGTGCACTTTGATATTGTGTTTTGGTTGCTCTTTCCCTCAGATCAGTTCTCTACAGAGCTTCTCCTTCCCTGCAGTGGGGAGTGTTTGGACCTTTCCAGTTTGTGGAGCCGTTGTACCTTAGTCTGGTTGTTAAAATAAGCCTGACCCTATTTCCACTACAGCTGAAGCTTTCCAGCACTCTATGATCAGTAGACTTGGTGCATGTTGGGGTTTGTGCTGGTTTTCTGGGGAAGAGATCCGCTGCTCTGGTCTTCAGGCGAACTTGCCCTAGTAAAGATGTACCCGCAGTGAGCAGTGAGGCAGAGCTTGGTGTCTGTGGCTCTAGCCTCCACTGGGAGGTGCTGTGTAGTTCACTGAAGTCTGTCCCTGCTGATGGGAGGCAGGAAAAAAACGGCCTAGCCCTGCTCTTGGGAGAAGGGAGTTTATGCCCACTGCTATTCAGGAAGCCCTCACAGAAGAGTGAACAATCTCCCCTCTTGTGTCCCAGGCTCTTCAGAATCCTGCTTTCACCGTGTGTCTGAACCGTCTGCCTGCCTGGTGGCCGATACTACTGTGTTTTATCTCAGTCATGCAGCTGGGTTTCAAAACCTCCAAACTTTAGGGACTTGGAGCAGTTCCAGACCCATGCTGACCCTCTGGGGGAGGGTATCGCGGTGGCTAGTGCCAGTTCATCCCAGAAAATCAGTCCCATCACTGTTCAAGGGCTTGGAGTTTGCGGTGAAATGCAGCCAAAAGTTGGCTTCCAGGTTAGCTGCCCGCTGAGCAGGTGCCCGACTGCTATGCTAATTAACAAAGCACTCCATGACGCCCGAGTCTCTTCAGTCCCCTGAGAGGTAGTGCCATCTCTCCCAAATGCATTCCAAGAAGGGGAACTGGTTCTCCTGGGTGACCCAGGGCATCCTCAGACCATGCTGTCCACTCCTGGGCCTCTACCCTCCTTCCCGCCAGGAGCACCACTAAGCCCACCAGCACCACCCTGGTGACGGCATGGACTTAAAACTTCAGACTTTTACCTCCCCTGCTTGTAAAAACTTGCAACAATCAGTTCCTCTCCTTTCCCCAGTCAATGTCTCTGGGGAAGAGTTTTTCTAGTACAGTCCCCTGCGAGCTGCTTTCTGTCTTTGTCTCTCTTCCTTTTGCCCTCTTTCCTCTCTCTATGATCAGGGCTCCCTCCCCTCTGCAGCACCCATAATTCTTTTCTCCCTCAAATCAACTCTCTGTGGTATCTACCTTCCATGATGTAGCCACTTTTCTCCCTCTAGGTGTGCAGTTTGTTCTATCGGTCCTCATATGGGTTTCTTGGGTGTTCAGGATGATTTAATATGTATCTAGCTGTGTTCAAGGGACAAGAAAAGCATAGGGTCCCACTACTATTCTGCCATCTTAACTCCTCCCCGATTATCTTCTGTAAACAGTGAGCTATGATAGGTATTATGGGAAATACAAGACAATTCCTATCCAGTAGAACTATCTGCAGTGATGAAAGTATTCTGAACATGTTGTTGAAAATCATGGAGCCAAAATGTAATGTGAAGACAGAATGTGGGATAAAGAGGAACAATAGCTTTATTGCTTTGTTGGGCAAAGGAGGCTGTAGTGAGCTAAGGCCTTCAGAAATGGCAATCTTGCCTGGAGGAAGTGGGTGGGAAGTTTTATAAGGAAAAACAGGATCTGGGGGCACCTGGGGGGCTTAGCTGGTTAAGTGTCCAACTTCGGCTCAGGTCATGATCTTGTGGTTCGTGTGTTCAAGGCCTGTGTCAGGTTCTATGCTGACAGCTCAGAGCCTGGGGGCTGCTTTGGATTCTGTGTCTCCCTCTCTGTCTGCTCCTCCCCTGCTCACACACACTCTCTCTCAAAAATAAATAAACATTTAAAAATTTTTAAAAATAAGGAAATACAGGATCTAGCCAGTTTTGAAAGGGTGTCTGGACTGCCAGCTTTAGGGTCAGGTTCCTGAAACAAAAGGCTAAGAAGATAGGAGGAGAGGTTTGCAGAAGAGAAAAGATTACTTTAAAATTAAGTTTGGATAAAGCATTAGTGCAGCCATTTTGATTTTTGTTCAACTTTATGCTTTTAAGCATTTTCAAAGGTTCTGTTTCCCTTATAATAGCATCTAATTACATGTGGCCAATGAGCATTTGAAATCCAGGTAATAAAACTGAGGAATTAAATTTTTAATTTTACCTAATGTTAACTTATCTTAATTTAATGTTCATTAAAAAAACCTAAATATCTGAACTTTAATAGCTACTAGCTTGGGCAGTGCAGCTCTGGAACCAAAGTAGCGACTCCTGTTTTGCAGGAATTTAGAATGCAAAGGGATGGTGTTGAAGAAGTCAGTAGCCAACAGGAGGCTGGCTAGAGAACAATTACACATTTTTGCATAAAGCTCCAAATTATACAAAATATATCTAAACATTGAGATCATCTGATGAAGTGATTGTGTGGGATGAGGTTAATGGAAAGAAAGCATTCAGATAAAACGGGATTTCAGGAACTGCCATGATGGAGAAAGGAAGAGCAGAGGCAAGTGAAAGAAAAAGGACCATTTGGAGGAATGTAAGTGAGATGCTGAGGCAAATGTGAAGGGAATGGGACTTTGACCCCGATTAGTGAAGGGGGGAAGAATATGCCATCCCAAGTATACTTCTGTGGCATATGGAGTATTTTGAGAAATAGCAGATAGAGGAGAAGCTCTAAAAATACAGAGTAGACGTTACCCTTTTCTTTTCTTTTTTTCTTAATTAAAAAAATTTTTTAAATTTATTTTTGAGAGAGAGAGACAGTGTGAGCAGGAGAGGGTCAGAGACAGAGAGAGACACACACACAGAATCCAAAGACAGGCTCCAGGCTCTGAGCTGTCAGTACAAAGACCAGTGCAGGGCTCAAATCCACAAACTGTGAGATCATGACCTGAACCAAAGTCGGAAGCCTAACTGACTGGCAACCCAGGTGTCCCGAAGTTACCCCTTTCTAAGAGAAATTTACATTTACAAAGAAATCTCTGTCTGTAAGGGTATCTCCCTCACTGTACTAGGAAGAGAAGGATGACTAAATCACAAAAAAACTCTTATCAATGCAGAAGTCCCTGACTTAAATCTTCATGGCAAATCTTACTTTTGTTTACCAGACATGTGCTGCTCATTTCCCCATAACTAACTTCCCCTACCCCCTTCTGTCTTTTGTCTTTGACTAAGGTTGGCATTTAAGCCTGAATTGTATACCACCTCTGAGAGTTACTCAGTTTTCTGAGTACTTCCCTTGTATATAGTTATACATTATAAACTTGTTTGTTGTTCTCTTATTAATCTGTCTTTTTTTATGGAGCTCCAGCTGAGAACTTAGAAGGGTAGAGGGAAAATTATTTTACTCTTCCCTACATTGGTAACATGGAAAGCCATTATTGGATAATGTGGACACTGTAGGGGATAAATAAGTGGAGAGAGAACACGTAAATGAGAGACAGAGAGAGAAAACACTAAAAATGTTGAAGTACTGTGACCTGGCACATTTTTGTTGTTTCACTTATTCCCTAAAAATGGTTTCAAATAATAAGAGAAGATTAGCTAACCCATTTGGTTTATGCATTTGTGTAGGGGAGGAAATTTTTATCGTACCCTTCTAGATTCTGTGGCTGGTCCAATAATTAAAATGACATAAGACAGATTAACAGGAGAAAAACAAACCTAATTGTGTACATGTACAGGAGACCCAAAAGGCAGCTGGGCAACTGAGGCTTATAAAACATCCTGAGCTAAGGAGTGGATTAGGGGCCTGGGGTTTCAAAGGGGGGTGGGGGGGAGCAATTTATAGGAAGGGGAGAGAAGGAAGTGTTTGGCAAATAAAGGTTATACAGATCAGTTTCTTAAGTAAAAATGGTTTATCTCTGGTAGGAGCTCTCTTCTTGGTATAAGCCCCCTTTCCGATGTAAATTTCCTTTATAATTGCACATTTCTCCCACAAATGAAGAAATGTGTATTTCTTTTAGACATTTAAGTGGGAGGTTGCAAGCTTCTCGTGAATCTTCTAGGTCTTAATTGCCTTCAGCTCAAAGTAATCATCGTGCAAGAGTGGCGTGTTAAGGAGGAGGGGTCTTGTTCTGAACCCCTTTGTTTGCATCATATAGGGAAATAGACGTAGTCTTTTATTATTAAACATAAACCTCTTTTGGAA
Source organism: Proteles cristata cristata (assembly GCA_017311185.1). NCBI lineage: Eukaryota > Metazoa > Chordata > Mammalia > Carnivora > Hyaenidae > Proteles > Proteles cristata. The sequence continues at coordinate 363,278 of JAESUZ010000810.1, forward strand.
ATGATATTGTATTTGATCTAATGACTTTCTATCTCACCTCTTTTTCTTTCAGCCCTATAGCCTTACACACACACACACACACACACACACACACACACACACACACTTCACACTCCTGCCAAACAGCATGTTCGGAACAGTGCTTCTCAAATTATCTTAGGTGAAGAGCCAGTTTTTCTTTTCCCAATTCATCATGAACTCATACTTGTATAAAAATACAACAAAAACAACTAGAAAAATGGAATAAAAAGATATACAAAATACAAGCCAGGTTTTCTTTTCTTAGATTCAACATATATGAAAGCACTCTGACATATTGCTTTAAAAGTTTCTAAATGCTTACTTTCAATGTATTACTTATTTCCTCATGAACTTGTTAAAAAATGATTAAAGAAGACAAATCAGGTAATAACACCTCACAAAGCAGATAGACTCCATTCCGAGAACTGTAAATTGGGGAGAGAGGAAGACTGAAAGCTTTTACAGGACAAAGAATAAACAACAAGGAAGAGAGAAATAGAAGATATCGGATTGGCTGGGGCTACATAGTCAACTTGTTCGGGGTAAGAAGGAACAAGGAAATACGTGGAGAGTCCTGAGTTGGCATGGCAACTGGGGGCTGGCTGCCTGGCTAGTCTGTTTCTGGTGAAGCCGAGTATTTATAGGGACGTGAAAGTTATCTAAATTTCTGCTCACTGATGTGGCACTCAGGGAAGGAGCAGTTCCATCTTGGGACCAGAAATTGATTGCAACTGGTAACAAATAATGTGCTATTTGGCACCTGTCCATGTATCATACTTTCAATAGCATTGATTTAGATGCATGAAGATTTGTCTATGTAGAATGTTGTGTAATAAATACATAAATAGAAATTTGTATACACAACACACTGCATAGACAATATTATTTTTCTGATCTTCAACTATTTATACCTTTGTAATGAAGCAAATCATTTAAAGTTCAGAATCTATAAGGAATCAAGATTTTGTTGAAAAAGGTCTTTTTAGTTCTTTGCTTATTTTCTTCCATTCATAAGTATTTTAAAAATGTCACTTTTCCAATGAACTCTTGTGTTCAAGAGTCTGTGCTCTTGGGTTGGACACCCCAAATGATTATGTAGGGGTATTGATTTCTAATATCTAATGTTTGTCTGTTTAATGTGTTTTATGTTAAGGACATTTTTTTTAATGTTTATTTTTGAGAGGCAGAGAGTGAGGAGGGGAAGGGCAGAGAAAGAGAGAGAAGGAGACACAGAATCTTAAGCAGGCTCCAGGCTCTGAGCTGTCAGCACAGAACCCACATGGGGCTCGAACCCACGAACCACAAGATCATGACCTGAGCTGAAGTCAGACCCTTAACTGACTGAGCCACCCAGGCCCCCACTGTTAAGAACATTTTTATTCTTAAATGAAATCTTATTAGATGCTTATAACATTACAGTCACAAAAAAGAGTGAGTTATCATAAAATGGCTGAGTTTTCACAGACACCAATGTCTTCTTGCTGTACGTGACGACACAGAAAATGTCTGGCCGAGAGGTGAGGAAATCAGTGTTTAGCACTGAAGGATTTGCATATGTGCAATGTGCAAATTTGTTTATCAAAAACGTGTGAATACAACTTGCTTAGACTTTAATTTACTTTAAAAACTTCTTGGTCTAGAGGCACCTGGGTGGCTCAGTCAGTTGAACATCTGACTCTTGATTTAGACTCAGGTCCTGATCCCACAGTCGTGGGATCAAGCCCTGTGTCAGTCTCCAGGCTGAGCATGGAGCTGCTCGATTCTTTCTCTCCCTCTGCCCCTATCCCCTGCTCACACACACACACTCTCTCTAGAATAATAATAAAAACATTCCTGCATCTAACACTGCCTTTTTTCTTCAGAAATTTTAGGACAAATATAAAATCATAGTAGAAGCCTACAGAAGAAAAAGCAGGAGCTTATCACTTAGGAATAACAGCCTGAGAAAAAACTGAAATTAAAGCTCAAATGCTATTGGCATTTATTCTCCCTTCACTCCCTTAAATTGTTGAAGACTTTGTATTCTATTTCCAAAAAATGTGATTAGTGTTTTAATATTTTCACCAATTTTGCCGAGCAATCTAATTTGACCTCCATTTAAGATAAAGGCCTTCTTGGTCTTTCTGTAACTTTATTACAAATGTTGTAATTGTTGATTGGATCCTAGATTAGGAAAAAACCAAAAAAACCCAAAAACATCTTTGACAGGACATTATTAAGACACTGGAGAAAATTTGAATATAGGCCATATTTATTAGATAATTTTATTATATCAACATTAAACTTCTTTGGTGTGATATGGTATTGTGGTTATATAGGAGAATATCCTTGTTCTTTTTTTTAATAATATGGTTTATTGTCAAATTAATTTTCATACAACACCCAGTGCTCATCCCAACAAGTGTCCTCCTCAATGATATCCTTGTTCTTAAAAAACACATGGTACAGTATTCAGAGAGAAAGTGCCATGATGTTTGGGACATACTTTCAAGTGGTTCAGCGTTAAAAAATAAGGCACATTGATATAGATGATAGATAGATAGATAGATAGATAGATAGATAGATAGATAGATGTTGATAATTGGTATATTTAAGCAAGACTATTCCTAACCCTCCAAGGTCTGTGTTAAGAGTACAAACGGAGACTCATATATCACGCCTAAATATTTCAAGTCATAAACCAAACTCATAAAATAATAAAATACATCCTATCCTTTACTTTGACCAATACATCTTCATAATGATCTGGAAACCAAGTTCAAATTTAGGATTCACAAACATCTGCAAGTTTTGTGTTAGAACATAGCAGTCCAAGGAAAGCCGGCCCTGGTCTCCTGGCCTGCAACCAATTCCCTTTCTCTCCCCGTCCCTAGGTCCATCCTGCACCATAAGGGGCTCTATGAACATCTGTGTGGATGCCTCAGTTCATGCATTCAAGCATTCTGTGGGGTAGTGGAGTGTGGAACCCCAAAACATGCCCCTTTGGCGTAAGATTATCTTGAGCCGAAGACAACTGAGAAGAAGCAGATATAAGAAAAGCTTGCTGACCTCCCTCTATTTGCCTAAAACAAGGACAGAGATTTTCAAGGATATCCCTCTTCCCCTCTGTATCAAGAAGGACAAAAGCTAATCACAAGAGGTAGCTTTAGATCCTATCAGCCTGGAGATGGTCCTGGAAGAATCTTTATAACAAACTCTACTGTCTAGCTTTTATCTACCATTAGTTTCCTATATATCCATGTCCCCATTATTTGCTGCCCTTAGAGACTCAAAGTCTTTTTCCTTTGTCTGTCACTTCCATAGAAATGTGTTGTTCCTTTGCTAAGATACTATACGAACTGAGGTTCTAACTAACCTTTAAGTTATTGATCTTTCCCTGGGTATCTCCCATCCATACATGAGGAATACATATTAATAAACTTTTCTATTAGTTTTGTCTTTTTAATCTATCTTTGGTTATAGGGCTCCACTAAGAACTTGGGGAAATTACTTTTCCTCTCCTTCCTATCCGTATAACACAGCTCCCCACTCCCATAAACAGCAGTTTCTTGGCCACCTTTTGGCCAAGGGCTATGCACAGTGGAGGTGGTCTAACCTCAGGAAAACAGACCCCAACAAAGATGAAGTTAACAGGAATTTCAGAGTCTAGGACACCTGAAGCACAAAATAAAAGTGAGGGGTTGCGGTGGGAGACGAACTCCAGATGGACATACCTCTTGGCTCAGAATACCTCTCATCCCCTGAGGAAGGCCAAGGCTGGAGGAGAAAATAGGGAGCCCTCCAACATATGGGTAGTGTTGGATATAAGTGAAGGGATATAGATTTCCAATGAAATTATTCTTTCAATTTTTAAAAAAAATTTTAAATGTTTATTTATTTTTGACAGAGAGAGAGAGAGAGAGATACAGAGCACCAGCAGGGGAGAGGCAGAGAGCCAGGAAGACACAGAATCTGAAGCCGGCTCTAGGCTCTGAGCTGTCAGCACAGTGGCTGACGTGAGGCTTGAACCCACAAGCCGTGAGATCATGGTCTGAGCTGAGGTTAGAGGCCTAACCAACAGAGCCACCCAGATGTCCCTCTTTCAATTTTTAACTTCATCATTTTGGCATATTTTTTCCTACTTTCCATAAATGCACTGGAGATGTTTTGGGAAAAAAGCCAATTTTGTATCCTATTCTTTTCACATATCCTTCTAACAATTGTAGGGGAGGGAAATTAATCTTCCTCGACCCTCGGAGTTCTTAGCAAAGGCCTCTGTAATAAAAGAAGTTTAGTTACATGTATACCTCATGTATACATGGGAGATGACCAGGGAAAAATGAGTAACTCAGAGGTAGCTCAGAGATCAGGCTGAAATACCATCTTAATTGGGAAGGGGAGGAAGGGTATAGGCCTCTTAGGAGAGTAAGTGATTTTTAGGGAAGATGAATGGGTTTTTAGAAAAAACAGAGGGGAGATAGGATAGTTTGTGATAAAGTTTGGATGTGGTGTCTGTGATTCCTGGTTGATGAATCTCCTGGGGAGGGATTTAAGGTAACTGAGTTCCTTCTGTTGCTCTGTCTTGAAGCAGATATGAGGGGCTCAGAGAAAGCCCTCCTTGCATTTGTTGCTTTTTCAAATGTCTACAACTCAAAATAGTTAATATGCCAAAGCGGCATATTTTGAGGTGGCATGTCCTGAAGGCCTACATTCATATTTTGAGATGGCATATTCTGCTACCCTTAGCAATAATCATTCACATGATTAAAAACTCTTTGCAAATATTATTTTTAATTTCATTAGATCCAATCTGTGATACTATAATTTATAATAAGAATATTTATTTATTTAGTCTTCATCCTTGTTTTTGCCATGGAGCTCCTCAAACCCCTAGAATTTCCTAACTGTTAAGAGTGAGACACCACAAAACTAACAGGCAACCAACGGAATTGAAAAGATAGTGCAAATGACATATCAGATAAAGGGTTAATATCCAGAATCTATAAGGAACTCACCAAACTCCACGCCCAAAAAACCAACAACCCAGTGAAGAAATGGGCAGAAGATATGAGCAGACACTTCTCCAAAGAGGACATCCAGATGGCCAACAGACACATGAAACGATGCTCAGCGTCCCTCCTCATCAGGGAAATACATATCAAAACCACACTGAGATACCACCTCACGCCAGTCAGAGTGGCTAAAATGAGCCAATCAGAGAACTCTAGATGCTGGCGACGATGTGGAGAAACGGGCACCCTCCTGCACTGTTGGTGGGAATGTAAACTGGTACAGCCCCTCTGGAAAACAGTGTGGAGGTTCCTAAGGAAACTAACAATAGAACTCCCCTATGACCCAGCAATAGCACTGCTAGGAATTTACCCAAGGGATACAGAAATGTTGATGCATAGGAGCACATGTACCCCAATGTTCATAGCAGCACTCTCCACAATAGCTAAAACCTGGAAAGAGCCTAAGTGTCCATCAACAGATGAATGGATCGAGAAGATGTGGTTTATCTATACCATGGAATACTACATGGCAATGAGAAACAATGAAATCTGGCCATGTGTAGCAACATGGATGGACCTTGAGGGTGTTATGCTGAGCGAAATAAGTCAGGAAGAGAAGGACAAATATTATATGTTTGCACGTATAGGAGGATTAGGAGGAACTTAACAGAGGACCAAGGGGGAGAAGAAGGGCGGAAATGGTGGGGAAAGGGAGAGAGGCAAACCATGAGAGACTCTTGAATGCTGACAAAAACTGAGGACTGATGGATGTGGGGGGAGGGGGATGGGCATGGAGGAGGACACTTGTGGGGATGAGCACTGGGTGTTATGTGGAAACTAATTTGACAATAAACTATTTGTAAAAAAAATAATAATAATAATTAGATTCCATAAGTTAAACTATAAATTTACCACATTATCTATATAATTGTCAACAAGTCACTTGCCACTTCTGAAACTTATTTGCTTACCTGCACAGTTGAGATGGGATGGATTGAAAGATATTATGTATTTGAAAGAAGTTAGCAAAATGGTCTGGCACATAGCAGGTGCTCAATAAATGTTATTTAAATTAAAAAAAAAAAGTGAGACAAAGTGTCTTTTGTTACGTTAATGAGGTGACTTGTGGATTGAACCTAGGGAGGGAGTGCTGATTGCCAGGGGAAACTGCCAGATGTTTAGAAGGCTGGAATTTTTAATCCCACCCCCTGATTTCCCAGGAAGGGAGAGGGGCTAGAGATTGAGCTCAATCACCAAAGGCCATTGATTTAATCAATCGTGCTTACATAATGAAGCTTCCATAAAAAACCAAAAGGACTCGATTTGGAGAGATTCTGAGTGGACGACTCCATGGAGATTTGTTTGTTTAAATATTTATTTATTTTTGGGAGAGAGAGACAGAGAGTGAGTTGGGGAGGGGCAGAGAGAGAGGGAGACACAGAATTTGAAGCAGGCTCCAGGCTCTGTGCTGTCAGCCTCGACGTGGGCCTTGAACTCAGGAGCTGTGAGATCATGACCTAAACCAAAGTCTGTGAGATCATGACCTGAGCTGAAGTTGACACTTAACTGATTGAGCCACCCAGGCGTCCCAGAACCATTGGGAATTTGAAGACTGTGGTATGCTTAGAGAGCATGGGAGCTGGGAGCTGCTTGCCACATGTGTTGTTTTGTAGTATATCCTTTTATAATAAACTGGCAAATATTTCTGAGTTCTGTGAGATGCTATAGCAAATTAATTGACCCTTAGGAGGAGGTTGTAGGAACCTCCAATCTATAGCCACTTGGTCAGAAGCACAAGTGACAAACCTGCACTTAAAACTGACTTCTCGGGGCGCCTGGGTGGCTTAGTCGGTTAAGCGTCCGACTTTCGCTTGGGTCATGATCTCGTGGTTCGTGGGTTCAAGCCCCGCGTCGGGCTCTGTGCTGACTGCCAGCTCGGAGCCTGGAGCCTGTTTCAGTCTGTGACTCCCTCTCTCTCTGACCCTCCCCTGCTCGGTCTCTCTCTCTCTCTCTCTCTCTCTCTCTCCTAGAAATAAAGCATTAAAAAAAAATAAAATAAAAAACCTGGCTTCTCAATGGGGTGGTGGGGAGTCTTGTACAACTGAGTCCTTAACCTGTGGGACCTGATACTATTTTTTTTTTGAAGTCTATGTATTTATTTTGAGAGAGAGAGACAGAGAGAGACAGAGAGAGTGCATACACAAGTTGGGGAGTGACAGAGAAAGAGGGAGAGAGAGAATCCCAAGCAGGCTCCCACTATCAATCAGCACAGAGCCTGACTCATTCAATTATGACCAAAGCCGAAATCAAGAGTCAGATGCTTAACCAACTGAGCTACCAGGTGCCCCCTGATGCTATTTTCTAGGTAAATAGTTTCAGAACCGAGTTGAGTTGTAGGCCACCTAGACAGTCTGCTGGGAATTTCCCATTGACAGAACTCAGGCCTGTGGTCACATGTGAGTTCTGGGAGAACTGGGAAGGGCAGTCTGATAGTTTACCAGAACGAGAGGGAAATAACGTGACTCAACCTATCTGAACTCTTCCATCTACCAACAGAGTAGACAACTGCAGGTGGTACAGGTAATTCACGGTGTCAGCCTGTCAGGGGACAAAAGCAAGAGGTCTAGGGTTTGTTTTGTTTTGTTGGCTTTTCCTGGTGGACTCCATGCACCTCTACTCTGCCAAATGTGGCCAAACATCTCTTAGAATCCCCCTTTAGTCTCCAACTTGCATAAATACTTAAGAGACTGAAAACCTTCCTGAGGAATTCATATTGCTAGCAATCCCTTTCAAATGTACTTCATGACAACAGCTTTGTCAGACCTGGTTTTTGAGCCAGGTAGGTGGTAGTATTCACTGTACACTCTCTACTGCGTATATTGTATTCACTCTAAATGAGGAGTCCTTGGATTTGTGGAAATTGCTTCCCAATGGCTTCTCTGCATTTTTAAAAATGATGAATTTCTTATAAAGGAGGTCCAAGTTACTTACTTTAGTTTAAATTCACAGTGTTATTTTGATAGCTGGGGCAGAGAGTGACTGTGTGCTATTCACCAAAATTTCGAGAAAAGGTCAAGGCTTAATGGCTTTGTATTACAAATCTTCCAATTTTACTTTTTTTTGCATTGATTTTAGGTATTGACTGAACTTACAATCAAGTTGAATGTCTGGCATAGTTGGGGGATTCAGCTGTGGTCATAATAAATAAAGACCTTAATCTGTGGAAGGGGAGATTAAAAAGATCATTTTAAGTTAAAGGATGCGGGTTCGTTTAAGCATTTCGAAAAGAAAGTATCCAAACTGGATAAGTCCTAAGGAAGTCTTATTGGATGTGATTTTAGCTAGTTAAATTTTTTAGCTACCAGTTAAGCTAATTGCCAATGTTTGCCCCATGAGCAAGAAGGTTGAAAATTGACTTCAGACGATTTAGTCATTGATACACACACAGGAATCTTCCAAAATATCTTTGAGCAGAGAGACAACAAGGGTTCAGACAGCCTCAACCTACGTTCCCAAAATATTAGGGGAACAAATTAATAGGATACTATTAAGTGAGGATACTATTTTTGTTACTCAGAGGTAACATTAACTCTGAACTTATTTTTTTTCTGTTGCTTTATGAAAAAAGCAAAAATAAAATGTGCCAGAAATGTGTTGCTATTAAACCACTGCCATTGGCAAAACAATTAATCATTTACTCAACAAGCATTTATTAAGCATTGGCACTAAGTACTAAAGATGAGAAGATAAATGAACAGAAGTTTCTGCCCTCAGATGGCACATAGCCTAGAGCAGAGGAAATAATTGCAAAATGGTGCTATAAGGGCTGTAATGGGAGCAGAATAAGGCGTGGAGGGGGCACAGGGAAGGAAGCCAGTTTGGAGACGGTGGTCAGGAACAGATTTACAGAAAAGACCCTTGGGATGCATCTCAAAGGATGCACATGAGGGGCTCCTGGGTGGCTTGGTAGGTTAAGCATCCAACTTCAACTCAGGCCATGATCTCATGGTTTGTGACTTCAAGTCCCAAAGTGAGCTCTGCATGGATTCTTTCTCTCTCTCTCTCTCTCTCTCTCTGATCCTGTCCTACTAGCGCTTTCTCTCTCAAAATAAAAAAATAAACTTAAAAAATATATTTTTTTAAAAAGGATGCATATGAGTTTGCTAGTATAAGTAGTGCTTTTCTGAGAGAGGAAAAGCATACCAAAGCTTGTCAGAGCATAAAGGGACTCACCAACTTTCATATCAATTTAATTAGTAAGCTGTTTTCATAGCAGAACTTTTTTTATTTCAAGGTTTTCTCTTTTGATTTGCTTTTCTTTATATTTTAGAGAAAGCCTATCTGCGGGAACATCTAATGGAGAGCCAAAGCAATCTCACCATTGTAGAGTCCAAAGCACCCAGGATGACTTCTGAATCTCTTCTGCCGACCTAGTTTCCCTAAAAGATTCCCTGGCAGAATCATGCGAATGAAAGCATGACCACTAGAAAAAGGGCAATTTCAATCTCTCGTCTTTTTTAAATTAAAAACATACAAGGGACACCTGGCTGGCTCAGTCGGTTGAGCATCCAACTTTGGCCCAGATCATGATCTCACAGTTTGTGAGTTTGAGCCCCACCCTGGGCTTGCTGCTGTCCATGCAGAGCTTGCTTTGAATCCTCTGTCCCTGTCTCTATCTGTCCCTCTCCCCTCTCAGAAGTTAATAAACATTTAAAAAACAACAACATATTAAACACTTTTCTTTAGTCATATAGTTAAATTTTGATTATTCAGGGATGCAGGGATAGAAATTGGGATGACCAAACCAGGAAAAATATGGAAAAGATTAGAGGAAACAATAGCAATGTTCATTTTTAAAAATCAGAGTAAAAATGAAAGAATTAAAATCAAGTATACCTGTTTTTACACTAATTATGAATGGACTGAATTTCCCCATTGAAGTCAGAAACTGAGTGAGCTTACAAATAGATTGCCCTTAATGCTGTTTACAGGAAACACTTGATATACGATGACAAAAAGGAAATCGAATAGTAACTAAAATCCATAAATTATCTCAAAATCCATATTTGCTCATGATTTTAACTGCTTTCTTCCATCAGCCTTCTTGCTTCAAGTGTAGATAGAGAAGTCAAATTGACAGCTTGAAGTATCCTTAGTATTCATAAACAATTCTCCTATAGAAATATAAGTAAAGAATTTATCTTAAAGCAAGTTGTATCTGTCAGGGTCCAGTCAGGAAAACAGAAATTGCAACAACGGAGACAAGTTAATATGAGAACCTGGTTACACACGTGTTAGAGACACCGTGAAGCGACACAAAGACAGCAAGCGCAAGAAACAGCCACCGTTCCCTCATATGGGGGAAACACAAGGAAAGTTGAGTCTGTCAGAATCTAGAAGTCAGTGCCCTAACTTGCAATACCTGAAGTCTAGAGACCCTTGGGCGACTGCTTCCCAACAGGGCTTCCGTCATGTTATGTCAGCAAGGAGATAGGTAGTAGGCATGCTCCAGGAAAGTGCTCCGTTTCTTCCTGCAGGCTTATCCTTAACCTTGTTCTCTGGTGAAGAGGATACAACACACGGAAGTACAGGCTCTCCTTTCTCTAAAGAAGATCACTCTAAGGCCTACAATACGAATAGTTGCCCAAACAGCCTCCTTGGCACCATTACTTTAGGACAGTACCAGAATTGTAGGGGTGGCAAACAGGATCATTCCAGTGGCAAAATGAACAAACAAAGAACCTAACTCAAGTAAGAAAAGAAGGAGGGGGTGGGCTTGAGCTTCTTCCATAGCCTAGAGCAGAGTTGATCTTGATCATTCTAGAAACCAACAATTACAACCTTCTAGGACATTGCATATTCTCCCAGAAGAAGACAGTTGTGGTTCCTAAGCCACATTTTCTGAATTCCAGATAATAGAAAACAGCTTCCATCATCGCAAATTGAGAAGGGAAGGTGTCACTTTATAGAAGGATAAAAACTTGTATTCAAAGTCATTTTTGACCCTCCAGTCAAAAGAGCTTCACTAGAAATGGGGCTTCTCTAATTACTGAGAGAACATCTGGAAAGATCATTCAAAACTGGAGCTGTCAAAACATAACTGCTGTCATATGTTTGCACGTATTGGAGGATTAGGAGGAACTTGACGGAGGAACAAGGGGGAGAAGAAGAGGGGAAATGGTGGGGGAGAGGGAGAGAGGCCAACCATGAGAGACTCTTGAATGCTGACAAAAACTGAGGACTGATGGATGTGGGGGGAGGGGGGATGGGCATAGAGGAGGACACTTATGGGGATGAGCACTGAGTGTTATGTGGAAACTAATTTGACAATAAACTATTTGTAAAAATAAATAAATAAATAAATTCTGAAGCTGAAAAAAAACAAACCATAACTGCTGATATGTGCATCATCTTGGACAAGGTTTTAATTCATTCCAGTCAGTCTGTGTCCCCTGAGAGCTGAGCCCTGTGCTCAGAGTCATAATAAGATTACCTGGCTTTCTCTGTCCCTGTGCTATCCATCAACCCTGTGGTTGATGAAGTTACGTAAAATAATCAGATAAGCCTCTGCTGCAATGATTATAATGACGGAAAAGCAGTGAAACAAAATAGGGCCAATATAAATCCATCTCCTTGCATAAAAGTTAGAGAGTTTGTGAACCTAGGACATTGTCATTCAATGTCAGGATTTATCATTCGTAGCTGAACACTGGATTATAACCATTCTATAAGGCAAATATTTTAAGAATCTCAGGTTTAAAGTTACGTTAAACATTATTAGTTGCAGAGATAACAAAGTGACCATAAGCCAAATGTATAGACATGTTGTATGGCCCATAGCGTTCTTTCTTTCCCCAGTGGAATTTGATAGCACACTTAAGAGTTAGAAGCTTTTATATTAACAGGAGAATTCCTGGCTTCTCTTTTAAAATAGAAAGATTACTTTGGGCACCTGGGTGGCTCAGTTGGTAAGCATCTGACTCTTGGTTTTGGCTCAGGTCATGACCTCAGGATTCATGAGTTTGAGCCCCAACTTGGGCTCTGCAGTGCAGAGCCTGCTTGAGATTCTTTTTCTCTCCCTCTCTCTCTCTGCCCTTCCCCCACTAGATCCTGCATGCACTCACTCTTTCTCTCTCAAAATAAATAAATAAACCTAAAAAAAATAGAAAGATTTCTTAAAACAGGATCCACATTCCTGCATGAAAACTATTGGTGCTGAAGAACAATTGTGCATTAGAAGGAATATGACCCCATCCATTACTCCCTATAGTGTCTCCAATTTAGAGGCTGAGTCAGCCACTGTTTATCATGGTGCTGCAACTGTTTTCTTTTTAAAATTAATTTATTTATTTTGGGAGGAGCAGAGAGAGAGAGGGAGAGAGAATGCTAAGCAGGTCCCCCACACTGTCAGCATGCAACCTGATGTGAGGCTTAAACCCCACGAAGTGTGAGATCACGACCTGAGCTGAAACCAAGAGTCAGACACTTAACCGACTGAGCCACCCAGGTGCCCCGCTTCAACTGTGTTACATGGAGTTAAGGGAGAAGTGAAGAACTTCTTACACTTGGCCTCTTTTCTCGTTTATGCTTCTTGGCTGGCCTCTGTGGGCATCTGAGTGAGGGGCTCTGGTCGGACTGACAGTCCCCACCCCACGTGACATGAGTCCCTATATAACATTTTCAGTCTATGCAGAGTCACAGGGAATTCATCCTCCCTGACACAGCCAGCCCCATCTTTAATCATCTATGAACATTACAAAGCTCCTAATATTGAACAGAAATGTATCTTCCTATGGTCTCTCTGGTCCTAGTGCATTCTCGAAGCTATCCACCATGCAGAACACTAACAAATACCAAATAATGCACTAACTTCTGCAAAGCACTTAGTCCAGAGCCTGGCATGTAGCAGGCACTCGGTAAGTGTTGGTTTCCTTCCCTGCTCCATTTTTCCATTGAACAAGTATTTGACAAACACTTGTTGAGTGTCTACTATGGGCAAGGCACTGTCCTGGTAGCTTAAAGTAAAAAGATAAATAAAACAGTCTCTGAATTCTAGAAACTGTTGGTGTGAGTATAAATTGGTCCAGCCATTATGGAAAACAATATGGAGATCCTCAAAAAATTAAAAATAGAACTACCATATGATCCAGCAACCCATGCTAAGTATAAATCCAAAGGAAATGAAAACAAGATACTGCACCCCCATGTTTATTGCAACATTATTCACAATAGCCAAGATATGGAAACAACCTAAGAGTCTGTCAGTGGATGAATGAATAAAGATGAGGTGTATATAAATACAATGAAATATTATTTAGCTATGAGAAAGGAAATCCTGTCAATTGTGTGACTATGGAGGTGTTAGCTAAGCTACAATGGTAATCATATCGTAATGTATAAATAAAGCAAATTCATGGATTGTATACGTTATACTTAAACAATGTTTATGTTAACTATACCTCGAGAGAAAGAAAGAAAGAAAGAAAGAAAGAAAGAAAGAAAGAAAGAAAGAAAGAAAGAAAGAGAAAAAAAGAAAGACGGACGGAAGGAAAAGAAGACAAGATAGAAGGAACAGAAAGAGAAAGAAAGAAAAGACAGAGAAAGGGAGAAGGAAAGAAACTAACTCTGTGGAGAGCTCCACTTTGCTGAAGGACAGGAGGGCACCTGTTTTACTTTGCCTTCATCGCCCTTGCCAAATTGGCTGGCAAAGGATGCGGGAAAGCCGGAGAGCAGAAGAACAGTGCCACTTAAGAGCAACAGGAGATGAGCAGACTTCCTGAAGTTGCAGTGGAGAGCCGAGATCAGGGCAGCCACCACAGCTGCAAACTGCACCCAACACTCTTCCCCAGAGTGGCCACGTGCCAAGAACACCAGCCTTGGACCTGCTGGGCTCTTAAAGCACATTGACGCACAGATAGACCCACACCTTCAAAGGAACAGTGTTGAACGTGAAGGCGGGGCCAGATAGTGTGTCTGCATAGTCACTGTCTCCTGCACTCCATACTTTCGTCCTTGATATCTACACTGTATAAAATTTAGATAAGCCCTTGAACTTAAAATCCAAGGGCACAGACTTGCCTAGGCCTGATTGTTTATTCTGTATTTCTCTGGGGTGGATAAACTGTTCAAGCTTTGTATTTGGACCATTAAGAAAATATTTTGGGGGCACCTGGGTGGATCAGTCAGTGAGGTGGCCAACTTGGGCTCAGGTCATGATCTTGCGGTTTGTGAGTTCAAGCCCCTCATCGGCCTCTGTGCTGACAGCTCAGAGCCTGGAGCCTACTTCAGATTGTGTCTACCCCTTCCCCCATTGCTCTCTCTCTCTCTCCCTCTCTCTAAAATAAATAAACATTAAAGAATTTTTTAAAAAAGGAAAATATTTTCTCAGATTCCTTTTGGAATATTTATTATTTCAAGAGTCAGGATCAAACTATTAAGATGGATGCCCTCAAAGGGAACACAAGTCTTCCCTAAAGGCTAGGCTTGAGAACAAAGAAATTGTTTGAACAAAGAAATTAAGCTGAATTGTCAGCTTAAATACATCCTGTTTAAGCTCGCCTAGGAATTCTGTGTTCAGTTTGAGTGCTACCCTTGAAGAACTTTAAGTTATTTTTCTTTTTCTTTTTTTTTTTTTAATATTTTTATTTATTTCTAGGAGAGAGAGAGACAGACAGTGTGAGCACGGGAGAGTCAGAGAGAGAGGGAGTCACAGACTGAAACAGGCTCCAGGCTCTGAGCTGGCAGGCAGCACAGAGCCCGACGCGGGGCTCGAACCCACGAACCGCGAGATCATGACCTAAGCGAATGTCGGACAACCAACCGACTAAGCCACCCAGGCGCCCCTATTTTTATTTTTCTTATGTCTCTACTTTTTCCAAATAGGATTTATATAATTAGACAAGCTGAAACATATTTAAAAGCTGGTAAACAGAATAGTGAATTCACCCTGAACCGTGTCATATGAAAGAGGAACAGAAATTTGCGGTCTTTGTCCTGGGTGGCATACCCTATAAATCTGTCTTACAGAAATAAAAGCCACACATATGAAGAGAGGTCTACTAGACATTTTTTGAAGCATTACCTTTTCTTCTGTCAAAAGTTTTATTACATCTATAAATGTCCATAATCAATATATAGTTTTGTTTTATATGATTAATATTTTATGTAATAGGTAATTTTACTCTGTATTTTTTTTTTTACTTAAGTTTGTTTCTAAGATCTAAACATGTTGTTTTATCTGGTCCATTCCTTTTGACTATGATATTCCATTATTTGCCTACATCATAATTTATTTATTGGTTCCCACATTATTAAGCATTATCTTTAATAGGAAATAACTGGAAATAAAAGGCATAGATGCAAACAGAAAAAGCGTTGAAGAGATAATGGTATATCTATGTCATAAAATATATGCAACTGATAAAAAATGAGAGAAAGGCACTAACTTGGAAAGATGCTCATGATAAATTACTGAGTATATAGAATAATTTTATTTTTGTACAAAAAGACAAAAAACTTCTAAAAATGATATATATATACATATTATACATGCATATGTGAGTTTGTATAAACCAAATGAAAAGATACCAAGTAAACAAAATGTTAATACTGATTTGCATGGCAGTGGAAATGGGGGAAGAAGAGACAGTACATTTTTATTGTATATGCCTCTGTATTGTTTGATTTTGTGTTATTTTGATAGTTTGAAACAGCAATGATAATAAAGTATTCAATTAAAAAATACATTGTTAGTACTTAATTTTTGCTTCAGACTCTTCTTTCTAGATGATCGGTGTTAAAATACCATCTCCCAAACAATCTTTCCCTTCCCACCTCTGTCAAAAATGTCCCTCAAAGTCTCAGTGTCT
The DNA here is from genome assembly GCA_017311185.1 of Proteles cristata cristata. Lineage (NCBI taxonomy): Eukaryota > Metazoa > Chordata > Mammalia > Carnivora > Hyaenidae > Proteles > Proteles cristata. The sequence continues at coordinate 379,158 of JAESUZ010000810.1, forward strand.
ATACTAATTCCTCATTTTTGTGCCAGAGAATAAACTAATTCACACTGAATTGTGAATGATTGATGTCATCTTAACTGTAATTCTTGCCTGCGATATTTGAATTTTTTAAAGGGCTGTGGATGGGCTGCAAGCTTTAACTTCATCCACCTAAATGCACTTCTAATTTCAGACAAGAGTGGGATTACTGGGGGAGTGGCTTTAGGGAAAGAAATCTTTCTGGTAGGTCTCACCCTTGGACGCATCACAGAGCAGTTACTCCAACTATATGTGCCCAGACCCAGTCATGGGAGAGGCCCCTTACAACAACAATCTCAGAAAGCTTCTTTTCATTTCATATTGAAAACCTAAAAATGGTTTCCAGAGTTGATTCATCCTGTGGAAAGTGAATCATCCCGTGGAAACTGAATTATCCAGATTAAAAACAATTTGTTTAATGTTTATTTATTTTTGAGAGAGAGATAGAGCACAAGCAGGAGAGAAGCAGAGAGAAACACAGAATTGGAAGCAGGCTCCAGGCTCTAAGCTGTCAGCACAGAGCCCAACAGGGCTGGAACCCACTAACAGTGAGCTCATGACCTGAGCCAAAGTTGGACCCTTCACCGACTGAGCCACCCAGGCGCCTGTAGTCCAAACAGATTCTATGAGGACATACTTCATTTTCCAGATAGCAAAGATGAGAAGATGAGATCTGTGTCTTCTTCTTCCTTGCTACATGTAAAGTTACTGAATCTCTAGTGAAATCGATGATCAGTTATTTGTCTTTCTCCAAGTGGCCTGACCACCTGGATTTATCCTGTAATGATGGAATTGCTTGGAGGAGCCTCAGCAACCTGAGGCAAACTATTTTTTTTTTTAATATATTTTTATTTATTTCTAGGAGAGAGAGAGAGAGAGACAGCGTGAGCAGGGGAGGGTCAGATAGAGAGGGAGTCACAGACTCAGAAACAGGCTCCAGGCTCTGAGCTGGCAGTCAGCACAGAGCCCGACGCGGGGCTCGATCCCACGAACCGCGAGATCATGACCTAAGCTAAAGTCGGACGCTTAACCGACTAAGCCACCCAGGCGCCCCAAGATCCTGAGGCAAACTATTAATAACATGGGCAATATCTCCTGTGTTGTCGAGTCTCTTATCGGGGATCCCCCACAGTCCCAGAAATCCCAGGTTCTGCTTCTGATGGTAATAGTTACAGACGGGCCTATTAGAGGTACCTGCACGCTCACAACACTTAGAAACTGCTTCTGGAAATGTTCCCGTTGACAAGGTAATGCTTTCAATGGTCTAATTTGGGAACTTTTAGTTGTGACGAAAATGGGTGAGAATGATTCAGTCTCCATTTCAGGATCACATTAAACTCTGGGAGGGAAGTTCAGGCAGCAAAGTTCTCTGACGCCATCCTATCCCATGAGGGACTCTTACTTGAGTTCCAGAAGGCACCTGGTGGGCCAGAGGAAGATCTAGTTGTTTGCCTTGAACTCACTGTTGCCCTTAATTGGCTCTCTGTTATTTGCATAGTTCCCCCACGCCATAAAGCCGTTTAACCAAAGGGGAGAAGTTTGAAGAGGGAAGGTAATAACAGGATGCTTCACTGATTTCCTTTACAGCAGCGGTTCTCAACTGGAGCCGATTTTGCCTCCGAGAGAACATGGAGCCGTGTCTGGAGATGTTACTGTCACACCTGGAGTCAGGAAACATGTGCCTGCTACTGGCATCTGGTGAATAGAGGCCAGAGATCCTGCCAAACGCTCTACAATGCACTGGAGAGCTCCCCACGAAGAAGTATCCAGTCCCAAATGCCAATAGTGATGAGGCTGAGGAGCTCTGCTTTTACATTTTGGATTTATGGCTGAGGTGTAACTCTTGATGAAGTCTATGGGGCACTAGAGATTTTCGGTACTTCTTTTCTTTCCATTTCAGAAACCAAATTGGCCTGACTGCCTATTGAGTTCTAGGGCAAAGAATCAGCATTCGAATAAAATCTTTGGAAACATTAGATACATCAGCTTTAGAGAATGTAAATTAGACATTTCTGAATCTGAATAAAAATGTACCATTTGATCTTATTGCGGTGTTAGGCTAAACAAAGTAGAACAGTTCAAAACTGCTTTAAGAGTATATTTTGTCTTGGGGCGCCTACATGGCTCAGCTGGTTAAGCATGAACTCTTGGTTTTGGCTCAGGTCATGATCTCATGGTCGTGAGATGGAGCCCTGATCAAGCAGGTGTGGAGCCTGCTTTGGATCCTTTCTCTCTCAAAATAAATAAATAAACTTTAAGGAAGAGTATATTTTCTCTAAGGATAAATCTGTGGACCACCTGACTTAGAATCACCTAGAGTGTTTATTAAAAATACTGATTCCTTTGCCTTCCCCCCCCATCTACTGTCCCAGACTCTCTGAGGGTTACACGTTCTCCCCATCTTCACCCTGTCAGCCCCTACCCTACAGCAATAAGCAAATACCTGCATGTCATACTCAGAACACTGTGTAACATTCTCAAATGTCAATGATTGATATTATTTATCCTGATCATTTTGGGGCATAATAAAAAATAAATATTTGATCTTTGTCACTGATTCCTGGCACAGAGCTCCCAACATTCTTAAAATTTATTGTCTTTTTTGTGCTAATAAGATGACTCACGGAGGGGCCCTAGATAACTTCAGCATGGGGGCTGGTTTCCACAAAAACCAGCTGCGTGATTAAAATGTTAGAACTTCTAGCTCTACCTCCACCCCTACCTCCAGGGAGGAGAAAGGGAATGGAGATTGAGATCAGTCACCAATGGCTATTGATTTAATCTATGATGCCTACATAATGAAACCTCCATAAAAACCCAAAATGATGGGGTCCCAAGGGCTTCCTGGTTGGTAAACACATCAAGGTGAGGGACAGCAGAATGCCCTAGAAGCTCCCCACCACCCCCTCCCCATTCCTTGTCCTGTGTATCTTATCTCTTCCATTTAGCTGCTCCTGAGTTATGTCCTTTATAATAAATAAGTAAGTAAATAAATCACTTCCCTGAGCTCTGTAAGTCATTCTAGTGAATTCTTGAATCTGGGAGGGGATTGTGGGAAGCCCAGTATTGGTAGTCAACCAGGCAGAAGTGTGGGTAGGGTGGGGACCCCATTTGCAGCTGGAGTCTGAAATGGGCAGCCTTGTGGGACTGAGTTCTTAACCTGTGGGGTCTGTGCTAACTCTGGGTAGTTAGAGAATTTAATTGAATTGTTGGACACCCAATTGGTGCCAGAAAATTAGAGATTTATTTGGTGTTAGAATGATGTATTTGATATTAGGGGAAAACTACACAATTATCTTACCGTAAAGTAACAAAGAAACCATGGAAAGAGAGAGTAAATCAGATACCAAGATAGTAATAGCATCTTAATATCTTTTTTTTTAAATAGTTTGTCAACTTAGTTTCCACATAACACTCAGTGCTCATCCCCACAAGTGTCCTCCTCCATGCCCATCCCCCCTCCCCCCCACATCCATCAGTCCTCAGTTTTTGTCAGCATTCAAGAGTCTCTCATGGTTTGCCTCTTTCCCTTTCCCCCACCATTTCCCCCCTTCTTCTCCCCCTTGGTCCTCCGTCAAGTTCCTCCTAATCCTCCTATACGTGCAAACATATGATATTTGTCCTTCTCTACCTAACTTATTTCACTCAGCATAACACCCTCAAGGTCCATCCATGTTGCTACACATGGCCAGATTTCATTGTTTCTCATTGCCATGTAGTGTTCCATGGTATAGATAAACCACAGCTTCTTGACCCATTCATCTGTTGATGGACACTTAGGCTCTTTCCATGTTTTAGCTAGTGTGGAGAGTGCTGCTATGAACATTGGGGTACATGTACTCCTATGCATCAGCATTTCTGTATCCCTTGGGTAATAGCATCTTAATATCTTTTTTTTTTTTTTTTCTAGGAGAGAGAGAGAGACAGCGTGAGCAGGGGAGGGTCAGAGAGAGAGGGAGTCACAGACTGAAACAGGCTCCAGGCTCTGAGCTGGCAGTCAGCACAGAGCCCGACGCGGGGCTCGAACCCACGAACCGCGAGATCATGACCCTAAGCGAAAGTCAGGACGCTTAACCGACTAAGCCACCCAGGCGCCCCGCATCTTAATATCTTAATACCAGAACTTTTCAATGATATTTTCAAGAAGTAAAAATAGAAATTTTCTCCTAATTTCTGATTCCATATTTACATGGTGTTTAGAGATATCAATTGTATAGCTATTTCTGTATTACTATATTCAAAGCAAGATATTTAAAATTTCCACCTCCTCTAAATGTTCCAAGATACTCTGTGTAAAGCAGTTAGTAATGATACTGAATACCGCACCTGCAGAGATAAATGGTGACACATTTGTAGACATTGCGATCCATACTGTCTGTGGGAGGACACAGAATTTCTGTAGTCTTCACTTCCCACCTCATTCTACTTTTTCTTCTTAACTTATTTCTAGGAGAGAGAGAGAGAGACAGCGTGAGCAGGGGAGGGTCAGAGAGAGAGGGAGTCACAGACTGAAACAGGCTCCAGGCTCTGAGCTGGCAGTCAGCACAGAGCCCGACGCGGGGCTCGAACCCACGAACCGCGAGATCATGACCTAAGCGAAAGTCGGACGCTTAACCGACTAAGCCACCCAGGTGCCCCTCATTCTACTTCTTTATGGCAAAATGACAACATGTGAACAGCAAGAGGGAAAGATAACTTTGGTGTTGTCCCTTTGCCTCCAGGGAAAAGACTTAGTGGAGCCTCTTGTTCATCATGCATTGGAAGACCGTTGCGGTTATGTATTCTACTCCCCAGGCCCTGTGGAGCGGGGCTTCCATAACTTCCTTCTCACTGCCCTGACTTTCTCCAGATCCCACTGACTCACACTGAAATTACTGGTTCCTGTGACTGCGGGCCACTGAGTTTGAGCAAATGTTTACTCTCTGTTTCTGTCTTTGCCTGTTTATTCTTCGGAGCCAGCTTTCCCACCCCCATCCTAGTCTTGCTGAAGGCCACTCAGGCTTCCCATCTCAAAGCCTCCCTCTCTCCTAGAAAACGGAAACTGGAGAGAGAGAGATTAGAGATTTTAGGACACCAGGATTAGGCACGTGCATGTTTTCTCCCCTTTCACATGTCAACCTGTAAGTACTATTTGGCCAACTCACTTCACAGCATATGACAAGGACAATGCCAGCAGGGGCCACCTCCCTTTCTCTGACTGTCTTCCATCCTCCTTAATCTTCCAAACATTAGAGGTTGTATCTTTAGTAAACGAAGAGGTGATTTAAGCAACTTACTGAGAGAGCTTTAGGGTCAGAGGAAAGCATGTAAGGTAATAGTAACCCTTCAAATCTAAGTATTCTTTAACTATACACATATGTTTCATTAAAAAAAAAATAACTAGAACTCTCTAAGGCAGCTCTGTCCAATAGTACAAGCCACAAATATAATTTTAAAATTTCTAGCATCCACATAAAAATAAGTAAAAAGAAAGCAGTGAGATTAATTCAAAAATTGTTATTTCCATACTACAGAACCTTCTATTTAATCCAGCTTAAAATCTCACAAGATATTCACAAGTCGGGATAAAGGACATAACAGGAAATCCTAAGATAGGAAATCAGTGAAGCTGGGATAGATAATCGATGGTGTGTTACAGGAAGTAACTCAACAGAGCTTGGAGGAAATGGCAAAGATCTTTCCAGGCAGTTCGCAACATGCCCTGTGGCTGTTCTCCTGACGCTAAATCAGAGCATTCTATAACAGAATAGATGGCAGTTTGTGGCCCGTATTTTTACAGAACTGTCAGTGCATAGATCGATCCTATGACAAATAGGAAGAGAAATATCCAGAGCTCTAGGAAAATAGTTGTGAAGCTTCTGGGTGACCCCTATGAAAAATCTGCCACCTAGATATTTCCAAGAGTGAAATTAAACCCAAATTTCAAAGTAACAGAAATGCACACAGATGTGATAGTGATGGGTAGGCGCTCTGAGACCCAGCTGCCGGTCAGAACTGTTTTCTGCCCTCTCCCCCAAGTGGCTTCTGGCCCTGCACTTACAAAGAGCCTTTTGTTTTTCAGCGCTTTGGGGAGTTTTGTAACTGCAGAGAAAGGATTATGGACCTATATCTGCCTCCTGCCTAAATGTCACGCGTTTTGCAATGTACTTGTCCTTGTTTGACTAAGCAGTAAGACATAGTGTTCTCTGGAAAGAGAACTCTCCCTGCCACCCACTTTTATTACACATGGGGCATTAATAAGGCAACGGTGAGCTCATCCTCCTGGCTTGACTTTCTTGGCTGAGCCTCCAGATCTGTAAGGCAGACTGACTGATGCCCTGGTCTTGGCTCCCTCAGCTCGTTGCTGGCCTCGCATTTTAAATCCTGGACAAGCTGGCACCCCAAACGATCCCTTTTGTTGCTAATACCAAATCGTGCAAATCTTCTCTCACTCTCTGAGGCCCTCTACTCCCCAAATGCTCTACTTGCCAGTGAATATACTTTCTTGAGCCACCAAATTTATGCTACGTGTTAGCAATTTAGGGTGATGGAGGGATTCATGCCGAGGAACCCTGTACACTTGAATTCTGTTCGAGAGTGAAATACATACACAGACAATGACACTGGCAATGAAGTGGGTTATATTAAGCTGGGCTCTGGCCAAAGCCCAGGCACGTCCCCTTGGGACCTAGAGTAGACCACATGCAATTTGGTGAATGTAATTTAGCCTGACTAGCCTGAGTTCTTAGGCCAATTGTCTTAGATTTTGGCTCTATCAAGGAAAAGGCATCCAGCGCCTACAGTGTGGCCACATTCTTCCCTGTTGAGAGTGAAATGAGGGGATATGAGGGGATGGAGAGGAGCTGTGATATCTCCTAGTCAACAGCATTCCTGAGTTTTATTCTTTGACCCATTGTCCTATAGACTTAACTTCTAGGCCCATCTTATATGGCCCTTTGGGATGAAAAGCACCCATAGAGTCAGTATCAGCAGAACATTTTTCCCAAAGCAGACTAATTTAAACACTTCCAATAACTTTGTGCTCCCCAGAAGCCTGTCACAGTGACTCTTCTTGCCCTTGAACCTGTTGCTGAGGGAAGAGCAAAGACACTAGGGAAGGTGGAACTCTGAGCTTCACGTGGTCAACACGGTGGATGTTTTATAAACTGATGGTCGAATAAACAAAAATGGAGAAAGACTCCTTATACCCATGACCATGCCTTACCTTGGAATGTGGCAGAGAGGATGCTTCCCAACCCATTAGCTTACTTGCCAAACTAGAGGGAAAAATAAGCTCTCTTTGGTCTTGGGCTAATGGCTAACTAAGGGGTAAAAGATACAACTGCAGAATATGCTCTATTTGGAAACAAGGAATCCAGATAAACTGCAATTCCTATTCACTTGTGTATCTTTCTCCACTTTTAGGAAGAGAATCAAGGCCACTGAAGATGTTGGCACTGCCAAATGAGTATCACCCTCAACACATACTCTGTAATAGAGGTCACCGTTTTAAGAAAGGACAACCCCACAAAACATTTATTCTCATTCTACCCTCTGAATTAAAATCTTGGCCTTCTCTACTTATCTGCTTGTGTTGTTTTCGGAAGAGTCTAGACCTGATATCTAATTATACTACAGATTAGAACACTAATCTGATATTATTCCATCAAGGTCTGTCTTCCTTATAGGCTGTATCCTTACGGCCTAGACTTGTCATCATTCACAGTACTTGAGCCATCCTGCCGGAATGCTTTGAATTAGTCCAAGAGAAATGCATTCTGCTATGGAGTGTGCTGTGTGTTCAAATCCAGACCTATCTTTAGTCCCATTAGAAACTCCTTGGTAACATGAGAGTCATTTTTTGATTGAAATATTATCAAGCGAGTCGCCATTGTAATTAATTATCAGTGCTATTAGTGGTCAGTAATATCACTGATACTCTTTTGTCAATTATTTCATGGTAGAAGTCTGAAATACTACTTTCAATATAGTTAATAAAAATATCTATCTTGGGTATTTATGTGAGTGAAGGTTTACTACCTTCCATGGATCACGTGCTCAAAAGAAAAATGCTTCAATTTCACCTTTTTACATGGATACCAAAAAAAAAAAAAAATCCAGAATTTGCTCAGTCCTAATTTGATACTATTAATAGTCTTTTGCAGAACAGGAAACTGTACAGATAAGGCACAAAATGTACCCATTGTACAGATGAGACACAAAGAGGTGCCATAATGCTCAAGGTCATACAAAAAAGAAAACTAGCATTTGACCTTAGAGAATTTGCTGACAGAAACTATGTCCTTAATCATTATATAAAACTACCTCTCACTAATATCCTCTGGCTAGGACCAAAGTCCTAGGACCAAAGTCCAAAAGCCTTCCATGATCTGACCCCACATACTTCTGTGATCTCATTTACTGCCATGCTCACCACTCTGGGCATACCGGCCTCCTTGCTATTCTTTGAATATTTCTCTCTCTTTTTTAATGTTTATTTATTTATTTTGAGAGAGAAAGAGAGAGAGAGGGAGGAAGAGAGAGAGAGTACACAAAAGCAGGGGAGGGGAAGAGAGAGGGAGAGAGAAAATCCCAACCAGGCCTGCTGTGGGGCTCAGTTTTCATGAACCAAGACATCATGATCTGAGCTGAAATCAAGAGATAGGCACTTAACCAACCGAGCCACCAAGGTGCCCCTCCTTGAACATTTCTAATACACATCCCACCTCAGGGCCCTGGAAACTACTGTTCTCTTTACTTATAATCGTCTGTCCCCAAGTATCCTCATAACTCCCACCCTCACTTCTTTTGATGTCTATTCAAATGTCACCTCAACAAAGCAGCCTGCCTGACCTCCCTATGTATAAATAAATTCCTTTTGCCCCCTGCCTCTTCACTCTCTATTATTTTAACATGCATTATTTATCTTCATAGCCCTTATTAATATTACACAGTTACTGATTTATTTATTGTCTGTCTTCTCCAACCAGAATGTAAGCTCCATAGTGCAGAGAGGTTGACTGCTGTGTTCACTGATGTGTTACTGATCTAGAACAGGTCTGGCATATACTAAGTACTCAATAAATATTGGCCAGGTAGAAAAAGAAAGGAAAGGTTGGCAGAAAGGAGTGAGGAAGATCAAGCAATTCACTGAAATTATGATAGTGTGTGGTGCAATCAGTATTTCCAACTCCAGTCACATCAACGTATGATGTCCATGATTTTCTCACTGGTAACTCGAAAGATTTCCTTATGTCATTTCCTGAAGTGGATAAGGAATGTAGCTCCCACTTTCCAAGTGCCTAGGGGTGAGGATAATACAAATTAATTCTTTGATTATCATTGCATTCATAAACTCTAATTTATTAAGCTCTTAACAGAGTCCAGGCACTGAATTCATTAAGCATTTGACATGGTTTATCTCATTTTATAGCCAGAATGTGTCTTTTGATTTTTCAATAGGGAAAAGTATGCACAGTGTTTTCCTATATGAGCCCTGGGGTCAGCCTGCCTGGATTAAAATCCTGAATCCACCAACTGACTCACTATTGGCTTTGTTTATTATCTGCAAAGAGGATAGGATATGATATTAACCATACCTAACTAAGAGAGTTGCTTTGAGGCTATGATCTTATACAGGTAAAGCACTTGCAACAAAGTCTGGCACATTGTAAACATTCCAGTGTCTTCACTGCTATTATCCACATTTTCCAGGTCCAGAAACCAAGGCTGATAGCCCACATCACAAACCACTAAAAAGTAGCACTGGGATTTAAGCCTAGCACTGTGGAACATCAAGGATTTTTTTTGGCAGACTATCTTTTCTGCCTTTCCTAGTCTAAGGGCTTCCAGAGAAGTAAATAGAGTGTAGGAAACTGTATCAACTTGACTAGTATTCTCTTTTAAAATATTAAAGGTAAATGTTTGAAAAGTTACACAGGGTATTATTATGTATTTTTAAATAGAAGTAGGCCGAATGGTGGTGACCTTGAGAGCCATGGATATTTTTACATGCCTGTCTAGAAAAAGTTGATTACATTGGATTATGTAAATGTGAAAAAAAAATAATGATTCTAGAAGAAAATTTAGGAGACTATCTTTACGATTTGGGCTAGGCAACCATTTCTTAAGACATAAAGAACACTAGCCATAAATGATAATTGGATAATTGGACTATGTAAACTTATGACTGTCTTTTCACCGAAAGACACCATCAAGAGAATGAAAAGAAAAGCCACAGAGTGGGAAAAGGTATTTGCAATACTTATAACCACGAAGAATTCTTATCCAGAATATATATAGAATCCTATATCAATAATAAAAAGTCACATGACCTAAGAGAAGAGTAAGCAAAAGACATAGACAGGTACTTCATAAAAGAGATCATCAAATGGCCAATAAACATATGTCTATTGTTTTGAAATCTACCAAGTATGTGGCATTTTAAATTAATGTCCAAGGATTAAAAACTCCAGGAAAGTCAAGTGCTATGCTGATGCTGTCAGAGAATCAAGTGTTAATAAGACAGAATTTGTATCTGCAAAGATCATCTCATTAAAATATACAGCATAATAAAGTGCAAGGTACGGTGTGTAAGGCTAAGGTTCACAACTCATGGTGGTGGAGCATCTGGGTGGCTCAGCCGGTTGAGCAACTGACTCTTGATTTTGGCTCAGGTTATGCAAGTTCAAGCCCCACACTGGGCTCTGTGCTGAGCTCTGCAGCTTGGAGCCTGTTTGGGATCCTCTCTCTCCCTCTCCCCCATTCCCGTTCTTTCTCAGTCTAAGAAAACAAAATAAATAAGCTTTAAAAGAAAGTTAAAAAAAAAAAAAAAGCTCATGGTGGTCACATCGCTTAATCCTGCATAAAAGGAACAAGCAACTTCAGAGATGACACTGAGCTGTGCCCAAACGCATTAGTTGATAATGACTACCTTCCTATTTGAAGGGGTCATGCAGGTGGGGGTGAAAGGAAAAGGAGGGTAATGGGAGCGAGGTGTATGCAATTCTCCAGCAGTGGAAACTTTTCAAGGATAGGCTGGACATGGCACTGCAAACACCAGGGGCCAGCGCTCACACCCAGAAGTGAAGAGCAGGCAGTACCTCTTCCAAGAACTCACTCCTCTACCAGCAGAGCAGGCGCTGCTTCTGTTCCGGTTTTCACTCTCTGCATCCCTCCTCTCAATTTTTAGACAGACCTTCGCTTCCAGGCCACTGAAACAGATTCCTCTTGGTTGTTCACATTTTGTTCAGGGGTCAGTTTGGATCTGATCTCATTCCAGACTGTTTCGTCTTTACATCTTTAGGGAAGTCACCTTTATATAGGTCGCCACCCGTTAGTCTCTGGAAGCGCTGGGACAGGTAGAATACGCACCATGTTCGCTAACTTGCCCTGGGCACGGGACACAAAGTGCTCCGCCCTTCAAAGGCTCCCAGGATCAGTCTTCACAGAAATAATGAAAACACTGGCAACTGGATGGCAAGAATTTCAAAGCAGCCCTTTTATCTCTGGTTCAGGGCAGGAAGGTCCGCCTCTTCTCTGTTAGTCATTCCAGCTTAAGGCACAATAGCTTTACTGTTCTCCAGAACACAGTTGAAATGCTCCTGGAGCCATTTGGTAAAGGGATTCTGAAAAAAAGAAATTCCATGACCTTCCAGTGAGAATAAATCACTTCCAAGTGAGTCTTCAATAGAATTGCAAGGACACCCTCCTCAACACAGAACCAAGCACAGGTGTTTGATACTTACTGGCGTATTTTACTCTGATTGTAAGGATTTCAGTAGACTATTTTCTTTTGGTATTTCCTTCTTTTTAATTTTTTTTTTTGAGTCATAATAACTTCTCTGTAAATAATAACTCCCTTCCCTAGATTTTCCATATAGTCTTATGTAGCAAGGGGTGCAGGTAGGGAAGAACTACAAGACTTTAATAAAGATTTTAATTGGATTTCTGAGGAAAAAGCAGAAATGAAAATGTTGGTTTTGTTTGTTCGTTTGTTTTAATTTTAGAGAGAGAGTATGAGCCGGGGAGAGGGGCAGAGAGAAAGAGAGAAAGAATTTTTTTTAAATTTAAAAAATGTTTATTTATTTTTGAGAGAGACAGACAGATAGAACATGAGCAGGGGAGGGGCAGAGAGTGAGGGAGACACAGAATGTGAAGCAGGCTCCAGGCTCTGAGCCATCAACACAAAGCCTGACGCAGGGCTTGAACTCACAAGCTGTGAGATCATGACCTGAGCTGAAGTTGCACCCTTAACCGACTGAGCCATCCATGCACCCCAAAAGAGAGAAATAATCCTAAGCAGGCTCCCTGCTCAGCACAGAGCCTAATCCCACAACCCTGGGATCATGACCTGAGCCAAAATTAAGAAAGAATGTGACATTCAACCGATTGAATCACCCAGGCACCCCTGAAAAAGTTTTTCTTTTCTTTCTTTTTTTTAAATGGCTTAAGTTCTTCATGAAACTTTCAGAGCAGATTAGAAAACACCATAGGTGAAATATTAGTAGATAGCTGCATTGAACAGCAAGTCAGCCTTAATATCCACCCCCAGCCTATTCTTTATTTAATTTTTTTAAAGTTTATTTATTTTGAGAGAGAGAGAGAGAGAGAGGGAGAGAGAGAATGAGCAGGGGAGGGGCAGAGAGAGAGGGATGGAGAGAGAACCCCAAGCAGGCTCCACACTATCAGAGCAGAGCCTGATACAGAGCTTGATCCCACCAATTATGAGATCATGACCTGAGCCAAAGTTGAGTGAGGCACTTAACCGACTGAGTCACCCAGGCACCCCCAGTCTGTTCTTTAGATACATGATTTTCAAACTGTGTTCCATGGAGTCCTGAGGTTTTCCTAGACATCTCAGGGGGTAGGAATACTGAATTTGGGCTGTCAGCTAGATTCTGATGCCTCATGTCCCAACTTCATCTATCACATCTGAGCTTGTATCTGTTTTACACATTGATGTTCCATAGAAGATTTGTTTGAAACAATATTTATGTTCGAGGGTGTGGAGAAGAGTTGGCAATCATTATTATGGCCATTTCCCTTAGCATCTTCTGAGAGTCTCAAATGAACCCCAGCTCTTTATTCTGGTGCCCCTTAAAACTGCAGGAACTACCCTTAGACATTGCTAAGCAGGCCACCTGTCTAAGGCCCTGTGACAAAAGGGGCCACATATTTTGAAGGGCCTTCCTCAAAGTTTTCTGAGTCTCCTCCAGTATGTGGGACTGGAATTCCTAGCCTACATGATTCCTGGTTCCTGTTCCTCCTCTTTAGAGGCCTCTAACTCTACCTGGTATGTGAGGTTGGCAGCCAATTGTCCCAAAGAACTTTGGAGCCAGCCACTACGGGATTGTTCTGGGGTCACATGGCTGGGTCACTGTTTTAGGAGTGCGGCCTAACAGGCAGAATGTTCCCATTGGCCAGTACAATATTTCCTTCACAGGATCATTCCAGACTGTGTTGCCAGAATCGTACTGACACTCTGATTTTGGGTTATGGACACTCACAATAGACATAATAATTCAGGGCTTTTGGCTACGGGCAGTCCACTGCCTGTCTTTGGACTTGAACTGGCCATGTGAGCCCATGCTTTTGCGCTTGAGAGTCTATGCTCCAACTGCAGTCCGTCCCTGGTCCCAGCACCCAAGATTATTGGCACTGGTAGCGGGAATCCATTACCTTCAGCCGCCCTTGCTTCTGGCATCCAAGGCAGTCACCCTGTTCCTTTTTCAGGCTCTTCACCACGTGTCAGAGAGTCTCCTAGGAATAGCCAGGCCTGGCTCCTCCAAGGGCATTTGAAACTGTTACCTTGCCGTAGCAATGGGCCTTCTGATCAATGTCCTTTCTTTCCTTCAGGTCGGTATGGTGGCATTGTGCTCTCCCACGTTGTTTTTAAGCCCTGCCAGACGAGGAATGGACATTGCTAAACTAGTGGGACTATGATCTTCCCAACAGGCCCATAAGCTCCTCTCCATATCCTCTCTGCAGGAAGCAGTGGAAGATAAGAGTGGGATCAATACCAAAAGAGAAGACATTCTAGGAATGCAGGGATTACAGCCTAAAGGGTTCAAGAGAAGGAATGATTAGAATGTGTGCTATTTTGCATTTAAGGTATAAAATTTTGGTCAACAATTTTTTTAAATTGTGTTTGCTTTTTATTTATTTTTGAGACAGAGCACGAGTGGGGGAGGGGCAGAGAGAGAGGGAGACACAGAATCCGAAACAGGCTCCAGGCTCTGAGCTGTCAGCACAGAGCCCGATGCAGGGCTCAAACCCACGAACCGAGAGATCATGACCTGAGCCGAAGCGGGACGCTTAACAGACTGAGCCTCCCAGGCGCCCCACTGATCAACAAATTCAACATGAGCAGAACACGAATTATTGTTCACATTCTCGTGCACACCTTGGGCAAGACTCACATTTGTGGTCATCATCAATGACACACCATAACAACCCATGACAGAAGCACTGGACGCCAGTATTCAGAGGCAGCACTATGGGTGATGTCACATCACGAGTGATGATGTAACAGGCATGAAATAACTGATGTTAGCGAGTTATAGGAACAAAAAGATCTGTATTACTTCTATATAAATAGCTCACCAAGAGCCATGCCATTGAGAGTAATAACTGTGTTGCTACCGTTTCTTGCCGTGGGAGATATAAATTAACCAGGAACCACATATTCAACACAAAAGAGCATGAAGAGAGAGTTCCTAAACCAGAAGAGGAACAGACGGGGCCCAGGATACTAGAAAGAATCTTGCACCAATTGGATGGAAAACAATTATGAGAATCTCTACTTCACCCATTTCTTAAACCATAAGTTAATCAACTTTTATGGACTCATAAACTTGGTAATACGTTTTTTAATCAAATTTTTTTATATAGACAAGGTTCTCCCCAAATTATCTTGCTCAGGGACTCACACACTCTAGAGACAGCCTTGCTAAGACCTTCACCATGTCTTGCCTGATAGTTTGTAATAACCTCTTAATTGGTATCTCTGTTTTTTAAATCTCTACTGTTTCTACTACATCTCCCAAAATGCCAAAGAGTGTTCTTTCTAACATTCAAATCCAATCAAGTGTTTCCTACTTACAACCCTTCAATATCTAGGAACCAAACTGAAATTCTTTGGCTTGACACATAAATGTCTGTCAGCTGGCTCCTCCTTGCCTCTTTCAGCCTCATCTACAATATCCCATTACCTACTCTATGTTCTAACCATTTCACTAGTAATTTTCTTTCTTTTTTTTTTTTAATATTTTTATTTATTTCTAGGCTAGAGAGAGAGAGAGAGTGTGAGCAGGGGAGGGTCAGAGAGAGAGGGAGTCACAGACTGAAATAGGCTCCAGGCTCTGAGCTGGCATTCAGCACAGAGCCCGACGCGGGGCTCGAACCCACGAACTGCGAGATCATGACCTAA
This sequence comes from Proteles cristata cristata, assembly GCA_017311185.1. Classification (NCBI taxonomy): domain Eukaryota; kingdom Metazoa; phylum Chordata; class Mammalia; order Carnivora; family Hyaenidae; genus Proteles; species Proteles cristata. Next base: position 394,582 of record JAESUZ010000810.1, read on the forward strand.
GCAAAAGTCAGACACTTAACCGACTAAGCCACCCAGGCGCCCCTCACTAGTAATTTTCAAAATCTTCAGTGCACTTCAATATTTTAACCTCTCTTGGGATTCCCTTGTCTACCTAAATGATTCCTACATGTCTGGCAAGACTCACTCAGGCTCCCATCACCACCTCACTGAATGGTTCCTTCCACCCCACCTGTCTCAGGCTGAAGGAGGCCAGAGAAGCTAGAGAGAAGTGGCGGAAGGAGGGAGGATGGAGTTGAGATCAGACACTGTGGGAGGTAGTTCACAGAGGTCCTCAGAGGACTGTATTCTTTTTTTACATTTATTTATTTATTTTGAGAGAGAACCAGGTAGGAGGGAAGGGTGGAGAGAGAGAATCCCAAGCAGGCTCTATGCTGTCTGCACAGAGCCCAATGCGGGGCTCAAACTCACAAACCATGAGATCATGACCTGAGTGGAAATCAGGAGTCAGATGCTTAATTGATTGAGCCACACAGGTGCTCCCATAGGAATTTATTCTGAGATAGAAATAGGGACACCCAATGGCCTATGAATTGTGCCTCCCAATTTTCACATTCTTGTGTAGTCTCTTCCCACTCTAAGTCTAGGGTGGCTGCATGATTTGGTTTGACCAATATAAGGCGGAAGTGATACTGTGCCAGGTCTGGGCCTAAGTCATAAGACACAAGGGCAGCTTCTGAACTGTGCTTTGAAAATCACTCAGCACCATGTAAGAAGATCAGCCAACCTGCTACTGCTGGAGAAACCATGTGAAGGAGCCACAGGGAAAAGGAGAGACCTGAGACTACACGGTAAGAGCAAGAGACTCAGACATCAGTAGCCCAGCTCATGGGCTCCAGCCTCCAGTTGTCCTTGTCAAAGAGCCAGACTTGTGAATGAAGCCTCTTGGATAGTCCAGGACCATCCACAACTTTGTGAGCATCCTGTGAAACATCTACCTGGATCCCAGTCAACCTACAGACTCATGAAAATCAATAAAAAGGCATCAGTGAGATGCTGGGTGGGAGATGTGTAGCAAGTACCATTAGCAAAGCCATCATTTGGCATCAGGAAGCAGGTCTCAGAGACCGGGTGGGCAGGCAGGGTGAAAAACTAGGCATCCAGAAAGACTGTTTGCACCCACACTTGTTGACCTAGCATACTTCTCCACTCCCCGTCATGCTCATCCAATCAACCTCACACTTGATCAAGAGAGATGAAGCATCAAACAAGTGGAACAGTGGGACATACCTGTGCCAGGCCATAAGGCACGGCGACCATCCAGCTGGCAAGGTGTTGAGGACAGGAAGCCAGTATCTAATTAGATGTTTTAACAGAAATGGCTGAAGGTGATTTCCAGTTAGTCCTTTGCTCTTCTGGTCAAGGGCATAGATTTCATCTCAGTTAATTTGGCTTCATTCCATGGCCACAGACTAAACCTTTACCCTCAGCCCGCTGTCCAAATTGGATTCCCTCTATTAGTCTTAGAAAAGATAAAACAAGGTACCATGTCCAACCCATAGCTTTTCTCAGGGAAATGCTGTGTTGTGAGCAAGATCATCTATAACAGTAGCAGCCTCAGAAAAATAACTTCGTGCTAAAATTCATCTGCTCATCTGCTTCTTCTCCATGTTCCAATTTGTTCTTCTACTTGAATTCCCCTATTTCTGTTAATAGTGTCACCAGTCTCCATCCAGCCCCAGGTTTATACTTTGACATCATCTTGAAGTGTCTCTTCTCTCCATCTCCTACACTCAATCTATACCTTGATATCACTTCTACAACATCTCTTAGATCACTTTTTATTTCCACAGTCTAGGTTAGGTATGTATAACTCTTACATGGAAGGTTCCAGGGACTTCTTTAACTAGTATTGAAGCTTTTGTTCTTTTTTCCTCTCCAATCCATCTTTCACATCTCTGCAAGAATAACCTTCCTAAGGTATCTTCTGAGCATGTCATTTTCTAACTCACAATCCATCAATTATTCTCTAATTCCTGCAATAGGGCTGCAAACTCAAATACCTTCAGGCGATTTAAGTGTAAGATGTGACCGAATGTTTAGGACAACAGGGAACAATGTAGGCCTGCTGACAAGTGGAGAGAATGATTCTTGCTCAAGGCATTTACACTCCCTATTTTTAGAACTACTGTTCTGAACAAATGAACCACAAAATTTCACAAAAAAAAGGCCAGATCCTTTCGTCTAATATTCAAAGTTTCCCATGACTCAATTCCAACCTATTTTTCTAGACCCCGATCCCTGCCTGCTACAGAGCAAACTTTGGCATACATTGAACCACAGAACGTTTACTGGAGAGAGAGAGAGAGAGAGAGAGAGAGAGAACCACTGTGTGGTTCAGAGATGGTATATATATGGCACCTGGCCATTACCCTTCCATCCCTGGTCCATCCTAGATATTGCCACACTGCTCACAGCCCTCTTTCCTGTTGGGCTCGATATAGCCTCAGGATCCTCCTCAACACAATACTCCAGAGAGCATTTATGAACTGGGTAGACTCACAGTGTTGGTTAAAACCCATTTGCCATTGTGTGCAACGCATGTCTGATCAGTTCCAGCCAAGGCCAAATCCCTTAGGTTTTGTGTACTGTGCTTATCAGGCAGCCCACAGAATTTCAGCATTTTGAAATAAACAGCTCGGTTTAGCTGTTTTTCTCTGCCACACACTCTGTGGCAGACTGCTCTGCTCTAGGCTCAATCCCATTTTAGGGGAGTTGATCCTGCAACCACTATAGGTTACAGCACGTTGTTTGTTCCAGAGAGAGGCCTAGGGGAGGACAGCTCTTTGTAAATGCAGATTTCTTTTTTTTAATATTTTATTTATTTCTGAGAGAGAGAGAGAGAGAGACAGCGTGAGCAGGGGAGGGTCAGAGAGAGAGGGAGACAGAATCTGAAACAGGCTCCAGGCTCTGAGCTAGCTGTCAGCACAGAGCCCGACGCAGGGCTCGAACCCACAAACTGTGAGATTGTGACCTGAGCTGAAGTCGGACGCTTAACCGACTCAGCCACCCAGGCACCTCTGTAAAAGCAGATTTCTTGAAAAGTGTTCTATCTCCACACCCCACCTATACCCTTGCATTAGCATATCATCTCAGACCCTACCCCCACTGATATCGCTGTTTTAGAGGAACTCACAATATAGCTGGTCCACAGTATTCAGTCTGTGTATAGGTTGTGTACATAGATTCAAGCTTCCTAGAAGCATTGTAGTCTTACTTGGATTTGACTCGTGATGTGTGTGGCTTATGAGAGATGTTTATGGTATGATGCCCACAGCAGACAGAGTCTAAGATTTCCCTATGGAAGAGTTTATTCTATTCTATAACTATTGTTTCCATGACTCAGGGATCAGCTTCACTTTTTGCCATTTAATTGAGCCATGCACATCCCCCAAAGCTCAGTTTTCCTCTTTGTTTGGCAAGATGTTTATACTTTCTTCTAGAGCAACTGACTTTATTCTTCATTTTATTTAAAAAAAAAAAAAAAACTTAATGGAGCCTGTTTGTCTTCATTTATGATCCCCCTGAAAGGCGCTTAGCCTGGTACCTGTTGTGGCAGACATCGTCCCTGCTCCGTGCGGATGTCATGCCCTAACAGCAGGTGTGTGTAAAACAAAATCTGACATGAAAAAGGAGTCCTGCTTCACATGTGACCCTAAATGCTGCTCTGATTGCCTATATGGTTTAACATGCCTCCTCCAAAGCCTTCAAATGATTGGGTCTCCAGGGCAACCACAGACAGCCATGCAGCAGGTGTGAGAGCGAACAGGGCAGGTAGTCAAATACACGTCATGTCATGGATCTCCCGGTCCCCCATGGCCTTAGCCCTTAGGGGGATCATCAGGGAGGACTGGGAGTCTCTTCTCTGTCTGGGTTTGTTTTGTTTTGTGTTGACTTTTCTTTTTTTTTCTTTTTTTTGTCAGCATTCAAGAGTCTCTCATGGTTTGCCTCTCTCCCTTTCCCCCACCATTTCCCCCCTTCTTCTCCCCCTTGTTCCTCAGTTAAGTTCCTCCTAGTCCTCCTATACGTGCAAACATATGGTATTTGTCCTTCTCTGCCTTTGCCTTGACTTTTCTAACTCAGGAATAAACTCTGCTGTGGACTGAATGTTTGTGTCCCCCCACAAATTCATATGTGGAAGCCCTAGTCCTCAGTGTGACAGCATTTGAAGGTGAGACATTTGCGAGGTAATGCGGTCATAAGGGTGGAGCCCTCATGAGGGGGATCAGTGCTCTTACAAGTAGAGACATGAGCGAGATGATCTTGCTCTCCGTCATGTGAAGACACAGCAAGAAGACAACCATCTGCAGGCAAAAAGAGGGCCCTCACCAGACACAAAATTCATCTGCACCTTCAACTTGGGCCTTCCAGCCTCCAGAACTATGAGAAATAAATGTCTGTTGTTTATAAGCCACTCAGTCTATGGTAATTTAATAGCAGTCGGAGCTAAGAAAAAAAGTCCCACAAGAATTAGTTATATTTGAAGAGAAAGAAAGAGGTAATTCCAGGCTAAGGACCACTTGTGAAAGTATCTCACAAGGAGAGTGATTATTTCCCTCTATTCCATCTGCACAAAAGGTAAAAGAAGGCATTATATGGGGAGAATCCCTCCAGTAGAATGGGAGTGTGTTTAAGTTGGGTTTTTATCTTTAATAAAGACAAAGACACCAGTGAGACTGTGTTTGTAGAGGAGGTGGCTTCAGCTAAAGCCCTGGGGAAATGAACCCTCGTCGAAACACCTATTTTCACCTAGAGTGTGTTTGTCATTGAGGTGAGGATTCACCTCACCTGAGATGGTAGGGTCAGCCCAGGCTGGGTGGGTAGGCCTCCCTCGACCCAAATCCCTGCCCTGGCTCAGTGAACATGAACACACTGTCCCCAGAGCCTGAAGTCCAGGTAGAGGACGTGCTTTAGCCGGAAGATCCCTAGTGCACTTGGAGTTGCATTTTATAAAAACTCATGAAGGCTTGTAAAATAAAGCTTTCTTTTCCTTAACCATTTTCCCCTAGTTTAATTGATACAATCACTTTTTTGTGGAGAAGAAAACACAAGGTTAAAAAAGAAAGATACTGTGTCATCCATACTCTCATCCACCCACCCCCTGACTCTGTGACCTCTAATAGGGTGACTCCAGGTTCCGGTGCTTCACCACCCAGTAAGAAGTCCTGCCTGAAATAGCCTCCCAGCTGAGGTGCCGTGGGCGAAGGGTGATGACAATGGCTAGAAAGGAGCCGTGTGGGATTTAACAAGACGTTTTGCAAAATAAGAGATGAATAAGTATGTTGGAAAACTGACAGAAGCATATCGCTCTTCTGATTATGAGGATTATAGGTGGTTTTTCATAGTGAACAGTTTATGAGGAAATAGGAATATTCAAAAAGACTGAAAAAAGTCCTGGGGTAGCATGAAGAATTATAAAACATCATGGAGAGAAGGCCATAATCAGTAGCAGCATATACAATTTCTCTCATGATCCCAATAATCAATGTTTTAACACTTCACCTTTTCTTTTGATCATTCGACTTATCTCAGCAAATATTTAGTTTCTTTATTCATTGACCTTATATCAAGTTAACAGCACATCTGTGTTCTGATTATCCTTCCCCTCCCACCCCCACCCCCACCCCCCCAAATGCTTCTTTAAATGGCAGGCCAGGGTGCAGGATGTTTGATGTTCTCTGAGTTACCATGAGTCCTGGGCTCGAAATAAATCATGAAGGTACCACCTCATTCATGAATTATTCATTTTTTCTTGTGCTTTCTATAGAAGATTATGCATCAAAATTGAATTCAATCTGAGGTAGTTTCAGATCATTAACATGGCTGGTTATTCAGCCTTGCAGAAAACTTTTTAAAAATCTATGTTAATATAAAAAATTCTTTTTTGACTGTGTATTTACTTATTTTGAGAGAGAGAGTCCGAGCTGGGTGAGGCAGAGAGAGAATCCCAAGCAGACTCCACGCTGCTAGCACAGAGCCTGACACAGGGCTCGATCTCACAAACTGTGAGATCATGCCCTAACCTGAAATCAAGAGTCAGACACTTAATTGACTGAACCACCCAGGTGCCCCTTATGTAAAAAAATTCTTACCAGCTGGAAGAGGTATTGCCTTCCCTACATTTACCAACACTACAGAAGTGACGCGTCAGGTCACAGAGAACACAAGGGGCTTAAAGATCAGAGTCCTGGTGTTGTGGGACATATTTGTCACTTTTTTTATAGAAAATTGTGCTTTCCCATAACATGCATCCGTCTTCAGTCTTTGGGCTAGCAGCCTAGTTCCATGATTGTTCAATGGGATATTTTTTCCTCCATGACAAAAGGAGCACAGGCTGTCCACAACTTACTAAGTACCCAAATTACTAAATTCCAAATCTCCATTAGGGAGTTGTTTGGTTGAAACAGATGAAACACATTCTCCCATAGAAACAAGATGAGTGGTTCTGTCTCCAGGTGAGCTCACAGACTGTTCACACATAAGGTACCAGAAATGTGGACCTAATGACAACCCAGAATGTGATCAACAGACAGAAGCATACTTCCATGGAAAACTGTGTTCATTATCTCAACCTGGATTAGGAACAGACCTCCAGACATTCCTTCAGTATTTATGTGACATAGGTTTGAGGCTGTTCCAGGGCTGGGAAGAGTCAGGAAATAACAAGGAGGTGTATATATGGGTGTGCCCGTGTGAATGGTGGATTAATTCTAGGGGTCTTTGAATTCAAAATTATGTTTCATGTGTATTTCATGCATATGTTGTATGCACACAATCATGTATTTTCTAGAAAGATAGTCTATTTCTTTCATTAGATTCTTAAGAGGATCTCAGACATTCAGACTCAAAAAAATTAAGAATCATCCCTCTGGCAGATATGAACAAGGAATGGGATGGAATTTCTTGCCAGCATCATTTCTCCATCCTATCAGTCTCCTGAGACATTATTCATTAGAATAAATGAAAAGGTTCTACTGCTCTCTGGGCTCCACTAATACCTGATTTTTAAATCAACAATCCTCTTCCCTCTGCTGCACTAGGTGATAGGACTTCCTGTTTTGGAAGCAGTTTTTAATAGTTCCTGCTGCCTGTAAAAATATGAAAGTGTATGCAGAATTAATGTCTTCTTCCTTCTTTCTACCTTTCCTTTCCTCTGTTTCTCTTTCTCTCTGTCTCTCTCTTCTGTCCATTTGTCTGTCTGTCCATCTCTCTCTCTCTCTCACTTGGTCTAAAGGAACAGGTCAAAGGAAATGTAGACCCATCTACACTTCAGAGGAAGATGTTCTCAGGTGTTCTGTGATGTGTGTGTCTTGCGGGTTTTGTTTTGGAGCATGTCTGTCTGTCTGTCCTGTCTGTGTGGTGCCTGGAAGTCTGGAGGGTGGGGACAAGGTGGGACTGAGAGAGGAGTTACTCCAGGTAGCCCGAATCAACGCTACGGAAGCAGAGACTTCAAATTGTTTGCTCATCCATTAGTTCATTCTGTTTAGTTACTGAGCACCTGCTTTATGCAGAGATTATTCTGGGCTCTGAGGAATACAAGGACAGGGAGATCTGGTTCTCTCCTTTAAGCAACAGTGCCATAGGAAGTTGGACATACAGATGCACAAATACAAATAAATTCAGTTGCTAGAAAGTAGGTATATATATTCAAGTAGTGGAAGCCAGGAAATAGAAATAATTCTGTTCAGTTGCGGAAAGGTGGTGGTGGGAGATTCTCTTTTGAGAGAAAGAAAATGATAGCCAGGGAGACACCAGTGATCTAGTTTCAGGGCACAGTGCGGGCTCTTCAGCTCTTTGGCCTTGGGTTTTTGCATCTGAACATGATGGACTGACCACCTATGGAGTGGTAGTTGGAGAAAAGGGGATCTAGACAAACTTCCTAAATTGACCTGGGCCTGAATCCAAGTCAGGCCTCTTACTGTGCCTCAATTTGCCAATCTTCCCAGGGCCTCCATTCTCTGACTGTTAATAATAAGGGCCACTTTTCAGTGGGATAAATGAGGATTAAATGTTAGTTCTCTTTCCTCCTCCTTTAAAAAAAATTTTTTTTAATCTTTATTTCTGAGAGACAGAGAGAGACAGAGTGCAAGTGGGGGAGGGGCAGAGAGAGAGGGAGACACAGAATCTGAAGCTGCTCCAGGCTCTGAGCTGTCAGCACAGAGCACGAAGTGAGATTTGAACCCACCAGCTGTGAGATCATAACCTGAGCTGAAGTCAAATGTTTAACTGACTGACCCACCCAGGCGCCCCTCCTCCTTCTCCTTTTTACTCCTTCCTAGGATTCTAGTTACCGTGAAAGTCTTATACCAGGTGATAATGAATCACTCCAACTTCTCCTGCTATTTATTTAAAAATGTCTTTTCTGATGTATTTGAAGCTATGAATTCTGCTTAGGAGCGTAAGGGAAGTTTTTCTAATTTCTTGCTTTGGGCTATTATGAGAATTATGTTTGCTAATCTCTAGAATGTAAATCAGGGCATATTTTTGTAAGCTAACAATTATTGAGCACCTACTCTTCAGGACCTTACATGGACTTTAATCTCACAACAGCCTGACAAAGCAATTACTGTTGTTATCCTCTGTGTCAGTCAGTGTTCTCCAGAACAGAACCAAGAGGATGGACGTGCATAGATATATTTATCGTAGGGAACTGGCTCGCACGATTATGGCGGCTACACATGCACAGTCTTCAGGGTGAATCCACAACCTGGAGACCCAGAGGGCCCACTGGTGTCGTTACAATCCAAAGGCCAGCAGGGTTGAGACTCAGGGAGAGCTCATGTTTCAGTTCTATTCTGAAGGCCGGAAAAAGCCAGTATTTCCGTTCAAAGGCCATCAGGCAGGAAGAATTTCTTCTTACCAACAGTAGGGTAAACTTTTCTGTTCCATTAAAGCTTTCCACTGACTGGATGTGGCCCATTCACATTAGAGAAGGCAATCTGTTTTACTCAGATCTGTCTCGGGAATCATCCCCCAGCTACGCCTCCGCAAGGTTTGGTTACTGAAGAGTTAACGCCTGGCAAGGTGGTGGACCTCCGGGAGCCAATGTCTGATTGGCTGGTGCCTGGGCCACACTTGTGATTAAATATGCTAATTTCAGCCCTGGCTCTCCCACTCACCCACTACACTGGTTTGAATATCAAATGGCTTAACTTCCTGGCTTCAATCTCCTTCTCACTGAAGTGAGGAGTGAAAATACCACCTAGCTTTGCTGACATGATGGGAAGATTAAATGAGAGTATAAAATAAGTGTCCCCATAGAGAAGATACTCAAGAAACAATAGCTATTACCATTATTAAATGAAATAATCCTTACAAGGCACTTGGCACTGTGCATAGAATTAGTGCTCCATCAAGATGAGGTATTGTCACCTCCTTACTATTTAGAAAATAGAAATTATTTCAAAAGTAATAGAAAATAAAATTATCTAGAAAAATTCTTCACTGATTGAGAGGTGAAAACAAATGATCTCTATCAAAAGTCCTGTGACTCTCTGGCAATCTTTGGTAGACAAATTCCCATGCTCTGATATCAGAAACTGCCATGCTATCTGAGATTCCCTCCAGAAGACAATACTCTCTGAGGACTGTGGCACAGCCTTTTCCACTGCTCATGGAATAATTTCACACGCATTTGCACACTTAAGTAGGGTTGGCCATTAGAAAACCTATTGAATATTGTCTGTTCTCCAAGAGGGCAAGATCAGGAATATCCTGATTGTACCCAGATGCATTTGGCTACTTATATGATGAGCTGTGTCATCAGCATTGAATCAGGAAAAGTTCAGCCAGCAAAAAGAGAATTCAAACCCTTCTTTGGATCGCCTTATAGTGTGCACAACACGATATGGACCCGTCCATAGAAAAGTGGAGGGATCTCCCTTGGCCTCCCGCTCACTCCACGTGATTGTCATGACTCCCGTCGCCATGACTCCCATGTGCTGTCGCCAGCAGTGATCTTGTATTGGCATCTACATTTCCTGATGGAACAATGGTCTCTTATGCAGGTGACCTTTTTAATATAATTGTCCAAAAATAAACAAATAATATATAATCCCATATCAAATTCTAAATACTACAAATTTTCACCTTGCTTTTCATAGCCCAAGCAAAGAGCTTAGACAAATTCCCTCCCCCCTTGTGACAGTGCTCAGGATAAGCTTCCCCAAACAGTGGCACCTGATGTACTGAATATTTTAGGTTGAAGAAATTTAAGGTGTGGCATGAGCAGAAAAGATTTTCGGACCTTCCCCGGAAGCAGGCTACAAAACCCTCCTGCGAGAAGAATCCTTAGAGCTGGAGGAAAGGAACGTCCTTCTTTCTAAGACACGAAGAGGAATCTGAACAAACAGGCCTTGCTGTTTCCCCCTGTTTCCCCCCTAACTCACACTCCCTCTCATTCGGTCACATTTTCCCACGACGTTCCAGTCTTTATCAGACCTCGCATAACCACACCCAGGTGCGACAGCTTCTTCGTCACATGACATGAAGGCCCCATGTCATGTAAAACTTAAATAAGTGTAGTTTTTCTCTTGTCAACCTGTTTTTGTTACAGGAGACCCAACCAAGAACTTAGGATAGGGAACGAGATGTTTTTCCTCCCGTACACTTGCTTCCCTCACATTCCTGAGAGGTCTTAGTAATTTATCTTCAGCCAATCATTGTCTCCCACACTGAGCACTTCTTTACCTAAAACTCTTGAGACCTAACATGTTTCATAATGCAGAATTATGAATTATGCTGGACTTTAGAAAAGTAACATGGTATATATGCTGTATTTTATTTTTTTATTTTTTTAAATATATATATATTTTTAATTTATTTCTAGGAGAGAGAGAGACAGCACGAGCAGGGGAGGGTCAGAGAGAGAGGGAGTCACAGACTGAAACAGGCTCCAGGCTCTAAGCTGGCAGTCAGCACAGAGCCCGATGCGGGGCTCGAACCCACGAACTGCGAGATCATGACCCAAGTGAAAGTCAGACGCTTAACCGACTAAGCCACCCAGGCACCCCAATATATGCTGTATTTTAAATAAAGTATCCAACTGGGTCTGGGGAGGCATCCCACAATTAAACACATTTATATTTTGGTATCAAAGCACATGAATATTCAACTGAATGTCATAAAGAACATAGCTAACCGCATATCATTTCAGGCCTGATTTTGCCACCGCCTGAGTTTTTCAAAACCTTACAAGAAAATGTTTTCTTTTAGGATTTTGACATTGAAATCACCAATACAGGTTTTGGTTCATAAAATAACTTTGCAGAGGAAACAACTCTTGCATTTTATATTTCCTTTCAAATGCATGGTGTCCTGTTTGTTGCACTCCTGGCCTCTCTCCCTATGGCCCTATAGTCAGCCATGGGTGTGGGGGAGAATGGGGGGTGCTGGACGGTGACTAACCTGATTGGTGCGTTTGGTGAAAATAAACTAACCATGCTCCACCCAGCTCCACGTATTTTGCTCTCAGGAAGAAGTTGGTGCTCTGCCTTCTTAGGCCTTGGCCCTTTGCCTCATTTAGTCATGATCTTTATCTCAGCTTCAGAATTTATTACTATCATTATCACTATTATTATTTTAAAAATTTTAAAATGTTTTATTTTTGAGAGAGAGAGAGAGAGACAGACAGAATGTGAGCAGGGGAGGGGCAGAGAGAGAGGGAGACATAGAACCCAAAGCAGGCTTTAGGCTCTGAGCTGTCAGCACAGAGCCCGATACAGGGCTTGAACCCACAAACTGTGAGGTCATGACTTGAGCCGAAGTTGGACACTTAACTGACTGAGCCACCCAAGCACCCCTATTATATTATTATTATTTTAAAATTTATTTATTTTTGAGAGAGAGAGTGTGTGTGTTTGTGCATGTGTGAGTGGAGGAGGAGCAGAGAGAGAGGGAGAGAAAGAAACTCAAGCAGGCTCTACGCCATCAGCATGGGGTTCCATCTCTCAAACTAAGATCATGACCTGAACTGAAATCAAGAGTCAGAATCAAGCTCAACTGACTGAGCCACCCAGGTGCCCCTTAATATTATTATTATTAATGATGATGATGCTTTGACCTCCATCTGCCACCCTTTGTTTTGTTTCTCAACTGGCTAAGAACTCAGATCAGAAGAGACCTGACCCCTCAGAGACTCTAGTGTTTGGTCCTCAGTAGAATTTTGGTTAAGAGCAGTATGCCTGCAAGGACGATTTTGGCAATGCCATGACCTGTGACTTTGGGGCTTGGATTTGGATGTGTGGGCAGGGCCTTTGACTTTAAGGTTTCTAAATGTTTGAATTAGGCCAGGCAAGTTTTCACAGTGGCGCATGAAAACAAGTTGTAGAACTTGAGAAGCATATGTCAAGTTTGGGGCACAAAGTATTCTGGAATGCTGTAGAAAAAATATCCCAGACACGGAATAGGTCTTAGATCAGTCTTGGCCAGCATGCAACTGATTCGGACAGAGAAAGGAGAAACAAACTGTAAAATTTCCCTAAAACTGGAAATGTAAGGACTCTAATTGACTTAATAAAACTATGGTCTCAGGGAGTGGGAAGAGTAGAAGACAGGAAATGGAGGAAAAAGAGACAAAGAATCACAGACTAGTAGAGGACTAAACATGATACTATTTCAGGAAAACAAAGCACCAGGAAGGACAAGAAGTTGAAACTGGGGCTTTGGATGGTTTTATTACAAGAAGACAAACAGCCCTGGGCCTGAAACCTCTCCGAGGTGCCTGTACCATCAAGGAGAGTGAAACCTATACTCTAAACTTGATTCTAAACTTGAGAGGCTGGTGGAAGCCATGGTCCTGATTTGTAATCTTACTTGGGGCCCAGGCATCTGCGTTTACACATGCTCTCTAGTTGATTCTGTGGTCCATGGGCCACACTCTGGGAAACACAGATAAAGTCAGGATTAATGATTTTTAATGATTAAAAGAAAAACATGTTACACATGCAAACACAAGCACTTCCTATGGATCACAAGGTTAAATTCCAGGCCCCTGCAGAACCTGCCTTCGGCTCCATTTACGACTGTCTGCCAATGCCAGCAATCTGAGGTTCTGACCCTGCCCCTTGATGGGCTCCTCAGTTTCATAAGCCACTTGGATGGTAATGAAAGTTCTCCCCGAATCTAAAAGCTATTTTCACTCATGCAGACAGTTCTTCTAGAACACTGTGTAACTGTTTTTTTCCATGGTAGGGTAAGAAATAGGTGAATGCAATAGTCCTTCATCTGGGTGCAGAAAAGAATCGGCACTTGAGTATAAGGAGAAGCTTAATTTTTCCAAATGCACCTCAACTTTTACAAGTAAGGTTTTACAAATATTTTAAAAAATAGTTCCCCCACACAGGCAACATGTAATAATGTATACCAACATTTGCCATATAATAAATTAAAATGAGCAAGGAAAGACCTACCATACATAGGTGATAAAGAAACGCTATTCAATAGGCCTCTTTCCAACACTTAAGGGGCTGGGAGACAGACAACCTGCCTAATCCAACTGGTGCTCAGAATATGTTTATAAGGATGAAATCCACTTTTTTTTTCCCCCATAGTCATTTTCTTTAATTGCTCTATTGTGTGCATGTATCCAAAGAAATGAATGGGTTTGAAGGTTATTTAATTCAACAGGTATTTCTGTTGTCTCCGAATTTCAGCTAAAATCCAAAGCTGAGAAAAATAGCTAAGGATTACAAGTTCTAAAAAGAGAGATGTGCGGGACTACTACTCAGGACTTGCTAAGAGTGGCCAGATGTGGTCATGTGGCCCTTAGCCTGTCACCACCTCCAGCTTGTCTAAGAGAAGGCTACAGATTTAGTGGCAGAAAGAGGCTTTCTTTAAAGAGAATTGCTGAGGGGCGCCTGGGTGGCTCCGTTGACTTCAGCTCAGGTCATGATCTCACAATTTATGCGTTCGAGCCCCACGTTGAACTCTGTACTGACAACTTTGAGCCTGGAGCCTGCTTCAGATTATGTGTTTCCCCGTCTCTACCCCTTCCCAGCGTGTGCTCTCTCTCTCATTCAAAAATAAATAAATAAATGTTAAAAATTTTAAAAAGTATATATTAAGAAAGTTGTTGGTTAGAAGAACGGGCTCTGGAAAGTCCCTCCAGCCTAAGTCAAGTGAAGAAAACATGAAAAGAACCTCTCAAAGCCACCAAGGGACAGCTCATCTTGTCCCCAATTAGATGCTCACTGGGATGCAGCAGGTCTGCCATGAGAGCAGGAAATTTGTACGGAATCATGAGAGTTCCGGTGTGTACCTGATGAAGAGAGAGGCTGCCACAGATGGCCCCTGGTGGAGGGCAAGGTGAGCAGCCTAACCTGGCTCGGTTTCGATGGGGGCGGGGGACAAGAGAGACAAGCCTGCTCAAGGTGTTCTGGGGAAGCCACAGGGACACGGGGGAAAGAAGCTGAGGCACAAGAGAAAGAGCTGCATGGGACTTCTCCAAAGTGCGCACGACACATGGCAGAGACCACACCATGGTGGACGTCCGGGAGTGAGCATAAAGAGTGTCCTCTGAAGAGCCCACAAATGTTCTTCACAAGAAAAGCAAGCCAGCATTTAGGCTTTTTCCACAAGAGAGAAGGCACTCAATAGCCAAGAGAGATGTTCCACTAGCACTGGGTAAATAATCACATTTTGCCCCATTTCTTGCCATCCTTCTTCCCCTCCACTCATGGCTCTGAATGTTGAAGAGTCAGTAGCACCCTGGGGTGCAGGAGAGGTTGTGGAGTCAAAGCAGACAGGTCCTCTCCTGAATCCGGGGTTCTGAGTGCAGGTTAAGCATGAGCAGTGGAAAAGGGAGGTGCTGTGAACTACAGGAGACAGCAAAAGTCTACCATTAGATTGGTCTGGATTTCCTAATTACTGGAAATAAAAATGTTTTAATACTTGGCAGTGACAGGTAAAGCCAAGAGATCGGCCAGAGATTTTGTCCAAGGGCAGAGAAACGGGAACCAACAGAATGTGTGATGGCTGTGGTGGAGGACAAACAAAACCAAACCCAAACCGGACATTTCCTGATTGAATCCTCCAGAGGCCTGTCCTTTTGTGGAGCCAGATATTTTTGCAACGTGCACAGGCTGCAAAGGATAGAAACCTGAGAAGGCTATTGCTGTCGTCAGGTAACGTAGACAAGTGTGGCAGGGTTCTGGATGGAAGTAAGAACTCGTGTTTTGTTCTCTATGATTTTTCAGCCTCTGCCAGGCTGAGAAGGTCGCCAGGCTCGCTGGCTTCTTTGCCTCAGGGAGGTTTGTGTTACAGAAATACAGGAAGACAATCTCTTCTTCAATCTTTCGTGAAAGGCTTTATGATTTTTGTGAAAATATTGGATATCCAGTAAGGAGAGGCTGAGGATAAGGATTATCTGTGAAGGCCAAGAGAGGGGAGGAATCCCCCTCAACCCCCGTAGAAAGGGAATAGAATTCATCTGGATCCGTGGGTAGCAGGAGTCTGTCCTTCCCTCTACCAGCACCATAAACCGGAGGACAGAGCTTAGCAGGGAAGAGTGGGCCATGGAAAGAAGGTACATGCCAGCCAATTGGCTTCCCTCAGGGAATTGCGAAGGCTCAGATCACGGGACCAAATGATAGGCTAGAAACTAAAGGCTCTTAAGCTTCATTACCTGTGGATACACTGGCTTATTAGATTCTCACTCGCTCCTGGGGAAGAGTGATTTTTCCACTCATCTGGAGATATTGGGACTCAGAGAGATAAAATATGGTTTTTGAACTGAAATTCATTGACATTTTGAATTTTACTTTATTTTTTAATTTTTAAAATGTATATTTATTTTTGAGAGAGAGAGACAGAGCATGAGCAAGGGAAGGGCAGAGAGAGAAGGAGACAGAATCTGAAGCAGGCTCCAGGCTCTGAGCTGTCAGCACAGAGCCTGATGTGGGGCTTTAATCCACAAACCGGGAGATCATGACCTGAGCTGAAGTCAGATCCCTAACCAACTAAGCCACCCAGATGCCCCTTGACGCTCTGAATTTTAGTTGCACATTTATACCCACTACATAAGAAACAACCAAAGTATGTCTTGATAAATGTCAGAGAGAGATGCTAAAAAGCTAAAAACAAGAGAATCTTTAAGCTAGAGGTCACTAGAAAGTTACTTTATGGAAGATCCAAGGTTGCTACATAAGATTCCAAATGAGAGCAAGGATTGAGAGGAGTGTAAGGCATATCAGTGCCAGCAAATGCACAGAGATGGAAAGGCCAGAGGGAAACAGTGTATGAAAGTGCTTTACTGTGGTTACCTGTAGGAGATATTACATGGGGAGATGAGGGGTGAGAAATGAAATTAGGTAAGGCTTGCATGGGAGTCTGAGCATTTGTATTTATTTGGGCAGCAGTTGGAAACTAGTGCTGGTTTTTAAGGAGTAATAGGACATGATCAGAACAGAGCTTTAGAAAACTTAATCTGCCAGAGATACATGGGATGGATGGAAAGAGAAAATGACTGAGTGAGATGGGAAACAGGAGGTTATTGCTTTATTTTTAAAATATTTTAATATTTTGTTTATTTATGAGGAAGTGACACAGTGTGAGCAGGGAAGGATCAGAGAAGAGGGAGACACAGAATCCGAAACAGGATCCAGGCTCTGAGCTAGCTGTCAGCACAGAGCCCAACATGGGGCTCAAACCCACCGACTGTGAGATCATGACCTGAGCCGAAGGCGGACACTTAACCGACTGAGCCACCCAGGTGCCCCAAGAGGTTATTGCTTTAATCCAGGCAAGAGGTCATGAAGGCTATGACAGAGTGGTGGTAGTGACCTTGGATCACAGAGAAGGCTGTGAAAGACATCAGGGAAGCAGATCTTAGACCCGCAGGGGAGCAAGACCAGAGGGATTTCTATGTGTTGAGCCCAGCTGATGAAAAAAATCATAATGCCATCATAAAAATGGGGAATAGTGGAAGAGGAGCTAACTTACAATGAACACATTCTAAATTTGAAGTTCAACATGATAATCTGAATTTACAAATAGTTAGAGATGTCAGAGGAGAGGAGGAGGCTGGAAACGGAGTTATCCAGGCTTTCATAGCAAGTTTCCCATCTCCATAGCTGTCCCTTAGTGGATGGAGGTCTCAGAATGATTTGGGAAGAAGGAGGGAGGGGTTGGGCTGTGGCAACACAGAGAGAGCTGAGGTACAGAGCTGGGCAAAGAATGAGGCGCAGTCCAGATAATGATCCCGAAAAGAACAGGCTTTAAAGAATTTTTAGTTTACTTGAAACTTTCTCTCATTTTTCTCAGTGCTCTCGTTAGCCCTGGGCCTTTCTTTCCCAGCACCTTTCAAGCTTCCTATTTCAGAAACTTTTCTCAGAAGTCAGGTGACTATACACCTGAGAGCCAGAGAGTTCCTGAATTTGGAAAGGCTCTGTCACTTTCAACTTGGTGGACCTGGAGAGCATTTCTTAACCCCATCTGGTCTCAATTTCATAACCTAAAATATTTTTTATTACAGTAAAATGAAACAAAAAGGTTTTTTTGTGAAGAAATGCAATAATGCATAACAGAACACCCAATGGAGTGACTAGTAAATATTAAACTCTTAACAAATGGTATCCTTCTCTCCCATCGTGCACATGTCAGTAGTAATTCCTGGTGTTGATGAGGACCCTGAGGAGCAGCACTGAATTCCAAGCAGCAGGATGCATCCAGACCTGCATCCTCATCCTAGGTGACCTATTTAGTGGATTATGACCCTGGGCTACCTTCTCAACTAAGGCCTTCATTAACATGACAGTTGGCAGGATAAAAGCAATGGTTGCTAATTTCAACCACCAATGACTGTTTTGTCCTCTCTTCATGCCCTCCATCTTTTGGAAGATCTTTCTATTGATCTGCAGTTTGTTAAATCATTGATTCATTTCTTATGTGATCATCAGAATTACTAAACTGGATTGACAGAGCTATCAAAGCAGCTTAGATAGACTTGATATAAGAAACTGGACAATAGTTATTAGGATCTTGGATAGACTTTATATATAAGAAAGATAAGAAATTATACAATTGCTATTAGGACTTTAACACAAGAAATACGGCATATGGACACGATGACAATATCTTGGAATGTTAGATTCCAGGTGGACACTCCTAGACAAGTCGATCTCAAAGTTTCCCTCTAATACTCTCTGAATCCATAAAGTAGTTTATAGTTCCTACTATGTGCCTTTTGGAGGACCCAATCATTTTAAGGACTCCTTAAAAGCAGTCACTTAATGCAGCAGACCAAGCATCTAAACATTCCGTATGATGGGCAATCAGAACAGAGATTAGTGTGGGGTAGAGTAGTCAGATACAATAGATGTTTACAGGAGGTAGAGTTTTCTCCAGTTCTTTAATGATGGTTAAATTTTAAGTAGCCTGGAAAGGAAAGGGAGGCATTCAAAGATTGGGGAAGAAACGAGTATCATAATAGGATGTATAGAAAAGAGAGGCCAATGGGAGAGAATCATTGTTCTCATTCTTCCAAATAAAAGAATCTACCCTTGCACCCTTAGTTCTGGACTCAGAAGTCCTTACTTCTGGACTCAGAGGAAAAAGCCCAAAATGTTTTGTGACTGAAGTCCTTCTTCCCTCTCTAGCCTCATTTCTATCTTCTTTCTTCCCAAACTCCATGCTTTAGTCATGTCTGAAGACAGTACCCCATCCACCAAGCACCTCCAGTCAATACCCCTAAGGATCATCCTGATTCCTCCCTTACCCTCTCTTCTCCTCCCCAATCAATCTTCCAGAGAGACCTATAGATTTCATCTCTAGAATTTCCACCTCATGTTTATAAAATGCAAACCTGGTCAGTCATTTCTCTGCTTAGAATATTTAATGGCTTTCCATCAGCCACAGGATTAAGTCAAAACTTCTTATCTTGGCATGCAGACTGTTTATAATCTAGTCTCTGATTACCTTTCTAACATCATCTGCATTGATTTCTTTGCTCCACAGAAAAGTGTATGGGATAGGCAGCTTGAAAGGTCTGGGAAAGCCACAAGGGCCGAGAGATAAACCTCTTCAAGTAGCACACTTTCTAAGTATTAGAAGAGACAATGAGAGCTTAAAGTAACATAATGGTAATAGGGACAGTGATGAGAATATGGATTTAAGAAATATTTAGAATACAGGGTAGAACAGAGATGATTTAATGACTAGTTAGATTTAAGGATAAAAAGAGAAAGGTAAAGCTAGGATGATGACAGATGATGGTTGTGGTGGTGCTGGTGGTGGTGATGATGGCATCACCCATCACCAATCTCTGCAACAATAACATTTTCTGTGCACTTACTATATACAAAGTATTGCTCTGAAGGTGACATGTGTTAACTCATTAATTCTCCAAAGCACTCCTATGAGATAAAAGTTGTTTTTATCCAAGTTTTACATGTAGGAAAACAGAGGCACTGAGAGGTTAAATAACTTGCCTAAAATCACACAGGGAGGAAGAGCCAACTTTGCAACCATATAGTTTGGCTTTGAATCCTGCACAATTAAGCACAACACAAAACTGCCTATTTTGTCATGTCAGACCAGCTGCCACCTCCAAAACACGCCACACTCCCTTGAGCCTTCAAGTCCTCTCTATTTTTTGTGTATGAAATGCCCTTATCTTTTCCTTGGAGTGAAAACCTTCTATGGGACACGGATCAAATGTTACCTCCCCTGGGAAGTCCTCTCTGTGTTCTTCCCCAAGTGCAGCTATTACCCCTTTTGCCCATTTTGCCATAATACTGGTGAGCACATCACACTGCGTGCCAATTCCTTGTTAATGTGTCTGTCTCCCCTACCTATACTGTGAACTACTTAACAACAGGATCTGTGTCAC
Organism: Proteles cristata cristata; assembly: GCA_017311185.1. NCBI lineage: Eukaryota > Metazoa > Chordata > Mammalia > Carnivora > Hyaenidae > Proteles > Proteles cristata. The sequence continues at coordinate 414,425 of JAESUZ010000810.1, forward strand.
ATTCATCTCTCAATCCCCAGGCCCTAGGATCCTACTATGGCCCCTGGTTCCTGATCCACAGTAGGCATTCAATGTTTCTTAAATGAATGGATAAGTGAATGAATATATGATCAAAAAGTATGCAGGTGAGAATTCCTCCATCCTGCCGTGTTACCGGTTGGTGCTGGTATGAGCTCTTAAAGCAGAAACGGGCCAGAGATGAATAGCAGTGAAGTGATCAGTTGGAGTGGAGAGGTCAGAGATGAACTTGAAACTGGACGTGCCTGAAGAGATTAGCAACATGATCTCCAGAATAGCCAAGTGAAGGATGCTAAAGTTTGAGGAGACAACTTGGGGAGGTAGACACAACGAGAGCAACTTAAGATCAAATATGAAAGGAGGAAAAAACCTGATATTATTTTGGTTTCTGGACATTGGTTTTACCAATTCCCCTGCCATTCATTACCTGGAATATGCCTGCCGTTTGCTTATTTCTCCTTTTCCAGAGCTTCTGAAATGATGTGAACTGTGGAATAGACACCATTGCCAAAATTATCTGGAGAAATCAACCAACCTTTGGAAGTAGCATGTAACAACCATCAAGCCAACATTTCCAGATGGAAGCCAAAATTGCTCGAATCCCAAGATATTAATATCTGATCATTCACTTTACTCTCCTGGCTGAATGGGCAGGATGTTTCCTTGGGCCGTCTTTGTCTTCCATATCTCTCCACCCACTACCGTGGACACCATCTTATAGGCATTTCTAAGATCTTAAATGACCATTGTTTATGGAAGGACCTTCCCTGTGTGCTGGGCTGCTAGAGCCATTTTATAATCTGCTTCTCAAACTTTTCAGACTTTTAATTAAGGGCAAGTAGGTTAGTTCCCTTTCTCTGTGTGTGTTAATAGCATCTTCCTTTCTCTCCATAGTTTTTATCCGTGCTGGCAACAAAGTCACTTTGGATCCCCATTTGGAACTCTCTTCTGTTACTGGAATTCCAAGAATTGTTCTGCACAGCCCTCTACCCAAATACCTTGTGTAGTGAACACGCCTGTGCAAGGACTAGGGTTTAGTTCTAATCCAGTGGCCCTCAAGATGATATCCCTGAGCTAGCAGCGTATCACCTGAACCTATACAATGTAATAGTACTTGGCCATCAAAAAGAAGGAGATCTTGCCAGTTGCAACAATGTGGATGGAGCTAGAGTGTGTTACGCTAGGCAAAGTAAGTCAGAGAAAGATAAATATCAGATGATTTCACAAATATGTGGAATTGAAGAAACAAAACAGATGAACAATAGGGGAAAGGAAGCAAAAATAAGATAAAAACAGAGAAGGATTCTTAAATACAGAGAACAAACTGAGGACTACTGAGGGGGTGTTGGGTGGGGGGGATGGGCTAAATGGTCAAGGGGCATTAAGGAGGGCACTTGGGATGAGCATTGGGTGTTATATGTAAGCAATGAATCACTAAAGTCTATTCCTGAAAAAAAAAATTTAATTAAAAAATAAAAACACAAGAAATGCCAGTTCTCTGGCCCCATCCCAGAGACATGCCGTAGACAGGTGATTCTGAGGTCCCCTAAAATTTGAGAGCTACTTCTTTCATCAATGCACCCTCCCACTTTCTGAGTCGATTTCACACTTTTCACTCTCCTCCAACCTCAAATACTCCTTCCCCAGCACACTCACAACTTCTTAGATTCTTTTTTTCAGTAAATATTAATAAATTAATTTTTTTTCTTAGTTTATTGTCAAGTTGGTTTCCATAGAACAACCAGTGCTCATCCCCACAAGTGCCCTCCTCCATGTCCATCTCCCTCCCCTCCCCCACCCCCATCAGCCCTCAGTTTGTTCTCAGCATTCAAGAGTCTCTCAGGGTTTGTCTCCTTCCCTCTCCCCTACTATTTTTCCCCTTCTTCTCTCCCATGGTCCTCCATTAAACTCCTCCTAATCCTCCTATACGTGCAAACACTGGTATCTGTCCTCTGCCCTACTTATTTCACTCAGCATAACACCCTCGAGTTCCATCCATGATGCTACACATGGCCAGATTTCATTCTTTCTCATTGCCATGTAGTATCCATTGTATAAATAAACCACATCTTTTTGATCCATTCGTCCAGTGATGGACACTTAGGCTCTTTCCATGTTTTAGCTATTGTGGAGAGTGCTGCTATGAACATTGGGGTACATGTGCTCCTATGCATCAACATTTCTGTATCCCTTGGGTAAATTCCTAGCAGTGCTATTGCTGGGTCATAGGGGAGTTCTATTGTTAATTTTTTGAGGAACCTCCACACTGTTTTCCAGAGGGGCTGCAACAACTTCTTAGATTTTTAATTCGCTAAGAAAATCCGCAGAGAACTTGTGCGGGTTCTCACATGGGGCTCCCTCCCTGCGGCTGACGGCCCAGCACTCACAGTTCCACCAAGCCGACCCCAGCCCCTCACCTGCTCCGGCTTGTAAGCTCCTGCTGCTTCCTTCTCTCCCTTCCTGCTGAGTTATTCCTGTCAGCACTGTGTATCTCTCAAGCTCTTTAAAAAAAAAAAAAAAAGGAAAGAAAAAAAAGAACTGTTCCCTTAACTCCACATCTGCCTTCAGCTACTGTTCCTGTCTGTGAGCCCCTTTAAGCAGAACTTCATGGGCTTCTCCTTGACACAGAGTCTTGCACACAAGAACCCAGTGTTAAGTGAATGGCTGTGTGAGTGCACGTGAACCGATGGGGAAGGGGAAAACTGCCATTTCAAACAAACAAAAGAAAATCTGGCCTAGATGCTTCCAGCTTCTTAAGAGTGGCGTATTCTTTATTAAGGAAGAATAGACTTTTATCCTGCTCCCTTCCAACTTAAGAAGACTGATGTGCCAAAGAGTTTGATCTTATTCAAGCAAAGACTAATTTCTCAGCCTCTAAGTGTGCTCTGTGCTACTACAGGGCAAATATCCTAAGAGAACGGACTTTTGTTTCCAAAAGAGGCTTAATGAGGTTAAGGATTTACCAAGGGAGGCTTTCAGGAGTTCAGAGCAGTGAAGTGGAGAATAAAACTGTTCTACATTAAAATGAGCGGTGTGTTACTTTGCTAGGGCTGCTGTAACAAAGTAAGACAGACTGGGTGGATTGAAATAACAGAAATGTCTTTTCTCACAGTTCTGGAGGCAATGTCCAAGATCAGTGTGTCAGCAGGCTTGGCTTCTTCTGCGGCCTCTCATCAGCCCCTACCTGGCCTTCTTTTCCCTCTGTTTTCACCCCCTGTTTTCACGTGGTCTTTCCTTTGCGCATGCCTGTGTCCTAATTTCCTCTTCTTACGAGGACGAGGACGCCAGTCTTATTGAATTAGGAGCCACTTTAAATGACCTCATTTTAAGTTAATTGACCCTTTAAAGACCCTTTTGCCTTCTGCAACTGGCTCATTTCACTCAGCATGAAGTCATCCAGGTTCATCCATATGAACCTGGATTTGGTTGTTGCCTATGATAGGGTTTCCTTCTTTTAAAAGGCTGAGTAAGATGCCATTGTATGCATACGTTGGAGGAGGTCATCAGGAGGACGTGACTGTCAGTTGACCCATGAACTGGCCCTGGGCAACTGGAGGCTTCTTACAGCCCTCCCCAGTCCTTAGAACGCGGTTCTGCTTGCCTTGCCTGCTCTCAGAGGCTTCCCCTAGGATATGTATGCTCTTGTGATAATGATGTGTTATTGAGACCATCTGGATAGTGTAGAGGACTGAACCCAGTTAAGCCTTATATTCAGGATTTTGTAGGTGGGTGAGGAAATTTACTTATCTTGCAGCCTCCCAAGACAAGCCTTGTGCATAAGTCCTGTGCCTGTTAAATCTGCCACCTACCAATCTGAAGTGGCCGGCCTCTTTTCCCCTCTCTCCCTGTCCTTCATTATGGGGGCCAGTTTCAGATTACACCTGGGAAGTTCCCAAGGAGCTTGCAAATCAACAATGTAAACTACATTTTCTTATCCATTCATCCATCAGCAGACACCTAGGGTGTTTCTGTATTTTGACTATTGTAAATAATGCTGCAATAAACATGACAATGCAGGTATCTCTTTGAGATCCTGATGCCAATTCTTTTTTTTTTTTAATGTTTTATTTATTTCTAGGAGAGAGAGAGACACACACAGCGTGAGCAGGGGAGGGTCAGAGAGAGAGGGAGTCACAGACTGAAACAGGCTCCAGGCTCTGAGATGGCAGTCAGCACAGAGCCCGACGCGGGGCTCGAACCCACGAACCGTGAGATCATGACCTAAGCGAAAGTCGGACGCTTAACCGGCTAAGCCACCCAGGTGCCCCCTTGATGCCAATTCTTTTGGGTATATAGTCTGAGGTGGGATTGCTGAATTATATGGTAGTTCTATTTTTAATTTTGTTGAGGAATTTCCATACTGTTTTCTAGAACAGCTATACCAGTTTTACATTCCCACCAACACTGTTCAAGAATTCCAATTTCTCCACATCTTCACCAACACTTGTCTTTGGTATTTTTGTTTGTTTATTGGTGTTTTTTGTTTTGTTTTTGTTTTTTACGTTTTTTTTTGGTTGTTTTTGTTTTTGTTTGGTAATAGCCAACCTAACAGGTGGGAGGTGATATCTTAATATGATCCCATTATAGAAAGTATCTAAAATAGTCAAATTCATAGGAGCAAAGTAGAATGGTGGCTACCAGGGGCAGGAGGGAGGAGGAAATGGGGAGTTGTTGCTCAATGGGTATAAACTTTCAGTTATGCAAAAGATGAATAAATTCTAGATATCTGCTGTACAACACAGTGTCTGTAGTTAACAATACTGTAACATACACTGGAAAATTTGTTAAGACGATAGACCTCCAGACTGTTATGCAAGAGTGTATTAAACATCTACATCATCAGTCCTGTGCTTTGGAAACTGTCATGACAATCTTGCTGTTACCTAACTGACAGAGGCAGCACAATATCTTCATGATCTCAAGATTAATGTCTTTTGTTAACTCTTATGAAAACTGTATAATAAAAATCACAAAAATGGTATTATTAACCCTATGTAACCATCTAGTTTTAGACTTTATCAACTCTTCGCTACATTTACTACATCTATTTTTCCCCAAGGTTTTTTAAGAAGAGGCATTTTTTTTTGGAGAGAGCAGGAGCAGGGGAGAGGCAGAGAGAGAGGGGAGAGAGAGAGAGAGAGAGAGAGAGAGAGAGAATCCCAAGTAGGCTCCATGCCATGGTGGAGCCTGACATGGGATTTGATCTCACAACCCTGTGATCATGACCTGAGCCAAAATCAAGAGTCAGATGCTTAACTAAGCAGCGCATCGCCCCAAGAAGAAGCACGTTTTATCTTAACTCATCTGCTGTGCTGTTTGGCATTGTGCAAGTATTGGTTATCTTAAACTTTGATAAATGTGTGCTACATATGAACTTCCTGCATTGATGAGAATATCAGAAAAACATGTGCTGTTTTCTCCCCTATATGGTGACAAAGGTTAGAGAGAAGAGAAGAACCATAGAAGTGGAATGTAAGGTGAACTGAGAGCTTAGCGAGACCAGGGAGTCTGGGCAAGGAGTGAGCATAGCAATGGCTGCAGCTTGGGGTTTGCACAAATCTTGGGAAAGGCACTGAACTCTCCACAGTGTAGGATAGACTCAAGCCACTTCTGTTTAAACATTAAATATATAAGCAACTACATAGACTAGGGGACTTAGGGGCATCAAGATGACAGTCTGCATGTGGTTAGCATATATACTAATGAAGAAATGGATGACTGAATGGACCTAGTACTGTGCTACTGAGTACCATCCCAACTTCGGTAGTTGAGGGCCAGAGGGCCAGAGGGCCATCCCAGAACAAGAGAAAAACATAATAAGTGGCGAGGGCACACCTGTACAGCTCCTCTCAGTCTGCAGACCCATAATCTAGGAGTTTATCTGGTGCTCCTTCATCTGGCTCTGCACTGAAACTTCATCTGGCTTTGGCTTTGCAATCACTGACCCTTAGCTTCTCTCCCCACCTCTGTCACAGCTATGCGGTGGGAAGCTATCCAGGTGGCTGAACTTCCACCTGTTTGTAACGTTCAATTTTCCTTATCTGACCAATTTATGTCCCATTTGCGAGTAAATACATCCACCATAAACTCTCAGGAGCAATCCCATCAGATAATGAATATTTTTATTTCCTTTAAAAAAAATTTTAAATTGAAACAATTTTTTAATGTTTCTTTTTGAGAGAGAGAGACACACAGCACAAGTTGGGGAGGGACAGAGAGAGAGAGGGAGACAGAATCTGAATCTGATCTGTCCACACAGAGCCTCACGTGGGGCTTGAACTCACAAACCGTGAGATTATGACCTGAGCCGAAGTCGGACACTCAACTGAATAAACCACCCAGGTGCCTCATGAATATTTTTATTTCTGATCTTTACTGAACCAAAAATAATACATCAGGCTTCCTAATGTAAAGGTCAGGATGAAATACCCAGATAGAAGCACAAACTGTCCAAGAGGCAGGTGGGGCCCAGATACCAGGGATGGTGGTTTTTAAGTTGGGTTTGTTTTTTCTTTTTTTTTTTTCATGATTTTCAGGTTTTCCTACTTGGGGGCTATAAGTCCCAGATGTGTGTTTTGTCTGCTTTTGAACCCCGAAACCGAATCCTCCTGACGGAAACCTTAGTTTCTGAGTAGCCGGCCATTTGCACATGCATCTCAAGTCGAGAAGCCAAAGGCTGTGACAAGGTTTCCCAGCGTGCCTGGCTAAGCTGTCACAATTACAATCCGTGGGGGAAACGACAAATTCCGGTGCTTATTATGTTGCCACAATGCCCATGAGTTGGGTTGGGGGACTGCATGAAAACAGAATATTTTTAGTTTGGCAGTAGTTTAGAGTGTCGTTTGGCAGGAAGTGTCTGAAATTCAGTTATTCAAATTCACTTCTTTTTAAGCCAGTCAGTAGAGCCCGTGTAGAGGATCAGACTGTACAGATGGAATTCTTGGCAAAATCTCTGGAAACTTCCAGGATTATCTGATTCTACCAAGGTCTGTGTCTTTCGCTGTCCTTGACAATTTTGCCAGTCTGTAGAAACTGAAGTTAACTTGTAAAAGGCTGACAATGATGCAAATAATTCCCATTCTTATAAATGTGGATGAACTTTGTCCAATGAGGATGCATCGGTTTCTACTTAGTGCAAGAGGCCAGTTTTGCCTCCATCAGCAAATTCAATTCAGGATTCCAGATTGCTGTAGATATGTTTTCCTTGGAGTCTCCTTAGCACAAGTTTTTTATTTCTTACTAGTTTCCTCATTAAAGAATGAGTAAAACAAAATCTTTGACATATATTCATTTTATATTTGTATGAATTACATTTTTAAAAATTACCTTTTAGCACCCTGGTTCTCTAGTAACTGAGTTCATCCCCAAAGGTGAGGTCGAAGAGCACGTGGGTGGCTCAGTTGGTTAAGCCTCTGACTTCTGCTCAGGTCATGATCTCACAGTTAGTGAGTTTGAGTCCCACATAGGGCTGTCTGCTATCTGTGTGGAGCCTGCTTTGGATCCTCTGCCCCCCGCCCGCCCCTTCCCCATTCGCTTGCATTCTTTTTCTCTCTCAAAAAATAAATAAACTAAAAAAAAACAAAAGTGGGGTTGACAAGAAGTGAGGGGAAGACCCTCAACTTCTGACTGAGCATTTACCCAGAAGTGACTAGTGGAATGCGCTACTCAGAAAACACAAGATAATGTTTACCCTTATTCCTGGATATAGAGGTTCTAGATTTGGGTTGATTTCAGCATAGAGTTATAAAAGCATTTTATGTTTGCACAGCCAAATTTGAGGACTGCTGTGATTCTCTCTTTTTTTTTTATCCTACCATTTTAACTTGTTCACTTATATAACCAAAAAAAAATGGTAATAACAGATGTGCTAGGCTTAAGAAGCAGGATGGAATCTTGAACACCATTGGATATCAGATGTCTGCTCTACCTCCATCTCTGCCCCCCTGTACCCCCCCCCTTGCCCAGCACCTGTTCCCGTGTTAATTTCACTCTCCCAGGTTGGCTTCTCCACCAGTGGTGGTCGGGGTGCTAGCGTCTCAGCATCTCTTACTCATATCCTCCGTGGAAAAAAACAAGAGCACCATTAGCATAAGTCTTTTTTCAAAACTGTCGGCATGAGCAGGAGCGTTCTAACTTGAGAAGGAGGTGGAATCTTTTATAGGGCTTCAGCAGGCAGGGTCGGCTGAAGTTCAGCTAGTTTCAAGAATATTTGTTCAAGGGTGGTACTCAGGGGAGGGAGGAATTAGTCTGATTAATTAGCAGCCATGTTTGGATAATTTGAATTTTACTAAGAGAAGTGGAACGGTGAGGGGCTGAGGTCACGTGCAAGAGGGGGTGCAAGCTACAGTGGACAAGGACATGGAGGGCCACAGTGGAAACGTTATAGTTCTTCAGTGTCTCTTATACCTTACAGTCCTCAGACCAAAGAGACCACATGCAGTTGGCTAAATCCTAGGGAAGGATTTTGGTTGATCATGCTTATCTCTGGACCATTCACTGCACTCAGGGAGTCAGAGCCAAGAATGAAGAGGCTGTTCCTAGGCAGATCCAAAGGCTAGAGCAAGGGAGGCACAGTTCTTACAAGGAGGGAGTAGCCCAGACCTGGCCCATGGGGGCATCACAGTGAGTGGGACACACCTACCCTCATCCTCATTTGTGTTCACAAAACCCTCCTTTTCCTCCTTTCAGGTGAACAGCTCAATTTTGCCTTTAGGGAACACTGCTTTGGGGAGGACCACTCAGACAACTTTTTGCCTAATGAGTGTGGAGAGCAAACCCAGCAGAGATGATAGCCTCTTCTGAGAGTAGCCCCAAGTGCAAAAGTCTGGACATGGCCCTCATGCCCAGATTTCTTCCACAATCCTTAGAACGGTCTAAATGATCACCATCATCGCTTAGGGAAGATAAACAAGTTTGGCTTGAATAAACATCCCAACATTGGCAGTTGTCCCTGACTATTGATTTTTTTCTCTCTCCCCTTTCAGGTATGCTGTGCCCATAACCCCTTCTTTCCTATTATAGGGGCCAAGGGCAGACTGCCCCAAGATGGGCCACTTTGGCATAAAGATCATTTTGAGTTAAAAGTAATGAAAACCCAACAGATGCAGGGAAAGCTCTCTGCCTCCCCCGCAGCGGCCTAAATTTATATTGAAAAGGAGAGCCTGTACCAGGAAGAGAGCTATTAACAAAGACTCTCCTTTACCTAAGAAACTTATCTGCATAATGGAGCAAACTTGCTTTTCCAAACATCTTCCACCTTCCTGCTAATGGATTTCTCCCTTTTATATCCTCAGACCCTACCCCACATCTTTAGCTCATATAAGCTTCACGTTGCCTCATTGTCTTTGCAATTTCATGTTTGGGTGGTTTGCTTATACGTACTCCTATTAAATTTGCTTTTCTCCTGTTAATCTGTCTCATGTCAGTTTGATTCTAAGTCCGGCTGGGGCAGAGGAAGGCCTTCCCAACACTAAAAATAAGATAGATCTGCCCTATGAACATATTAAAACAATTAAGATTCAGGGGAAGGAAATATCTGTCCTTATCATTTATATTTTTCTGGAAGGACAAGTTGGTGACATATCATGGACTTCAAAGTCCAAATCCCCAGAATTTGAATCTTGACTTCCCACTTACTTGCTCCATGACTGTGGCAAATATTTAACCTCAATAAGTTCCAGTATTCTCATTTGGGAAATCGATAATAATGCCTACCTCAAAATTTAAAGGGATTGTGAATGTAAAGAATACATGCAGTATATTAAAATCTAATCACTATCATTTTTTTTTTCTGGTGATGATGATGATGATAATTACAAAGGCTCTAAAACCTACTCATCTGTATGTTTTCATCTCCATTTACTATTTTTAAAATAGAATTTCAGGAGTAGAAGGGAACTTGCAGATAACCTCAGCCAGTGGCCAAGCCTCTCTCAAGAGATCTCAGTTGCTCCAGGGCCAGGAAGGAGGGGAATAGGGTAAGGACTCATGGGTAGAGAAGAGTAAACCTCTGTCCTGCAGAGCGGGGGACAGGGACAGGACTCATGAGCCAGGGATAAGGGAATGTTCATTTTAGAGAGTTGGGTCCAGGCTTGCTCTTGGTGTCTGTGTGTGTGTGTGTGTGAGTGTGTGTATGTGTGTGCCCACATGGCATATGTATCCATGTATGCCTGTGTGTCTGGATCTATATGTGTTTATAGGATGTGACAATTACATGGAATAGGATATCAAGAGATTGAGATTATCAACATTGACGTTGATTACATATTGGCAAATTAGTAGTATACAAAGGGGAAATGAAATTTGGCTTAGCGGTGTAAAAGTAATACTAATTACATTCATTTACATTAGCCCCTTACCATCTATGCCTAATTACCATGCAGCACAATCATAATCATGTGTGTCATTAAGTATATGCCCAGTTAACTTTCATGTAAGTTGTCTTGATTAGGATCAACATCTCTGTTCAACTTAGACATCTGCTCAGAGATACACTACCTAAGGTCTTTGCTACTTCTGGGGCTACCAAGAGGGACTTGACTCTAGAGTTCTAGAACTGCCTGCCAGGTTGTACTGACAGTTACTGTAGTTTGGGAAAGCAGTAGTCTCAATCATATCTGAATGCAGGAGGATGCACAAAGGATCTGAGGCTTTTTCCCTCTCCTTCTGCACCAGAAGGTCTCCAGAGGGCCCAAGGAGTTCATCTCCCACAGCTGAGAAACAGAGAGAGAAAGAGAGTACACACAGGAGATAGCAACAGAGAGATACAGAGATAAAGACATGCAGAGCAAGATACAAGGAGACAGTCGGAAAGAGGTGCAAGAGATTCAGAGATGCAGACAGAGAAGAAAGTAGATGGAAGTAGATATAAAAAGTGGGGGTAGAGGGGCACCTGGGTGGCTTAGTCGGTTGAGCGTCCGACTTTCGCTTAGGTCATGATCTCGCGGTTCGTGGGTTCGAGCCCCGCGTCGGGCTCTGTGCTGACTGTCAGCTCGAAGCCTGGAGCCTGTTTCAGTCTGTGACTCCCTCTCTCTCTGACCCTCCCCTGCTCATGCTGTCTCTGTCTCTCTCCTAGAAATAAATAAAACATTAAAAAAAAATAAATTAAAAAAAAAAGTGGGGGTAGAGGCACAGAGTCAGTTCAGTGAGGAGAGGGAATCCAGTTGCAGGGATGGTTGATTTTCTCTGATTATTTATGAGACAAAATAGCTCCCAGAAGCAGACCTAGACCATTAATTGGAGGAACCCTCATTGTCCTGGATGGTGAGGAGGCAGGAAGAAATGGGAGGTAAAGAGAAGAAAGATAGACAAAGCAACAGAAAAACAGAGAGATGGGGAAAGACAGACAGACATGGAGGGGTCAGGATAGGGGAAGAAGGGAGTGAGGGGGTTAGTGAGTCTTCTGGATGCTCTATCAGTACGAGGCTGTGGAAAGAGAGAAACAGGGGCATATATTCATGACCTCCTTGCAGTGATAAAATGTCCATGTCCTTAATGCACAGTGGCGATATGGTTCATTTTGGGGGCATCAACTATGCACCTGGAACCAGGCTAAATGGTTTTACGTTTATTGACTCATTGAATCCTCAAAATGACACTAGCTGGCAGATACTATCATGATGCCCATATTATGGAAAAGGAAACTGAGGCATGTAACTTGCCCAAAGTCACTCAGGTAGTAAACAAGATTCAAATCCTGCCATCTGGCTGTAGATCCTGTGTTCTCAGCTGTGACATGTCACCAGCAAAGCCAGCAATAAATAGTAGGGGACCCATGATTTTAAAACATTTTTGCTTAATTATAATTAATTTTATGTTTTTTGAGGGGCGGAAGGGAGTAGAGGGAGAGAAAAATCTTAAGCAGGCTTCATACTCCATGCAGAGCCCAGTGTGGGGCTTGAACCCACAACCCTGGGATCATGACCTGAGCCAAAATTAAGAGTCAGATGCTCAACTGACTGAGTCACCCAGGTGTCCCAATTTTATTAAGTTAATATGCAAGCCAATCAACATTTCTAGAATATAACATTTCATTCGCACGAAGACTTCAATATCTTGTTAGCTCATCAAGAGAAGCAGGGCCCGAACGCTAGTGTTGGGGCTGACAAAGAAATAGAAGCCTGTAGGGGCCTCATTACTTCATGACTTTCACACGGTGAGATAGACAGGCTGCAGCATCTCAGCTCCGTGGGTCCTACTTGCGCTGCGAGTGTGGCTTTTGCTGCTTTTCCACTGGGTGACCTTGAAGGGACTGGAATTCAGTTTCTCAGCGACTCCAGTTTTCCCTGTGGAAACTCATGCAAAATCTCTTCATCAGCTTTCTGATCTGGTAATAAATAATGATAATTTGTACAAGAACTCATTTGGTTATCATCCTTGGAGATTAATTGGGTAATTAATTTTAACCAAGTGCTCATGAAATCTAAAGTGCTTCATAAGTCTTAAGGATTTATGCTCCAGTGTTCTTATTAGGCCTGCAGGGCAGATCCTCTGCTTCGGAATGAGGAGCTGATTACGAATGTCCCTGAGTAGGACTGTTTCTTACTAGATTGCATCAACCCCCACTCAACAACTCTTCGGGAAGGCAGCTGATTGCCATTTCTTTACTTGCCAGACTGGAACTCTGAGCACTGAACTGCAAATTGGAAGGAATCGGGAAGAAAGAATTTGGCTTCCTGGTGACTCGGTGGAAGGTCACCTGTGCACCATATTGATTTTTCAGCAGCAGGGGAATCTTTTCTGGGAGAGGTGTGGTGCTTGTGTGAATGGCTTCCTATGTCCACGGAGTCCTTGCCACACCAAGCACCAGGAGATCCTGGCATAGGTGTAGCCTGTGCTTCCTTTCCATAGCTGCTGGCTTGTGAACATACTGACAACTAACGCCCACAAAAGGCAACAAGGTGATGGTATCAGTTAGTGACTGAACCATGAACTTGGGAGCCACACAGGTTGGGTTTGAATTTGGCGTAATTGTTCCCCATCTCCCACCATTACTTCCGTGCAGTTAACTCCTCAATTCAACTTATAGTGTTGTAAATGTGACTATGCTAGAACCTTTAGAGAATTTGGTGACTGTGGTAGACTGAGCCGAAAAGATCTGTCCGCATTCGAATCCCCAGAACCTGTGACTATTATCTTAGATGGCAAAAAATATATGTGTGTTACCTGATAATGGCAAACGATGCGATTACATTAAGGATTTTTCGAGAAGTTGTTTATTCAGGATTATCCACATGGGCTCTAAATAATCCAGTGACAAGTGTCCCTAGAAAAGTGAGGCAGAGGGAGATTTGACAGAAGAGGAGGAAGCGGCAATGTGACCGTGGAGCGACTGATGGGAGTAGTGTGGTCACAAACCAAGGAAGGTCTGGGGCTGCTAGAAGCTTGAAGGGGTAAAGGACAGATTCTTCTCCGGAGTCTCCAGAGGGAGCACAGGCCTGTTGCTGCCTTGATTTCAGACTTCTGACCTCCACAGCTGTGAGACAATGCATTTCTGTTGTCTTAAGCCATTCAGTTTGTGGTAGTTTGTTAGGGCAGCCACAGGAAACTCACACGGTGACTAATGGGATGAAGGAAGTAGTAACCGGGAAACTCGTTTTGCTTCATACCTGCTAATGGTTTTGCAACAAAATAATGGTCTCTTAAATTCCATTGCCAAGTATTCTTGTTGATCTTAGAACTGCATTCACACAGCAACGTCTTTTCAGAATAAAAATAGAGGCACCAAAAAGTCAGCATTTACACTAAAGCGACTTGATTTATTTTCTCTGAAATTTTCCCTCCCTTCATGCTTTACATCATTGCGAGGACATGTTCCTCATAATGCCAAAAACCATACTACACGTAGTTGACTTTGATATGTGTTGATTCCCCTCCCCCCCGCCCCAGAATACACACACTCACATAGAGCTCACTCCCAAGGACTACATGCAGGGTTTAGCTACAACACCCCTAGATAGGTCACGCTTCCTCAGAACACTCTTCTGTTGATATTGCAGGCCTTAAACCTGTTTGGAAGCAATCCAAACCCATAATGTAGAAAAATTCAATGTTATGGTACCCCTCCATTAAAGTGCCTGCATAAAAGCATATATTTTTTTAAATTCAGGTTTATAGAGATATAATTTACATAGAGCAAAACTCACCCTCTTTAGTTTATAGTTCTGTGAGTTCGAACAAATGCACAGTCTTATAACCACCACAGCGATCAAGATACAGAACAGTCCATCATCCCAAAAAGTTCTTTCACACCCCTTTGCAGTCAACTCTGCTCCCTGGCAACCAGGGTCTCATGACAGACACAGATTAGCAGGTTAATTACCTCCTCTGCCTTCACACACAGTGCTTCCTCGGCCATGGTACCACCAGCTTTAATGGGTCCCTTGTCCTCTCCACACTCCCACCCTCACGTTTTGCCCCGATTGCCTCTTTCAGCTAGAATACTCTTCTCTTTCTTTTGCACCTGGGCAGCCCCTACTCATCCCTGAGATCTCAGCTTTAACATCTTTTCCTCAGAGCAGCCTTTCCTGAGTAGTTCTAATCTCTCTCTGTTGCATTAAGCACATGTCAAACAGCGATTTACATTGTTTGTGTGTTCTTTGGTCTTCCCTTTAAACTGTAAGCTTCCTGAGGGCAGGGACTGGAGTCTGCTCATGATCTTATGCTGAGCATATAGTAGACTATTAGGTACTCAATAAATACTAAGCAAGTGAATCCATACTTTGAAACCAGCGATGTTCTAGATGTTTGCTTTGGATTCTTTAAGAGTGCAGTAAGATCAATATTATCATTGCTGTTTCACTGATGTGATTATTTTTTCTGATGTGATCATCTTAAACCATGAATTCTTAGACATTCCTCCCTTCACAAGGTGGACTAATTCTCCTCCCACCGAATGTAAGCTGACTTGGCGACTCACTTCTAATAAACAGAATACAGCAGAAGCCACAGTATCATATAAGGCATAGCACTTTCTCCTTGCTTCCTCAGGGGACACTCAGCTTGGGGTAAGCTGGCCGCCATGTCATGCAGACAATTCAGCAGCCTCATGAAGAAGCCCACACAGTGAGTGACTGAGGCCGTCTGCCAACAGCCATGTCAGTGAGGGAACTGGATCCTTTGGGCCTTGTCAAGCCTTCAGATGGCAGCCCTGGCTGGCGACGTGACGACGTCCTCACTGTAACCTCCTGAAAGACCCTGAGCCAAAACAATCCAGTAAGGCCCCTCCCAGATTCCTAACCCAGGGAAACTGTGTGAGAGGATTAATGTTTGTGTTTCACGCTACTAAGTTTGAGGATAATTTGTTACACAATAGATGCTGAAAGAATTGATGAGGGGAGTAAAGAACAGCAAGCAAAAGTAACTTGTTTTAAGGTCACACAACCAGTAAAAGGCAGGTGCAAGATCCAAACACAGGTCGCATGGCTCCAAAGAGGTTCTCTGAGCCACCCCGTGCTGCCTCCTACAGGTGCTTAGTACGACAAATGCAGAATCATTTGGCTGCTTTCTAAAATCTTTGCAGATTTGTTCATGTTACACTTTTAGGAAGTTGCTTTCTGGATTTCCAAAGAAACTGCTGACTGAAAGAGTTTCTCAGAGGATAGTAAGTCAAAAGGCAATTCTAAGGAGAAGCTTAAGTGTGCTGAACTATTTAAAGAATTTCTGTGAAGACGTTTTGTTGGATGAGTATATTGAAGCAAGTTTGTTATAAATTTAAAAAGAGATAACCAGAGGGGCACCTGGGTGGCTCAGTCAGTTAAGTGTCCAATGTCAGCTCAGGTCATGATTTCACAGTTTGTGAGTTTGAGCCCTGCATTGGGCTCTGTGCTGACAGCTCAGAGCCTGGAGCCGGTTTTGAATACTGTGTCTTCTTCTCTCTTTGCCCTTCTCCCACTTGTAATCTCTCTTTCTGTGTCTCTCAAAAATAAATAAATGTAAAAAAAAATTTTTTTTTAAAAAGAGATAACCTGAAAGTAACTTTTTTTCTTTAGTTCACTAACATGGTACAGTAAAATAGTTTTCACACTGTGAATGCATTACACTAGACTGCTCAATTTTTTATATATTCTCTGTATTTTTGTGTTTAATATTTTATATATTATACATATTTAATAGTGTAAATATTTAAATTTGGTATATATGAGGGAATTACTGAAATTCAGTATTTCACTCAGATTTCCTAGTTACCATTTCAAAGGTCCATATCTTGCAGCAGGCAAAGATTTCTTCAACAGGACATGAAAGCACAGATCTCAACATACAACCTAAAGTAGCCATTGCAAGCTATTTTGCAGTCTATGCTGATTAGACCTAATATCTTCATTCCATCTCCCTGGAACAACTCATTTCCCTTTCTCCTTCTATTCCTTCCTCTTCCCAAATTAATAAAGCATTCCCTTTATCTAACCACTCCACTCATCTTTACTGTCTTTCTTTATTCAAGCATTGTCACTAGTTCCCTCCTCACGAGCATTGGACTCTTTAAGCTAATTTATGTCGAGGTCCCCTGGCACCTGGAAGTAAGAGTGTTGCTGCGTGGAAAGTTCCGCAACTGTGAACTGAAGAGATGTCTCTCCGTCCTTTGTCTGTGATACCATCTTCATGTCTGTGGAGCAGATTTAATTTAAGAATTCCTACTCGGTGGCAAAAAACATGGAACACTTTGCTTCTCCCAATAACTTTGCTTTTTAAGAATCTCAAATCACCCTGGAGCTGGAAAAAATTGAATAATGCCAAGTAACAGCACCTGAGTCTGCTTAGCTAACTTCAGCCCATTCCAATGGTTGCTTTTATTTTTTTTTTTAAATGTTGTATTTATTTCTAGGAGAGAGAGAGAGAGAGAGATTGAGAGAGAGAGAGACAGCGTGAGCAGGGGAGGGTCAGAGAGAGAGGGAGTCACAGACTGAAACAGGCTCCAGGCTCCGAGCTGGCAGTCAGCACAGAGCCGGACGCGGGGCCCGACCCCACGAACCGCAAGATCATGACCTAAGCGAAAGTCGGACGCTTAACTAAGCCACCCAGGCGCCCCCAAATGGTTGCTTTTAGAGCCGATAACTGATATCTCAGCGTCCTGTCCACTTCACAGTCCATCCCCCCATGGGGGCTCAGCTGTCTGTGAGTGGAGCTCGGCCTCTCTTCTCCTCTCCTGGGGCTGCTTCCCAGTTGGTGGGATGAGCGGAGGCTGGGGAGACAGTTCAGGTACGTGTGTCAGTGAGTGCTGGCACACTGGAGGTGACGGTGGGGACGTGAGTAGTTCCAATTGGTCCTTGCTGCTACTTTACCGACCACTGGCAATAAAAAGCAGGTGGTGTCTGTGGCAGGATGGGACTTCTGGGGACTCCATATAACTAGGCTCTCCCTGGGAGGCAGGCTGAGGGAGATAGGAACACCACAGTAATGCCTGAAATGCTTATGCTGGCCTGCAGGGCTTAAGGAGGTAAATGGAGCAGGCAGGTCAATGCTCCATCTCTGCCTCAGACACGTGGACCAGTCATGGCTCCCAGCCTCGCTGACTCCTGCTACGGGCCGGCAGGGGGTGAGGCTGACCATGTTTTCTTTCTCATAAGCAAGAGAAAGAAAGGGGGTTGTGAGCAAAACGCAGACAGTTCGTCTGCCCACACTCATCAGTCGGGTAAGTCCCCCTGCCTCCTGGGATGGGCAATGAGTGAGACAAGAGCTGAAAGAAGTCTCAACCAAGCAGGTCAAAACCAATCTGAATGCACAAGTCTGAATATGTATGCACATTTTTATCTGATTTAGTAAGCAGCATAGTGAGAGATATGGAAGGGTACCTGGGAGCTGTTCACAGGATTGCCCAGTTTGGGAGGTGGCGGCTGGGATACAATGTGAAAGGAGGAGGGGAACAGAGTTTAGAGAGAGAAGCAAAACAGGGCAAAAATCACCAAAACCCGGTATTATGGTGTGATCACAGTATCTATAGTATTGTAGTAAGAAGTGGTATTCAGGGTGTCCGGCTGGCTCAGTCAGAAGAGCATGTGATTCTTTAAAACAAATTTTTTTTTTTAAAAAGTTTATTTATTTTTGAGACAGAGACAGAATATGAGTGGGGGAGGGGCAGGGAGAGAGGGAGACACAGAATCTGAAACAGGCTCTAGGCCCTGAGCTGGCTGTCAGCACAGAGCCCATCACGGGGCTCAAACCCACAAACCACGAGATCATGACGTGAGCTGAAGTCAGACGCTTAACTGACTGGGCCACACAGGTTCCCCTTTTCTTTTAATTAAAAAAAATTTTTTTTATAGTTTATTTATTTTTGGGACAGAACATGAGTGGGGGATGGTCAGAGAGAGAGGGAGACACAGAATCTGAAACATAAGAGCATGTGATTCTTAATCTCAAGGTCATGAGTTCAAGCCCCATGTTGGGTGTAGAGCTTAAATTAAAAAAAAAAAAACTTAAAAAAAGAAATAATATTCACAACACTTCAACCTGTAAGGCATGGTTAGTACTCGTCCAATTAAAGTAGATAGATACCAGGGGCACCTGGATGGCTCAGTCAGTTAAGCATCCAACTTTGGCTCAGTTCATGATCTCATGGTATGTGAGTTTGGGCCCCCACCTTGGGCTCTCTGCTGTCAGCACAGAGCCCACTTTGGATCCTCTGTCTCCCTCTCTTTCTGCCCCTCCCTCACTCATGCACATGGTGCTTTCTCTCTCTTTTTTTCTCTCTCAAAAAATAAGTAAACATTAAAAGAAATAAATAAAATGATGTTAAAAAAATAAAATAGATACCAAAAAACTAGGGCAGGATTCCTGAAAATTCCCTCACTGGACCAGGCATTAATCTGAATTGCGGGGTGGTCCAAGGGGTCCTGGGAGAAGACTGGGAGAGCAGGGTAGAAGGATGTGATTTTGGGGATGGGGGAGAGTGGCAGTACTTAAGAGGCTCAAGACAGTAGCTATTTACTAAACCAACTCAGAAGCACGTGAATGTTTTAACAGCATGTTAAAATCAGGGCATTCCATTTGAATAACATACTTGTTGACTTACTCATAAATTAACAGCAAATCCTTAAAATATAACAGGATAGCTTTTTTCCTACTCTATGTTATCTGATTTAACTGGGAATAGGCACAGTTCATCTGAAGAAAACCTGTGAATTCTGGGTCCTGGAGGATCCACTTCAAAGCCTCACTCAGATGACTGAAAAGTTGATGGTTGGCTATTGGCTGGAAACTTCATTAGGACTATGGATTAGGATCTTGGTTCGTTTCCCTCTGGGCCTCTCCTCAAGCTGCTTGAGCTTCCTTACAGCATAGTGGTTGGGTTCCAAGAGAACCAGGAGGTGGCCTTTTACAATATAAGAAGTCACACAGTGTCACTTCATTATAGTCTCTTGGGCAGGGCAGTCACAAGAGCTCACCAAATTTTTAGGGGAGGGGACTTCCATTCCACCGCTCCATGGGAAGAGTGTCAAGATCTTACCATAAGAAGAGCATATGGCTTCAGATTCTGTGTCTCCGTCTCTCTCCACTCCCTGCCCCCCACCCCGCCATCATGCTCTATCTCTCAAAAATAAATAAATATTTTTAAAAAAGAAGGGCATATGGCAAGGAAAATATGGGAGGAAATACGACTCACCACAACAAATTTCTGCTATGTCTGTGATATCCATAGTCCATGCTGGCATGGATCCCAAAAGTCTCTGCTTTTTTCCAGGCTGCCACACTCAGGGCACAGATTAGCTAGTATAATTGAAAGTCTGGAGGAAGAAGGGAAAAGTTAAAAAATTATAGTCAACCAAAGAAAGAAATAAAGCAAACATTATTAAGTTCCTACTTAACAGCGTGGCAGGCTTTGTGCTGGGCACTTCTCATGGATCTTTATTAATTTCAAGATTTCAAGATCCTTATTAATCTTCACCACAGCTGTGTGAGGTATGTACTATTATTAACACTTCAAAGATGAGGAAATTAAGACAGAAGAGGTATTTAGCAACTTGTCCAGCTATCCATCCAGTAACTGAGATAGAGCCAGCATGCTGATACTGCTTGATTGGTCTGCTTGACTTCAAAGACTATGTTCTTTCCACTGTAATGTGCCTCAGAGTGTAGACTATAAACACAATCTATATTCATTCATATTTTTTAAGTAATCTCTACATCCAACGTGGGGTTTGAACTCAGGACTCCAAGCTGGAGAGTCACATGCTCTACCCACTGAGCCACCCAGGCACCCAGGTTAAACACAATCTATAAAATGTCCCTATTTTGTTTTTGCTATGTGGCTAATTTTGGTTTCTTCTTATACATACATAAAAAAGATCTCCTTTTCTTACTTCTCAAAAGGGTTAGAGTAAAATATGGCAAATAGTAGCAATGTATAAATGGACTTCTTTTTTCTAAAGAACCAACAAAGCCTTCTCAAGGAGCATATTATATAACTCCCTTCTCAATTAATGCCCAAGTTATCATTTGTCCATGTAGGAATGTAGAAATTACTATGTGGGGCATCTATAAGAAACTCACACTGGGGTGCCTGGGTGGCTCAGTTGGTTAAGTGTCCAACTTGGCTCAGATCATGATCTCACAGTCAGTGTGTTGGAGCCTCGTGTCAGGCTCTGTGCTGACAGCTCAGAGCCTGGAGTCTGCCTCAGATTCTATGTCTCCCTCGCTCTCTGCCTCTCCTCCACTCACTTAGTGTCTCTCTCTCGAAAATAAATAAACATTAAAAAAATTAAAAAACAGATACCCATACTAGTTATTAAGCTAATTATATTCTAAGGTAATGTAAATTTTAAGACATATAGAGGAATTCAGTACGGGAATTAGTTAATTAAGTACAAAAGGATGAGTAAATTATGAAACAAGTGAAGTCCCAAGTTTTGTATATTTGTACTTTAGGAATACATATTAATATTAAATAGACCATGGGACTTCCTGTGTAGAGAAAATGGACATTTCTGTTGTTGCAGCAGGGATTTCCCTATAGTGGGGCACAGATAATGGAGTTAATCATAATTAGAACTCCTCAATCATTAATTAAGTGTGTTTAATCTGGGTGTAAGGACCTCTGTTGCAATGATCAGGGAGATTTTCACTCAGATGTCGATTACTTATAAGATCTGGCACTGTGATCGAGAGGATGAGAATGCCTGTCTCTTACCTGGTGCTAAATACAAACATCCAAAGGAGTAGTGAATGACAGAGACTGAAAGAATTACACATTCTTTACCATACTGTTAACCCAAGCATGAATGCAATTCAACGATAACACAGTACGTCATCAATACATGTTGCTACCAAGAGGCTTTTGACTCTGACTTGCAAACAAAATTTCCTACTGAAACCTACTCTTTCTTTAACTTATTTATTTATTTTTTATGTTTATGTATTTTGAGACAGAGAAAGAGAGCAGGGGAGGGGTGGAAATACAGGGAGACAGAGAATCCAAAGCAGGCTCTGTGCTATCAGCACACAGTAGGGCTCAGTCTCACAAACAGTGAGATCATGACTTGAGCCAAACTCAAACGGCTTAACTGACTGAACCTCGAGGCACCCCGAAGCCTACTCTTTTTTTTTCTTAAATAGCTTATTGTCAAATTGGTTTCCATAGAACACCCAGTGCTCATCCCCACAAGTGCCCTCCTCCATGACCATCACCCCCCTCCCCTCTCCTCCACCCCCAACAGCCCTGTTTGTTCTCAGCATTCAAGAGTCTCTCATGGTTTGCCTCTCTCCCTCTCCCCAACTATTTTTCCCCTTCTCCTCCCCTTTGTTCCTCCATCAAGTTCCTCCTAATCCTCCTATACGTGCAAACATGATATTTGTCCTTCTCTGCCTGAGTTATTTCGCTCAGCATAACACCCTCGAGTTCCATCCATGTTGCTACACATGGCCAGATTTCATTGTTTCTCATTGCCATGTAGTATTCCATGGTATAGATAAACCACATCTTCTTGATCCATTCGTCCGTTGATGGACACTTAGGCTCTGTCCATGTTTTAGCTATTGTGGAGAGTGCTGCTATGAACATTGGGGTACATGTGCTCCTATGCATCAGCATTTCTGTATCCCTTGGGTAAATTCCTAGCAGTGCTATTGCTGGGTCATAGGGGAGTTCTATTGTTAGTTTCCTGAGGAACCTCCGCACTGTTTTCCAGAGGGGCTGCACCAGTTTGCATTCCCACCAACAGTGTAGGAGGGTGCCTGTTTCTCCACGTCCTCGCCAGCATCTAGAGTTTCCTGATTTGTTAATTTTAGCCACTCTGACCAGCATGAGGTGGTATCTGAGTTTGGTTTGATTTGTATTTCCCTGATGATGAGTGACTCAGCATCATTTCATATGTATGTTGACCATCTGGATGTCCTCTTTAGAGAAGTGTCTGTTCATGTCTTCTGCCCATTTCTTCATTGGATTATTTGTTTTTTCGGGTGTGGAGTTTGGTGAGTTCCTTATAGATTCTGGATACTAGACTGTTATCTGTCATTTGCAACTATCTTTTCCCATTCCGTTGGTTGCCTATTAGTTTTATGGATTGTTTCCTTTGCTGTGCAGAAGCTTTTAATCTTGATGAGTTTCCAATAGTTCATTTTTGCTCTTGATTCCCTTGTCTTTGGGGATATGTCAAGTAAGAAATTGCTGCGGTTGAGGTCAAGGAGGTTGTTTCCTGCTTTCTTCTCTAGGGTTTTGATAGTTTCCGGTCTCACATTCAGGTCCTTTATACATTTTGAGTTTATTTTTGTGTGTGGTGTGAGAAAATGATCTAGTTTTATTCTGCATGTTGCTGTCCAGTTTTCCCAACACCATCTGTTAAAGAGGCCGTCTTTTTCCATTGGATACTCTTTCCCCCTTTGTCAAAGATTAGATAGCCATACATTTGTGGGTCCAATTCTGAGTTCTCTATTCTATTCCGTTGGTCTATGTGTCTGTTTTTGTGCCAATACCATACTATCTTGATGATTACAGCTTTGTAGTAGAGGCTAACATTTGGGATGGTGATGTCTCCCATTTTGGTTTTCTTCAATATTACTTTGGCTAGTTTGTTCTAGTTTTGAGGAGAATGCTGGTGCAATTTTGATTGGGATTGCATTGAATGTGTATATTGCTTTGGGTAGTAGTGACATTTTAATAATATTTACTCTTCCAATCCATGAGCATGGAATGTTTTTTCTATTTCTTTGTGTCTTCTTCAATTTCCTTCATAAGTTTTCTATAGTTTTCATCATACAGATCTCCTATATCTTTGGTTAGGTTTATTCCTAGGTATTTTATGGTTTTTTGTGCAATTGTGAATGGGATCAGTTTTTTGATTTCTCTTTCTGTTGCTTCATTGTTGCTGTATAAAAATGCAACCGATTTCTGTACATTGATTTTGTACCCTGCAACTTTGCTGAATTCATGGATCAGTTCTGATCAGGATTCTGGTGGAGTCTCTCGGGTTTTCTATGTAGAGTATCATGCCATCTGCGAAAAGTGAGTTTGACTCCTTCTTTGCTAATTCTGATGCCTTTGATTTCCTTTTGTTGTCTGATTGCTGATGCTAGGACTTCCAGCACTATGTTAAACAACAGTGGTGAGAGTGGACATCCCCGTCCTTTTCTTGATTTCAAGGGGAAAGCTCTCAGTCTTTCCCCATTGAGGATGATGTTAGCTGAGGGCTTCTCATAGATGGCTTTTATGATGTTTAAGTAGGTTCCTTCTATTCCGACTTTCTCGAGGGTCTTTATTAAGAAGGGATGCTGTATTTTGTCAAATGCTTTTTCTTCATCTATTGACAGGATCATATGGTTTTTATCTTTTCTTTTATTGATATGATGTATCACATTGATTGATTTGCGAATGTTGAACCAGCCCTGTAACCCAGGAATGAATCCCACTTGATCTTGGTGGAAGATTCTTTTTATGTGTTGCTGGATTCAATTTGCAAGGATCTTGTTGAGGATTTTTGCATCCATATTCATCAAGGATATTGGCCTGTAGTTCTCTTTTTTTGCTGGATCTCTGTCTGGCTTGGGAATCAGAGTGATGCTGGCTTTGTAAAATGAGTCCGGGAGTTTTCCTTCGATTTCTATTTTTTGGAATAGCTTGAGAAGAATTGGGATTAATTCTGTTTTAAATGTCTGGTAGAATTCCCCAGAGAAGCCATCAGGTCCAGGGTTCTTATTTGTTGGGAGATTTTTGATCACTGATTCAATTTCTTCACTCGTTATGGGTCTGTTCAGGTTTTCTATTTCTTCCCGTGTGAATTTTGGTAGTGTGTGTGTGTTTAGGAATTTGTCCATTTCTTCTAAGTTGTCCAATTTGTTGGCATATAATTTTTCATAGCATTCCCTGATAATTGCTTGTATTTCTGAGGGGTTGGTTGTAATAAGTCCATTTTCATTCATAATTTTGTCTATTTGAGTGCTCTCTCTTTTCTTTTTGAGAAGTCTGGCTAGAGGTTTGTCAATTTTGTTTACTTTTTCAAAAAACCAACTCTTGGTTTCATTGATCTGTTCAACTGTTTCTTTGGTTTCTATACTGTTTATTTCTGCCCTGATTTTTATTTTCTCTTCTCCTACTGGGTTTTGGGTGCTCTTGTTGCTTTCCTCTAGTTCCTTTAGGTGTGCTGTTAGATTTTGCTTGTGCTTTTTCTAATTTCTTGAAATAGCCTGGAGTGCAATGTACTTTCCTCTTAGGACTGCCTTTGCCATGCATCCCATAGAGTTTGATTGTTGTATTTTCATTTTCATTTGTTTCCATATATTTTTTAATTTCTTCTCTAATTGCCTGATTGGCCCATTTCTTTAGTAGGGTGTTCTTTTTTTTTTTTTAATGTTTTTTTTTTATTTATTTCTAGGAGAGAGAGAGAGAGACAGCGTGAGCAGGGGAGGGTCAGAGTGAGAGGGAGTCACAGACTGAAACAGGCTCCAGGCTCTGAGCTGGCAGTCAGCACAGAGCCCGACGCGGGGCTCGAACCCACGAACCGCGAGATCATGACCCAAGCGAAAGTCGAACGCTTAACCGACTAAGCCACCCAGGCGCCCCGAGTGTTCTTTAACCTCCATGTTTTTGGAGGTTTTCCAGACTTCTTCCTGTGGTTGATTTCAAGTTTTATAGCATGGTGATCTGAAAGTGTGCATGGTATGATCTCAATTCCTTTATATTTATTGAGGGTACTTTATGTCCCAGTAGGTGATCTGTCTTGGAGAATGTGCCATGCGCACTTGAGAAGAAAGTGAATTCCATGGCCTCAGGATGTAGAGTTCTAAATATATCTGTCAAATCCATCTGGTCCAATGTGTCATTCAAGTCCATTGTTTCTTTAGTGATTTTCTGTCTAGTTGATCTATCCATTGCTGTAAGTGGAGTATTAAAGTCCCTGCTATTAGCACATTCTTATCCATAAGATTGTTTCTGTTTGTGATTGTTTTATGTATTTAGGTGCTCCCATATTCGGTGCGTAGACATTTATAATTGTTAGACTCTTCCTGATGGATAGACCCTGTAATTATTATAATGCCCTTTTTCATCCCTTGTTACTGCCTTTACTTTAAAGTCCAGTTTGTCTGATATAAGTATAGCTACTCCAGCTTTCTTTTGACTTCCAGTAGCATGATATATATTTCTCCATCCCCTTACTTTCAATCTGAAGGTGTCCTCAGGTCTAAAATGAGTTTCTTGTAGACAGCAAATAGATGGATTTTGTTTTTTATCCATTCTGCTACCCTATGTCTTTTGATTGGAGCATTTAGTCCATTTACATTCAGTGTTATTATTGAAAAATATGGGTTTAGAGTCATTGTGTCCTTTGTGGGATTCATGCTTGTGGTGGTGTCTCTGGCACCTTGTGTTCCTTGCAACATTTCCCTCATAGAGTCCCCCTCAGGATTTCTTGTAGGGCTGGTTTAGTGGTGACAAATTCTTTCAATTTTTGTTTATTTGGGAAGACTTTTATCTCTCCTTCTATTCTGAATGACAGGCTTGCTGGATAGAGGATTCTTGGCTGCATATTTTTTCTGTTCATCACATTGAAGATCTCCTGCCATTCTTTACTGGCCTGCCACGTTTCAGTAGATAGGTCTGTCACCACTCTAATAGGTTTCCCTTTGTATATTAGGGCCCTTTTATCCCTAGCTGCTTTCACAATTCTCTCTTTGTCCTTATAGTTTGCCAGTTTCACTATGATATGTCATGCAGAAGATCGATTCAGGTTACGTCTGAGGGGAGCTCTCTGTGCCTTTTGGATTTCAGCATCTCTTTCCTTCCCCAGATTGGGGAAGTTCTCTGCTATAATTTGTTCAAGGACTCCTTCAGCGCCTTTCCCTCTCTCTTCCTCTTCTGGAATTCGTATGATGCGGATATTGTTCCATTTGATTGTATCAGTCAGCTCTCGAACTCTCCTTTCGTGTTCCTGGGTCAATTTATCTCTCTTTTTCTCGGCTTCCTCTTTTTCTATAATGGTGTCTTTCTATAATAGAATTCACCTATTCTCCTTTCTGCCTCTTCAACCCGTGCATTGGACGCCTCCATTCTATTATGCATCTCATTTATAGCATTTTAAAATTCATCATAACTATTTTTAAGCTCCATAGTCTTTGTAGCAATAGTTTCTCTGATGTCTTCCATGCCTTTTTCAAGGTCAGCGATTAATTTTATGAGTGTTGTTCTAAATTCTTGTTCAGTTATGTTGCTTTTATCTGTTTTGAGCAGTTCTTTAGCTGTCACTTCTTCCTGGAATTTCTTTAGAGGAGAGTTCTTCCGTTTCATCATTTTGGCTAGCTTTCTGTCTCTTGTTGGTTTTAAAAGCTTGTAATGCACTCTGCACCTGTGAGTATTGCTGTATTAAAGAAGGCTCTTTGTCTGTCTTGAGCTTGTTCATTCAGAAAGTGTTCTTTGAATGGTGTCTCTTGGTCTCTCTTGTTGAGACTTCGGTTATTTTATTTCCCTAATTGTAGTGGTATTTGGGGCTCTCCACCATGTGTACTTTGTCTTGTTTCTTGAGGTAGCCCTGGAAAACAGACAGACAAACACACATGGAACAAAGGCACACAAACACACAGACAAATCCAACAAACACACAAACCGAAAAGGAAAAAGGGAAAAAAAAAGAAGGAAAAAAAAATGAGGAAGGAGGAAAAACAAATAATAATAAGAAATAAATAAAAAATAAAAAAGAAGAAAAGGAAACAAAAAAGAAAAATACCCCAAAGACAAAGGACGGTCTAAAAGCACAAAACCAGAATTCCTAGCTACAAATAAAGAGCAGGGCGTATGCAGTGCTGATGAAAGAGCATATAGAAAGAGAGAAATGACAGGGTGGGGAGGAAGCAAAATTGGACAATGACCAGGCAGAGAGACTAAGAGGCTTAATTCAGAGAGAGAAAGAGGAGAATATGGTAAGAGGGGAGGAGAAAGAAACAAAGATAATGTTACTCAGAGAAACTATATAGTCTGATTACTCCGGAAAGAGAGAATTAGAAAGAGCGGTGGAGGTGTGAATATACATCTAGAGAATGCATTAAATGTGGCTGTTTAAGCAAATCAATGATCAGAGTGCCCAGTCCAGCCGAAGGGAGGGATACAAATGAAACGAGGGAAAATATACCTGAATAGAAAGAATTGATCTAGAACTAATCACAGCAATGCATTCATGTTGGTCTTGCCCCGGGCTCCAGTTAAAAAAAAAAAAAGCAGCTCTCTAGTGGGGATGGGCATGGTTTGGTGGAGGCAGGTCTTAGCCTCACTGAATCCTGTAGGGCCTGGCCCTGAGGTCCTGTCTTGGTGTTTGCAGGGAGAAAAATGGCAGCGCCCCAGTCCCTTCTCGAACCAAGCATTGCAACTCACTCTTTTGGGTCCAATCTCCCTGTACCGGGGGCGTAGCCAAGGTGGGCCATGCTCTATATCCCAAGTCACGTCTCGTTTCCAGATCTCAGTCTGCGCGTTCCATTGATATCGCCTGAAATATAAAACTGCAGGCTGAATCCCTCCGAGCAGTTTGAAGCAGTCTGCCTCCCCACTGGGAATTGAGCTGAGCCAGAAATCCGGCAGAGAGGCTTCAGGAGCACCGCTTCCCCTCTGGTTCAAGATAGAGAGCAGAGGAGCAGTTTCTCCTGGTGACCGGGTCATCCAGCTCAAAGTCAGCTGCACAGCTGGAAACCGGATCAGGCCTACTGTTTAAAATGAATAAATGATTGTTTGGAACAGAGGCATGCTAAGTCACCTGGAGGAAACAGAATGGCTTCCAGGTCAGCAGGCCTTTGCAGTGATTGAGTGTTTTATGAAAACACTATTGTCCATCAGAATTTAGGTAGCTTTGAAAACAAACAAAAATGATCAATGAGACAAATGTTGGTTGGGTCTTTCTGATCTTTGTTCAGGAGGAGGGAGCCTTAGTCTTTTAAACAGTACCCTCTTATTCATCCACTCACGGAACTTTATCATGAGCCTACCTGGTCAGGCATTATCCTAAATGCTGGAAATATGGAAGTAAATAAGTCAAAGTCCTTATGGAGTTTACACTCTAGTGGGGAAGGCAGTCAGTACAAAAAAATAAACACTCATACTAATAACATGAAGTCTGTACTCCGAAAAAAGCTTAAGAAGGTAGGAAGACAATGAATGAGGGTGGCGATGAGGAAGGAAATGGTATTATTTTAGATTAAAAAGTCAAGAAAGGCATATCTGAAGAAGTGATATTAAGGCAGAGATTCTTGAATTAAATAAAAAAGTGAGGCATATGAAGATTGGTGGGGAAGAGCATTCTAAGTAAACACAACAGCAAGTGGAAAGCTCAGAGGTTGGAATGAACTTGTATGTTCAAAGAACAGAAAGGCCAGTTGGGAACTTATTAGTGCCGTTTGCTAAATGTGCTGGTTCTCTCTCCTTCTATGTTCAAGGTAAGATTGCATTAGCTGTTCTTCTGTGGATGGGTAGGGCCCTATGACTTCATTTGGGCAGTGAATCATGAGCAGAAATGACATGTGCCATTTAATGGACAGGGTGAATGCAAGGCTGTGTACAGCTCTTTTTTCTCTCTCTGGCGTGATGATTGGTAATTCTTCTGAGAATGACTGCTCCATCAACCAGAATCGAAGAGTGAGGAAGAAAACAATGTGGGCAAAGTCCCCACCTGACCCCTAATAGACATAAATGTGAGCAAGAAATAAATTTGTATTGTGTCAAGGCTCTGAGATTTGCAGTTTTTACCTCAGTACCTGTCCTAACTGATATAGTCAGTGTAACTGATGGAAGAAACCTAGAGTAAGAGAGGTAGGAGATGTCATCTAAAGGATAAGTGGTAGGCAGATCATGTGAAGACTTGCAGATTATGATACATTTGGATTTCTCTCCGCATGAAAGAAAAATCTTCGGAAAGCTTTGAGCTGGGGAATGACATAATAATTTGCATTTAAAAAGAATCATTGGAGGCATCTGGGCGGCTCAGACAGTTAAGTGTCTGACTCTTGAAATCAGCTCAGGTCATGGTCTTACAGTCATAGGATAAAGGCCCATGTTGGGCTCTGTGCTGAGCATGAAGCCTGCTTGAGTTCTCTCTTCCTCTCCATCTGTCATGTCGGGGAAGTCCTTATTCATGGGAAATACATGGTGAGGTACTTAGGGATAAAGTATATAATGTCCTCAACTTACTTTTAGTACGTTCAGTATGGTTTAGTAAAATGTGTGTTCACACATAGGTGTGTGTGCACATGGACAAAGGGGTAAAATGGTAATTGGAAAACCTAGCTGAAGGGTATGTAGGTGTTCACTGTGTGGGTTTTTCAACTCTTTGTGGGCTTAAAGATTTTAAAATAAAACGTTGGGGGGGAAATCACTCAAGAGAAGTACAAGATGAGACAGAAACAAAGGCCATAGGAGGCTGCTGCAGGTAAGAGATGAGGTGATTTGGGCTGGAACAACAGTTGTGAGGATCTGAAATCTATTTTATATGTGGAACCAGAAGGATTTGCTGACTGACTCGTTGTGGGATGTGAAGTTTAGAGTCAAGGTGTCTCTTCAGTTTTTGTCCTGAGCATGTGGGAGAGTGGTGGATACCATTACCTTGAGTCAGGACAGCAGGGGAAGAACCAGGGTTAGGCGATGGGAACTAGCAATCTTGTTTTGGACAAGCTGAGGGTGAGTCTCCAAGTAGAGAGTAGGTTGGCAGTTCAGTGAATGAGCGGAAGGTTCAGAGAAGAGGTTGGCTGGGAAAACAAAATTTATAATTATCATCATGTAGTAGCATACTAAGAAATTAACCTTTCTACTTCTTCCCTATGTATATCCCCCCCCCCCCAATTACTGCCCCGACTCCTGTTAGTTTGTGTATCCACTTAGAGCTTAGATTGTTACCAATCTCTTTATTACAAAGCTGCAATGAATAACTATAACGTGATAGACAGACGGATAGATAGCTCATAAGCTGTAGTTTTTGTTTGCTCTGCTGTGCTGTGATGATGAGAAAGTCATACTCTATTTCTTTTGAGAGTGGACAAGTAATATCTGATAAAAGTACAGGCTCCAATTGCATTCCTCTTCCCTCTCCTAGTCTGAAACGGGGACACCAAGCCACACCACTTCAGTGTAAAGTGATTAAATAGCTCCTCTGGCTAAAGTAGTTAGGGCTATTCTATACTTGAATGCCTATTGTTTAGGGGATAAAAATAGCTTGTGCTGACCCAAAGGAAAAAAATCGGGAGGTTTACAGAAGTTATCAGGGAAATGCATTTGTGGGAGGTGGTCCTGTAACTTCAGGACACAATAACAAAAAATTCGGCCGAAAAACTAATGCATATTTGTCCTTTTCACCCTTCCATGGTGTGGCAGATTGTGTTTTCCAAAGATCGCTGCCTCACTATATCTCATCCCATATGCTCTTCTAATAATGTGACATTGACACTCTTGCCATTGAGTAGTGGGGCCTATGTTCCCTCTCCTTGAACTTCAGTTGACCTTTGTGACTGCAGGACCAACAGAATACAGTGGAAGCTGTCCAGATAAGGCTGGGTAACCCCCACATCCATAGGAAGTAATAATACAGTGGTTCAAATCTAATAAGTTAGTTTTGATATTATGCATTATGCAGCAATAGAAAACAGGAACATGGGTTTGACTTAATCATTTTATATCTTCTTTGGTCTTGATTCTTTAATTTATATTCAGATTTTACAGTAATTTTGTCTGCTTTTGTTGCAGGCAGGCCACCTCAAATCCTTTGTGGAAGAGGGTTTAGGTACAATGTAATCACATTTTAAAAAGCGCTCTCTTGTCTAACCCAGTGACATAAACTCTCTGGTGTTAATCTATAAATGATAAAGAGGACCCATGAAAGCTCTGTCACCATTTTTGAGGGATATATTGTTTTAAAGAGCTGAGAAGAGATTTAAAAGAGAAAATATTGCTTTGTGTAGACCTGTTCTACATTTTCTGCTTTCTCCCCCAAAACAGATCCTTTCCCATGAAACGTTGACAGAAATAATTATGACCTCATCTATGAGGATCCAACGATTAATTCAGCCAACAAATAGTTCTTCAACAGACATTTATTGGCTACTATTGTGTGCCAGATACTAGACCAGGTGCCAAATATACAAAGACCCAGGCCTAGCTTACAAAGTGGCTTCTGGACTCCTATTTATAGCTATAAAATGCCTACCATATGCAAGGGCATATGTCTGGGCATGTCTAGAAAAGTTTTTGAATGCCTCCAATGACGAAGTATTTAAAATAGCAACAACAAAATAAAGTAAAACTATCAAATGATCTAACAGGCAATTTAAAAAGTGAATGGAAAAAAATTATATAGCAATATTACAGTAGGTTCATACATCTATTAACTCAGTACAAGAAACAGAAATAATTCACTGTCTCATAATTTCAGAAATCAAAGAATGCTATCATATAGCATAAGCCTTATAAAAATGAAATTAGTTAATTTAAAAGATCATGAGATACTGCAAGATGTTAGTTTCTTAATATATTGTTAGTCATCACCTTTTCAAGTTTTACTGTAATTAAATTAAAAAAATTTTTTTAAACATTTAATTTTTTTTAAGAGACAGAGACAGAGCATAAGCAAAGGAGGAGCAGAGACACACACACACACATACACACACACACACTGAATCTAGAGGAAGCAGGCTCCAGGCTCACTCCACACACACACACACACACACACACACACACACACACACACACACACACACACTGAATCTGAAGCAGGCTCCAGGCTCCACACACACACACACACACACACACTGAATCCTGAAGCAGGCTCCAGGCTCTGAGCTGTCAGCACAGAGCCTAACAAGGCACACTTGCACACACACACACACACACACACACACACACACTGAATCTGAAGCAGGCTCCAGGCTCTCACACACACACACACACACACACACTGAATCGAAGCAGGCTCAGGCTCACAGGCATCCCAGCACAGAGCCTAACAAACACACTGCGCACACACACACACACACACACAGACACACAGACACACACACACAGACACACACACACAGACACACACACACACACACACACACACACACACTGAATCTGAAGCAGGCTCCAGGCTCTGAGCTGTCAGCACAGAGCCTAACAAGGGGTTTTAACCCATCAGCTGTGAGATCATGACCAGAGTCAAAGTCAGACACTTAACCTACTGAGCCACCAGGTGCCCTTGTAATTAAAAATTTTAAATCAGGTTTCCTAAATTTAATCTCAATCCAAAATAGTGTCGCTATCTATCCATTACCTTTTCAGGAAAGGGGTTTGGAGGCAGGAACTACAGCTATTTGTTTACCACAGTGGAGTCAGCATTTGGCACATGGCAAGTACTCATTATGAATTGTTGACTTAGTAAGTTGGGAACATGTACTTAGGAGAATAGATTAAAAGTAACAGTTTTATTCAACAGGCACTTCTGAATATAAACATAGCGGTGTTTTGGGTGCTACAGAGAACTATTAAAAGTAGAAGACACTGTCCTTATCTATGGATAGATGCATATAGTGTTTTTCCACTTATAAACTTTTACAATAAAATATAAACACTTGAAATTCACATTAGAAATAAATAATTTTCGAATTCTTTATTACAAATGAACTCTGGCTATGCACAAATACAAGAAAAAGCAGCAAATACATGAATTATTTTTATGAGCTCTGAGGGGACAGGAGAAAATGGCAGTATGAATTTCATAAGCTTTCTGAAATTAACTTTTAACTACAGAAATGAAAGTAAGTTTGCAATGCACATAGTCATATTTCTAGTTACATATTTAGTGGTGTACGGACGGTGAAAAAGTATATCCAGGCTTTTCCACATAAAACAGAAATAAATAAGGGATATGTAATAGTAAAAACTAATTTAGTTTACGTGCATCTTGAGAAAAAAATATCAAGACTTTTTACTCATTGCTTTAGAAATTATGAGTAGAGAAAATAAATTATTTTAAACGAAGCAATGTTAAATATTATAAATAATTAAATTGGGATGACATTTGAAGACCCCATCCAAATCTCAAATTATTGGTTTGATGAACTAAATAAATACAGAAAGGCAAGGAGGACAGATGAAGAGAGTGAAAAAAGGCACAGAAAAGTAAAAAGGACCTATAAAAAAAACACCCTCTTGCATACACAAACACTAACACAGAGCTGAGACACAGGGACATTTAGGGGGAAGAAAGACACACAGTCAGATCTTGGCTTCCTTGTGGAAGGCTTCCTCCTCAGAACAGGTCCAGAATGTTGTCTAATATTTGTGTCTGAGTGTCTGCTAGCCTCTTGGTGTACTTTTTCTAAAGAGTTTATAAGTTTTGATGTTTTCCTAACTAGACCAAATTGATTTGAGAATCAGTGGTCACGTTTTTTACTTTACAGCTTGAGTTGGATTAAAATTATGTTAATGAAAAAAATCCCAATTTTATACTTCCTCTTCTGAATCTTGATCATAAACTTTCTGAGGTTGTCTCTTAATACTGATTACCAAATCGATGGTTAAAATTTTTGTTAAACACTGAAGAACTGAAGTTAGTAATTGGTATTTACTAGATACTGATTCCAAACCTGTCTGACTGCTTACCATGGGTTGATTGGTTTGCAGTGCATGGAGAGTTCTTATATATATTTGTGGAAAGCCGTATTTTCCCTTCGTAGACTTATACAGAATTTTGGGAATGCCTAAAAGAGCATTAGCTATGACCACACTAACCATGGTTTCTTCTGATTGCTGACATTTTTTGGCGTAGTTGAGAAGATAGTAATGTAACAAGATCTCAAAATTACCACCCACTGGCAAAACACAACCTGCTGGTATAGAGGAGCAGCAGCGACTGTGGGATGTACTCATCTCCAGTGACTTCTCTCTCACTGGTAACGTGCTTCCCTTTCCAGAAATTTTTGTGCCTTGTAAATTTTCATAAGCAATTTCTATCCCAGTGTTTTCTGTTGTTGAATTAGCAGAATCACTCTCAATAAATGGTTCACTGTCATCAGTTATCCTGGGTTTGGCTGGAGATGAACATCTCAGTGTTTCATCTGCCTGGTATGTATCTGTTGATGTCACTTTCGGTGTTGACCATGGAGTATATGTTTCTAATTCTATACTTGGAACTACCAAATTTGAATATACTTTTAAATATGCTTCAGTTGTTGCCACCTTACCTTTGTTTTTTACGACTGTGCCCTGATATGGGCTTTGTGTGGAGCCGTTAACAATTTCTGGCAATGGATTACTTTCCCTGCTATTCCTATGAGTAAGAGGACTTGAAGTATGATTTTGATCACTGGCTTGTATCACGTAATTTAGATCAAGGTCTTTAAATAACTGCCGAAGCATTTTAAATGCTCCACATAAAGCATTTTTGTGTTGTTCCACAAGACCCTGCACTGGTGCACAAAGAACTATGCAGTGCGGTACAAAGGAACATGTGCCAATCAAGCCAAGATGAACATACCTTTTGGACCTAAAGATAAGGGGCTTACAAAATTTCATCAGAGCAGTGTTACAGATTTCATGCTGTGAAGAGGCATGCGGTAATACAAAGGGAGAAAGCCCAACAGCCCTCTGGATAAGAGAGACTTCTTCGGAGGATAAACACTCCACCACAGATATGCCATTCAGTCTTGCATAATAAAGAACTAAGTCTGGCTGTTTCACACTCGACAGGAGCAATTTTACATTCTGACTCTGTAAATGTTTCATGATTGCTTTTGTCCTTTCCATAATCCAAAACTGAGATGTCCGAAACTGTGCTTCGGAATTTAGAATAAACTCTGATCCAGAAGTTGAAAGGGGGGGCTGAACGGTTTCGGTTACTATCACTAGTCTTATGTCACCATCTGCTGGACAGTATACAGAAAAGTCTCTGTGCAGCACAAGCCCAGCTATGATCCTGGAATCTGAGACAGGAAGGCCAGTGACACCGATGCTCAACTCTACGAAATAGTCATCCACTAACTCAAATACTTCTTCACACCTACTTTCACAAGCCATACACTTGAAAAAGTAGTCACACATCAACTGTGAAATCAAGTTGTGATGATTTCTTCCCACTCTTCCACAAAAGTATGCTTCTAAGAGCAACTCTAAAGAGCTTCTACACAATGTTCTCTCTTTAGCGGATGAAAAGACCGACAAAAAGTGTTGACTTAAGTAGTGGCCCATAATAAAATCTAATACTTGTGTCTGAAACTTCAGAAGAGCCTGAGAAATAAATTTCCACTGACAACAATTTTTCCAACGCCTTCCATGGGTTTGAATATTCTGGGAAATCAAAGAATCGTGTTCTTTGTCGGTCATTGCATGAAGTCCTCTGAGTAAATGGCAAAGAAAGATAATAAATGTTTTAGCACCATCTCCTGTTTTTCTTAGATGACTGGAAACACAGGCCACCACCACCCTGTACAAAAAAAGAAATAAAGCAACTAATTTCAGAGGGTTGCCTTGTTACAAGCTGGCATACTGTCCTTTTGATGTCTTTTGTTTTACTTTTTCCTTGATTTTCAAGTTACTTTGTTCTATTTCAAGATTCTGGGGTTAGGTAGAGAAGGGAGAAGGGGGAATCAATGTTCTTGGGTGTCTGGTAAGATTTGATGTCCCAAAGAACATTCCATTGCACACCGCTAGAACCCTGAGCATAGTTTCACTCAAGTCTATATTTCCAGTAGCACAGAGGAAGGAAGGGTCAGGGAGACAGTCTGAGGTGCCCGTCTCTGGGCAGGAGAGTGGGACAACAGTACCTGGCGAAGGGTCGCTATAAGGTGCTGGAACGTGAGACACGGGTACCTGGCTATGGGATGCTCTAAGTGTAGCGCTCCCAGGAGGCAGCCTCCGTCTCGGCTGATCAGCACCTCGCCCGTGGGCTTCGTACACAGAACCTGCCGTCCCTCGGGCCCCACGCAGCAGCTCACGATGGCCTCCAGCACTTCCGCCACCTGCAACGCCGCCTTCGCAGACCCCGCGGCTGTCACAGGGCGCGAGGCCCGCATAGCTACCGGCTGCCGACGGCCGAGCCCGAGCACCGCCAGGAAGGAGCTGGGCGAGCCCGGCGGAAGCGGAAGGGGCGGGAGGGGGCCGCCCGCTGGGCGCCCTCGGCCTACTCCCCCACTGCTCGCTCGCGGTCTAGCCCGCTGCGCTCGCGGGATAGCCGGCTGTCCGGCCACCTGGTACTAGCGCTCCACTAGCGCGCGAAGCTAGGACGGAGGGCAGGACTTCCCGGGAGCTAGCTGTCTGTTGGAGTTCCGGAGCGGAAACCGCCGGCCCTCCCCCTGCTCCCTGGGTAAATCCGTTCCCTGCAGTGGCTTCAGCAGCCACCCAGTCTCTCGGTCTCCCAGGAAACGACCTTCCTCTCGGGAGGTCGGCACGCCAGGGGAGCGTAGGTGGAGGAGAGGGAATGGGCACCGCGGGTGGACCTGGGCTCGGGCTCCACCCCTGACGGAACCTCCGCGTTGGACTCATGAATACTCTGCCCACGGTAGCATCAGTTGCTCTTCCCATCACAGAGGCCGTCTCGGGATGCACATGGGGAAAGGCCTGGCTTTCACGTCACGAACTGCGGGCTTTATGCTTTCCGCAGGGGGCTTTGCCAGATTTCTTGGGCCTGGGTATCATTAGGAGTCCCCCAGCCACCACAACTTTTTCTTAAGCAGGGGGATAGATGGGAAGACTTAAGCTACGCTAGTGATCATTAGTACGCTTTAAAAGCACAGTGGCCTAAGATTGTTGCATACAACTACAGAAGAAAACAGTTACGCAGAAAAAACATACCCCTGCGTTTGCTGACAATTATCTGTGACATTCAGTAAGTAACCTCTTCTGTCTCCAGTTTTCTCATTAAAAAAAAAAAAGATGTTAGTATGTAAAAGAAAACCTCACAAGGTTTTGCAGAGTGAGAATGTTTGCAAAGAGCTTTTTTTGCATGGTGTCTGGCATATATAAAGCACTCAGCAATTACTTACAGTATCCCCACCCCCCAAATAACTGTGATATTCACTCGCGTATTGACCCACTTTCTCTACAAGAAAAGGATATTTTGTTAAATTGCAGAAAGCCAATTAGGATGATAGCACAACACAGGTCACCTATTAGAGTGCAGTCCATATTACTAAGAAAATTATCTTGCCGCTTTTTCATTGAGGTTGAAGAATGAGGGTCTGTTTTCCTTATCTCTTATTCCTATCCATTGGCTAGGGGAATTCTGTAAGCCCTTCTTTCCACCCCTCAACCCCCCACCCCCATTTATTAGACAGAACCAACTATTAGCCAGAAGCAATTGGATCTTGAGGAGAGAACCAGAATGGAAGGGGAGAAGAGCAAAGGAAAAGAGAGCAGGAGACAGGAATGATTTGGAACTCCCCTCATGTTGACCCAGTATGGACTAGCAAGTGATTTGAGGTTGTGTGTGTGTGTGTGTGTGTGTGTGTGTGTTGGGGGGGAGGGGGACTTTTATATAGATTTTGTATATATACTTGTTTAATAGTAAGGTTTTTTCTGGTTCTACCCATCACAAACCAGCAGTGGATATAGCTATAGTATATTTATTGAAGCAGTGGATTATTCTAAACATTTAAAATAAGCGTTACCATCAGAGTTCTGGTTTAAGTGTTCAGTGGAAGGAGAGTGGATATTGAAATCAGACATGGACTCAAATGTGTGCTTGCTATCACTCTTACTGTGAAGCTTCTGGAATCATGTTACTTCTCTGTGTCTCAGATTCTTCATCTTTATAGTCGGGCTAACTTCCACTTAGCTTAAGGTTATTATGAGTAGTTAAGAAGAATTAATATAAAGCTTCAAGGAAAGCATACATTAGGGGTTCTAGCTATTAAATCCCTTCTCGATACTTCACCATCCTGCACAACTACCCCCAAAAGAAAAATTTTTTTTAAATTTAAAAATTAGGATGAAGTAATTTAGTCACTGTATGTTATATTCAAAGTCATTTGATCAGTTTGCTCTTTTTAAGAATTTTATTCAGAATGCCTACGTGTACAAGTCAGCATAATTTTACAGGTTAGAAAAATTCAGTTCTTGTTGTCTCTGCAAACATTTATAATAGGTTAGGAATAATAGATTAGAAATGTAATACATTACAAAACAGTTGCCTATGACTATCTGTACATCTACTATGCACCTTAGGGAAAGGATTTGACAGTGTGCTGTACTTACACTGCAGATAACACACTTTTTATTCTATTATACAAAACTGACCAGTGGTAAGTGTCTGAATTTATAAATGGGCATTAAACAGGATATTTAACTTAGATGTATATTTAGCATGCTACAAAGTGAAAAAATTTTCAACTGAAGTTCTGTGGCTCATCAATTCAAATGTTTCATGGCATTTTTCTTTAAACAAACCAATATTTAGTAATACTAAAATAATTTTACATGATAAATGCAAAAAGATAAAATTTTCTAAACACTTTAGAAAGTATATTCACATTCATTTTGTCACGGGTTTCTTGTGGCTCTTCTAAATATGTTAATCATATTAAGGAGACACTGGTCCTATACAATTTTAACAGTCCATCTTCAATTAAAAACTGTAACCAAACAGTATGTTAAAGGGTAACAAAAAGTAACTTAAATATACTAAATTCACATATTATACAATGAAGTCAAATTACATAAAGCCAAATTACATAACAGTGGCAGGTTATACATTTTAAAGAATTTCTTTATCCATGTAGTCAAATGAGATAGAAGCTGAAATGTAAACTCAGTGATTTGTGCGATGTTACCCCTTACTGGTTCAAATTGGAAAATTTGGTATAAATGCTAATATTAGTATTTTATTTCTGTACATTTAACAATTCAAAATCTATAGCTTCACAGATGGCTCATCAATATTGCCAGCATCACTGTATATCAACCAAAAAAAAAAAAAAAACCCAAAATATATTCATTGCTCATTAGAAATGCCAAACACTGGAAAAAATGGAATTTTATACATTTGTTTTCTTAAATATTTGACTAAGATATTCTTCAAAAAGTTAAAATTGCCTTCCACAGAATTTTATGTGTAATATGGCACAAGTTGACACCCAAAACAGTGTGAATTCCATCAAAAAGGCACTGTTTACAATACTCAGAATAATGTGACAAATCTACTTCAATGATGTCTGAGAGTGAAGAATATCCTTGAAATAGTTAAATAGACAAACCCTTATAAAAGTACAGCATTACTGTTTAAATATACTATAGCTATATAAAAGGAAATAAAATGACAGAGAAATGACCCTTTATGGCAATTAAGCCTATAAACACTTAGAATCATATTGTAGTTCTGTAACACAAAAATAACAAAAAGTATTTTCTTAAAGGCACAAAAGCGTGAATACTAAATGAGTGTTGTATTTTACAAGGCCAACTTTTTCAATGGAATGGTGACAAAGATTACACTGTACCTTTATAAGTGATACAAAAAAGTACTGACAAGAAATACAAATGAAATATCTATTGCTGAAACTTATTTCACATGCCCTATTTATTATCTGTTCCTGGGCCAGCTACACCTCACTAAATGGTGGATAATTGAAGGCATATTACATTTAATAACTAAAACAAATGCACATGTCAATAATTATTACTCATCTAAATTTTCATATGAAAAAATAACATTTTTGATCAAATTAAAAAAAAGTGGTCATAAGATCTTAAATCCTAGAAACCATCATGAGGCTCTCAGACAAGTGGGAACTGTAAAACACAGTTTTTATGAATCCATGTTTGACGGAATAGTAATCTCAGGTAGGGAACATTCAAAGTCAAATACATATATGGCTACATACAAAGTTAATTATGTGTTTTAAAGGATTCACATACTAAGCCTAGTATAACCACCAATCTAAAAACTAAGCCACCAATTCCTGAGTTTTGTGTTCAGTTCACAGAGAGGAACTCATACAACTAAAAGCATAAGAAGACTATTAGATTAGATATATGCTTTCAGTGTATAAGAAACAGTCATGAGTAACCCTGCTCTTTTTCATGAAATAGTTTTTGACTCCTTGAGTAATAAGAACCCAAAACATCTGCTCTAAAAAGGAAAATAAAGACAATAACTACCTTCCCAGTCTTAGAAGATACTTATAGAAATAAAACACTATTTAGACCAAATGAAAAGAACATACAAGTGGGGAGGACTAAAACCCCAAAGGGGGGTTACCCAACACAAAATGTTAAGTTTTCAGGGTTTAATGATGAAATTATTTTTGTGATCAGCCAATCAACTTATTTATAAATACCAATTTAAACCATAAAAATGATAAAATTGTACAATATTTACAAAATATCATATCAATGAATAGGCAGTTGAGCATAACATTGGTAACAGAGAGTACAAAAATGATACTGACAAGTCTGAAATACAAACAAATGTCACCTATTCTAGTGTAGTCATATTATATCTATACTTATACCAGATATAGGTACATCTTATTTATATTTCAATTAAAAAAAGTGCTTTCACAGGTACATATGGAATACAGCATTATTTTGCCCAAACTACATGGCTCTTCTTAAAACCAAAGGCTGCTTAAGATAGCTAAATTG
Organism: Proteles cristata cristata; assembly: GCA_017311185.1. Lineage (NCBI taxonomy): Eukaryota > Metazoa > Chordata > Mammalia > Carnivora > Hyaenidae > Proteles > Proteles cristata. The sequence goes on from JAESUZ010000810.1 coordinate 455,448, forward strand.
GTAAGGGAGAAACAAAAGCAGGCTCTTTTATATCACTTTCAATTTTTGTAATTTAGCACTCATTCCTTGACTTTACATTTATCTTGGCATAAACAGTTGACTGTAATTTTGCTAGTGTTTCACAGTCTCTTAGTCAAAGGCAAATGTAGCCAGAATAACTATTCTGACTTTTCATTAATAACCTTTTGAAAGGTATACTTTCAGGATTCTAAGCTATATCTCAGGACAACATGTTCCTAAGCTTAGCTACATTTGCAGAAATTGCTTCTGAGGGCTATAAATATTTATGACAAGAAGTTAAAATATTAACCTGAAGAAAAATTAGGAAAACGTTTTCCTGAGCCTAAACAAAAAAAATCCGGAAGTGTCGTTTTGTCACAGAATGAAGTTACTGAGAACAGAGGAAGAGAATAAAGAATTTAACTTCAGAACTTGATGCTCTTCTTGGATACTCAACTTATTGCACATTTTAAAGAAACTAATTTTAATGTACACATAAATGCTACAACACCAAGTGTTTTTTCTTACTGCCTTTCTCTTATTTGGCTTTTGAAGTAAAATATTGGTTATAATTTTTTCTATTTATTCACTGAGTACACTAGGGTCTAAACAAAAGCTAAAATAAGCTTTTCATGGTGAAATTATCAGTATTTCATATGCCCTATAAACATCTCTAGAATTTGGCCTATGCTACTGGACCAATGGGGTTACAAGAAACAAAAATAAGAAAAAAGGACAGCAATCAATTTTGACCACATTTTTTAAAGCCAAATGATTCAGGTGGTATTATATAGGTATAAGAAAGATATAATCATTAGATCCAAATAGCTGCAAACCATTTTGTTATGTCGAATAACACATACACATATTTATACCTTTCTCTATAAATATTAAATTCTAGGGGTTAAAAAATTGTGTGTAAACTTTTGAAAAAGGAATTTGCCACCTTGTCTCTCTCAGTACACCAATTTTGACTACACCTTTTTCTTGATGTTTCTTAGAACACAATTGAGCTGGGTGCTGTGGAAATGGTTTTTTTTAACAGGATAGCATTTTGAACTATATATAATACGTCTATTATGCCATCATTTCACGTTCTGTAATTCCTTATTGATAAAAGTCTTGTGCCTGTTGTATGAAGAAAATAGATTGCTATATATATATATATAGTAAGATTGACAGCATTTTTGTTATGAATGTTAATGCTATGTCTCAGAACATACTATTGAATACAAAGACTATTGTCAGGTATACGTAAGACACAATTGTGTATACATGTGGACTTATAATACTCACATGTAAACACATTGTCACAAAAGCTAGAAATGTTCTGGCACTTAACACATAGCTCACTTTAATGACCAAGAGTTCTTATTTCAGGTTAAGGGGAAAAGGTATGAAAGGTCAATACCTCTACATTTATCTCTAAGATTTTTGTTTTAGAAATATTGTGATGTTTTAACAAAGATCAAACCAACTTGAATATTGGTCCCAGGCCAAATCTGATCATTCGAGTTCATTGATTCAACTGTAAGGAACTTCTACTTAAACATGAAGTTTATTATAACTTGAAGCAAAATCAGGAGGAAAATGATGAAGTAGTCCTTTTGCTGCAGAAAATAATCCGTGGCAGGTGTGCTTGAAACTAAATGATTTCGAAGAGCCATAATATTTCTACAAAAATAGGAAACAATAAATTTTTAAATTATTTGTCAAAAATGTTAGCTAGCACATAACTCACAATTTGATACATGAGACTTAATTAGTAAAGTCTTAGTGAAGAGAATACTTAATTACATTATCTAAAGTAACTCATTTAATCAATTACTACAACATAAACAGAAAGCTGATTATGTTATGTGAAGCCATTATTAGGTCTTATCTAAATCTACATTCTGCATTGTACCAAATACATTATTCAATGAAGTGCATCAAACAGAATTACTAAAGTTGGATGATATATAAATCTATCACTTTTCTCTGTTATCATAGTGGTTTTAAAACAAAAACTGTGCTTCTTAGTTGGCCTATTAACTTTGGGGAAGTTAGAAGCAGAGCTGGAGAAAAATTCTAAATTCTCCAGGAAAAAAAAATAATACAAAAGATTTCATGACATTCTTAATTTGAAAAATGCTATATAGGCATTTCATATACTAGTGAAAATAGAAAGTTAATTTAGTCATGAAATGAGCTTAAATTATCCTCATGCCATCCTAAACGTTTGGGCCAAAAAAAGAAAAAAGCTGATTTCATTCCCCCACCCTGACATCTATACTGGTATACCAGCATAGAGAAAGGAAGGAGGCAAATGAACAAGTAGGCTCATTAATTTATAAATATAATTAGACTAAGAAATAAGCATTTTATCTAAGGACTGATGACACCAAGATGCAGAAGACATGTTCCCTCCTCGAAAGGAGCTCATGGTCCGGTTGGGGGAGGGGGTGGTGGTGTGGTAAACAGACACACACAATAACTCTGTAATCCAATAAATGTTCAAAAGTAGTATGCATAGGGAACTGTACAAGGACAAGGGAGGGATTAATAACTCTACAGGGCAAGGTGAGTGATTAGAAATGTTACAAAATGGGTGGCATTTGAATTATATTCTGAAGGATAAACAGGGATTTTCTTGATGGGCAGGGTGGGAGGAAGAGCAATCTAAAAAGTGGATTCAGTGTGGGCAAAGCTCCAAAGATGAGACAGTACAGTATACTCTGGAGATGTAAGGAGTTTCACAGAACTGGAGCATGGGACAGGCATAGGGGAATAGCAGGAGATAAGGCTATAAATGAAAAAAAAGGAACTAAATGTAAGCTGTAGGATCATTAAGAACTGAGAAAATAATTTTTTTTTAAATCCTCTGATATAGCAATGGGAGGAAACCAATCTGTACTCCTACTAGCCTTAGCAATGGAGCTGGAAGGATCAGGAGTTCCCCTCCAAGGAACTTTTTTTTAATGTCCGTTTATTTATTTTTGAGAGAGAGCGGGACAGAGAGAGAGAGAGACTGAGAGAGGGATGCTCAAGCAGGCTCTGTGATGTCAGTACAGAGCCCAATGTGGGGCTCGATCTCATGAACTATGAGATCATAACTTGAGAAGAAATCAAGAGTCAAACGCTTAATCGACTGAGCCACCCCAGGTGCTCCCTTCAAGGAACCTTCCTAAGTGTTATTGACCTTTTGTTGCTGGATTGTGGGGAGGTGTGTGTGAGGAAGGGTCTGGGGCTACAAAAAGAACCCTCAAAGGTCTCAGGGTAGTAACTATTTACCCGCTGCTATGGACGCATTTCAATATTTCAATATGTGATGCACTCCAATTAAATATTAGTCATGTACAAAGGGACCGCAGAAGCCTTTGTTAGCTGACTTTCTCAGAAACCACCCCACTACCACCTCCAACCCACCTACATTTCTGGTATGCTACAGTGATAAGACAGAGATTCCACTTCTACAATCACAGAAGAGAAAAAAAAATACCACTCTCCCCATATATTTTAGTGGTGAAGGAATTTCTTAAGTTTCAGTCATCAGGCGACAAAAGCCAATTTATCTTATCTTAGCTCGATAATGTTATAAACATGTAAAGTTTGCATATGATTTCCTGCATAACAGGATTCTTAATTATTCCTCTAGACTTATCTAGCCATCGTCCATATATATTACCTTTTAATTTCTTCCTGTGTTTGTTTTATAGATTCGATGGAATTTTGAATGTCTCCCAGTTCTATCCCTTTCTTTCTTCTCGTATTTGGTTTTACTGATTGAGCTAAAAAGACATTTGGAATGAAGGTGATGAAGATAGCAAACATTGAATTATACGCAATTTACATTTCAGCTTAATGAGTCTTGTGTAAAAAAAATTTTCCTAGGCATTATTTTTATGGGTTAGAATGTAACATAATAATAGTAATACTTTGCATTTTTAAGAAAACATTTATTTATTTTTGAGAGAGAGAGAGACAGAGCATGAATTGAGGATGGGTGAGAGAGAGAGAGACAGAAACTGTAGTCGGCTCCAGGCACTGAGCGGTCAGCATAGAGCCCAACGAGGGGTTCAGACCTACAAGCCATGAGATTATGACCTGAGCCAAAGTCAGACACTTAACTGACTGAGCCACCCAGGCGCCCCAGTACTCTGCATTTTTAAAGTTTCAGTCATATCACTTCAAAACTAGAACACTACAGATTTAAAGTAACAAATTAGTTAAAAATTTTGATGGCATCAGTTTAATTTTTTAAACTAAATGAAACAGACAACAAACAGTTCCTTAAAAATACATATATTAATTTGGGGGAAGGTATTACTCTCCCGTCTCTTGTCCACTTACCTACCTCTGAAGTCAGCTTTTTGAGCCCCCTTTTTAATGTATTATTAATTATCTTTATTTCCCTGGTCACCCCAATTTTAAGCCTTTTCAGTTGGTTTTGCTACCTCTTCTACAAATTTTTACTGTCAACCAGTGAACTGTTTTTTTCCTTCAAACCTCTCATATCATTCCTTCCTTTCCATTTTTGTTCATTTTGTTTCTCATTTGTAAAATAGGGATAATAATACTACTACTCAAAGTCCACATGGTTGTGGTATGGTGAATAAAACATCTAGCTTGGCACACGTTAAGTACATATTAATTACAGGTAAATAGTACAGTGGATAAGAGAGTGAATTAAGGAGCCAAAATGTCTTACAGGATATGTGACCTTGAGCAGGCTAATCTGTATCTCAGTTTCCTTTTCTGTAAAATGGGAACAAAGCAGTATAACTAATACTCTCCCGCTAGCACATTGGTTCTCTGTGACTCCCACTTTTAAACTTTTATTCCCTTTTTACTCCAGTCTTGACCCTACCCACATTCCTCAAGCCTAGATTGCTGTAATCCATTAGAAATCCCAATAATTCATCAGGGTTCCTTTAAGAACTGCCCTCAAACTGAATTTTAAAGCATGGAACTGAGTTCAAAGCTCAAAAAATGATCCTGTGTTGAATCTAGGAAACCATCAACAATTTTTCAGACACTAACAAGACATAAGAGCTAGTATTACAGTGTGGTTCTTGATTTGCACGGTTTCCCTTGCCTTTCCCTTGTGGCGTGGTCTTGCAATTTATGTATAATCTAAAATAGCCTTTTTGGCACACCCTCTCTGTCCCCACCCGAACTCCTACAATATCTTGAGTTAATATGGAAAATGCTTTTCATACATTAAACACAATATAATAATATCCTTTTAAAAGTTTAGATGTTTCTAGTGAATAGTCTGCAGTAAATATTTTTACCTTCACTTCCAGATGAGTCTTGGATATCAGGTTCTGGGGAGGAATAGCCTTTCGCCACTTTCTTCTGTTGCCTGGTTGGCTTATGTTTCATTTTTGGGACGCTAACCTGAAGAAAAAGCCCATGCTATAATGTGAATTTGCAGTGCGTTTTGTAATTAAATACCAATGCTATAAACCTGTTAAAATCATCAGTTCCTGGGTACCATAAATATACTGAAATAAAAACAAAGAGGAGATAGCCTAATTAAAACTTAACAAATAAGAGGTGGTAACATTTATATAATCATTTCTTTTAATAGGAAACATTAATAACAGCAAAAATATTAAAAAATATACAGTGAAGAATTTCCCTTCATTCCTGACTCTAGCAACACAGTCTCTCTGCCACTAAATAGATGCTCCTATTAGTTTGTATATCCTTCAAAAGACAATTTTATGTACAAATAGGAATGTAGACCAGCTCCCCTCAACGCCTCTAACTGCACCGGTGAGTATCTTTTTCAGTCATACTTATCTTCTTCCCAACATGAGAAACATTCCCATTGAATGATGTTGAGTTTCCAATAAAATTCTTTATTTACTTTTAATAATATCTGGAAACTATAGAAACCATCTTATAATAAATAAAAATATTATTATTTTACAGAGCATGATTTAAACCTACAGAAAGCATTTTAATGCATGCACAAGGTTCAGAAGTATATCAAACGCTCAACTAGGACTAAATTTTTCTTAGAATAATATACTTTAGACTCTATCCTATTAATAGGCTTGCAATTTTGAAGGTCAATCCTAAGTTTAGTATATGTGCTGCCGAAGCGAGCACGGTCAATCCTAAATTTAAAAATTCAAGTTCAAGAGGAGAAACTACAATTAGAAGGGTAAGGTAATTTACATGCATAGAAAGAAAGGGAACCAGGCATCTTAAGTCTTTGACTCCATTCAGACCTGTTTACTATTCTAAATAGTAATTATCCTCAATTACCTACTCTTTTGCAAAATTTTATTCAACAGATTGAAATTAAAATAAACTTTCTATAATTTTATTATAGAGAATAAACAATGAACAGGTACGTTCTGGATTCAGCCTATATACTATGCCCTCTTATTTCAAGTCATAGAGACTGAACACTGTTACGTTAGAATCCAAATCCACCTTCTTAGAGTAGGTTCAAATTGGAGATCAATGAAGACTGGTGAAAAGAATTTAAAATGACAAAGGAAGTCAATAAGCTAGGTCTCAGTATGCAAAGATTTACTGTCATCAGCAAACTCTACTTTTAGAAGGAAATACAGAAGCCGTTTGTCTCTATCATGTTAGTGTTGTTTAAAGAAAGAAACACAATTTTAAAATGCTTTAAAATTTCTAAATTGTAATAACGTGTGTACAGATATATATATATATATATATATACATACATATATAAAATAAATTTGTCATCTTAGCCATTTTTAAGTGTACAATTCAGTAGTATTAAGTAGATTCACAATGTGCAAATATCACAGCTACTTCCACAAAACATTCTCATCATCCCAAAGATAAATTGTTAACAATTAAGCAACGACTTCCCATTCCCTCTTCCCCTCAGTCCCTAGTAACTTCTTTTTCACTTTAGTTAATGTATTTTTAAACTCAAAAGTTTGTTTGGTTCCTTTGTATAATTTCTCTTTGTTGATATTCTAATTTTGTCTATGTATCTTTTTCTTGATTTCCTGTTTCATTTAATTTTTTTTTTTTTTTCTGTTTCATTTAATGCTTTGGGCACATTTAAGACAACTGTTTTTGAAGTCCTTGTCTGTGAAGTCTGGTGTCTAGATTTCATCAGGGATAGTTTTTGTCAATTTATTTTGTTCCTTTTAATGGGTCATGCTTTCATGCTTCTTTCTGTGCCTTGTAATTCTTTATGGAAAACTGGACATCTGAGTGTGATAATATGGTAGCTCTGAAAATCAGATTCTCCACCTTCCCCAGGGTTTTTCTGGATTGATGAAACCTATAGTACTACTCCATTTGTTCACTGAAGTTCCTAAACTATTTTTGAGAAGACTACTATTGTTCGTGGTTACTGAAATTTCTGTTCCTTAGCTTGTGTTCGGCTAGCATTTTAACTGAAACTTCCCTAAACACCAGTAGCCAAAGAAATCAAAAGACGAAAACAAAAACAAAATACTCTCCCAGTCATGGGGCGCCTGGGTGGCTTAGTCGGTTAAGCGTCCGACTTTCGCTTGGGTCATGATCTCGCAGTTCGCGGGTTCGAGCCCCGCGTTGGGCTCTGTGCTGACTGCCAGCTCAGAGCCTGGAGCCTGTTTCAGTCTGTGACTCCCTCTCTCTCTGACCCTCCCCTGCTCACGCTGTCTCTCTCTCTCCTAAGAAATAAATAAAACATTAAAAAAAAAAAATACTCTCCCAGTCTTAGCAGACTATTTGGTGTAAGAGCACTTAGCCAGGCTTGTACGAGCCTAGGTGTTAGCTTGAGGTGAAAGCTTAGGGTTTTCACTGGTCTTTTCTGAGCATAAATAAGCCCCTTACTTTGGACATTTGCATGGTTTTCTAAAATCCCGGATGCCCTAGTTTTCCAAACAATCTCTCTCCAGCTTTTGTTTCTCAGCCTTACACAGTCTACTGTATTGTTTCAATGGGAATCTTTTGCCCCAGGTGTGTGCAGAATGTCAGTATGATTTCATAGCAGTTTCCAGAAATGCCTGCAGCCTTTCTGCTTGAGCTCGGAGTTAGTTATCAGCAAAAACAGCAATGCTTGCCCTGCAAGCATCCTTAAAGTAGCCCCTCGACAGGTTAAAATAGACACACACAATTTGTGAATAAGGTCTACTCTGTGCCCTCTGGAACTAGGCCTCACACTGAGAATGTGGGGACCCTTTAATACCACCAGTGCACCAGTGAGGAGCTGGGGCAAAGGCAAGTAGAAATGACTGCTTTGAAGTCACCTCCCTCTTGATTCAGCATGCACTTTTCTGCCGCAAACCTCTGACTATTTTCCATAGTTTTGGCAAATTTGGTTCTGACAACTTCTGCTTGCTTTTTTGTTTCTTTGAAGGAAAAAGAGCTCGGAGCTGCCTGTTCTACCATTTTGCTGACCCAACATTTTAAATTTTGAAGCCAGTTTTAAACATTGATTGCCAAAGATACTAAGGGTTTGAAAAGTTTATATGCCTGGCAGATCGTTGCTTTTTTATTACATACCATTGGAGTGCGATGTTTCACTTTGGTCTCGATAACACCATCTTTTTCAAACTGTATCATATCATTAAGTGGGTCCCATGGTCTAGTACTGCATAAATTAAAAAAAAAAAACACAACCAAAACATGTTTAATAACTAAACAAAAACACTGCAATACTTTTCCAAAAATGTTGTCTATAATTAGATCTTCATTAGTAATTACGAACCTAGCCATAAGATTAAGACTTGTCATATCCAATCTTCTGATCCTCAGCTTATTTTATAAGGCCACTGTCATGGCATCAAATTTACAATCAATGGAACATCAAGTTTAAAATCTCCTGCTAATTTATATATATGGCTTAATAAAAAAATACTCCAACTAACAGTAAAAATTCTAGAAATAAAGGCAAAAACAATGCTCATATACTGTCTTTTATATTCTCTTTTTAATTACTTACTCTGCAAACTTGTAATGCCATTCTCCTGTGAGTGGATCAAGCTCAAATAACTTGCATGCCCACTCTTCACCTTTTGTTTTCCGATCTCTGGCAGCTTGTCTTTGAGCTTCTTCTAAAACATACTTCTCTTGAGTAGCTTCTGTTTGGTCTTTGGCATTTATGGCTCGAGTTACCCGCTGCCAGAGTCTAATACATGTGCAAAAATAGCATTAAAAAAGCAAGAGAAAATCAAATCTACATAGAATAAACTTGAATCTCCTTGAGAGAAAATGATGCCAATGTGGGCTTTGGTTTTGACAAAGCTTATGCTCATAGGCTCAGAAATGAGTCACATATAAAAAGTGGTGTCTTGAGTACAAATACACAGTGGAACTAACTTTCGTATTGCCAAGGAAAAGTTTACCTGGCTTCTTAAACATATGGCAATGAATGGCACTGACTCAAGATGAGAAGAATGTAATGAAGGCTCAAGAGTCTACATTATTAAGTTCTCTGGATGATTCTTAAACACACTGTTTAAGATCCATTAGCCTTAAAGATCCAACACTGTAATGCCATGCTTTTCAACCCTGGATCCAGGAATTATCAGAGAACTTTAAAATCAGAATCTTGGAAGTAGGCCCAAGTACTAGTTTTTTAAATGTTTGCTGGGTGATTTTAATGTGTAGCCAGTGTTGAGAACCAATGACTTAACAGAAAATGTTGTGGTAAAATCTTTTCCCCTACTAAAGTTTTTTTTATCAGACAAATAAAACTATAATATCTATATTCCTCTATCTGTGAAGATAGCATGTTGTGACTGAAAGAACACAAGTTTTGAAATCACACAGACTTGGGTTGAATCCTTTGTCACTTCTTGGAGCGTGAACTAAAAGTTACTTATCCTAAGATTCGTTTCCTCATCTTTTAAATATGTTAAATTATATTCACACCTCAAAAACTGTTGTATGCTTTGGCAAAGCTTCACCCTGGAGAGAGGGCATCATGTGGTTATAGCTGAAACCATTTTTAGAACTGCTGCATACATATTCTTCCATTTTTGACGGCCCCAATTTTGAGTGCAAAAGAAAAGTACACAGGCTCGAATCTTCATGACGGACAATGATATGCATGTGAGAACACATAGTGAATACTACACTGTTTAATGTGTACATAGTACCTGCTAGAGTGTCTTTTACACAGAATCCTTCTAATACAAAGAAATGTAATAATAAAACTGGGCAATATTCATATAATATTTTGGTTCAAAAGTATAAGAGATCCAGCAAGAGTTTCATGACTTAAGAACAGAAACTATGTCTTTAATTATTACCCAACTAATGGTAAGTCCTCTAGAAGCCTGCATATCTAGTGACACAGTTCGTATATTTTGAAAATCAAGAATAATTAGTCTCATAATTTTATACAAAAATAAGTTTCTGTTTTTTTAATAGGCCCTGGAGCAGGTAAGAAGAAAAAGAAAAAAATGGGAAGTTTTAGTTTAGAGCTGCAGAAAACCAGTAAGATTTTTTAACCAGTATGATTTGCATATTTATTTGACAATCACATATACAAAACAAACAAATGAACACGAACTGTCACATCCCACAAATGTTAAACTATTTTGCTGAATTAAAATGTGACTGAAAAGTGACAGAGAGGAAAGCGGCCACACTATTGAGGGATTAAAACATATTCTTGGATGTTCACGAAGTCAGCTGAAAAATGGCATACTTACTTCTCTGATTCAAAATCTCCCTGCTCTTCAAATTTTACAGTGTGCCTTATTAATCGCCACTGCTTAATGTCTGGTGTTGGATTCCAGAAAACCTCTGAATTATCAGTCTTTTTGTCATTAATAAAAACTTCACTATCCTATATTTAAAGAAATTAAAAATTAACACAGAGAACTGTCCTTACTTAAAAGAGATTATTCAGTACAGTAACATAATAATACTTTCTTCCTGTACGTAACCCCACAGTTAAACACATTTCTAAAACAAATACAACTAGCACTTTTCTAAAAGCTCCAAATCTCTTGTCATTTTATAAAACCATTAAGTATATACTTCTAGTCATTTAAAAATTTTGGTTGAACACACAAAAAAGTTAATGAGATTTCACAAGTTTTACTTAATGAACACATTTCCAACAATTACTTGCAAAACCTTGACGATGATTTCTGAATTGTCAAAGAGGAGCACAGTGCCTGCTACAACTATACTGAGATGCTGCTGACTACCTACGTACTCAACATAAACCTCCAAGAGCCTTTCTTAGCATTAAAAATTTGAGTACAATCTTAGGAATTTCATTTTTTTAACAAAAAGATGGTTTAACTTTTTTCCAAATTTTCCAAATTTATTCCAGAAATAAATTTTTAAAATTTCAGAGCATATGCGGCCTCTTGCTTAAGTCTCCAGATGCAGTTTCACTTTCTCATCACATTTCTCATCATTTTCTAATTAAAAGGCAGGAAACAGCATATACTCAGTGTTCAGAGTGACAGTGCACCAGGACAGTTCCATGATGTATCCTTGTTCACTTAAGCTCCTCTTAACAAAATTAGATAAGAGTGAATTTAGGTCAGCAGAGAAATAAATAAAAGCCGTTGCTTTCAAATACCACTATACCCTTTCCATGTTCCCGAAAAGGAAATGTAATTCTAACTGGAAATGCCTCTCATCTAGATGAGCGACAGGACACTACCCTGAGTAGAAGCAGAGCCCTGGAGCCAGAGTGCACAGGCTAGAATTCTTGTTCCCTCACTCTGAGCAAATTGTTTAAAGTCTCTGTGCCTCAGTGTCCCCCTCTGTAATACAGAGACAGTTAACAGTACCCACCTCATAACGGTTATCCAGTATTAAATGAGTTAATGTGAGTAACATTTTTAAACAATGCAGTATATGCTAAATGATAAGTATTTGCTATTTTTATTGAATTAAAGTTTTGGAAAGGTGAAGTATTAAAGACACTAAATATTCTTGATAACAGATCAATGCCAAAATATTTGTTAAGCTGAAGCTCATACTGAATAGTGATGGAATGGAATAAGTGAACTTATAAAATGTGATTCTTAATTTTTTTCACAGAATAAAATTCTTTTTGTCAAAGCTAAAATAGAAAAACACTTACCCAATGGCCTTCCAAAGTAGCTAGAACTTCTTTTCCCAGTTTAAGTTTCCCTGATATTTGATTAACACAGTCACTACTACCGAGAAATGGCTTTTAAAAGAGAAAATGTTATAGAAAGAGTTTACTTTTATCTTATATTTACATATAATGTAGACAAAAAAGAGGGAAAGAAGTAATTATGTAGTTACAGTGTTACTAAAGGCACCAAGGGTGAAATGCTGACTCATATTTTGGTCAGAAATGTTCAATGAAAAGAAATCGGAATTTGTTGCTGTGGAAAAAATAGGTAAAAATAAAGAGACTGTGTGAAATCCAAATAAATTGTTGATGTTGAGAAAGATCACAAATGATAACTCATGTTCTCTGCTCTCTCCTGACTCAACTGTCACTGCTGCAGTAAATTTAAGCAGTAACAATTCAGTAGACTTAAGGAATTTAACCCATCTATTAGAAGAAATAATACCCCTTCCTTCAAAAATAAACAGTAAAACAATACTTAACCAAAAAATCCTCCAAAATTAAATTAGAAGGAATATACTTTGAGTTACTACTACATTGCCTTACTGAAGTTGCTCATCAGTGACACAATTTAGATGTTCCAATCTAACCCTTAAAGGTATCAAAAATTACTTAAGACATCTTTAGTCATGATTTTTCAAGTATCACTATCACCATACAAACAAAACATTTGCTAAGATTAAAAAAAACAACAACAAAGTGCACTGCACCAAATACTTAAAAGAGATACTTTAATAAAGAGCAAAGTTGCTGATCAGCTGGATATCAACATAGGAGAAATTTAATAATATTAAACAGTTCATAGAAATATTTTTCCTTGAATATAATATATTGTCCTATACCAATATCTGCTACAGTGAAAAGGTCTTAAACTTCCCTTTCACTCAGAGGCAGACAGAATTTTCAAGGATGGCCATCTTCCCATTGAGAAGTGGGGTCTATATCTCTTCGCCTTGAATTTTTTTTAAGTTTATTTATTTTGAGAAAGAAAGTGCAAGTGGGGAAGGATCAGAGAGAGACTCCCAAGTGGGCTTTGTGCTGTCAGCAGAGAGCCTGACATGGGGCTCAAAATCGTGAACTATGAGATCATGACCTGAGCTAAAGTTGGATGCTTAACCAAATAAGCCATCCAGGTGCCCTTTCCCCTTTAATTTGAGTGGGCTTATAACTCTTCAACTAATAGAAAATGGTGGAAGTGATGTCATTGGACTTCTGAGACCAGGTCATGGATGGCAATGCAGCTTCCACTGTGGTCACAAGAACACTTGCACTTGGAACGCTGAGCCACCAAGTAAGAAGTCTGACTACCTGGAAGCCACTATGCTGTGAGGAAGCCAAGCAACAGGGAAAGGCCACACATACGAGGTGCTCAGATCAGCAGTCACAGTCTTTTAGCTGTCCCAAACCCAGGCACCAGACAAGGAAGTGATGAGCCTTCAGATTATTCTGGCCCCAGTTGCTGAGTCACTCACAACCTGCAAGTCTTCCCAACTGAGGCTCCAAACGTTATACGGCAGAGATAAGCCATCCCCAATATACTCTGTCCAAATTATAGTGCCCCTGTATTTCAGAACAAGGTGTTTTTAAGGCTGTGAATTTTTGAGTAAATTGTTAGGCAAAAATAGTATTTAATACAATTAGGGTACACAACTATAGCTCAAGCCGATACATGCTTTTTGTTATTTTTTTAAGTAATGTTTTAATATACTGAGAAATTTCTATCCATTTAGTTTATATATCTCATTTGCTATATTATACCAACAGTTTAATTTATTAAAATTAAAAATAAAAAATGATGGCTTTGCGTTGATTTGGATCTGCCAAGGCTGCCCATTGATGAATTCTGTGTTCTTATATTTATATTTTAAATAAGGAACTAAACTGAGCTCTTTGTTCAATATTTATAACACAGATCTTCTTTAATTGGGTGATTAGCTCTACTATCTCTACTAACCTTTAGTTTGAATTCAAGAACTGCACTGTATCCAGTTTTCTGACATGTAATATTGACTATTCCACCAAGTTCCAGTGTCATTGTGCCATAAAGAATTCCTAAGGGAAAAAACAAAACAATTTTGACAAAAGGTTGAAGAAAGAGAGACACTGGCTAGTAATAAGCAGAACTTTATAATCTAATCTCCTTCTAGGAGAAACTAATAATTCAAGAGCATTCTGTCCCACCTATTAACAATCAGTAACATACACATAAAGTTGTTTCTGTAAGACTTAAATAGATTAACAGAGGATACAATTATTTGCAGATTCCATTCCATTTGTAGATCTAATTATTTGAGAATTCACATTCTTACTAAAATATGTTAGCAATCCCCAAATAAATATCTACAGCACTTCTGTAGTCATTCATGAACATGCACAGAGTGGTGAAAAATTTGAGTTGTTCAATGTGCAAACTGTCAGCTGAGACTGAACAAGGTAACACTGCCTTCTGGTTTCACCTATCATTTGTTAAACAAGTGCCTTTTTTGCAGTATATTTAAGTGCCAAATTTTTCACATTTTGGTGGTTTTTGTTGGGGATTTTGTTGTTTAAAAATGATCCCCCCCCCGCCAAGTGTAGTGCTAAAGTACTGGGTAGCATTCCTAAGTACAGAAAGCTGTAATGTATCTTATGGAGAAAGTGTACGTTAAATCTTGACTCAAGCATGAGTTATAGTGCTGTTGGCTGTTAGTTCAATGTTAATGAATCAATAATATATAATAAGGATCTTTGAATAGGAGCAAGGTTATGTACTGACCGGTCGATGAAAATGTGACAAGAGGCTCACAGGAACCTAACCTTGTGCTTCCCCTAGGAGCAATGGTTTAGTACTCATTAAAAGAGTGTTTGTGGTGACTTCATGGAACATAGCTACTACAAATAACATGAGATTAACTGTATAAATAAGACAAACATATAAAAAAATTCCCTCAAAATAGGTTCTGTGGTTAAAAGTTCAGAAAATTCAATTTAACTTTGTTAAAGTTTAACTGTGTGTGTGTGTGTGTGTGTTGTATGAAACTGTTAAAGTTGCCTTTAATATGCAAATGTACAATGTTAATTTCCAAGAGGGGACCAGACAATGCAATGTTTCTCATACTTCTTTGGCTATGGAACTCATCTTGTAAATCAATTTGTGAGATTAATGATTTGGGGAACACATCTTAGAAAATACACAAGGATGGAAAGCAATCATTATTTCCTATGTTCATTCACAAAGAGGTTATTATAATCTCTTTTTTTCATGCAAAAAACCCCACACTGGCATTGAGTATCTATATAAAATATCATTTTCTTTATTCTACATGATATAAAATTAAAAAATGTATTTATCAATTCCGTTCATAATTTCAGATATTTCACATCATATCTATTTCAAGAACCATACATGAAGCTCTAAGAATTATCCAGCCCGAGGTCACAAGGTGGCCACTCTTGTACTTCATACAAGGTAGGTCCATGTTCCAGTCGACAGGAGTCAACAAGTCTAGAGTTCAGTCTTAGCATTTTTACTAAGTAGCTGATTTAGTTTAGGTAAGGTGCTTAAAACTCTCAGTTTTTGCTTCTATGAAATGAGGCCACATTAAATAATTTCCATGTTTACATGAATCAGTTCCTAAAAGAGGATAATTACCCAAAAACATTATTTTTAAAAAATGGGCTGGAGAGGAATATACAGATAATGACCATGCTGATGCCCTAGAGTATAGTAGTGCAGGTCACAGAGATCTGGACTCTGCAACATCTGAGCTATGTGATCTCTGGCAAATTAACCTATGTGTGTGCCTCATTTTCCACATCCATAGCACAGAGACAAAATTATCTGCTTTATAGGGCTGCTGGAATGATTAAATGAGTTTATCAATGTAAATGCACAGAATGGTTGGGTGCCTGACCTGTTGTAAATGATAGTTTAGTATCTTTATCTTAATATCTTTAATAATGGGGAAAAAGTATAATACATTAGTTTTTAAGAAATTGCCAAATGAGAATAAGAAATATTTTTAAAGAATTTAGTACACCAAAAAGTAGGAAATTAAAATTTTAAAAGGTGTGATGGTATAAGAAAATCAAAATCACTTTTTAAGATTTTGAAATAATGGGAGGTTTCATCGATCTTAAAACCTTCACATTAGGCAAATGAAATTCCACATTATTATAAATCAGACTCTTCCAACTGTGTCATAAAAAGTCTGATGTGGGTGAATTAATTCACCACAGAAATATTCATCAGATGATAGCAATAATCTTCAATATCTATAAACCAAGGATGCTTTCAAATAAAAGGCTGACTCCATCAATCATAAAACAACAAATTACAGCCATATACATTTACTTAAAAAGGTTTAAGGAATATCTAAGTCATGTATGGGAAATACTTACCTTTACAATGAGCATATGGCATTGTCATGACATAATCTTCGCCTCTATTCAAGAAAGTTAATCGTGCTTCTCCTTCCAATATTGCAGATAATGAGTTTCCTAAAATAAATATTTATTAAATTACACAAAACCAATGCAACCAATTCAAAATTCACAAAATACATTTAGGACACCCTTCACAGATTTACAGTGAAATGTCTTAACAATGTCTCAATCTCAATGTGCCCAAATATATATTTGTTATCTCATATCCAAAACATATGTGACCCATATTCCCGGTCTTACAAAATGAGTTCGTTAAAAAGGTACAGTTATGTGCTTGTTGTATTATTTTAGATGAGGCTCTTAAAAATCTTAAAAATGTGGGGCATGCAATAAAACACTGCTTTATGGTATGGCTTAAGAGTATATCTAATGTTTGAATAAAAACATTATTTCTTATCTGTAAGTTACATAGTTAAGTCCCAAGCTTGAAGTACTAAAGACTGACATACTACTACTAAATTAGGAAAAGAAAACATAAGCACAATCCTTCAAAATGCAATTGATGATAAAATTTCACGGTATTTTCTTCTAGCTTTTCTCCCAAGTGTATTTTTCTTTTCCCCATCATCAGTTTTAGTGAGGTACAATTTACATACATTAGGTGACCCACTTTAAGTGTGTATTTTGACAGTCTTCGCAACTGTATATCATGTAACCATCACCATCACAATCAAGATATGGAAATTTTGCATTACCACAAAAAAGTTCTCCTTTGCTTCTTGGCAGTCAATCCCTTCCTACAGCCCCAGGAAAACACTGGTCTGTTTTTTACCACTGTAATTTTACCTATTCTAGAATTTATACAGATGGCATCATAAAATATATAGTTTATTGTGTTTGATTTCTTTTACTTAGCAAAATGTTTTTCAGATTCATCCATGCTGTTCTATCAGCATTTCATAACAGTTTTAATCCTCTTTAATTTGCTCAGCAATGCTTTTTAGTTTTTCAGTGTATAAGTCTTACACACCTTTTATTCTTAAATATTTTATTTTTCACATACTAATATAATTGGAGCTGTTTTTTAAATTTCATTCTGCAAGTGTTCATTATTAGTATACAGGAGTACAACTGCCTTTTGTATTTTGGCCTCGTATCCAGCAACCTTACTAAATTCATTTATTAGTTCTAGTGGTTTTTTATATATTCTTGAGAATTTCTTATATAGACTAGGTATGCATATGGTTTTTTAACTTCCTTCTTTCTAATCTGTATGCTTTCCCTTTAACTTGCCTACTGCACTGGCTACAACTTCTAATACAACTTTGTAAAGAAGTAGTGAGAGTCAGCATCTTTGTTCCTGATCTTAAGTAAAAATTACTTAATTTTCACCTTACAAATATGAAGCTGGCTATTATTTTTCAGATACCTTTAATCTAGTCCTACTTTGTTAAGAGTTTTTACTATGACTGGGTGTTGAAATCTGTCAAATACGTTTTCTGCCTTTATTAAAATATGGTTTTCTTTTATTCCATTAACATGAACTACACCGATTCTCAATGATATACCAACCTTGTGTCCTCAAGATAAACTTCACTTGATAATCTGATCACGATCTATATCCTTTTAATATATCCTTTTATGTATATACTACTCTTTATATATATATATTGATTTGTTACTAATTTGGCAAGGATTTTTTTTTTTAAATGTTTTTTATTTATTTCTAGGAGAGAGAGAGAGAGAGAGAGAGAGACAGCGTGAGCAGGGAGGGTCAGAGAGAGAGGGGGTCACAGACTGAAACAGGCTCCAGGCTCTGAGCTGGTAGTCAGCACAGAGCCCGACGCGGGGCTCGAACCCATGAACCACGAGATCATGACCTAAGTGAAAGTCGGACGCTTAACCGACTAAGCCACCCAGGCGCCCCATATTTGGCAAGGATTTTTGCATGTACTATATATTCATGAGAGATAATGATACGTACTTTTTCTATAATGTCTGGTTTTGGGATTAGGGTATGTAGGCGTCATAAAATGAGCTGAGAAATATTTCCTCTTATTTTCTGTAAAAAGTTGTATAAAATTGGAGATTTTTTGGTATTATTTCTTCTTCATTAAAAAATTAATGTTTACTTTTTATTTTTTCTTTAAAAATTTTTTTAACATTTAGTTATTTTTGAGATACAGAGAGGGCATCAGTGGGGGAGAGGGAGACACAGAATCTGAAGCAGGCTCCAGGCTCCGAGCTGTCAGCACAGTCTGATGGCAGGGCTTGAACCCATGAACTGTGAGCTCATGACTTGAGCTAAAGTTGGACCCTCAACCGACTGAGCCACCCAGGTACCCTGGTATTATTTCTTCCTGAAATGTTTAGAAGAACTGAAGACATCTAGAACTGGAATATATCTCTGAAGGAAGATTTTAGATTACTAATTCAATTTCTTTCCCTGATTTAAGGCCATTAAAATTTTATGCTCTTCTTGGGTCAGTTTTGGTAAATTTTGTTTTCTCAGGGATTTTCCCATTTCATCTGAGCTGTCAAATTTATTGCTCATATTTCCTTATCATTCTCTCAGTATCTGTAGGATCAGCAGTGATTGTGATCATTTAGTACTGATTTGCACTTTTTTTGATCAGTCTACAATCAACTCTTATATTTTCTGATTTTCTGTATTGTTTGTCCACTTTCTACACTGATGTCTGCTCGTCATGATTTCCTTTTTTCTGCTTATTTTGAATTTAATTAGCTCTTTTTCTTTTGAAACCTTTTTTTAAAAAAATTTTTAATGTTTTATTTATTTCTGAGAGAGAGAGAGACAGACAGACACAGAGACAGAGACAGCATGAGCAGGGGAGGGTCAGAGAGAGAGGGAGACACAGAATCTGAAACAGGCTCCAGGCTCTGAGCTGGCTGTCAGCACAGAGCCCGACGCAGGGCTCGAACCCACAAACCGTGAGATCATGACCTGAGCCAAAGTCGGACGCTTAACCGACTGAGCCACCCGGGCGCCCCTAATTAGCTCTTTTTCTAATTTCATAGGGTAAGAAGTTAGATAACTGATTTAGATCTTTTTTCTTTTCTAACTTAAAGTTATAAATTCCCCTCTAAACACTACCTTTGCCATAATTTTGGCATGTTGCATTTTTATGATCATTTAGTTTAAAATATTTGCTAATTTCTCTTACGATTTCTTCTTTGATACAAGGATTGTAGAAGTGTGTTGTTGAATTTCTAAATGTTTGGAGTTTGATATCTTATTATTCATTTCTAATTCTATTTTCTTGAGGTTGTAAAACATGCTCTATATGTAGTCTGTCTTTTAAAATTTATGGAAAGTTATTTTATCATCAAATGTGATCATTATCAGTGAAAGCACCATATATATACTTAAAAATAATGTGTATTGTCATTGATGTGTAAATATCAATTAGGGTAGGGTGGTTGATAGTGTTCTTCAGGTCTTATGTGTCTTTGCTTATATTTTATCTAGTTGTCTCATCATTTGCTGAGGAGAGTGTTCATATAAAACAATGATTCTAGAATTGTCTATTTGTCCCCTTAATTCTATTTTTGCTTCATGTATTTTGAAGGTCTGTGATTAGGCATACAGTTATTATTATGGTGATATATTAAGCCTTTTATCTTTATAAAATGCTCTTTATCTGTTAATACTTTGTCTTAAAATTTATTAATATGGCCACTCAATTGTACTTAATGCTTGCATAATATACCTTTAATTTTTCATTAACTACAAAATGTCAAGAAAGAGACTACATGTTAAAAGGCATATACTCTGTCCAGATGTCTTTAAATTTAGCTTAATTTAGACTAAAAAAAATGAACTAATATTCCTCACCTAGCAATTTCTATACAAACAATTCAATAACCAACGGAAGGAGGACGTTATCAAAAAAGTGATCCTACAAGGCCTGAATTCAGTAAATTCTTTCAAAATGTAAAGTAAAAGCTCTGATATACAAAAATTGTAATATAACATAGAAAAAAGAAGGCTAACTACTGAAGTAATCCCAGAAAGTGAGCGATGCACTTGGTACTCATTAAAATTCTCCAAGAGCAGAACACATACTCATGAGTCATTTATGTTATAGTCAGAGGAGGGGCATGGAGGGATGAGAGCTAAAGTGGTAAGAGAACAACCAAAATATAGAAGAAAAAAAAATCAGCTTCTAAAACAAGAAAAATGTAAAACTAGGCAGAAAAACAAAATCAAACCCCAAAACAAACATCAGAAGACAGAAAAGATACCTTGAAGAAAAATAAAAGCATAAACTATATTCTTTTATCAAAAACTATTGTTAGATTTCCCTGTTACAGTCCCACCTATGGTTCTCCACTCTGTCAAGTAACTAGACCCCTGGTTTCTGTTGACATATTTTCCCAATTTTACCATACTTTTTTTTCTCAGATTTAAAATTCTTCATTTAATTGATTTTTTCTGTTTAAAAATTAATTTTAAAAAACAAAAGTATTTAAGGTTAAATACTTTCTACTAGTGTACAGCTTTGGTCACTTGCCTGTTTGAATTGTCATAGTTTTTAGATTATAGTTTCCTATAATAACCATATTTCACTATTTTCCCTTGTACTAACAAAAGTTTTTATTAGTGTGTTATTTGGCCCAAGATTGATTATCATTACTGACTGACCCTGGACCAAGTATTCTAACTGTACTTGTATTCTTTCTCTCTTTAATCAAAGACTAAATAGAATGACCAACTCCTCAGGTACAATGAGACAGAACAAAAAACTTCAGTGGGACTAAAGGCACAAAAGTACATTATGCACTAAAATGGCTAAGAGTGGTTAATCATTCTGTCTTTTGATAAATGGTGTTTGTGATGAATTTATATGCGATGAATACTTACACAAAATGCATCCTATTTATGAATCATACTTATGAATGGGCAAAGAAAAACACTATAAAGGAAAGGCCATTTTCCAAGTAAAGATGATACTGAAAATAACATAAATTCCTTGCTGAAAACAGCCCAAGACACTGTCTATAGAAAAGCTCACCAGGAAATAACCACCTTCCAGAAAAAAGGTGCAGGCTGAGACAAGGGGAAACTCACCATAGAACTTGGACTTGGCGAGGATACTACCACTAAGGCAAAATCCATCCTTTCGGTTACTAACATAAAAGGCAGATATTGGTGGATGATGGGACACCTATTGAACACAGAAAAAAAAGTAAAATATAACAACATAAGTGCATTATTGTGCTATTATCAAAGTTCAAGTCTTAACAGTATACTGTAATAATTAATTAGAAATGTTTGGTAAATGGTAAAATTAAACATTGATTGTAGTAACCAGCCTCCAAGATATCTCCCAAGGAAACCACCTTCTGGTATTCACACCGTTAGATAGGCTCCTCTTACAGTGTACCAAAGTAATTTTGTATAAAAGTGACAGTATGTCACTTCTGAAATTAAGTTATGATGTACCATCCATTTTGGTGTCTGTCTCTCAGATCATTAACTCTGAGCAGCCAGCTTCCATGTTGTGAACAACCCTATGGAGAAGCCCATATGGAGGAGAACTCAGTGTTCCTGTCAAAAGCCATGTGATGAGCTTGGAAGTGATACCCTTCAGCCCAGCTAAGTCTTCAGATGATTGCAAAGCTGGCTGACATCTGGACTGCACACTCATGAGAGACCATGAGCCAGAACCACCCAGCTAAGCAGCTCTCAGATTGCTACACCTCACTGTAGGAGCTAATAAATGTTTGATTTGAGCCATTAAGTTTTGGCAGTCATTTATTTATATAGCAATGGATAGCTAATACAGCAGCCATTCTTTGTAAGGATTACCAAATAGGCTGTAGGAAACAAAACTGACAAATGTTACTTTAGTAATCTATATTTTCAAACTATATACACATTATGTTTTCTGAATCAGAGCTAAAATCAAACTCAAGCTTCTCAATTTAGCAAGGAATTATAATGAACTAAAATGCAAGGTGGTATAATCAATAATTAAAAAAAATGAATATACAGATAAGTGGTTTCAATTCAAGAGCTATATCAAAATCTCTAAGGAAGAGGATGGTTTTTCAGAGGACATACAGTCTCCTTACCCTTCTTAAACTGCACATGAGAATTAGCATAGTAAGGGGTCATTGTTATTGAGAAATAATGTCATATTCCTCAGGACCAGGGAGTTAAGGGAAGGATGGGAGAAAGATTAAGAATCATGAATAAGATGTATATATGTCTAAATTAATGAAAGATTAAAACCAAGAAAAAATTTTAAAGATCTTTTATTTTTAAGCAATCTTTACCCTCAACGTGAAGCTTGAACTCACAACCCTGTGATCAAGAGTTGCATGCTTTATGGACACAGCCAGCCAGGAGCCCCAAAACTAAGAAATATTTTTGATTGCCTCATATGTGTACAATGAAAAGAAAGGTTTGTAGGGAGGACATTCCTTCAAGGAGCTGACAATTTGATTAGGGAAATAAATAATTCTGTAAGAAGTTAATGTAAGTGTTAAAATAGAAGCTTAATGGGTAATCACAAAAAATAATACAGAAGGGAGAAATCAGTGGGAGCTGCAGTTGCTTGGATCATGAAAGAGGGGCAAGTTAGGGTTGGTTTACTTTTTTTTTTATGTAAAAAATTTTTTTAATGTTTTCTGTTTATTTTTGACAGACACAGAGGGACAAGCATGAGCAGGGGAGGGTCAGAGAGAGAGGGAGACACAGAATCTAAAGACAGGCTCCAGGCTCTGAGCTAGCTGTTAGCACAGAGCCCAACATGGGGCTTGAACCCACGAACCATGAGATCGTGACCTGAGCTACAGTCGGACACTTAACGGAGTGAGCCACCCAGGCTCCCCGGTTAGGGATGGTTTAGATGGAGAATAGCTGAGAAGAAATACTGGGATGAGAGAATTAAATTTAAAAACAATGAGGCAAAAAAGTGCAAAATCAGGTTACCTAATTGTGAATGCAGACAGGTCTGACTACTGTAGAAGGTTCAGAAAGGCATCAGATTTGAGATTTAGAAAGATAAGGAAGACCTTGAATGCCAGACCAACAGGTGTAAATCTGATTTAGGAACTAGGAAACCACTGAATAATTTTTAAAGGAAACAAAATCAGGGTTGGGGGAGGCTCAGGAAAAATAAAGATTTATTTTTGGTTACAGGATTCCATGACTGTAATAGTAATACCTGTAAGTATGGTATTTAATCATACTGAGTACTAAAAGATTAAGTGCTTACCAAATGTTCACTAATAAGAAAGGTTAATAATCGACAGTGAGTTTACTGAGTTAATAGTTTTTAAATATTTTATTTATTTCTAGGAGAGAGAGAGAGAGAGCAGGGGAGGGTCAGAGAGAGAGGGAGTCACAGACTCCGAAACAGGCTCCAGGCTCTGAACTGGCAGTCAGCACAGAGCCCGACACGGGGCTTGAACCCACGAACCACGAGATCATGACCTAAGCGAAAGTCGGATGCTTAACCGACTAAGCCACCCAGGCGCCCAACTGAGTTAATATTTTTTATTAAGATATTCCAATAACTTCGGAAACAGTTTTGTTTCTGTAACATGCATTTCTAATACCTGTTCAGCAATATAAAAAGTTTTGCTGTTTGTTCTGGGATGAATCCATAAACAACGGAAAGTCTCACCAAGTATAGGATTGTAAGGTTTCTTCAGTCCCTAGGAAAAAAATATACGAGTTTCAAAATACAAATCTGGAGGATGCCCCCTTCCTCCCAGTCAAAATGGGTTTAACTCTCTCATCCTTATAAAACTTCACAGTAGAGATGGGAAATAAAATGAAATGACTTTAATCATAATGCAGGTCTAAACAATTAAGTATTTTGCAATTTTGCTAACTCAGAGGCCCTGTAATGCTTTTCAATAAAGATAGCAAAAAAAATAAAGAACTCATATAAACTTAAAAAAGTTAAAATATAAACATTACCTTTGGCTTTTTATAGAATCCTGACAAATACCATTTCACAACTTTCTTCAAACGGAAATAAGGATTTTCTTCAAGAGCAGCCCTAAAAACACAAAATGGTATAAACAAAACTTTTACAGACTATATCACAAATTCTCCCTCATATTTTTCTTTAAAAAAAATTTTTTTAATGTTTTATTTATTTCTGAGAGAGAGACAGCATGAACAGGGGAGGGTCAGAGAGAGAGGGAGATACAGAATCTGAAACAAGCTCCAGGCTCTAAGCTGGCTGTTAGCACAGAGCCCGAAGTGGGGCTCGAACCCACGAACCATGAGATCATGACCTGAGCTGAAGTCGGATCTTAAGTGACTGAGCCACCCAGGTGTCCCGTCCCTTGTATTTTTCAAGTAAACAACTGAGTATATGATTGGATAACTTAAGTCATAGTTAAAACAGATGGCAAAAACAACCACATAAGTCAGTCTATAAGAATAACTTTTCATAATCTGGTTATTTTTCTCCCCGTTTTTCCTATTGTTTGATACACTGCCCTGGCTTTGCTCAAGTAGTTTTTGAAAACTCTCCAAACCGAGGTTTTCCAAGTGGGGTTCTGGAGAGACGAAGATATTCCTAGGGGTTCTGTGAGAAACTATGATTAAAAAAAAATAAACGTATTTGGAGATTCAAGGACTGTGTGATGTGTAGCGTTTGCAATAATGGGGCAAAGGCCAAGCAGCCTTTTTGTTAGAAGTCTTCAGTTCCATATGTTAGAGAAAGATCATGTCTACTTGATTTAGTCATTCTCAGTCACTGATTTTAATTAGAGGAGATTAACTATAACTGGTGAATGCTGTCCTACAAGAAGGGATATTAGCCTTCTTGTTGATATTAGCCTCTCCCATGCAAAGTGCCCCCCTAGGAACAGCTTGGAAACGCTTGGAAACAGCCTAGGAAACGCCCTTTTAGTTCCTATTACAAAATAGAGAAGTTTCAAATCACAAATATGGAAGTTTTAAGATAATTTAAGGCAATCAAGGCCATTTAAAATTTTTTTTTTAATGTTTTATTTATTTCTAGGAGAGAGAGAGACAGCGTGAGCAGGGGAGGGTCAGAGAGAGAGGGAGTCACAGACTGAAACAGGCTCCAGGCTCTGAGCTGGCAGTCAGCACAGAGCCCGACGCGGGGCTCGAACCCACTAACCGCGAGATCATGACCTGAGCGAAAGTCGGACGCTTAACCGTCTAAGCCACCCAGGCGCCCCGATCAAGGCCATTTTTAGCCTTCAACCCAAAGTGCTACCAAATGATTTTCCAGAGTGAATACATTCTGTCAATGTAACAGATAATCAAAGAACAATTTTCAATTTAAAGAAGAAATTTTTAGAAGCCATGACTCAGCTACCCCTTTGCCTTTTTACTGTTGCTCTAAACTGCAACATGTTGCAAAAATGCATGTCAGAAGTGAATTGAGTTTTCATATATATTATATATAACAATATATAATATGTATTACAACTTCACGTCTGTATATTACAATTCCTTCAAGCCTGTCGGAAGAGTCAGCGTGTGATTTTTGAGAATGAGGTGTGAAATGGAAGAGACCAGGCTTAGGCTGACTGACAACTATGCCAAGTTGAAACGCTGGCCTTAGAGGGAGTAACAACCATCTGCACTCTTCTTATCTTGATTTAAATTCTCTTGCTATGCAATTTTATTTAATATTTTATGTTTACATAGTTCAAAACTCAAAGCAACATGGAGAAGTATACACGTCTTGCTATTGTCCCATATCTCCATATAGGCAACATTTTTAGTTTTTTTAATAAACAGTTTTCTTTAAGCATAAAGAAGCAAATAAAAATATGGAGTCTTCCTTTTCTTAAAAAGATAAAAAAGGTAGCAAACCACACATTTTTTGTACCTTGCTTTTTTCACATGCACATAATCCTGACGATCCCTCCAAATCAGGTTACAGACTTCTTCCTTATATGTAAACGTACCATACGTTATTTACCCGCCAGTTAACTGTGGCTCAATACCTGGGTCATCTAATCTTTTACTATTACAAACGTTACTGCAACAATCTCGTATATATGTCATTTTGAATATGTAGAGGTATATTTGTAGGAATTATTCCCAGAAGCAGGATTACTGGATCAAAAGATTGAATGCATCTGTAATTCTGGTAAATACTGCCAGGTTCCTTTCAAAAGCACTGTGCTGTTTTGCGTCACGCAGCAGCCCCAGCAGCACACAAGTGCCTGCCGTCCCACAAAGCCTTGGCACCAGGGTGTGTAGCCAGAAAATTGCCACCTTTCAATTTGGGAAAGTGGGTATCTCTCAGGAAGATTTCACTGTGATTCATAGGAACCTGTCTCATACTCAGAGAAATTAATTTCTACACAGATAAAAGAACTATAATAAGATATAAAGCAGAAATGTTGTGGGGGTGCCTGACTGGCTCAGTCAGTTAAGCGTCCGACTTTGGCTCAGGTCATGATGTCATGGTTTGTGGATTTGAGCCCTGCATCGGGCTCTGTGCTGACAGCTCAGAGCCTGGCGCCTGCTTCAGATTGTCTCCCTCTCCCTCTGCCCCTCCCCCACTCATGATCTGTCTCTGTCTCAAAAATAAACAAAAAAAAGCAGAACTGGGGTATAAAAGCCTTTGGTCACTGTGATGGATTAAAAACAGTATCTTATAGTTTGAATCTGCACTTTTCTCATTTTGAGTTGAGATTTACAAGTTTCAGGACTGTTTCTATTTATTCTTGAACTACCTGGTCTTTCCTTTACTTTTTCTTTTAGGTTGCTGGTCATTTTCATTAAATTTCTAAGAGCTCTTTTTATTTTAGGGAGATTAACACTTTGGGTATGACTTAATTTGAAAAAGAAAAATCCAAAAAACTCCCAGTTTCTCAATTATTCTTTGATTCAGCTTATGATTTTTTTTATAATGTTCACTAATGCAACTAATAGACTAATAGTGCAACTAACAAATTTAATATAGATATTGATGCAGAATCTAAAAACCAGGCTGTAGGGTCAGAACCTAGAATCTTAGAAAACACGGTGTCTTGAACAGCTGGAATGAGGGCAGCATGTGAAATCTGGAAAGGTATATATAAAATTGGTGTCTTTTACTGGTTCTCCAAGAAACCGCTGGGAAAGAGATGGGCAGCTCCTCCTCTACTTCCTTCATGCCTGCCTTCCCCAGAATCACACCCAGGATCAAGTGGCAGGAAACAAAGCAAAGGTGAAAGCGGGGATTTATACCTGAGCTAGCATCTGGGGGGCATTCTGGTTGTGGAAAGCAGCACATCCCTCATGAGCATGCAGACAGCGTAAGTATAAGCAAACCAAAAGCCTCATGATGGGACCTGAACAAGAGCTTAGGTGATGGGGGGGAGGGGATGCAGGGGTGGGGGTGGGGGAGTGGGAAACAAGGCACTCCAAGCACCTTTCCCTATGGTCAAGAAACGGGTCAGGGAGCCTGTGAAAGCAGTGCTGCCAGGAAAAGGGTGGACTTCTTGTCCTTCCCATGCTTGTGATCTCTCAATTCAACTGCATAAATGGAAACATTATAGCAAAATATTAAATATTCTTATTAAGGTCAAGGTAAAACTGGTGGAGAGAGATATATCTCATTATAGCCTAATTTTGGTAAGGCATAACCACTGTTATTCGCACTCTGAAAAAAATCTCTTAAAACCATAAAGCATCTTTCATTTTAAGAAATGAGAATCTACTCACTCAGATAAGAAATCTGCATGATAGTAGTAATCTGAAAGTTTATCCAGGAAAGAACGAGGTTCCAAAATAAATGTTGGCAGAACCACCCTGGACAGGTCCATGCCAGGGCGGACTTGTTTCAACAGTGTCCAGATAAGGCTTTTGTTTTCTTCAGACACAGTTTCTGTTTGAGAAGCCTCACCTGCCTTTAGCAATCGACAAAATAAAAAATACTCAAATATCATATTTATTTCAGACACATTAGATATCTATAGAGTATGAATATTCTAAAAGACTATTACAAGCATTCTTAAAATGTAGAAATAGCTCATTAGGTAATAAGTCTATAGCTATAAAACTTAGGCAAAGAATAGTTGTTAAGAGACATCAAAGTGAAGGATATATACAAGGGATTCATTACAAAAAATATTACATGTAATTATTTTATGCTATACTTACTTCTATGAATTAGTAATAACAAGAACATTACAAACTCATGTGTCCCTGCAATTCACACTGTACCTGGCAATGATGTTAAGTAGTACTATCCTATTTCAAAAACAAATCTGGAGAAAATGTAAACTTAAATAGAATTTGTTGGTACTTGTGTGAGTATACATGTTCTTTATAAACCTGATATATTTCATATGTATGCAATTTTTAAAATAAAATAATAGGTATCATCTAAATATTCTCTTTCAGAAAATGTCTTCAATTTAAGTTGAAAATTCCCAAGATTTAGAAAACCGCAATCTCTGAAAATCATAGACTTTTACCTCTCCAAGTTCTTCATGGCTCTGTTCAGTGTAGGTAGTCTCCTTTAAAGGCTCCACGGGCTCAGGTTCGATATAAGAGTCATCCTGCCTTTCGGATGTATCTGTGTCACTTTCTTCACTTTTCCCCATCACCTCATTGTCAGATTCATCATGCTCTTGATCGTTTTCTTTATCAGATTTATCAGAATACATATCTTGGTCCTTAAAATGCTGCCGTTCAATTTCACTATCATTTAACCTTGAAGGTAAGAAATATTAGGAGAAAGAATAAAAGAGATTAAGAATGTTTAATTTATGGGGCACCTGGGTGGCTCAGTTGGGTGTGTCCGACTTCGGCTCAGGTCATGATCTCGTGGTCTATGGGTTCAAGCCCCACATCAGGCTCTGTGCTGACAACTCAGAGCCTGGAGCCTGCTTCAGATTCTGTCTCTCTCTCTCTCTCTTTGCCCCTCCCGTGCTCGTACACTTCTTTGTCTCTCAATAATAAATAAACATTAAAAAAATGTTAAAGAATAATTTATAAATCAGAATGGTATGAACATTCATTGAGAATTTAAGTGTTAGGCACTGTCTGTGTTTTAGATAGTTTTACTCAGTTAACACTCAATAATAAGCTTATGAGAAAAGTATTATTATTCTCAATTTACAGATTAGTAATAGTAAATAAAAGCACAGAGAAATTAAATAACCTGGGAAATATTAAAAGAGAACACTCTGAGCTCTTTGCCTTTTTACCATGTAGGGTGAAAAGCTTCCAAAAGTAAAGTTTTAGACTATACCTTGCTAGATTTTTTTTCTTGGTTTTACAAACATCATCACTTGAATCAACCTCACTCTTGCTTCTGGCTTAAAGAAAAACTTCCAGTCTAGATTATCAGATTCTCAAGTAAACTCAAATGAATTATGACTTTCCTCCTGTAAAGATCTCTCCAAAGTCACTCAAAGTAAGTGAGAATGTAAAAGGTAACTAATTATATCTCTTTAATACTTTACTCACAAGTTTAATCTTGAGGAAAAAAAATCCAAGGAGAACTGGAAACAGATATTTCAGTTTATGGAAACAAACCTTTAGCCTAAAATAGATAAAGCTGCTACACCTCAACCCTATTCTTACTTATAGTGATTAGGGTTAATAATGTATACAAAAAAGAATTAAAAAAAAAAAAACCTCACTTCCAGATTAAAAAAATTAAAAAAAATCCCCCCCCAAAATCTTCATTTGTTTGGATTTTAACCAAAGGATTTCTAATAGAAATGCATTCTTATAGTACTTATTTTCTCTCTTTGCCACTATAATTATGTATTTTTAAAGTTTTTAAAATATATTTTGAGAGAAAATAAGCATGCGAGTGGGGGAGGGGCAGAGAGACAGGGTGAGAGAATCCCAAGTAGGCTCTTCACTGTCAGCACAGACCCCGATGTAGGGATCCATCTCACAAACTGGGAGATTGCGAACTAAGCCAGTTAACAGTTGGACACTTAACTCATAGAGACACCTAGGCACCACTATAATCATATATTTTAAAAAAGCAGTCTAAAATTGCTGTCTCTGCTTTCTTACCACCTATTCTCTCCTGAACCTCTCATGACCTGGTTTTCACTCCCCTAAATACACTGAATCTGTTCTCTTAAAGGTAACTAATGATGCTGTGGCTGACAAATCCAGTGGCCTTGTATAATCTCCACCTTCTGTGACTTCTCTGAATTACAGGATTTTCATGATTATTTTCCTTAAAATGGTTTAAGTGCCTTGGTTCCATGAAACTATGGTTTGACTTATTGATCTCTTTGATCCCTTTTACTTCCTTCCATCTGTAAAATATTTTAATCTTCTTTGGCCTTCTTTTATTTTCTCTATCCTCTCTCCCCTTAGGCAAGCTTGCCAATTTTAAGACCTCACCATCATTTCTGTTTGATTTTCAAACCCATGCACGCAAAAATAAGCTTAAGGCCCATGTTTTTAAATGCTTGGCTGACATTATTTATATGTCCTGGGGCCAATGCATCCTCAACATGTCCAATTATTTAATATATTATCAACTCCCAAAATGGTTCTTTATTTTACTATCATCTTATCATTCAGATTTCAAACTTGAAATCTTTAATTTTACCCACTCTCTGTCCCTTACATCTAAGGAGACTATAGGTCTCAAAGGTAGGCCTCCATTTCCCTGGTCTCAGTATCTCTTAGCCCATGTTTTGTCATACAGCCAAATGAAAATGTTGCTATACTGATTCTACCTTTGTAAAAATCTGTTATATTGATCTTCCCTCTGATTCCCTAGCTGAATGTTATCTACATCTTCTAAATTCTCCTGATCCTGTATTAACCTACAGCATCTCTCCTTTGGTTGTTTATGTCATTCTTATCTTCCTATCATTTATAGTTGCCTGACATTTTATAGGTTTCAAACAAAATAAAACATCTCTCCAGGATCAGACAGCCTGTACACTGTTGCACTAGGTTCAAATTAAGATCATATCTGATACATCTCCCTATTTATAATGCAGTGAATAATACAGAAAAGTGTATGTCTCATACACAAAAGAGGCTCAAAAATTTAAATGAGTAAATATATAATGAAGTTTTAAGATTCCAAAATAAAAGCATTTAAAAATTATCTGGTATTCAATAAAATCAATGGACTATTTACAGCTGAAGAGCTTCAAGGGAAAAATTCCTGGGAAGGGTCCCAACAAACACCCATTCCTAACTTTGAGGAAAGTAACCTCAGTGCTTGTAGGGAGAAAGTAGCTTCAGAGCAGAGGCTGAGTACTAGGGCAAGGGAGGAGAAGGAAAGTCTAATAGTTTCCCTACAAAGAAACAAAAGAGATCTGAACCTCAACCAAAGTATTTGTTAGTTTTCCTAGGGAAATTTTTTTTTTAGTATTAACTACAATGAATGTTTCAGGGTATAAAACTACAAATAGGATTCAGTTCCAATTTAAAACAATTGCGGTGTAATAGGAGAATTCCACAAATACCAGGTAGAGTAAGTCAAGTGCCATTACCAAAAATAATAAAAAGTGCTATAGAACAGCAATAGAAGAATAGATTACATCTCACTGTCATGAAGCAGGAAATGCTTTGCATTTGATGTAATATTTGAGATTGGTCTTGAAGAATAGGATTATGAAAGGAGAAAAAAGCAAGGAGGACTAGAAAACACTCTTAATGGATGGAATCCCATGTATAAAGATAAGGTATATACTTGGGAAAGAACAACTACTTCACATTAGCTGAAACAAAGGAAATAACTTTCTATACATTATTATAGCAATGAAGCAAATTTTAAATCAGGCCTGAGACCATATAATGGGAAGAAAAGAGCCAAGTTCAATTCTAGACACACTATAAAAATTCTAGGTTGCCAACTAACCTAGGGAACAACACCGTCCCTTCTAAAAATCATCAAATTTTTAGAAATAGCTACTTACTGAAAGTTGTCACCACTGTGGAGATTGTTAGCACGTAATAAGCCATACAAAGTGACATGCGTGCTCTCTGATGAAATGCTTAGGTCATGTTCCTTTCCTTCCCTGATCATTGTACGTTTAAGAAGACTAGAACATTTCAAAGCCAACTCCAAAGCATCCATCCAGCACCTTCCTAGAAGAACACAGATTCATAAGCAGTATAGTTCAAGAAACTATAAAAAACCAGCATCATCTTTATTTAACACTATTAACCTTTAAGCATACTATTACTTCTTTGAGAAACATTCACAGGAAAAGTTAACATGAATATAAGATCTTGCAAGGATTTTTTTAATGCAATTTTTCAGTTTAGCAACTGCTTTTCACAGACCAAGCATCTAAAAACCACTGTAAATGAACAGTATATAGAATGCATTAGAAAGTATACCTAATCTAAAATAAACATACTTTGATTTTAAAATCTCAGAACATTAACAGGTAGTATAGTTTGCAGCTACCAATGAAGGTACAGAAAATGCACTACAGGGGTTATGCTTCTACTACAAACAAACTTATCAAAATAATATTTTGTTGCTGATAAAAGGTCTATCCTCAGGTTTACTACCATCCATTCTACTTATAGGTATGAAAATTCTGAGGTCATGGAAATAAGTGCCTGTACAATATTGTCATTAACTGCTGCATTAGTAGAAACACTAATAACTTTATTTTTTAAATTAAAATTTAGAACTGTATTAGCAAAAAAAGTTGATCTTAAAAAATATATATATAAGTATATATTATATAAGTATATATATTATGTAAATATATAGAATGCATTAGAAAGTATACCTAATCTAAAATAAATATACTTTGCTTTTAAAATTTCAAAGAACATTTCAAATATATATATATATATATATATATACATTTCAATATCTGTTGGAAATATCAGCCAAGGAAAAAGCTTTTCATAATGTAAGCTTGTGCCTATAATATTTTAATTTTAAAAATAACCATCAGGTAAAAGTAAACTCTGAAAGGTTATAAGATTCCCTAGGCTAAGTTAGTCTAAACTATAAAACATAAGTGAGGAAGAAATCCATTATCAATTATTAAGGTTTTATATTGTGGCTTTCACATAAATAAGTTTTACCCTCTCCATATTGCTTCAAGAATTAAATATTAAGTTACTAACTGCAGAACAAAATTTAATACTTGAATCTCGTATATATAAAAAAAACTCTAAACAGTGTATATGTGGTATAAATGTTAATTTTTAATAATAAAACACAAATAGTATTAAATGTACCTCTACAAGGATAAAACTTGGTGAGTTACCACAAAGAGCACTAACATAGAGTGTTAACATATCAATGTAGGATGAAGAAAGCTTTATGCTGCTAATTCATCACTCATTTATACAATGAGTCCTTCCTATCAGATTTCTGTTTGTCTATAAAGTTAGTGAGGTTTTTAGTATTATAAGCAATTTATTGTCACAATATGTCTGCTGCAATACCATACTAAAGAGATTTTCCTCAAAGGAAAATACACAGCGGCATATAAAATAAACCCTTAAAAATGAGGGCCAAAATCAAATTAATCAAAATCTGTATTTACCATCTGACTCTGAAGTAGCTCGGATGATCAAATAACTGCTAGGTAAGGGCTGAGTTATAGACCCAACTGCTTCGCCTTTGGGGCCCTTAAAATAAAGAAAATAAATGGTGTACAGTTCATATTATGAAATCTCAATTTCGTATTATCCACTATTACCTATAATAATATAATCTAAAAGCAAAGAAGCTTGAATTTCATGCTTAAGAAGTATTAAATTTTAAGAAAGTAAGTATTGAGTAAAGTTTTTCTCTTCCAACAAGTATACCTCCTTAACAGAAAGTTGAACAACTTATAGCTATCATTAAACATTATCTCTATTTATGGTTCACATAGTAAAGAAAAACCTGCAATTTATTATACTAGGCCAAATCTTAACAGAGAATTTCCAACCCAAAGATACTACTAAGATAAGTAATACTAAATTTCTAGAGGCCTAAAAAAAGCTGGAAATATAATTTATAAATTGGAGTAAGTCTAGGGAGAAAAAAAAATCTCTATTTTACAACCATTGAAAATACTTATTATAAAATACTAACTAAAAAACCTAATTTTATTTTTCTAGAAAGAAAATAGAATTCTGTCATTGCTGTTGTTGAGTAGGGTTATTTGTTTTAGGAGTAAACAATGCCAGGGACCCTACAGTAATTAGTATCACCAAGGCTAATTATATTAGGTGAACACAATTCTTCTCTGGAAAGGAAATCGGAGGGTAAACTTACACTATAATTTTGATAGCCAAAGCATAATTTTAAGTTGTAAGCTCAAAGAATAAAATGAATTTGAGAAGCATAAACATAAAGATAAAGATTCAAAATGACAAAGTAAAAAAAAAAAGCCAATATGTTTTAACTAATACTGTAATATCCCTTGGGTATTTGCAAACAGCTTTCTAATTTATGGGCCAGTTCCTAGAACAAGCGTAAAGCAGGATCTAGTCACACTGCTTAGGTTTCAAGCTGGTTCCATGCTAGAAAAAATTCTTAGGTAAACCCTTAAGGCCTTAATCTCTTTATTTAGGTAACAGGGGAAAATTACAATCTCCTTAAAGGTAAAAAAATTAAAAAAAAAGAGTCCATATAAAATGCTCGAGTCCTGATACAGAGTAAAAATTCAATGTTACTTTTACCTAATCGTAGATACTAACTTTGAAGCTGTTTAAACTATGTCCTAAGCAATATTTTGCTTGTGGAAAACATTATTATCTAATTATACAAATTTTCCTCCCACCAATATTGGGAATTCAATAAATTTGACATTAAAAATCTTTATTGATTTAAAAATTCATTCTAATTCTGGGACATCTGGGTGGCTCAGTTGGTTGAACATTCGACTTTGGCTCAGGTCATGATCTCACGGTTTGTGGATTCAAGCCCTGCACTGGGCTCTCTGCTGTCACCATAGAATCTGCTTTAAACCCTCTGTCCCCTTCCCCAGTCACACTCTCAAAAATAAATAAAACATTAAAAAAATAAAAATTCATTATAATTCTTACAATTCTTTTTTTTTATTGTTTTATTTATTTCTGAGAGAGAGACGGCATGAGCAGGGGAGGGTCAGAGAGGAAGATACAGAATCTGACACAGCCTCCAGGCTCTGAGCTAGCTGTCAGCACAGAGCCCGACATGGGGCTCAAACCCATGAACTGTGAGATCATGACTTGAGCTGAAGTCGGACACTTAACCAACTGAGCCACCCAAGCGCCGCTATTCTTACAATTCTTAAGAGTAATAGTAAAGAATACTGTACATAAAAGGTTTGAAAGGTTTTTTTTTACTTGAGAATCAATGATATATAGTTAACAGAGGTTCTATGGGTTAAATTCTTTCCCTATGGGAAGTACCTAATCCCAGAATGAAACTCTCTAATCCTAAATTTATTCCTGATATGATGACAGACTACTGAAATAAAGGTTAAAAGTCCAGGCTTTTAATAGGTGTATGTATATTGCCTAATTAAGCAATAGTAAAAAAAAAATTTAAAGCTGAAGTTACTTTTAACTCTAAATCTCAATTAGGTAGTTTTCCTTAAGGTAAACTTAAAACCTTTATTCATATATAACTGACCTTCTTAGAATCTGAAATAATTATTGCTTTATAAGAATTTTTAAGAATGAACTAAATTCATTTATTCCATCAGCATATACTGAATGTCTAATGTTTGTAGAATCCCTTGGTAGTTAATCAAATAAGGTGTTTCTATTTTCCTGATTAAACTTCTGCTTTTTTTAACAGAGGAGTGATCACAGTTATGCTTTTTAGTTTTATTATTATTATTATATTTTTAATGTTTTTATATATTTTTGAGAGAGAGAGAGAGACAGAGCATGAGTAGGGCAGGGGCAGAGAGAAGAGGGAGACACAGAATCTGAAGCAGGCTCCAGGCTCTGAGCTGTCAGCACAGAGCCTGATACAGGGCTTGCACCCACAAACTGCAAGATCATGACCTGAGCCAAAGTTGGTCACTTAAACCAACTGAGCCACCCTGGTGCCCTGGTAATTGCAAATTTTTTAAAAACAGTACAAACTGAATCCCCACAGTTAAGAGATTATAAGGTTCAGTGTAAATTTGGGAAACATTTTCCTCAAAAATTTTTAAGTTAGATCCTTTAAAAAAATTTTTAATGCTTATTTATTGTTGAGAGAGAGAGAGAGTGCAAGCGGGGAAAGGGCAGAGAGAGAGAGGGAGTCACAGAATCTAAAGCAGACTCCAGGCTCTAAGCTGTCAGCCCAGTGCCTAGCATTTGGCTTGAACTCAGGAACCACGAGATCATGACCTGAGCCGAAGTCGGACACTTAACCGACTAAGCGACCCAGATGCCTCTTAAGTTAGATCTTAAAGGCAAACAAAGCCTTTTGGTACACAGTTCATTGTGGGTAGAGAAAACAGAGGAATACTGCACTTGAAAACAACCAAATTTAGAAGTCTTTGCAGAGGTTAGCAATCATTAGATTAATTGATTTATCTCAGTTAAATTCACAGACTGTCATCTTTACTTTTTACGTATATAACAAGTGCTTACCTTCACTGCCCAAATAGACTGCTCCAAAGGATGAAAAAGTTTGAAACAAAAGCCGTCCTTTTTTGATGGACGCTCAATGATTTCACAGGCATTCAGAAGGACTGTTCCTACCCACTGACCATTCTTCTGGGTTTTATAAATCAGTAGCACCCCGGGTTTCAGAACACACCACAACTTGGTCCAGCTCTTTAGAGTACCACGAATCTATAAAAAGATAAGTTTATTTAGGAAATAAAACTCTGTTTTTCTCTTTTTTGCTCCACAAGATACAAATTCAGTAACAGCAAATAGGATGTTTTTATCTAAAATGCCTACAACATATATATTTAAGATTCAATAGATTTTTTTTTAAGCTACGAGATGTCAAGCACTGCACACAAAGACAAAAAGCATGGCCCCTGCTTCTGAGGAACTTAAAGTCTAGCTAGAGGCTGGGTCAACAGTTTCAAAATAATGTGCCAATTAGAAAAGAATGCTTTTCCCCAACCCTCCGTGCCAGCTCAGGTGTTATTTAAATATACTTTCCTAGTACGAAGATTCTCCTCTTCTTGGCATCTATTGTAATTTTATTTGTGGGAGTATAAGATTATTCCATCCATTAAGATTCTTTCCCCCTTTCACCCCTACATTGCCAGTACTGAAATAACTGCCAGCACGCACACCAGGCATTCCCTAAATACCCACTGAGTGGTAGGAAGAGGGAAGAACCTCCTTTGAGCCCCCAAAATTACCTTTTTAAGTTACTCTGCTTTTAGTAATTACATAAAATGTGCCATTTAAGTTCTTGGGAGAATTTTAAAACACAGTTACATGAATCTCTCTCTAGTCTCAAAATGTTCCTCATCACAGGGTTTGACTATGTCAATTATAGGTCTGTAACTGGTTTTTCCTATCAATTTCTATTTCTGTCATCCATTAAAAATGTTTCTATGCAAGTCACTGAATTCACAATACTGAAAAAAATGCTAATATATTCAGAATAAAAACTAGGAATTATCCTCACTTATATTTACTGTAAAACATCTTTCTCAAAGCACTTCCATGAATTACAAAATAAATATAGGGCTCCCTAACCCATGAAATAGACTTATCACAATAACTAAACAAGAAAAAGTTAGAAGTGAGGAGTTTGGAGCCAGGAATGAAGAGAAATCTTTGAGAAAAGTACATGTTTATACAAGAGAAACAGAAAGATCAGAGAAGCAAAAGGAAGAGTTACCCTGGGATAACATTCTAGATCTGGGACATATGACAGTAGAACATGCATGGAAAATTATCAGAATGAAGGTTATGATTTAGAAAGTCAGCCTGGGGATGTGTTAGGGACTTTTAGGGGCTTAGTTGCAGCAACCCTAAGTTAGAAAGAAGACAAGAGGAGGCTTAGCTCTGAAAAACCCACATGAGATATACAGCATAAAGATTTCTAAGTAGCAGCAAATATAAGTCAGGATGTGTCTTTAGCACAACACTGAAGAGGATCTCAGTACTACCTGAGCTAATAAGGAAATTATCATTAGGCTCCCATTTTAGTAAGAGAACTTTGACAAAAGATTTCATAAGGATTATACATTGGAGATTGGACCCACTTTTTGTGAGAATGGAAAGGTTCCTGGGCTGGAGTGATTTTTAGATTAATGCCAGGTACTAATCTAAAACAGAGTCATACAAGACATTCTTAAACTTGGCATTTAGTCTGAAAGACTCCTACCAAATAAGAATGGGAAAGAGAACAGACTGGGATGATTTAAAAAAAAAAAAAAAGAAAAAAGAAATAAAAGTGGAAATAACCAGAGGCCCAAATAAGGCATGGAAACAGCAATATGCATGTTTTTCTGAAAATTAATCCTTTCCAAATGATAATTTTTATATAACTTTGTTTCATATCTTCTCAATAATGCATATCCTACACCTATAATATTGATAATTTAAATAGCAAAATTAGACTATATGTCACACAAATCAAAAAGCCTTTTAAAAAAACTGCTATCCATTTTCAGTGTTAGTGTCAAGACAACTTTAAGTTTCCTTCTCCTCATTACAACTAGAATAGAGAACCTCTGGGATACAATTAATAGTCTGCCAGTGAAAAACAATCATCCCAGGAGTTGTTTTTTTTGTAGGCCTTCAGTGCACTTTGGGCTTTCCTATTCCTGTAGGTAAACATCCAGCCATTTGAATTCAAGTTTCAGTACAAACTGACCTTCAACCAATCAGCCATAACAATAACAGAAGGATCTGTGATTGTACTGAGTAACTCCTTTGTGGCTCTTTTCTTTTCTTCTCGGTAATTTTTCTTTTGCACCTATTTTACAGAAATAATAGAAAAGTTAAAAACTCATTAGAAAGGGGTAATTTCTTTCCAAAATTTTTAGGTCTAGAGAATGTAGAGTATAAAATTCTAAACGTTTTTTAGAATTCTAGCATCTTAGGATAAAATAACTTTTTTTAAAAAGAGTTGGTAAGAATTTTTGGAGTTCAAAATCTGATCACTAGTTCTCTATATTTATGAAGAATTTTACTGTTTTTTAGTCACACAATACTGTATGAATCCAATCTCATGATAAGAACTTCAAACATACAAATAAAGCTAAAGCTGTCTTTATTATACCTTATCCTATTCCAATCCTCAGAATTGACCACTGTTAACACTTCCAGAAAACACTATGCTTTCAGGCTTTTTCTATGTATACAATCTAAAAAATATACAGCTTTTGTGGTTCTGTCTTTTTAAACACATTTTTTAAAAAAGTTCTTCTATTCAATATTTTTTGGAGCATTTGCATGCCTATCTCCTTCCTTTAATTGCTACGTAAGCTTCCTAGTAGGAATAAAATAGTAAGAACTGATACTTACTGGGCACATTCTGTGTACCAATTATTGTGCTAAGCACTTTACACATACTACCTCATTTAATCTTTGCAATTACCTCAGGAAGTAGGCCGATTATTTTTATTTTACAGATGAGAAAACTGAGGTGCAGAGAGTAATGTGCCCAGGATAACACAGCTAGTAAGTCATGGAGGCACAATTCAAACAAAGGCAGACTGGCTCTAAAAGACATGCTCCTAACCACCATGCTATACTGCTTCTATAATTTTTCTTAATAAGTTCTCTCACTGATGGAAATCCACTCTGTTACCAGTTTTACAAACAATGCTACAACTGTAGCTGGCAATTTTGCTCTCTCTGTACTAAGATATGAGAAACAATTAAGAAACAAAAAAATGACATTGATTAAATCAAAATATTAAAGTTTACTCTCAGAAGTCACCTCTGAGATAACTTAGAAAGGCAGCAATGGATTAATACAGTCTCATTATTCCTCTGTGGTTACTACATGGATGGGAGAAAAGTAGTGTAAAACTACCAGTGACGCATTTCTCTTAGCTATAAAGCCTTCCTATTTGCACTTAATGGTAAAGAAATGTC
The DNA here is from genome assembly GCA_017311185.1 of Proteles cristata cristata. NCBI lineage: Eukaryota > Metazoa > Chordata > Mammalia > Carnivora > Hyaenidae > Proteles > Proteles cristata. The sequence goes on from JAESUZ010000810.1 coordinate 495,791, forward strand.
AACAATTATGCAGCCAAAATACTTCAGCCTTTTGGTCCTTATTAATATGCATATCTGAATTAACAGATTTAATATGGGATGGCAAATATAAATGCATACAGGATCAGATACAAGAAAAAAAAAGGAGTAAAATAGACGATTCAGGGATCAGAGTGGACTGGAAAACATGTGTTTCTTAAGGCCCAGGATCTGTGGTCATTCTGGAAGATAAGTCCAAAGTGAGTATTTTCTTACAGAGGTTCTGGAAAACTGAACTTATTTACCTCAAATTTTTAAACCATTGTGTGGGTCAAACAAAATATCTATCTGCAAGACAAATTCAGCCCATGACCTAGCAGTTATTAGTAAACCTGAAAGTCAAAAAGCAGCACAGCTTCCCATCACATGTTCTACAACACAGTGATGTGCCTAACTCAGGTACAACTGTGTAGTGACACCGGTCCTCAGCCTCCAGAATGGCAAAGTGAGGCCTGAAGCCATGCTGGACGGTCATCAGTTAACTCCAGTGTATCATAAAAAAGTAACATGTTTTATGTGTGCCTGTCTGATATTGTTTTTCTTTCTTTAGTATATACATATCTCTCTGGTTGGCCTACTTGCAAAAACACATGCAAAGCATAATGTTATTTATGAAATAGCTATGGAAACTAACCTTGAGAGATTCTTTTTTTGTGAGCTTGCTTGAAGCTGTACTATCCTTCTCCGAGCCATTATAAAGTTTAGATTCAGACTGAAATCACATAGAAATGAACAAAAGAGAAATAATAATTAAAACCTTCACTTATTCTTTACATACAGCATATAAAAATTAATGTTAAAGCCATGTTTGTGACATTCTTCCCATTTATCACTGTGATACATCATATACAAATTATATACAGTATATAAAGCCAAATACAAATTTTCAAATGTCAATTTTACCTACAAAGAATTTGGGTTTAAAAACGAATCCATGTTAAACCCACAAAAGCACAAAAATAAACACTAATCAGGAGCGCCAGGCTGGCTCAGTCAGAAAAGGATACAACTTTTGATCTTGGGTTCTTGAGTCTGGGCCCCATGCTGGATGTAGAACTTACCCAAAAAAAATAAACTTAAAAACTAATCAATAAATTAATCTACAATGTAAGATTAAGATCATGTGTAAATTTTTGCATTCTACTTTCCAGAATATTTCTAGGAAACATACGCAATTATTTATTCTTAAAAGTATCCAAGGTAATGTATTTTTCTACTTAAAATATTCCAAATAAAAAAACCAAACCATGTGTATTGTAGCAAGTTACTGCAGGTACTGCCCTATTGCTACTTCTCCAATAAAAAGAAATATATAGATCTTCAGAAATTAGTATTAAAACACTATTTCAGTGTTTAAAAACCAATATTCCTTGGGCCGCCTGGGTGGTTCAGTCGGTTCAGCGTCTGACTTTATCTCACATCATGATCTCACAATTCGTGGGTTCGAGGCCCACGTCGGACTCTGTGCTGACAGCTCAGAGCTTGGAGCCTGCTTCAGATTCTGTGTCTCCCTCTCTGTCCCTCTCCTGCTCACTCTCTGTCTCTCTCTCAAAATAAATAAATATTAAAAAATGAAAAAGTTTAAAAATAAAATAAAATAAAAACCAATATTTCTAGCATCTATTTCTTCCTACCTACCCAGTGCCCCTTAAGTATTACTGTCTTAAACTTGTTTCCAGACTTTGTTTATATTTATTTTCATTTGATCTTCACAAGAACCTTGAAAAACAGACTTAACAAGTAGTTTTATCGCCATTTTACAAATCATGAAAGGGAGGCTCAGTGACATTGATCTTCTAAACTAACAATAAATATACAGGGATCAGAATCTAGGTCTCCTAATCCAGCCCTCTGTTAAGGAGACTACATTCTTTAACCAGAACAAAAGAGCATAAATTTGAAAACTGCTTCTGTAAATCTTGGAACAATACAATAAAACAGGTTTAGTGTCCTGTGTTCTATGATTTTCATTTTTATCTATTGTTTTATCTATTGTTAAACATAGGTACTTATAGTTCTAAGCATGACTCCTAGTGCCAAGAAAGTACTGGGGATCCAAAGGGTGGCTTTCAAATGTTGAATTGCCAATGTGCATATCACTAGGTGTGGTCACGGATAAAAAAAACTTTGCGTATAAACTCTCTCACTCAATTTTAAGAACCATGAAAGCAGGGACTATATTTTTTCACCAATGATACCCAAGTATCACCTGGGAAAGAAAGGGCTCACTAAATACCTGATGGATAAAATAAAGATTAAACTAGCATTTGCAACTCTTTTCTTTAACCTCTCCTGAAAATGCCTCTGCTACTAGGTATAAAATATGGGTTATTACAGTGATGATAATAATAACTGGCTGAATGAGGCAGAAGAGAACTACAAACTACTGAAGGTGGGAATTAACCCAATTAAATTTTTGTTGAAGTCACTCCTTTGAGGACGAGGCTTGAACACCATACAATTTACTCACAAGAGAATGGCATAGGTTATGATATCAAAATAATGTTCAAAATTCCTCAAGCCAAACAGGTCTCTGTCTTTTTCTTGGCTCTGAAAACCCAAGGATGGCAAAGGTACTGTGATAAGAATAGGATGATTTCTATTTCCCACAGCTTAATAAGAAAATGTGTATTATAATGTACTTCTGACATATGAGTAAATGAAGAATAAATGCTAATGAAAATTAGTGGCTACTTATTCTTTACCAAATACTATTCTAAATCCTTTATCCTCACAGCAACCCTAAGAGATAGTAGTAGTATCTCCCCTTTGCCAATAAAGACTAACCAATTAAAAATAACTTCCCAAAGTCACAGAGCCAGAAAGTACATGAGCTGGGATTTGTTCCCTGGTCTACCTAATTCCCAGTCTCATGCTCTTAGCCACCTTTTAATGATTTCTCATCTTTTAAAACTATTCACACAGAATCTTAGCCTGACTCAGATTTAAGATTTATCTTCATGAACAACAGGGAGTGTGTTTCCTGGACGTAAGATCTGGCTTGGTGATTCCTAAAAGATTCTAGTATATAAGGGACCAAAAGGCCAGAAGGGTGTCATATAACCTTGGTAAACTTAAGAGAGCACATATTTTAAGGAATTTTTGCCACCCAGTTCTAGGAAAAAAATAATAATCCACTGACCAAGTTCTATAAGTCTTTTTATACACTATACCTAAGTTTTCTGAATCTACAGGTTATTTTTTTATATACCTAAACCCAAACTATTTTTGTTGGAAATATTTTACTATACTAAGTTTATCTTCCTTTATAACCTTACTGACCACTACCTTAATGATGGCCATAGGGTTTAAGGTCTAGTACTGTTTATTTCTTCATTAAATGGTCTTACAATGCTCAGCATGTTGTATTTTTCACTTTTCCTTTTATTTTCCCCCTGAAATACTGTCCATAATGAGCTGTGTGACTTTGACAGGTTATTCAATCTCTTTCAGTCTTAGCTTCTGCATTTGTAAAATGAGGATACTCCTACTTACTAACTTGTAGGTTGCTCTGATGATTAAATGAGGTAGTGTGTATGACGTGTATAACATAGTAGTTGGTATATACTGTGTTTCATATACTGTGACTATCTTCTAGATTGAAAGTGCTATCAAATATCTTGACCTTTAAATAAATGGAACATTAATGTATGAGAATACTTTCAACTTGCTTTGAAAACTATAAAATCCTACAGATATAAGGAATAATAATAATAATGTTATTATGACCATTATCAGATATTATGATTTGGAAAGGGTCTTTTAAATGTCCAAGTAAATATATTTTTTACAGCAAGTGATAGATTATTTTGCATACTTATAGATAGGCAGATGTATAGCTAGAGAATAAATAGATCTGGACTCAAAAAACTACTTTCCTTGTAACAGGATTCCTTTTATCCCACTAGACACAGTACCCTTGAGGGTAATTCCTTTTGTGGAGATGGATAACTCAAATTCTTTTTAGGGGTGCCTGGGTGGCTCTGTTGGTTAAGCATCTGACTTCATTCAGGTCAGGTTATGATCTAAGGGTTCTTGAGTTTAAGTCCCACATTGGGTTTCATGCAGAGGGTGCAGAGCCTGCTTGGGATTCTTTTTCTCTTCCTTCCCCTCTCTCTGCCCCTCCCCCTCCCCCCTCTTAAAAGAAACTAAAAAAACCTTTTTAAAGTAAGAATTCCTTTAAAAATGCTAAGAGGGGGAGGCAGCTGGGTGGCTCAATCAGTGAAGCATCCAACTTCAGCTCAGGTCGTGTTCATGAATGAGTTTGAGACCCACACTGCACTCTATATTGACAGCTCAGGGGCCTATAGTCTGTTTCAGATTCTGTGTCTCCCTCTCTCTTTGTCCCTCCCCTGCTTGCATTCTGTCTCTTTGTCTCTCTCTCTCTCTCTCTCACTCGCTCTTAAAAATAAACATTAAAATAAAAATGCTAACAGGATGATGGGATGACTTCATTAACTGACTTTTCCAATTCACTCATTTATAGGATGCACAAGAAATAGAAACTGTTTTTAAGTGGGGGGTAATAAAAAAATAAAAATAAAACTAGAGGGGTAAAAAAGAGTATATTCGAAAAAAAGTTATTCCATTGTGCTTACTGATCCTAATCATGTATTTTAACTCTATGAAGCCAGCATTACCTTCATTCCAAAACCAGACAAAGACTCCATTAAAAAAGAGAACTACAGACCAATCTCCTTGATAAACATGGATGCAAAAATCCTCAACAAAATATTAGCCAACTGGATCCAACAATATCAAAAAACTTATATATATATAATACATATATATATAATTTTGAGATATATATATAATACATATATATAATTTTGATATATATCATATATATCAAAAATATATATATGATATATGTATCCTATATATCAAAAAATATATATATCAAAATATATATATATCAAAAAAATTACCACCATGGTAGTTCCATGACCAAGTGAGATTTTTACTTGGGATGCAGGGCTGGTTCAATATCCGCAAAACAATCAATATGATTTATCACATCAATAAAAGAAAGGACAAGAACCACACGATCCTCTCAATAGATACATAGAAAGCATCTGACAAAATACAGCATCCTTTCTTGATAAAAACCCTTAAGAAAACAGGGATAGAAGGATCATACCTCAAGATCATAAAAGCCATATATGAAAGACCCAATGCTAATCTCATCCTCAATGGGGAAGGACTGAGAGCTTTCCCTTTAAGGTCAGGACCAAGACAGGGATGTCCACTCCCACCACTGTTATTCAACACAGTATTAGAAGTCTTAGCCACACCAATCAGAACACAAAGAAATAAAAGCCCTCCATATGGGCCAGAAGGAGGCCAAACTTTCACATCTTTGCAGATGACATGATACTCTATATAGAAAACCCAAAAGATTCTACCAAAAAACTGCTAGAACGGATCCAGGAATTCAGCAAAGTGGCAGGATATAAAATCAATGCACAGAAATCAGTTGCATTCCTATACACCAACACTGAAGCAACAGAAAGAGAAATCAAAGAATCAATACCATTAATTGCACCAAAACCATAAAATACCTAGGAATAAACATAATCAAGAGGTGGAAAATCTATATACACTGAAAGCTACAGAAACCTGATGAGGGAAACTGAAGAAGACACACACACACACACACACACACACACACACACACACACACACACACACAGGAAAAATATTCCATGCTCCTGGATAGGAAGAACAAATACTGTTAAAATGTCAGTACTACCCAAAGCAAAGTACATATTCAATGCAATCCCTATCAAAATAACACCACAAACAGTCCTAAAATTTTTATAGAACCAGAAAAGACCTCGAATAGCCAAAGTAATCTTGAAAAAGAAAACCAAAGAGGCATCACAATCCCAGACTTCAAGTTGTATTACAAAGCTATAATCATAAAGACAGTATGGTACTGGCACAAGAACAGACACTCAGATCAATGGAACAGAATAGAGAACCCTTGAAATGGACCCACAAACATTTGGCCAACTCATCTTTGAAAAAGCAGGAAAGAATAATTCAATGGAATAAAGACAGTCTCTTCAGCAAGTGGTGTTGGGAAAACTGGACAGTGACATGCAGGAAAATGAACCTAGATCACGTTCTTACACCATACAAAAAAAAAAAAAAACTCAACATGGATGAAAGACCTAAATGTAAGGCAGGAAGCCATCAAAATCCTGGAAGAGAAAGCAGGCAAGAACCTCTTTGACCTTGGCCACAGCAACTTCTTACTCAACACATCTCCAGAGCAAGGGAAACAAAAGCAAAAATGAACTACTGGGACCTCATCAAAATAAAAAGCTTCTGCACAGCAAAGGAAGCAATCAGAAAAACTAAGAGGCAACCAATGGAATCGGAGACCATATTTGCAAATGACATATCAGATAAAGGGATAGTATCCAAAATTTATAAAGAATTTATCAAACTCAACACCCAAAGAACAAATAATCCAGTGAAGAAATGGGCTAACAACATGAACAGACACTTCTCCAAAGAAGATATCCAGGTGGCCAACAGACACATGAAATGATGCTCAATATCACTCATAATCAGGGAAACACAAATCAAAACCACAATGAGATACCACCTAATAGCTGTCAGAATGGCTAAAATCAACAACTCAGGCAAAAACAGATGCTGGTGAGGATGTGGAGAAAGAGGATCTCTTTTACACTACTGGTGGGAATGCAAACTGGTACGGCCACTCTGGAAAACAGTATGGAGATTTCTCAAAAAAATAAAAACAGAACTACTCTACAACCCAGCAACTGCACTACTAGGTATTTATCCAAAGGATACAGGTGTCCTGTTTCAAAGGGACACATGCACCCCAATGTTTATAGCAGCACTATCAACAACAATCGAAGTATGGAAAGGGCCCCAACGTCCATTGATGGATGAATGGATAAAGAAGATGTGGTATATGTATACCATGTTGTATTACTCGGGGGGTGCCTGGGTGGCTCAGTTACGCGTCTGACTTCAGCTCAGGTCATGATCTCACAGTTTGTGGGTTCGAGCCACACATTAGGCTCTGTGCTGACAGCTAGCTCAGAGCCTGGAGCCTGTCTTTGGATTCTGTGTCTCCTCTGTCCCTCCTCTGCTCATTCTGTCTCTCTTTCTCTCTCAAAAATAAATTTAAAACAAAGATAAAAAAATAATGTTGTATTACTTGGCAATCAAAAAGAATGAAATCTTGCTATCTGCAACTACGTGCATGGAACTAGAGGGTATCATGCTAAGCGAAATTAATCAGTCAGAGAAAGACAAATATATGATTTCACTCATATGAGAACTTTAAGATACAAAACAGATGAACATAAGGGAAGGGAAGCAAAAGTAATATAAAAACAGGGAGAGGGACAAAAATAAGAGATTCTTAAATATGGAGAACAAACAGAGGGTTACTAGAGGGGTTTTGGGGGGAGGGATGGGGTAAATGGGTAAGGGGAATTAAGGAATCTACTCTTGAAATCATTGTTGCACTATATATTATCTTGCATGTAAATTTAAAAAATTAATTAAAAAATAATGTATTTTAGGAAATAATCCCAAACCTTATGACCAAAATGGCAATATTAATACTTTTTGCGTCAAGTTCAGAAAAGTATAAAGTAAAATTATGATGGGTTCAGTTATGCACAGTGATTAAAGAAAGAATAACAAAACTTTATTTCCTGAAGTTCCTTTAAGGCTAAAATGTTCAGAATTCCATGTGAATGTGGTTTAATGACAAATGCATAAATTTCAAGATTGTTGTGTAAAACAAGAGAGTGGGTTGCATGTTAAAACACTTAAGGACAAACTAGTGCCTATGAATCTCTTCGGCTAACAGAATTAACAAGTATTAAATCTAAAGACAGAATCAATAGGTTTCAGCTTGGATAATAATAGGATGAGTATAATTTTATTTACACTAGTTATCATGTTAAGAATCGCACTCATTCACTGTAATTCTTTTTTTTTTTTTCCCCAAGTAAGCTCTACGTCCAACGTGGGGCTTGAACTCACAACTACAAGACCAAGAGTAGCACACTCTACTACTGAGCCAGCCAGGCACCTCTCACTGTAATTCTTACTCAAAGAAAATGAATTCTCAAATAGCTACTATTAGTCAGGTATTCTGTCTGGCCCTTGCAGTATCACAGTCTGGGGTGTGGATCTTACTTCCTTTGCACACAGATAAGAAAACTAAAGCCACTCTGAATCACAGCTTTACCCCTCTGACCCTTGAGAGTTCCTTAATTTCTCTAAGTTTGTTTGTTCACTTATAAAATGGGGCCGATAAACACCCATCTTCTAGTATTGTTATGAGAGTTAAGATGACACAGAATAAGCTCTTAATACAAAATAGCTATTAATTTCACTGTAATTAGTAGCTATATAGGTAATGGATGTGAATAAGATCAAACCCAAATTTTTTATTCTAAAACAGTGCTGTCCAGCAGAACTTTCTGAATGACAGAAACGCCACACTGGCTACTGAGCACTTGAGGTGTGGCTAGTGTAACTGAGGAACTTAATTTCTTTTTATTTTTTTTATTTTTATTTTTTTACAAATAGTTTATTGTCAAATTAGTTTCCACATAACACCCAGTGCTCATCCCCACAAGTGCCCTCCTCCATGCCCACCCCTCCTCCCCCCCACATCCACCAGTCCTCAGTTTTTGTCAGCATTCAAGAGTCTCTCATGGTTTGCCTCTCCCCCTTTCCCCCACCATTTCCGCCCTTCTTCTCCCCCTTGGTCCTCTGTTAAGCTCCTCCTAATCCTCCTATACGTGCACACATATGATATTTGTCTTTCTCTGCCTGACTTATTTCGCTCAGCATCACACCCTCAAGATCCATCCATGTGGCTACACATGGCCAGATTTCATTGTTTCTCATTGCCATGTAGTATTCCATGGTATAGATAAACCACATCTTCTTGATCCATTCATCTGTTGATGGACACTTAGGCTCTTTCCAGGTTTTAGCTATTGTGGAGAGTGCTGCTATGAACATTGGGGTACATGTGCTCTATGCATCAGCATTTCTGTATCCCTTGGGTAAATTCCTAGCAGTGCTATTGCTGGGTCATAGGGGAGTTCTATTGTTAGTTTCCTTAGGAACCTCCACACTGTTTTCCAGAGGGGCTGTACCAGTTTACATTCCCACCAACAGTGTAGGAGGGTGCCCGTTTCTCCACATCCTCGCCAGCATCTAGAGTTCTCTGATTGGCTCATTTTAGCCACTCTGACTGGCGTGAGGTGGTATCTCAGTGTGGTTTTGATTTGTATTTCCCTGATTAGGAGCGATGCTGAGCATCGTTTCATGTGTCTGTTGGCCATCTGGATGTCCTCTTTGGAGAAGTGTCTGTTCATATCTTCTGCCCATTTCTTCACTGGGTTGTTGGTTTTTCGGGCGTGTAGTTTGGTGAGTTCCTTATAGATTCTGGATATTAACCCTTTATCTGATATGTCATTTGCAACTATCTTTTCCCATTCCGTTGGTTGCCTATTAATTTTCTGGGTTGTTTCCTTGGCTGTGCAGAAGCTTTTAATCTTGATGAGGTCCCAACAGTTTATTTTTGCTCTTGATTCCCTTGCTTTTGGGGATGTGTCAAGTAAGAAGTTGCTGCGGTGGAGGTCAAGGAGGTTGTTTCCTGCTTTCCTCTAGGGTGTTGATAGTTTCCTGTCTCATGTTCAGGTCCTTTATCCATTTTGAGTTTATTTTTGTGCATGGTGTGAGAAAATGATCTAGTTTCATTCTTCTGCATGTTGCTGTCCAGTTCTCCCAACACCATCTGTTAAAAAGGCTGTCTTTTTTCCATCGGATATTCTTTCCTGCTTTGTCAAAGATGAGTTGGCTGTATACTTTTGGGTCCACTTCTGAGTTCTCAATTCTGTTCCATTGGTCTATGTGTCTGTTTTTGTGCCAATACCATACTGTCTTGATGATGACAGCTTTGTAGTAGAGGCTAAAGTCTGGGATGGTGATCCCTCCCGTTTTGGTTTTATTTTTCAGGATTACTTTGGCTATTCGGGGTCTTTTGTGGTTCCATACAAATTTTTGGATAGTTTGTGAGGAACTTAATTTCTAATTTCAGTTAATTTAAATTTAAACAGTCATATATGATTGGTGCTACTGTACTCAAAGTGCATTTCAAAAGCCTATGTTTCTTTGTTTCTTTCACTGAAGCACGCTGCTCCCGTGAGGTATGTAAACCTTCTTTTTAGGCTCCCTGCTCTCCCTGTTGCCCACCTCCCGGTTTAGAGGCTACATATAGGTGGCTGTGATATGTAAATCTGGGTTTAAGTATTTAGACTTCTGAGTAAGAATACTGCTCTACTACATATGCACCAATTCTGGTATTAACTGCTTGAAAATAGGTCTTTACAGTTCTATAAATGTCACTCTATTTCTAGCCATTGAAGACAAATTATTTCCTCTTTAATTTTCTTTAATAACACATCTCATATAAAATGATCAAGGAATTTCTTATTCGTATGTTAAGTGTGTATGTATATATATATATATACACACACACACATATATATACATATGAGGTATTATTAAACTTTCATCCTGAGTACTTTAACACATATGATATTTATGTAATGAATACTTGAAAGTGTGGATAAAACTGATGTAAAATTATATATAAAAATATATCATGGATTCCTCCCAACCATTCCCATGAATGGAAACAAAACTATAGGGTGTTTTTCATCTTCTGTTTGTCACACATATGCCCACTTCAATTTTGCTAAGAGGTGTTTAATCATGTAACAACTTCTTTCCCACAGAGGTATGCCACAACTGCTACATTAGAACAGCTGCAGACCAGTAGCTGTGGAAGAAAATAATGGGTTTTAAAACCAAAATCCAGTGCTAAGAATAGAGCACTTACTAGTTTAAGAAATAGATTTTCTTACAGTCACTGAAGTTTGATTCCACAAACAAAAGCTACTTCTGTTGTTAAACCTGACCAGAAATAACAGTCAGAAGTCAAATTCCTTAACAAATTAGAGCAACTCTAGTGAATTAGGAACCCAAAGGAAAACTAATATATTACATAATGTTTCTCAAATTTGAATATTTGCTCTTTAAAGAAAAAATTCTCAACAGAAAGACTATGTACAAGTATCCCAGTTTGAGAATTACTAATTTAGAAAACTTTATCTTATTCTATCTGAGATCTTTCAATTGCAGGCTATTACTACAAGAGATCTTTGCCTTTAACTGGTAAAATATATGCATTTTGTCATTCAAATAAACTCAAAACACTTAAGAATTAAAACAAAGCAAAACAAAAGCACCACAAATACTGAGAATTTCTCTGAATGGAACCCTCAGTCTTCAGTCTGGTACTATAACAGCAGACATATCAGAAACAATGTAACTCGGGAGAGAACACACAGGTTACTAACAGACTGTATTTCCAAGTAACCAACAGCAGCCACATCAACCCCAGTGGATATTTTCTGTTTTCGTACACACTACATGATTTAGATAAACCAACATAAAAACATATCATAAAAATCTGATAGGACTTTAAGTGTTAGTTCCTCATGTTAAATATTAGAAAAATGCTATAATCATGTATTTGGGGACAACACATGCTTACCTTGCTCTTTGACATAGAAAGTGAAGATTCATCTTTATTTTGAGAAATGTCTTCCTTTCCTCTGTCGAAACCTTTAAAAAATGTCATCATTTCAGTATTACTATATAGCATGTAGGCATTAAAAAGCAAATGCATATAAGTCATCCAATTTCAAATATAAATTATATTTTATGAACACTGGCAAAAAAGCCTATCCAAACACACAGTGTTAAACTATTATAGTTTAAAAGATTTCTACGGGATCATATGTAGTTTAATAACTCTCTAGAATAGGTTAAGGCTTACAAGGCAATGAAGTCTTTTCCTGACCCTGACCCTGTCAAGGTCAAGCTAAATACCTCTTTTCTGTGCGCCCAGAGCACTCTGCATAAATTCAGGCCTCACGGAGCTCTTATTCTAGCGACTCTTTTCTACCGAAGAATCCTAACTGATAGAAACAACTCCACACACTTTTCACACCTCTTGCCAAACTGGAAACAACTCCAGAACTGGTTTTAAGAGACTAGGGAAATAAACCTTGATTCAGGGACAGACTTCACAAAATCTAACAGTATGCTTACTGTGAGAATTACATGAGGATCCATTTGAAAACACTTAGCATAGCATTTTCCACATAGTACACATTCAACTAATATTGACTCTTAAGATGATTGTTGGCACTAATGCTGTACAAATTCTAAAAAGATAAATCTAAAATGCACAAATGCACTGGGATAAACATGTACAGATTCCTACAATCATGTATGTAACACATTAACATTACACTGTGCCGAAAGCAATTAACAAATTAATATTATAATACAATTAGAGAAATGTTAATACTGAAATTTGTGTGACCCGCATAAAAGGAGTACTCATTTAATTTTATTTTTTTAAATTTTTTTTTCTCAATGTTTTATTTTATTTCTAGGAGAGAGAGAGAGAGACAGCGTGAGCAGGGGAGGGTCAGAGAGAGAGGGAGTCACAGACTGAAACAGGCTCCAGGCTCTGAGCTGGCAGTCAGCACAGAGTCCGACGTGGGGCTCGAACCCACGAACCGTGAAATCATGACCTAAGTGAAAGTCGGACGCTTAACCGACTAAGCCACCCAGACGCCCCGGAGTACTCATTTTAATAATGTTCCTTCTACTTATGAAGGCAAGTATTATTAACTCTTCCCTATGATTACTTGTTCTAAGTCCAATAAAAGCCTGTATTAAAAATACATATACAATTATTCATAAAGCAGCACTTAAAAATCATCAGTAGTACCACTGCCTGAAGCATTTAAAAATCAGTTCTAATATACCATGATATCATTTAGTCTGCAATGGGTTTATATTAGCTAAAAACAAATCCATTCCAATTTTCTAATCTAGAGGTTTTACTGAATTGTCTTCTATAATATGAAGAAGGATTTGAATCTCTCCTCATTCCCCCAGTGCTGGTAAGGAGAACGATCACTCAAACCCAATACTAGGAGGAAAAAAACTTCATAAATGCAACATGAAATGTTAAGTAACTTACCAAATCTCAGACTTGAGTATAAAGCCAACCAAAGTTACATAATTCAGTTTAAAAATTCTAAAATATTTATTCAAAATATTTTGTAATACATAATTCTAAATACTAATAAACTCACATGAATTACTTCAAAGATCTAAGTATATGTACAAAAGAACAAAAATTTTCTAAAAGTATATATTGTAAATATTAAAAACTAATGTCATTTATTCTCACAAGAACAGAATTTCATTTCAATTTCTCTAGTGAGGTCTTGGGTTTCAGCTGAATCTAGCCCAATCCATTTATAAGATTAAGAGTAACACCCGTTTTTGGGTCTTTCACACATTATTTTATTTCTTGTGTATATTTTAAATTTCTTAATGTTTATTTTTGAGAGAGAGAGACAGAATGTGAGTGGGGGAGGGGCAGAGAGAGAGGGAGACACAGAATCCAAAGCAGGCTCCAGGCTCTGAGCTGTCAGCACAGAGCCTGATGTGGGGTGAACCCACAAGAGGTGAGATCATGACCTGAGCCAAAATCAGATGCTTAACTGACAGCGCCACCCAGGTGCCCCCACACATTATTTTAAAAGCACAATAGTAAATTAAAACAAAAGTCAAAGTTATAAATCTGAATAGACTTTAACATGAAAATATGTCTCAGAAAGTTTCAAATGTTACAAAAGGACACTCATAAACCTTTGTTGTAGATTTCCTGTCAAACTCAGTAAATGATTAATGATTTAAAAGCTGGCCCTGATGACTCCCATGTTACTTAGAATTACAGAGGGATAAAGCAAAATGCCGAGACTGGTCAAATACTTGGGGTTTCAACTAAGGGTACATACAAGTAGATAATCAGCATAATATGCAAGGAATATAAAAAAATGTCCAAAAGCCTTAAGAAGGAAATATTGCCAGGTTGTACACTAAGTTTTCAAGGGTAATTCCAAAATAAGCAAAGCACAAAGTGCCACTCTTGACACTTTAGTCTGTATACAGCTCGTTTCCTAAAAATGTGTAAAATAAAAGTATATTTATTACAAGCCAAAAGAGCTCTGTCAAAATACTTCTTAGGCTTTTGTTTCGTTTTTACCGTGTGTGGGGATTCAAAATACTTTAAAATTACTCCTTTATTTTTTAAAAGTGATATTTATAGACAAAATCCTGAAGCCTAGAACACATTAATGACCATTACTAATAACACAGAACAGGGGTGCTTGGGTGGCTCAGTCAATTAACTGTCCCGTTTTTTTTTTTTTTTATTTATTTCTAGGAGAGAGAGAGACAGCGTGAGCAGGGGAGGGTCAGAGAGAGAGGGAGTCACAGACTGAAACAGGCTCCAGGCTCTGAGCTGGCAGTCAGCACAGAGCCCGACGTGGGGCTCGAACCCACGAACCGCGAGATCATGACCTAAGCGAAAGTCGGACACTTAACCGACTAAGCCACCCAGGCGCCCCAACTGTCCCGCTTTTGATTTTGGCTCAGGTCACGATCTCCTGATTTGTGAAATACAGCCCGGGGTCCGGCTCCTCACTGACAGCACAGAGCCTGCCTGGGATTATTTCTCTAACTCCCCCGCTGCCCCTTCCTGCTCTTGTACACCCTCTGCTTAAATAAACAAACTTTAAAAAAATGCAGAACAATTTCAGATCATGACTTTTTAGCAAGTTTGCTTACTGGTGACTTTAGTAGTAATTTATTTTCCTACTATCTTCCCCACTGCCTCAATGATACAGAAACCTATATCCCCATCAAAATGCTAGAATTAAAAATGCTAATACTTCCCAAGTATAGATGAGAATGTGGAGCACTGGAAGTCTATTTGCTCCTGGTGAGAGTACAAAGTTTACTACTTTGGTAAACTATTTCAAAGTATGTACTAAATTTGAATGTATGGATATTCTAACACAAAGCAATTCTAATCCTAGATATACCCAAAAGAAATAGTTGTGTATATTCATCAAAAGAAGGTACAAAAATGTTCAAAGCAGCTTGGTCACAATAGCTAAAATCTGAAACCAACTCAAATGGTTATTAATAACAGAATATATTGTAGTATATTTACATAATGGAATATGACACAGTAATGAAAAAGAACCAATTATTACTATAGAAAATAGACATAAATACTGCATGAAAGAAGCCATGCCCTCCCATTAAAGAAAAAAAAGGCACAAACTGTATGATTCCATTTATATAAAGCTGAAAAAACGGCAAATCTAATCTATAATGTTAGAGGTTGTTATAGGGGTCTATCTATGTTGTAGGAGGAACTGACTTAGAGGGGGATGAGGGAGTCTTCTGTGGATTTGGGAACTATGTAAAATATAGCTCTTAAAATTCAAAAAGCTATACATTTAATATGTAAGTTATGCCTCAAAAAAAAAAAAAAAGTGGCACATGGAGGGCTCGGTCAGTTGAGCATCCAACTCTTGATTTCAGTTCATGTCATGATCTCACAATATGTGAGATTGAGCCCTGCGCTGGGCTCTGTTGGGCTCTGCACTGACAGTGTGATAGAGTCGGCTTGGGATTCTTGCTCTCCTCACTCTCTGCTGCTACCCCATTTGCATATTCTCTTTCTCTCTCTCTCAAAATAAATAAACATTTTTAATGGGGAAAAATAAAAATATAAATTATAAATAAGTAAATACATAAATAAAAACGCACCCAGCCTTCTCTTTTCTTCTGGTTTATTACACTTCTGCTTTGGCATCCTTCCTCAGTCTATATCCCTGTAACCAATTCTGTACCTAGCTAATTCTGATTCATTCATCAATAATGATAATTAACATAATATTAATGAAAACAAGAAAGCAACCAATGTCCATTTGTAAGAACACTTGTGATTATGACACTTATTCTAGATGCTTTAGTTTCTAATCTTTAAAACACCACCACAAAAATTCCCAGATACTGGGGTGCCTAGGTGGCTCAGTCAGTTAAGCGTCCAACTTCAGCTCAGGTGATGATCTCACAGCTTGTGAGTCTGCTCCTCACGTCAGAGTCTGTGCTTTGGATTCTGTGTCTCCCTCTCTTTCTGCACCTTCCCAGCTCACACTCTGTCTTTCTCTTCCTCAAAGGTAAATAAACATTACAACACATTTTTTAAAAAACAAATTTATTTAAAAAATCCCAAATATTAACTCTATTTTATATAACTGAAAAAGCCAAGGCTCCCAGAAATTAAGTAACTTGATTAATGTCAATAAGTCAAAGTATTAGAACAGACACAAACTTAGGTCTAACTTTAAAATTCATGCTGTTTTTATGGGGCACCTGGGTGGTTTAGTCAGTTAAGATTCAGACTCTTGATTTCCACTCAGGTCATGATCTCACAGTCATGCGCTTGAGCCCTACATCGGGCTCTGCACTGGTTGTGAAGGCTGCTGGGAGTCTCACTCTCTCTTCTCCCTCTGATCCTCCCCTGCACACACATGCTCTTTCCCTCTCTCTCAAATTAAAAAAAAATAAAAAAATAGTAAAATAAAATTCATGCTCTTTTTAGAAAGCCAGGGCACCTCTCAAGACCCAAGGCCACCTCTTCCAGTAGGCCTTGCTTTGACTGTGTAGGCATAGTGAGCTGTCTTCTTCTCTGAGACACATAACATTTCATACACGTTTGTAGTACCATGTTTTTCATAACCTACTTCAATTATTTGTTCTCATGTTCATATTCTATACTTGACTGTGAATTTCTGAAGAAAGGTCTAATCCTTATTTACCTTTCAAACACAGAAATTTGATAAACTGGCCAAAAAATTAACAATAGTGGACTCTACTGTTACTTGTAATTATTTTATTAAATATGTGAAATATGAAACAGCTTCAGAAAAATGAATAAAACATAAATTTATAATTTAATGTATACAGTGAATATCTGCATAACTACCACCTAAATTACAAAAATAAAACAACAGAATTGTCAAAGATCCTTTTTTGATCACAATCTACTCTTCTCAACAATAACTACCTTGGCTTTTGTAACCTTTCTTTACCGGTATGTCAAGCAGGTATTTCATTCATTTTCATTGATGATTAGAATCCTATTGCATGACTATACCACCATTTATCCATCTACTGTAGATAAACATTTGGGTTGTTCCTAGTTTGTCCCTTTTATGAACAATGGTGCCACAAATACACTCTGAAATGTATCTTAGTAGATATGTACATACACACACACACACACACACACACACACACATATTCACATATGTCTGCATATATTATATATATCCATGAGTTTCTCTAAATTTAAACCTAGAAGCTGAATTCCTAGGTTATAGTATATGTGTATCTTCAATTTTAAGGATAACAAATTTGTTTACTTTTCTACTAAAAGTGTGTTGAGAGTTCTTTCTCCATATTCATGGTCACATCAATATTGACACATTTAATATTTCTGCTAATCTGCTGGATGTGTATAATCAATGTGTACATATATGTGTATACATGTGTGAGTGTACACATGTGTGTGCATATCCATGAGGTTTTACTTTGCATGTCCCTGACTATTAATAACGTTGAGCATTTTCTCATGTTAGTCATTTTAACTTTCTCTTTGTGAAAGACCTCTTCAGATCCTTTGTGTATTGAAAAAAGAGAAGGGGGTGCCTAGGTGGCTCAGTTAGTCAAGTGTCCAACTCTGGCTCAGGTTATGATCTCATGGTCTGTGGGTTCAAGCCCTGCATGGGGCTCTCTTCTGACAGCTCAGAGCCTGGAGCCTGCAGATTGTGTCTCCCCCTCTCTCTCACCCTCCCCTGATCACGCTGTCTCTCAAAAGTGAAAAAATGTTATAAAATAAAAATAATAAAAGATAAAAGAAACAACCAACTTTCTGTTTTTTTCTAATGATTTATACAGGAATTCTTGACATATTCCAGATATTCTCCTTTGCCAACACTATGTTACAAAATAACTCCCTATTCTATGACTTGTCTTTTTATTCCCTGTATTTTTTTTTTAAATAAATAGCTCTTAATTTTAATGTAGTCAAATTTAGTCATCTCATCGTTTAATGATTAGTGCTTTCTGGTCTTAAAGTCTTCCCTAAATCTGTGGTCATAAAGATATTTCCAAGTAGTGTAGTAATACACAGAGTTTACTTCCTCCTGCTAATCCAATGGAATATTATTCTTAATCAAATGAATATGCTGTCCCTAACTTGTAATTTGTTAACAAAATACAAATGTTATCATCGATAAAGTATAACCTTTTTACATACTTCCATAATAAATTTGGTTCAATATTTAGATATAATAAAGCAGGTTTTATGTTGTTTCAGTCTTGTTAAAATGAGATTTTATATATATATGTGTGTGTGTGTGTGTGTGTATACACATACAAATGCAGATTTAATAGGTATTTACAAAATATAGAATAGGTACATTAATATTAACTATACTGAATATATATATACACATACAAATGCAGATTTAATAGGTATTTACAAAATATAGAATAACTACATTAATATTAACTATACTGAATACAGCCAAGAATCAAGAAACTGTAGTAACAAAAAAAATCGCTGAGAAGTCAAAATATACTAGAAAGAAACCTATCTGTACAATAAAGCTCATATAGTTTGTCTATAAGTGATTTTATTTGCTCAAAGTTTATTTACTCCAATTTTCTGGTACTAGAGATTGGTCTAACAAGCATATCTAGAAGTTATACCCAAGATTAGAGAAGAGACAGATAGACAGACATGGAAAAAAAAAATTGCACTATGGTGTTTACTGGGAGTACATGGACAGGTGGTACCATTTCTTTCTTATAACTCATCATAAGGAACATGACCATACCAATATATTTCTTAAGACAGAAGTGACAAAGAATAATTTTTTTCCTAAAGAAACTAAAATGAAAAGAGGGTTATGCTCAAAATAGTAAGACAAAATTATCTTTCAATATCACTAGTGTAGAACCTCTCCTCTAATAAAAACAAATGCATCTCAAATTATTTTTCAGTACAATGAAATGTCCCAGAAGAAATATTTGTTTTACTGTTTTTTCTTTTTTAGAGAGGGCATGTGTGCAAGAGGGGGAGAGGTGCAGAGGGAAGAGTGAAAGAAAATCATAAGCAGGCTCCGTGCTCAGTGCAGAACCTGACATGGGGCTTGATCCCATGATCCTGGGATCATGACCTGAGCCAAAATTAAGTCAGATGTTCAACGGACTGAGCCATCCAGGAATCCCTATTTTACTCTTTAACTGGAATAAAACAACATAAAAAGCCACTTCTTTGAAGTATCTAATTCCATTCTATTTCTTAGCTGATAAATTATTTTAAAGAGCTTTTTATCCCAGTTGGCTGCAATACACTGTTGGTTGGTTGTAAAAAGCGGAATATGGAAGCATCCCTGTGAATAGGATTACCTCTATTTCAAGAATCAGAAAACAAAGATAACCATTTACTTTTTCATTCAAATAAATCAATCCAGGGTGAACTTCAGTATATTCTTTCACAAGATAAACTGACAATTCTGCCTTTAGTTACCTAATTAAGTAAATACTAAACTTTTAAAAAGTGAAGTTTTCTGTTGTGTAGTAGAGTCACTTGATTATTCTTTAATATCAAGTAGACTCAGTGCATGAAGGTTAGCAAACATTTGCTAGCAACCTTGCTGGCTAAAAAAATATGGAGACAAACGCAGAAACAGAACTAAATCACACTGTAAAAGTAAATACAGTACTTAACAACATTAAAAAATTTCAGTATGTAGTATTTTAAAAGCCATTTCTGAATAAATACAAATACTAAAATGTATTTGTACACCATTTTGAGAACATAAGAAACACTGACAGTAACCATGCTACACTGAGAAGACTAAACACAGATTATGAATGCTATTTATAGCTCATGCGACTTAGGGAACAGTTGAGGACTGTGGTTTCCAATTGTTTTTTGAAACAATGTTGAAAGAGAAAATGAAATCAGTGAATTTATAATAGTTTCATTGTCCAGGTAACACTTTCCATAAGGTGTTTCAGTATTTCAAAATAATGCATAAAAACCACCTGTCAGCACGAATATTCACAAAAAGCCAAGAAAAATGTTTGTGTGAAAGTAGAAAATATAATTCAAATTTAACAAAACATGTCAGAAAAATATATAAATGGTTAAAGCAAGCACCAGTTTCTGTCAGTATTTGTCAGGAGTATTAAGATAATATTTTTATGTTAAAAGAAAAATATAACCCAAAAGAGTAGATAAAATTATGAAAGGATTTAAAAATTTGAAAGGAAAACAAAATTTTAAAATATTTTAAGGTATACATCCAAATATTTGCTACAATAAGTCTTTTTCATAAAATAAAAGATCAATTTATGTATACATCTCATTAACCAATCATTTAATGTCTAAATCTTAATTGTCAAATGGCTAATTGCAATACTAAAAAATATTACCTTAAAATAATTCTTAGCAAAAACTATACACAAATATAACAACGAGAAGGCAGGCATTTCAAAAATTATACTAAGGTAGAAAATTTACTTTAGTCAGGATTTGAACTAATTAAAGCTTAAACTAAACATTAATTTTAACATAGTTACTATTTTGCAGAAAACAGCCAAACAATTATCAATATTAAATATTTGGGTTTCATTTGGGAAAATCCTCAGAAATTTGTTTATTTATAGAATTTTACATTTATCTTAAGTCCAGAAAATATTTTAATTTTATCAAAGGGTCATGATATTTATTTCTATAATTAAAGCAAAAATTCACGCTATCTGCACGCCAGATTTGTACTTCACTGAATCACTAGTTCTCAAGTTGGAGCTTTAGAGATTATAAAAGAAAATATGGAAAAGCCAGCCATATAGCAGCAGTCATGAAAACTGAACCTTTCACTATAGAATCTTTTTCATTTAAATCATTTAAATGAAAGCAGTTTTAAGACATTAAAATACTAGTTTAATGAAAAAGTCTGCAAGAAATTAAGAAAAGAGTACAAGATTAAACAAACAAACCTGGCAAAGAAGGAGAAAGTTCATTGTATCCTCCAAATGAAGCATTCCGGACAAGCTTTCGGCCATCAATTCGTGGAGGAAATAAAACAGGCGAAACCACAGTACAGGAAGAAAATCTACGTTGTGAGCTCTCTTTCATGGCTTAGGAGGTCTATTTAACGTATACAGTCACCCAGAAGGCTAATTAGATCAGTACAGCAACGAGAGGCTTTTCTCTCAAATCCAAATGTAGCGAAACCCACCAGCACAAACAA
The DNA here is from genome assembly GCA_017311185.1 of Proteles cristata cristata. Taxonomy (NCBI): domain Eukaryota; kingdom Metazoa; phylum Chordata; class Mammalia; order Carnivora; family Hyaenidae; genus Proteles; species Proteles cristata. The sequence continues at coordinate 517,171 of JAESUZ010000810.1, forward strand.
AGGACACACACATTTAACAGCAAAGAAGGACCACAGACTGTCAAATCAGCAATAAACAGAAAAGGCATTAAGCCATGCTAGTGGGTTTTTTTTTTTTAAATGAACTGATAAACAAGGCTACTCTCCTGATTTACCTTTTACAAACCAGCAATGCCTTGAACTGAATTACTGCCTTAGTAAAACAAAGCAAGATCAATACTTAGAGATTAAGAATGAAATAAAATGCAACCCTTTTCTCATATCTGTTTTGTTTTTGTAGTATCCATCACGCTTCCCACCTCTTCCAATTCTTTCTAGTTTTTGCTTACCTCAGAAATGGATATAAACACAACACTGTTTATCTTTCCTGACATCTCTAGATCTATATCTAATCTACTGTTTGCCTCAGTCATGATTAAGAATTCATAAAGGAAAGATATTCTTTCAAGTACAATTTTGTTGGATTCTAACAGCTAAAGCAGAAAATAAATATTTAACTTTTACTTCTAGCTAAGATACAGGAATCATAAAGACAGTGTTACTGCAAACCAATCAACAGAAAGGACTGAAAAGACACCATAATAATGCTGAATGCTCCAATACATTTTCCTTGAAACAGATATGAGCTGCTATAGTTCATTTTCATTGCATTTAAATTTTTCAAAATATATCATCTACCAATGAGGAATTTCCACTTAAAATTCTCCTATTTAAGGTAAAATGCAACTTTATTATAATAACAAATGGAAATATCTTTCTTTACTAGGTTAACACTAAGTTACTGGTATTATCTCACATTATTAAATCTAACAGACAAGTGCCAACAGCCAAAACAACAGACTACGCTAATTGTTTATAACTAACCTTTAAAATGTTAAGGAATTCTTTCCTAGTTACATTAAAATCCATTTCCTTATTCTACTTTAATTGAAATTAAAAAGCTCTAGTTAATTATTTTCTTAATATATACTGGATTTTTTCTGCTCAGAGTTCCAACCTAGAAATACATCCTCATAGTTGAACAACTAAGTTACAACTGACTTAGTGGTTCATTTTTATAGGTATTTTACCATAAGATCTCAGTTTCCTTCTTTTTATTATGCATATGGCTCAAGGTTAGTTCTCAGTTCCTATACAACAGCATTCTGTATAATCTAAGGCTGTTAACTCCTTTACTAGAAAGGACATTAACAACAAACAAACAAATTCAATTTCCTTTATGTAACATGATCTTTCTTGGGCAAAGGCATTTCAAAATCAATTAGTGGTAAAAATAAGTTCACGGTTGATAATTACAACTATAAGAGGGATTTGCAGGGTTTTTTTCTCCATGTCATGAAATATAAATGACCATTAATTATAGACAAGAGAGAAATAATTATAATTAATTCATGCATTGGTGCTTGCCTCTCAAGGCATTATAGTGTAATGGTTAAGCAGGATTTGCAGTTAAATTTCCTGGGTTCAAATCCCAGCTGGCTGCACTGGAGCAATTAAGTTAATTTCTGTGGGTCTCTGTTTTCTCATTTATAAAATATTAATATATTATCTATATTACTGGATTGTTATAAGGATCAAACTGGAGAATATATATATAATCTAAAAAAGTTCCAGGTTAAAATGGCAGAATGAAGACGCTAACCTAATGTGTTCCCTTCTAAAATTCAACTAAAATGATAAGAAAGGGTTAATTTTTTAAAAACATAAACAAGTACAGGTATGTATCCCACAAGTATGTATCCAGGACAGGATACATCAACAACATATATTTGACATTGGAAAGCATGGGATTAATAAAAAGTCATTGTTTTGCAGATCACACAAAGCTGAATCACAAAACCAGCAATGATAAAAACTGAGAACCAGCCCTATATACACCGAAAAATCCTTTTGCACATAATTAACACCAAGTTCCGCTAGATCAGAAATCAGATTAAGCTACTGATATCAGCAATAATTCTGAAATCAGGACAAAAATACCATATAAGAAATGCTTTCAAAGTTGGAAGGAAAATGACTTTCAACGTAGAATTCCATACTCAGACAAACTATCAATTACATATTAGGGTACAATAAAGGCATTTTTAGACATGCAAGGCCAAAAATTCACTTTCCATGCATATTTCCAAATAATTTACTATAGTAGTCCTTTTCACCTAGGGTTCATTAGGGCTACTGCACTAAAATGTCCACTCTTCAAAATGAAGTTAACTTTTTCTACCATACATCTTTAATAGCTTTAACCATGCCCCATAATCCTTGGGAGAACTTAGAAAATACTAAAATTATTTTCTACAGGCCTTACTTACTTCCCTCAAAGGACACAACTTGAAAATGGCTGTACTAGAATACATACTCTATCAAAAAGTGATAGCAAAAGGTGATACAGGAAACAGGATACTCAATATAAAAGAGCTGTCATCACCCACGAAGTCCTGTACCATTGTACTATCTCTCTGTAAACCAAGGACAAATTGTTTGGGTGAACTTTGCCCAATTTTTTCTCTGGATTTGCCTCTTGTCTTGATAGTACTTTGATGAAGTAGTGGCTTCTCTTTCCCCAGTGCCATGATGTTTGGATAAGGTGAGTCTACTTCCAGTATGCTGATGTGTTTTACTTTTTTTTTTTTTTTTTTTTACAAATAGTTTATTGTCAAATTAGTTTCCACATAACACTCAGTGCTAATCCCCACAAGTGTCCTCCTCCATGCCCATCCCCCCCTTCCCAACTTTTTCTTTTTTTTAAGATTTTATTTTTTACAGCAGTTTTAGGTTCACAGCAAAATTGAGAGGAAGGTACAGAGATCTCCCATATCCTCTATCTCCACATATGTATGGTCTCTCCTATTATCAATTTCCCTCACCAGAGTGATACATTTGTTATAACTGACAAACCTACACTGACACATCATAATCACTCAAAGTCTATAGCTTATTTTAGGGTTCACTTTTTTGATGTTGTACATACCATGGGTTTGGACAAATGCGTAATGACATGTATCCATCACTACAGTACCATACAGAGTATTTTCACTGCCATAAAAACCTGTTCTCTGCCTGTTCATTGTTGCCTCCCTAACTCCTAGAAACCAAAGTTTGTTTTTTGTTTTGTTTTTTTTTTTACTGTTTCCATAGTTTTGCCTTTAACACAATGTCATGCAGAATTCTAATGAGTAATGCTATTTCTAAGTCTCTGTTGTATTTATTTTGCCTCTATTTCAGCACCAACACTTATTTTGTGTGTCTTACCAGAGCATTACGGTAAGTACTAAATAACCCCTGACTGTTGCTTGGCTCTGCTTCTTCAGGAGGGTCTTGACTCTTCTTTGCCCTTGGTTGTCTTTAGACAATTTAGGATTATCTTATCAAGTATCATGAAAAAATTCTGTTGAGATAATGGATTCAAAATACATTGAACAGATAAAATCAATTTGAGAAGTTTCATACTAATAATACTGAATTTTCCTCCTGGAAACTATTGTATGTCTATTTAACTGAAAATGTATCCCTCCATTTATTGAGAATACATCATCTTAGCGTTATATTTTTCTACATAAAGATATTCTGTTAGATTTATCAGATTTATTCCTATGTACACCTACTTTCTGTTGTTTTAAGTATTATTTTTTGAACTACATTTTTCTAACCATTTGTTACTGGTACACAGAATTATAGTTAAATATATTCAGTAATTTCTTAATGATTTTAATAATTCATGTGTAAATTTGGGAGAGGTTCTATATAAACAATTATACTAGCAGCAAATTCCTCCTTTACTTTTATTTCTGTTTACATTATTCACTAGATAAATTTCAAGTAAAATATCATAATGAAGAGTAGATGGTACACACCTTCTTGTTCCTAATTGTTACTTTACAAGGTTAAGAAAGAGTACCCTCCTCCTATTTCTAATTTGCGAATTTTTTTTTTTAACCAGGAATGGATCTTAAAATTTTCAAATACATTTTGTTGATGGAAAAACATAGTTTTTCTTCTATAAACTGTATGTTAAGTGACAATCACAGATTTTCTAATACCAAAGCCATCCTTACAATGCCTGAAATAACACCACTGTGGTGATAATGTATTATTATTTCTTTATAACTTGTTTGATTCAACAGTTTGCTAATTAGAATTTCTACATCTAAATTCATCAGCAAGAATGTCTTGTAACTTTTCTTTGTATTGTCTGTCTGCTTTCCATATACAAGAATGTTCATTTATCCATTTATATTCTAAAATGCCATCAACTATTAGCTACATTCCTGACTTCAGGAGATATCATAAAAATATGAGAGAGAAGACCGGTGGACATTATTACATTGTAAAAGATATCCCAAATTCAGGGATGATATAAAGTGTTGAAATTTCCAATGGAGACTGCGAAACACTATCAGTTAAAGCTCTAACCCAATTTCAGAGATGTTAAAGTAGGAGGAGGGGTACTTTTTTAGACTTAATACAGTATTAATGTGAGATTGGAATTATATTTTTCCCTAAATAGTCAGCAGAACTTGTTTTGTAAATCTATCTGAGCCTATGATATCTTTGTAAAGATAATCTATATTACTAATTAGATTATAAAAACCACTAGAATTTCCTATTACTAAGTAAATTTTAGGAAGTACTATCTTTCTAGAAATTTGTTCATTTAACCTAATTTTTCAAATTTATTGGCTAGAGTTGCTGCCTACACTTTTAGTTGCGTCTTTTTTTCCTAAAAATGTTTGTTTCTTCTTTTTACTCCCCATAATCCTGCTAATTTTGATATTTTTTACTAGTCTTTTCAAACACCCAACTTTGTCTTTCCTGGTAACTCTCAGCTATGTCTATTGTCTTTATTATTTCCTTTCTTCTACCGACTTCAGGCTCACTCTATTATTTTTCTAACACTAAGTTAAATGCTTATTTAATTCATTACTATTCAGCAATCCTGCTTGTCAAGAATTAGCATTAATACTATTATTGTTGTTTAGATTTCCTGCTTGGGAATTGTGAGGCCTCCTTAATCAGAGGGCTGTTGTCTTTCAACAATTCTGAAAGGTTCCCAGCATTATCTTTCAATATTGCCTTTAACCCATTAAATCACATTCTGGCATTTATAATTCCGGTTGGTGCAGATGTTGGTGTGGATGGTAGGTAGTTTATGCAGATTCTCTCTCATGGCGTCTTGCCTCATGTTTTTCTCTCTGATGGTGTCTTGCCTCCTCATGTTTTTCCTCATTTTTCCGTATCTTTGCCAGCATTTGGTGCTGTCAATATATTGGATTTCAGCCATTCTAATAGGTGCATATCATCTCCATTGTTGTTCTGTTTACTGATTTTTAGTTATGAGTTCATACGTAATTTTTGGAGACTTGTGTTTAAAACTCTCCGGTAACAAGTATCTCTGTTGATTCTTCCAGGTACCTGAGAATGCTAATAACTCAAGATCATTTTAAATTAAACAGAAGGGTGTTTTTGTTTTTGCCACAGAGACCGTGTGAATTCTGGCTCCAAGCCTACATGAGTATATTGTGTTTCTCAAAGTAGAGTCCCTCTCTCCCTCATTCTACCTAGAGTTACAACCAAGAAAGGGAAACATACTAGTATCTTCCTCTATGGGTATGTTTTCCAGGTTTGTTTGTTTTTTAAACTAAGATGGACTTGTAATTTCACACAGAGAGATCTCCAATCCAAATTTCCATCATGAATGGGTTGCAGGCCTTTTGTCCCTTTCTCTTGCTAAAACTCAAGCTTCAGACCTTCAGAAAATAATAAGTGCTGGTCAGGACAAATGCTGGTTGCAGAGGTCATCATTTCTCTGGATTCCCACTTTCAATAACCCTGTTCCTTCTGCTAATTCCTTTACCTTGCTCACAGTTCAATCACACTTTAAAAATAAAATTTTGAAACACTGTATCTGAGTCTGAAGGGGGTGGCCTGAGAAGGCAATATGCCGCTGGCTAAGCCCAGGCTCAGCCTCTTCTCAGGTTATGCCTGGGACCTCCTGCCAGGGAGGCTTTAACCCCATGGCTCTGCATGGCAAGGTCTCAGGTTTCTTTACAGAGAGAAAGAAAAAAAGAAAGTAAGTTGACTCCTTCCATCCTAGAAGTTCATTTAAGAGACTGAAATTAGGGACTTCCTTCAAAACTGGACAGGGCTAATTGAAGAGCAACAAGACCCAATGGACCAAATACTGGAAACAATATATGCCAGTTCATACAAATACTTCTGGGAGAGTCTGCTGTGGGCAAACCAAGCTTGTGACTACATTTTGTGACAGGCCAACTTCATGAATTTCAAGAGAGTATCATAAGACACTGCTGTGTGTTTGAAATATGGGATACAGCTGGTCAAGAATGCTACCATAGCCTAGCATCAATGTACTACAGAGAAACACAAGCAGCCATAGTTGTATGTGATATCACAAACGAGTCCTCTGGCAGAGCCAAAAACTGGGCTAAAGTCAATCCTAACAATGTAATAGCTTTATCAGGAAACAAGGCTGATATTGCAAATGAAAGAACTGTCAATTTCTAGGAAGCACAGTCCTATGAAGATGGCAATAGTTTATTATTCATGGAGACATCAGCTAAAACATCAATGAATGGAAATGAAATATTCATGGCAATAGCTAAAAAGCTGCCCAAGAATGAACCACAGAATGCAGGAGAAAATTCTGCCAGGGGAAGAAGAGTAGATCTTACTAAACTCATGCAGCCAACCAGGAGTCAGTGTTGTAGTTACTACACCTCCAGTTTGAACTTGCTGAAATATTCTTCTGCTTCCTAAACGTTAAGGACAGTGGAATTAGAGCATTTAACTAGCCCAGTATGACTTTCAAAAAGAAGAGACTTATGACAGAGTCAAGTTTCTAATACAGAATTATTTTAAGTGTTTTCAATTTAATTTTTAATATCATGCAAGTGACTCTTGACTAACATTTCACAAGTAGAAAGGAAAAATGAGTGCGTGTGTGTGTGTGTGTGTGTGTGTGTGTGTGTGTCTCTATGTGTTTCATTGGATGGTTAGGGGGAATCATTTCTCATCGCCAGGGATAGAGACAAATGATGATGTAAACCCACAGTTAACCAGCCAGTTTTATGAAAGACTTGGAATTTATTAATTAGGGTTTTCAAAAAACTTTTTAAGAAGATTCTAAAGATATTTTTGCTTAACTACAGTATTCAGGCATCTGTAATTTCTCTTAGCATGCACATTTAAAATGTACATTCCACATTTTAACAAATTAACCACAAGGAAACAAACCTACATCTCTGGGGGGAAATAGGAACATTAGTGGGATCTAAATTATAGCCAGCCCTGGTATTTTTAATGGAGTAAAAAAAAAGTCAAATGTAACCTCATCTTGTTTTAGGAATATAAAAACTAATAAATGCATCTGAATGGATAGTGTTCCCTTCAAACATGTGAGCTCTTCAACAGAAATGCAACAAACCAGGTCTCTGTGATTTCTGTTTATCACTGCTGGTCATTACATAGGTTTTGTTGTCTGGAGCAGAGAGGAGGCTTTTGTTCCCTTTGGACAGATTATTGTCAATGCACTAACAATTATGTACATTCAAACTTGATTATTCGAAATTCGGTCTTCAGCTGTACTATAAATAAGGTACTGCACTATAGTCTCCGTAAGTGTTTCTTACTCTTCTGTAATATTTAAGAGTTGCTTAAAAGTATAACAAAATTACGAACAAGTTATTTTTCCTTTTCTCTCCATTCGAAAGGGGCTTCAGTTGTTCCCACAGGGACTAGAACCATGATAAACAATATACCAGTAATCTGTAACGTAAGTATTGCTGTATGTCAGCAAAAATCTTGCAGACTTGTTTTCCAAAGTTCATTTTATTTTGATCAGTTCAGTATATTCACTAATTGTTTTTAGGTATTTTCATTATATGAATTCTACCATGTGTCAGAGATGATTTAAACTATTTAAATGTTGAACTGCTAGCAGAACTTGTACATTTATAGTAATTCAGTGAAACCCGTTCACCAATGTTTAGTTTTATACTGAAGTGCTCAGGTTGGAATAAAGTGGTATAAAAATCAAAAAGACAAAAAAACAAACAAACAAAAAACACACTGTATCCATCATTTTGATGTTCTTACTAGGAAGGTTTTCTCTGAATATTTATTTTGCCATATTACTGGACCTGTGACATGCAAAGTTCACTTACATGTTTTTCATGTTTCCTGAATTCTTGTCCCTAAATTTCCTAATTATACATTAAACTGAAGACAGGGGCTGAGAATATCATTTTTGGTTTCTTCTTGTATAGAACTCTGTACGAATCAGAATTAATAAAGACCAGCTTGATGGAGGAGACCCTTGGAAAATACTCCACATGGGCAATTTGTCCATTTGTCACAAATATCCTTCCTTCACCTGGAATATACACGTTTGCTAAACTTTCACTGCTTCATTTCTTTTTTAAAAATTTTATTTATTTATTTTTGAGAGAGAGAGAGAGAATGAGAATGAGTGTGCGAGGAACAGTGAGAGAGGGAGAGAGAATTCCAAGCCAGGCTCCACATGGTCAAGCATGGAATCTGATGTAGGGCTGGGGCCCACAAACCATGAGATCATGATCTGAGCTGAAATCAAGAGCTGGATGCTTATCTGACTGAGTCACCCAGACTCCCTTGCTGCTTTACTCTTAAAATTTATGTATGTTCAAACTTACGTATGTTCAAACTTACGACCAACATGAAAACAGAAAAATTTCTATGAAACTGTTTATCTTCTCTCAAAGTATGCAAATATTCTTTAGTAAATTAAATTTGTATCATCTTGCTATAATAATACAGAAAATGTGCCTCTCCATTCCTCAAGTAATGAAAGGACAATTGTTAGCAGTCAACTCAATAGGGGAAACTATTTTACCAGTCTTGCTAAGAAGGTGATTTCAACCTCTCAGCCTTTGGAAACAAATGGGAGGAAATCTCCACAGAAAAAGAGCTGAGAAACTAGTGCAAGTAGTACCTTACAATCCTTTAATGTTATCTTATGTAAACATATATACACACATACACATGTAATAATATACACACATGTATTTTAATTAAATACACACACACATACATACACACAGAGAGAACATTTACAGGGAAAAAAGAGTGCTTTAGTATTCTTAATGCTAACCTTGCCGCTTTGTTAAAGAAGCAATTAACAAGGCCTGGCAAGGATAAGACAAACTCATCTTTGTAAAGATCCTTAAAACAGAGCTAAATTATTCATTCTCACTTTTCAATAAATGTTTTCGAAGTATTTCAGTTTCATCTACAAGAACACAAAACATGTGAAAAACACAGATAGTTGCAACATTTCACAGGACAAATTTAGAAAAGTATTTCATTCTCATTTTTTAAAATTTGCCAAATATTATATCCTTTTCCATTATTTAATATATACTTTTATACCTCTGAAGCAACTACCTGAACACAAGGAATTTCAAACAGAAAACTTCTTGAAACAGAAAAATTCTCACTTAAGAAATAACTTCAAAAAATCCAACAGTGAGGATTCAAAAACTCAGAAGAAAATTAACATAATCTCTAATTTATATACTATTTGTAATGAAAATGACCTATGGCTACAAAAGAAAGTACAGCATTTAGGAGAAATAAAATTAAAGATAGTGGGGATAAATTCAAGTACTCTTTCAGGTAAACAATTTTCATGAAATACAGCACATATATTCAAGACACATTTGTTATGTGTATACAAGTCTTATAAATGTTCTTCAAGAACTGATCCTAGAAATATCTTACCAAGGGAGGAAGAATTGCTTCGATTCATGGAGGAAACTGACTTTTTGGTCTCCTTTTGTCTACAAACCACTTAAATGAAGGTGTCACCTGAGATTTATATCAGCGATGTCTAAAACTGTCACCCTGGGGAATATGGTACAACATCTTCACACTAATAAACTCTGCAAAGAAAATCTCCCTTTACTTTGAAGTCTTCAATTAAGTTGTAGTAGACTCATTACATCACGTTTAATGCTACCAGGGCATTCAAGATGAAGGGACTTTGCACGTTTAAGAGAATTTACTAAAGGATAACAGAAACACAATACTAAGCATGTACATTTTAATTCAAGTCTAGATAAACCAAGTGTAGTCTAAATTAATTTGGATAAAACTGGCTAAGCAGATAACTGATTAAATAACTTTTAGTTTTAAAATTTTAAATGTTTAAAAATTAATTTGAAACCTACTCCTTTAAGTTTTGACAAAGCAACATTTTATATTCTCTCACAAAGCACTACAACTGAAAGATGGTTTTGTAAAACGAAAAACATGCAAAATCACTTTTTATGACCGAAGAATGAAAGGGTAGCTACAAGATGAATTAGAGTTAACTCATCAAGCTTTGATAACAAATGCAAATGTTCCCTAGAGGGAACAGAGTATCAGTTGAGACAGGCTATAATTTAGTCTCTAGGCTCCCTGGGCACTGTCCTTATTCAAAAGTAGAAGAAGAAAAGGGAGAGAATAACCTATTGAATATCCATATTTCTTTCTTGATAAGTTGAAATATATAAAATATGTCAGAGAAGTCAGCATAAAACAAATACCATCCTATTTAAAAGACTGTAATCATTCTAAGGTTAAAACGATTTTTAGGTAAACTGGTATACTTAACTTTGAATAAGGTAAAAATCTGGCACATTAATAATTTCTGGAATAATCTGACTCATTAGCATAATTTAAACATGTGACAAATAAAAGACTATACTGATATGTGTGGGCTTTATACTGATATGTGTGAGAAGAATCAGTCTCCCCAGTTAACTTCAAAAAAAGAAAAGAAAATCCTAAAACAATGGAAGGAAACCACACCAAAAGAAAACAAACTTACCTGTTTTTAAGGGATAATGACCTACATTAAATTGGTATGAATCAATATGCATGAAGGAGACTCAGCTAGAAAACAGGATCAGAATCTTTGCCATTCTGAAGCGCTGGCAAAACAAACTTCTAACATGATAACATGCAGAACAAAAAAAGAAAAGAGCTGACCCTGTGATTTACTCCCGTGGAGTGGAGTATTGAGACTATTGGCTTTGACAGTCCTGAGATTGAAAACTGCCTCTGACATTTACTAGTTTTGTGAATTTGAACAAATTTCTTAAATCCTTGATCCTTGGTTTTCTCATTTGTGAAGCAGAGTAACTGTTCCTATGTTTTATAGGTTGTTCCAAACAGTTAAATATAATTTTGCACATAAGACTTTTACCATATTAGCCAAACTCAGTTAAGTGCTCAATAAGTGGTAGCTATTAGCAAGAATTCTGCAAATAGCACCAATATAAATGCCATTTTTTCCTGATGCATGGTCATCCACTCTCTTATAATATTGTTCCCATGTATATGTGAGGTTGATGTTAGAGAACAGGTTCCAGTGCATGAATATTGCCCCCAGAATTACATCTATTCATTTAAAAAATGAGACTAAAGCTTCACAAGGGCAGGAACATAAAAGGTGCTCAATACAGGCATTCATTCACTTATTCAATGCAAAAGTATCTACCATGTTCAAGTTACTACGTATGCTAGGAACAGATGAGTATTTTTTTTAAAAAAGGACAATCTCTTTCCTGAGGAGCTTACTGACAGTACCATTTACTCTCTATACCTTTCTTCTGTCTATATTAACCTTCCATTATTTTATCAGTTCAGTATTCATCTGCTGGAGCTTGCCTCAGCCCTCAAAGCCACTTACTTACACACTGAGCTGTCCACGAATGCTGACATTTCCTCCTACAGATCCCAACCCCTCCACCGAAGCCATTCACCAAGCTCATCCACTAAGCTTCTACTTCCCTGCCAGCATCCCATGCCTACTTTGCCACAATTACTTTTACTGCACATTCCTAATAAACCTTAACCTTATGGAAGAAAATCTCACACTGAGGCAGATTAATACCAACCTCAATTGAGGCCCGAACACTATCTGGCACCCCCAGTACCACGGTTCCTCCACTTCCTAGCTGTGTTCCTAGGCCTGTCAACCCCTCACCTTCACACCGGACCCCATCAAGGCTTCCCCTTCTGAGACCTGTCCTTATTAATTATGTATTTCTCTCTGCTGACTTTATCCTGTCAACATGTAGACATGCTCAAATATCTCCTTTCTTAAATCTCCCTTTGGCCCATTGTCTTTCTCTAGCTACTATACACTTTCCTCCCCTTCAAAGGCACAATGCCTGAAAGAGTTTGTTAACTGTCTTCAATTCCTTACCTTTCTTATTCATTCTATTGTTATCATCTTCTGCCTTCATCACTGTCCCCAAAACTGAATTCACAAAAGTTAGCAATGCTATCTTGTTAATGGATAATTTTTCAGTTGCCTTAACTAGCTTGACTTCTGAGCTGCATGTAAAACTACAGGTTACCCTCCCTCTTTCATAAAACCATCTGTTTCACTCTTCTGGGATACAACACTCCTGTACAAAGCTCCTCTGCCGATACTTTCTACACCATATCCTTAAATGTTGACATTTGTTCGTAAGGATGGTATTCCAACTACTTTTCTCAACCTTCAATTCTTCCCAAACGTTTTACAACTTACAATGAGAAATATATTTTACATCAAATAGGTGTGTGTGTGTAAGCAGATGTATGAGTGTAGGAGATAAAAATTTCACAGATCACATAAGCTCTGATCTTTTGATTTTATTTTACTTCATTTAATAAACAATACTGCCTGGGAATCTCTAACCTAATGCATATGGTTGTTTTCACCATCTTCAATTATTCTCTCTATGCTGACGACTTCCAAATCTACATTTCCAGTGCAGAAATGTCTACTAAACCCTGAACTCATAAAGCCAATCTTCTCCTTAACATGCCATGTGGATAGCTCTAACACACTTCAAACACACCATGTTTGAAACTGGAATCCTCAGCATCTTTCCCCCAAACTTGGTCTTCCTCCATAGTTCCCTATCTTGGTAAACTTCTAACCTAGTTTCCCAAGCAAAATATCTAGGAGTCATTGTAGATTCTTCCTTCACTCTTTCCACTGTCACCTCCACCCAATCAATCACTAATCCCAAACAAAATTTCCTTTTTTTATTCCCACAACTGTCACTCTCATCCAGGCTGTATTTCCTTCACCTAGACAGTACAGTCTAGTAATGAATCTTCTCATATGTACTATATTCTTCCCAATTTATAAATATAATTCTAATCACTGTGTTGCCTACTGTTATAGTTAACTATTGCTGTACCTTAAACTACACAAAACTTAGTGCTTTAAAACATTAAACTATTTGTTCATAATTGTGCAATTTAGGCAAGTTAGGGTTGGTGGTGGCTTGTCTCTGATCCACAAAGTATCTTCCAGAACACCCAACATGGCTTGACACTCATACTGACCTGTGGGGATGATTGTAACAAGTGGGGCTAGCCAGTTTGGGCTTACACACAGAACAGTAGTATGTGGATGGTGAGGCTTCTTACACAGAAGCTCGCTTCCTCTCAGCAGCAAAAGCAGAAGTTACCAGGCTTTTTTAATGTCTAGTCTCAAAAATCCTAAAACATCACTTCTGTCATATTCTATTTGTCATAGCAGTCACATGAATAAGGATAGGGACAGAGGAAGAATAAACTCCATTTCTTGATGAGCAAGTCGCAAGGACACATAAAAAAAAGGCATGTAAGATGAAAGATATTGTTGCAGTCATCTTTGAAGATGAAATACATCACAGTCCACCTAATTCACATTCCTTCCACATCCAAAATACACTCAATGCCTTCCCCAAACTAAAAGGTCATTCCATTATAGCCCTGATTATAAGGCTGGGTTTAATTATTTAAATCAGGTTCAACTGCAAGTGGTACTCCTTGGGTTTAGTTTCTCACATGTAGCTTCACAGATGTACCTCCTCTGAGGCCAAAATCCTATCACCTCAAAAAGTAACTTCTCTGCCCAACTGTAGTAAGCCAGGGGTAGGACTACAATGGATACAGGAGTTCAAAAGATGCAGGGGATGAGGAGTTACACAGAAGGCACAATAGTCCCATAGCAGTTGTGAATCTGCTGGGCACGTCATCAGCAGTTTGATTACAACAGTTAGGGGGATACCTGGGCGGCTCAACTGGTTGAGCATCCGACTCTTTATTTCAGCTCAGGTCAGGATCCCAGGGTCGTCGGATCCAGCCCCGCATCAGGCTCTATGCTGAGTGTGGGGTCTGGTTGGGATTCTCTCTCCCTCAGCCCCTCTCTTCCACTTGTGCACTCTCTCTTAAAAATTAATTAATTAATTAATTAATTATTTAAAATAAGCACAGTTATATTCTTTGAAAATAGTGCTTGCCTCTTGACTCTGCTTTCTGGGCTCCTGCCTCTATTCTCTGAGTCAGTCTTCCTATTTCATAAGAAATGGCCCATGTTTCCAACAGTGGAGTTTTCTCAGCCTGCTTCATAACCACACAAGATTGAGATTCTCCCCACACACAAAGGCTCTTTTTAGTTGAGCTGTCTATCCTTTCCCATCTAAGCTGCTGGTATTTCCATTAGCACCATTCTTGTCAAAACACTGTGAGTTTCTTATGAATTTTATTAGAATTAACTCAATTTAACAGATACCACATCCACATATTTCTTTGAGATAGACCATTCACTACTTTGGGCTATGTCATGGTGCTGTAGGACAGCAGACTAAAGAGCCTTAGAGTTCTTTCAGCTAGCTGAGATATTCTGAACAGTACACCTTTTAGCCTCCTTAAAGCCCTTTTGAAAGGCCTTTAAATCTTTCTGAACTCTCAACATGGAATTTTACAGATGCACTCTTGATCTGATCCTTACTCTGAGGCCATTTTTTACTAATGGCACCCTGGGATTTGAGAAACATTTAAATAAGCAAAGGGAAGGGAGGAGGCATTCCATAATGGAGAATACCAGGATAAATAAAAGCACAGTTTTGTAGGAGAACAGCAAAGAAAGTCATCTTGCTGGGTTTGTGATGAGGGGAAACACAAAGTGAAATTGAAAAGGTAGAATAAAATCAAACAAGTGAAGAGTTCAGATTACCAGATTATGGTATCTGGAATTTATGCTCTTGACTGTTTGTCCAAATGTTACTACATCAGAGACTCGTGGAGAGTTTTATAAATATACAACCTCACCCTGGAGGAAAAAACAGCTCCCAGAGCTTCTGAAAGGCTGAAGTAGAAATCTGTATCTAAGCGAAGCTCCCAGGTGATTCTCAAACACATGCAGACTCAGGAGCCACTGCTCTAGGCAACAGTCAACTGTTGACTTTTTGAGAATGGGAGGGACATAAATGCAGGCATCTAGTGAACTTTCTTGGTTACAAATCTGAATAATAAAAAAGAAATTACCCTTACCAAGCATTCAGTTTCTTCACTTGTGAAACAGGGAAAATGATTTATACACCATAAGGTTCTTACAAGAATTCTAGGAGCTAATGCATGTAAAAATCCTCGAGAGGCATGAAGAGCATTAAATGTTAGTCATTATTACTACAAGTTTCTGGAACTCTTAAGTCTTTCCATTCAAAGCTGATCATACTAAGCAAGAGTATTTGAGATATGGTAGACAAATCAAAGAAGTTTACAGAATATTTGTTAATCTCCTCCAGCAGTTTATCTTCCTCATAATCAAGAGCTAATGAATCTATCTTATTTCAAACAAATCTGACAACTGGAAACTATGATATGGAATTTCAGTAGGTAAACCAGAGAGATTTTGCATTATACAAAGCCAATAGGTTGACTTTAATATATAAGTATATTCAATATGTAATTCACCCACAAATATTAATTTGCCCATAACTTACGCAGGAAAATTTAGGTACAAATCCAGATATAACTGACACTAGAGCTGCTTTAAATGCAAAAATTATGCTGAAATATCAGCTTACAACCCAAAAAGAATCACTTATTTAAAATAATTGCTATTATTTATTAAACATTTTCCACTGAAATAAAGTAGAAAGTGATCATGTAACTTACTATTTACCAATTAATATACATTTAAAAAGAAGTAACTAAAGCCTACTTTCAAAGAATAGTTCATAGTCACAACACCAAAACCTGAATGATAATACAGATATTGTGATAGTTAAGACTCCAAATTAAACTTTTATAGCTAAGTATACATTAGCTTTAAAACACCAAACTAAAGTGCTTTGTTTTAAAGGCAGAAATCTTTCCACCATAGCTATCATAGTGCTGTAAGTGAGTTCAAAGCATCTGATTAAATAAACTGTACTAAGAAGCAGGATTTTATATACAAAATTTATCAAATATGAATTAGGAAGTGTGATCCAAAATCCTTGGGAGTCCCCAAGACTCTTTTAGAGAGTCTACAAGGTTAAAACTAGTTCCATAATATATTTTCATTGTGTTGACATTTGCACTGATGGTACAAAAGCAATGTTGGGTTAAAGTGCTGGCGCCTTAGCACATATCAAGGCAAAGGCACCAGTTGTAGTAGAGTCACTGATGTCTTCACCGTCATGCACTTACAGTAAAAGGCCAGTTTCACTTACAGATGTTCTTGATGAAGCACTAAAAGTTATTAATCTTAAACCCTGATGGTTTTAATATTCTGTGTGACAAGATGAGAAGTATGCATAAAGCACATCTTTGTATTGTATTTTAAAATGTGTCAACACTTAGTAGATATACATAATTCAGTAAGTAACTGTTTCCCAAATGAGTAATGCATGATGTTAAAAAATCATGCATCAGTAAAGAACCATTCAAAGTTCAAGATAGAAGAATGGACTTTAACTTAAGAGAGTATGAAAAGATTATTGATATGGTTTCAGATTACATTTGGCAACCAATATTTAAGAAACTACCACTTGTGGGTGCCTGGATGACTCAGTCTGTTAAGTGTCCTACTTTTGATATTGGTTCAGGTCACGATCTCACGGTTCATGGGATCGAACCCTGTGTCAGACTGCACAGATAGCACAGAGTCTGCTTGGCATTCTCTCTGTCCCTCTCTCTCTCTGCTACTCCCTCCCTCTCTCCCTTAAAATAAATAAACTTAAAAAAAAAAGAAATTATCACTTGTCAAATTTTGGTGTAGTATCAAAGACTATATTTATGTATAAAGACTAATATTTATGTATAAAGCCATTAATGTAATCCTGCCTTTTCCAACTACGTATATGTGTGAGGCTAGATTTTGTTCATATACTTCAATCCAATCATTACATGATGACAGGATGATTGCAGAAGCAGATATGAATATCCAGGTATCTGTTTGTAAACTAGATATTGAAAAGATTTGCAAAAATTGTAAATAGTAGTTCTCAGGCAACGACAATTTTGTCTCTCAAGGGACATCTGGCAAAGTCTCAGCTATTTCTGCTTGTATACAACTGGACAAAGTGCTATTGTCATCTAGTAGGTAGAGGCTGAAGATGCTGCTAAATACCCTACAACGCACATGACAGGCCCCCACAAGAATTATCCAGTCCATAATGTTAATAGTGGCAAGTCTGAGAGACCATGAGGGAAAAGAATACCACTCTTCTTGATTTTTTTTTGAGGGAAAGGAAGGAAGAACATAGTTACTTTTAATAAAAGTATGTTATTTGTATTAACTTGCAAAGGGTCTATTATTATAAACTTAAATGATTAAGTATAAACATTTTTAAAATTTCTTCATTCTATTTTATAATAAATACCAATAGGTTAATCTGCATAAAAGTTCTTTGAGGACTTAAATAATTTTTAACAGTTAAGGAGTCTTGAGACAACAAAGTTTGAGAATCACTCAATTAGAACAGGATAACTAGCCAAGTACACTAGCTATATTATAAGAGGAATTAAAAGGATTCTAAAGGAAAAGAAACACATTTCAAGAGCAAAATAGATGACCAAAGCAAACACAGAACCCATAAAACCAAATAATTACAAAGAAAAAATTATGATAGACCTAAAATGTCATTCTCCCCTTAAAACAACAATGACAACTAAATTAAAGGCACAATTTCTTACCCTGACTATGAGGACTTGCTGGACTAAACGATGGCTGATACAAATCTTTGGTTGGTGTTGGATAAGCTTCTTTCCCTTGGCGCTGACTCATCCTTCCTGGTGTCAGAAGTTGAGATTCGTCACTGTTTGCTACCACAGCTCAAGGGAAGAAGAAAAAAGAATTAGTACATATGTTACAGATTTACATAATTACACAGTTAATAACACAGTATAGAATTATGATTGAAATAGCCTCAATGGCTATACTTGTTTTCGAACTCTGTACTTTAATAAATCTGCATAACTATTTTATTTTAATTGTAGTTTGCCATTAATCCAAGAGGAACTGATTGCTATGCATGGGTCCAATTACACAAAACTCAGACATTACAAAAATGAAAATACACAGTCAACTGTAATGAAAGGTAGTTCAGGGTTTACTATGGGCTTTTCATTGTGGTGTTAACTCTTTACATTTGCCAAGAAAGCAATAAACAAGAGACAAAGTCATTTCATAAAAGAAATACAAATGGGGGCACCTGGGTGGCTCAGTTGGTTGGGAGTACAACTTTGGCTCAGGTCATGATCTAAAGGTTTGTGAGTCTGAGCCCCGCATTGGGCTCTGTGCTGATAGCTCAGAGCCTGGAGCCTGCTTCTGATGCTGTGTCTCCCTCGCTCTCTGCCCCTCCCCTACTCACACTCTGTCTCTCTCTTTCTCAAAAATAAACAAATACTAAAAAATTAAAAAAGAAAAGAAATACAAATGGTCACTAAACATATGAAGATACTCAACCTTCATTAGTAATCAGAAAAAATACAAATTAGTAGGAGTATAAAATACTCATATTCACTAGAATTTCTACTCTAATTTCTAATTTTCATGAAAAATAGGTAGGGTTCCTGTTTTAGAAACAGGGAAACTTGCGGTTCATTCAGAGACTGCCTTGCCTAAGACTAAGTAACAGAAGTACGATGTCTAACTCAAAAGCATTTGGTTTCAAAGTCTAATCTTTTAAAAGGTTGCTGCCCCAATAAACAATTTAATGTTTAAAGCCGTTATTCATCCATCTGGCCAAGCTGCTAGTAAAGAAAAGAAATGCCCACTTGCAGAGAGGGCAGAAAAGAGAAAAATACTCAAATGAAAGAAAGGGGCAAATTGTGATGAAATCCACAATGCCCTAGGACCTCCATGTCCATTCATTTTATGTTTCTGTGCTTTTTGCCTACAAAAACTTAGCTTTACCTTGAGAAAGAATGATTCTGTCTTCACTACAGATTTACTCTTTTTTTTTTTTTTAATGTTTTATTTATTTCTAGGAGAGAGAGAGAGAGACAGTATGAGCAGGGGAGGGTCAGAGAGAGAGAGTCACAGATTGAAACAGGCTCCAGGCTCTGAGCCGGCAGTCAGCACAGAGCCCGACGCGGGGCTCGAACCCACAAACCGCGAGATCATGACCTAAGCGAAAGTCGGACGCTTAACCGACTAAGCCACCCAGGAGCCCCTGTCTTCAGTACAGATTTAATGTTTAACTTAAACCGGAGTGTCACATTCATATTTTTATCATCATATCTTTTAAATCAATACCTTTAAATCAAATTATTTTCTATTGTGCTCAAGTTTTCAAGAATTATATTTTAGCTCTGTACATTTCAATGTAAAAATTTTAAAAAAAAACCCTCTGGCTTAACATCCAAGGATATAAAAAGTTTATGTTCCCATCAAGTCCATAAAAAAAGAATCTAAACACTGAAGACTTCTGAATTTATCTCTTCCTGAACTAAACTCTTCTGTCCAACTGCCTGCCTTATAATAAATAGCCTCTACTATTTAAACAGGCATCTCAAATTTATCCAGAGTATAATTCTTGATTCTGCTTATCCTCCAAACCTACCTCTCACTATTCTCCTCCACCACTCTCTTAGGTTGAAAACCTTAGATATGTTCTTCTATTCCTTTCTTTCACACTTCACATCCAATTTATTTGTGAGATTTCTGTAGTCTACTCTTAACAGTCTACCCTCAAACTTTATCTGGAATCCTTTTACTTCTTCCCACTTCCACAATTATCATCCTCTCCTAAGCCACCAGTACCTGTCCAGGGGATCACAGCAACAGATTTTTACCTAGTCTCCAGACTTATTGTCATGCTCCTTGCTTGTTTAGAGTTCATTCTCTGCATAGAAACCTGAACAATCGTTGTAAATCATGAATCAGATCTGCACCAGAAATATCCTCAATGCTTCCCATTATACTTGAATCCCATGGTAGAAGAACTGAAGTGTGTCTGGCCTCTGCTTACCTCTACAACCTCATTCTCTATTTCTCTCCTCTTTAGTCACTTGGCTACTTGGCTCCAGCTAGAATGGCCTTCCTTGTATTCCTCACAACATGCCATTTTGCCTCAGTCTCTGGGCCTTTATATCTCTTGTTCTACCTGGAAAACTAATACCCTCTTTGTTCACATTACTGAATCGTCTCTACGTGTTGTCTGTGCTCTAATGCCCTATCTTCAGAAAAGCTCTTCGTCATGCCTATGATAAGTTTATCTTTTTTTTTTTTTTTTTTGGTTAGTGTGGACTCTGCCACAATTATACACTATCACTGTATCGTACATGATTTTTACTGTTGTGCTTATCACTATCTGAAATTATATCATTTGTTTATTGTCTGTCTTCTCTAGTAGACCAGAAGTTCCATAAGAGAAGGGAGTTTTGTCTACCTTCTATTTCCCTAAGTCCTCAAGTCCTGGTATGGTTCTGGCATAATGAAGGTACTCAATAGAATCTTGCTGAATGAATAATCAACAAATTCTACATTTTTATCAAACTTCATTATCATAAACGACAGCTCCTTTGGTTACCTACTAAATTCCTAAATCAAGATCTACTTAATTCCTAAAAATTACTATTAAAATTAAAAATGTACAGTATTGATGTAGGAAGAGACAAAATTGATCTAAAGAACAAAACAGAGTTCTCATAATCAAACCCATGCATACATGGAGCCTAGATATAAAAGAGAAGTAGGGACAAAAAGACTATGCCATTAATGACACTAGAAAAATTAAGTATTGGAAAATTGGGTCCTTACCCTCATATCATGCACAAAAAATAGTTTTAGGAAAATTAAAGACATCAGTGTAAAAAGCAAAACTTAAAACCTTTTAGAAGAAAATATTAAAAAAAACATCTTTATAAACTTGGGATAGGGAGTGATTCCTTTAAAAAGATAAAACAGGGGCACCTGGGTGGCTCAGTCAGTTAAGCATCTGACTTTGGCTCAGGTCATGATCTCACGGCATGGGTTTGAGCGCGGCGTCAGGCTCTGTGCTGACACCTAGCTCAGAGCCTGAAGCCTGCTTCAGACTCTATCTCCTCTCTCTGACCCTCCTCTGGTCATGCTCTCTCTCAGAAATAAATAAAAACATTAAAAAAATAAATAAAAAGATACAACAAAGCACTAACCAAAAAATAAAGAGCTGATAAGTTCTACTATATTAAAATTAAGATTTTAATCAAAAGGTACCATAAAAAGTTAAAACGAAAAACAGGATATTCACAACATATATAATTAACAAAGGGCTGATGATATCCAGAATATGTTTTTTTTTTTTAAAAAAAACCCTATAAATCAATTAGAAAAACACCAACAGCTCAGTAGGAACATGTAGGGAATCATCAAAAAGAATAAAATACCTAGGAATACATTTAACCATACATTTAACATTTCACCAAGAGGTGAAAGACCTGTACAATGAAAATTAGAAGATGGAGATAAAAGAAACTGAACACAAACAAATGGAAAGACAACCCATATTTATGGACTGGAATAATATTGTTAAAATGTCCATACCACCTAAAGCAACCTACAGATTCAATGCAACCCCAATTAAAAATTCAATGGCATTTTTCACAGAATTAGAACAAAAAGTTCTAAAATTTGTGAGAAACCAAAGAAGACCCTGAATAACCAAAATGATCTTGAAAAAGAACAAAGCTGAAGGCATTGTGCTCCCTGGTTTCAAACTATAAAACAGAGCTACAATAATCAAAACAGCATGGTACTGGCATAAAAACAGTCATGTAAATCAATAAAACAGAATAGAGGGCCCATCAGTATACCTGTGCATATATGGCCATATTAATTTGTGAAAAGGAGCTAAGAACACACAATAGGGAAAAGGGTAGTCTCTTCAATAAGTGGTGCCGGAAAATCTGGACATCTACCTGCAAAAGAATCAAACTGAACCACTATCTTACATCATATATAAAAGTTAACTCAAAATGAATCAAAGACTTGAATATAAGACCTGAAGCCCTAAAATTCCAAAAAGAAAACATAGGCAGTAAGCTTCTTGACATCAGACTTGGTGATGGTTTTCTGGATCTGACACCAAAAGAAGAGGCAACAAAAGCAAAAATAAACAATAAACAAGTAGGACTACATATCAAACTAAAAGGCTTCTGCACCACAAAGGAAACCATCAACAAAATGAAAAGACAACCTACTGAATAGGAGAAAATATTTGCAAGTCTTAAAGCTGATAAGGGGTTAATGTCCAAAATACATCAATAGCTCATAAAACTCAACAGCAAAAAATAAACAGTTTGATGTAAAAATGGGCAGAAGTTCTGAATAAACACTTTTGCAAAGACAGAATGGGCAACGGGTACATGAAAAGATGCTAAATGTCACTAATCATCAGGGAAATGGAAATCAAAACCACAATAAGTTATTATCCCCTCACACCTGTTAGAATGGCTCTTATCAAAAAGACAGGAAATAACAAGTATTGACAAGGATGTAGAGAAACGTGACCAACTGTACAGTTGGTAGGAATGTAAATTAGAGTAGCTAACTCACTACTATGGAAAACAGTATGGAGAATCCTCAAAAAGTGAAAAGAAACGCATAGAATCCGGCAATTCCAGTTCTGCGTATTTTCCTGAAGAAAATGAAAACACAAATCCGAAAAGATACACGCGCTATTATGTTCACAACAGCATTCTTTACAATGGCCAAGACATGGAAACAACCTAAGTGTCCATCGACAAATGAATGGAATACTATTCAGCCATAAAAACAAAAGAATTAAATTTTGCCATTTATGACACGGATGGACCTTGAGGGTATTATGCTGAGTTAAATAAGACAGACAGAGAAAGACAATTACCATAGGATCCAATTTGAAAAGCCAAATTTATAGATACAGAGAACAGACTGGTGGTTGCCAGAAGCAGGGGGGTAGTAAGTAGGAAAAAGGGACGAAGGGAATCAAAGGGTACAAAGTTTGAGTTACAGAATAAATAAGTTATGTTAATGCAATGTACAGCATGATGATTAATGGTACTACACTGCATATTTGAAAGCTGCTATGAGAATAAATCTTAAAAGTCCTCATCATAAGAAAAAAAAATTCTGTAACTATGTAGGGTGATGGATGTTAACTAGACTTACTGTGATGATCATTCTGCAATACATACAAATACTGAATCATGACTACATACCTGAAACTAACATAAATTTGCATCTCATTTGTATCTCAATAAAAAAAATTTTTTAAGAGGAAAAAAAATGGAGCAGGGACCTGAACAGTGAGTTCATGGAAAAAAAAATGCAAATGGCCAATAAATATACAAAAAAGATGTTTATCCTCTTGGCAACCAGGAAAATATAAATCAAGATCACAATGAAATAAATATTTTACACTCAGTAAAACTGACAAAAAATTAGTAAGTCTGAAAATACCAAATGCTGATAAGGATGAGAATCAATGAGACATTTTAAGCACTGCTGTTGGAGAAGAAACTGATCTAAGCACTCTGGAAAACAAATTTAGAACTACCTTATAAAACTGAATACCAGCATACCATATGGGTCCAATAACCCCACTTTTAGCTTTATACCTAAAAATAATACTCTTATAAGTGTTTACCAAGAGACAACAAGAATAGTTATAAACATCAAAACAACTTAAATACTCCTCCATTGAAAATAAAATGGACTGACATACTGTGGTATATGCATATAATGGAATAGCATATAGCAGTGAAAAGGAATGAACTATATCTATACCCCAAAACATGGTTGAATCTGGAACATAAAATATTAACTGCAAAAAACAAGTCTTAGAAGATGACATACAGCACTCTTATTAAATTAAATACCAATGAAACTTAGTGACATATATGGAATTTAACAGTAACAAGGAGTGCCTGGCATCTTAGTCAGCTGAGTAGTCCAACTCTTGTCTTCAGCTCAGGTCATGATCCCAGGGTTGTGGGACTGAGCCCCGTGTCGGCTGAGCCTAGAGCCAGCTTAAGATTCTCTGCCCCTTCCCCCGTTTATCCCCAACTCATGCACTTTCTCTAAAATAAAAACAAACAAACAAAAAAACCCCACCACAAATATATTTTTCATTTTTTTTAATGTTTTTATTTATTTCTGAGAGAAAGAGAGGCAGCGTGAGCAGAGGAAGGTCATAGAGAGAGAGAGGAAGACAAAGAATCTGAAACAGACTCTGGGCTCTGAGCTAGCTGTCAGCACAGAGCCCGATGTGGGGCTCAAACCCACGAACCATGAGATCATGACCTGAGCCGAAGCTGGACACCCAATCAACGGAGCTACCTAAGTATCCAAAAATAGATTTTTTTTTAAAAAGCAAAGAATGATGAAAAATACAAACTAGTCATCATCTCTTGGTAGCAGGCACAGAGACAGACAAAAGAAGTACATATCTGAACATGAGGGATTTTTAAGATTCAAGTTCTTTTTTTTTTTTTAATGTTTTTTTTATTTCTAGGAGAGAGAGACAGCGTGAGCAGGGGAGGGTCAGAGAGAGAGGGAGTCACAGACTGAAACAGGCTCCAGGCTCTGAGCTGGCAGTGAGCACAGAGCCCGACGCGGGGCTCGAACCCGTGAACCGCGAGATCATGACCTAAGCGAAAGTCGGACGCTTAACTGACTAAGCCACCCAGGCGCCCCTTAAGATTCAAGTTCTTGAGTAGTAGGCTCAACACATACTTACTGGATGATTATGCTTAATAATCTACATATGCTACATAGATTCTTTTGTAGTATTAGACAGTACATTTTAGGCTAAATTAAAATACATTATGAGAAGAACAACTAATAGCATTGAAATATGTTTCAGGAGTCCATCAGTAACATATAGGTATCTTGAGTAACTTCACTATATAAAAAAAGGAAATAGTCTTGAGAATTGTAAATTTAGTTGTATTTACCTCTAACTCCTTACCATTTGAGATATTACTATTTATGATTTTGAGAACCCTGAAGTGAAAGGGTTTATACAAATACGTATTTAGAAAAAAATTTTCTCTTGCCCTATTCACAAGTATTAACAACAATACAGACAAGATTTGCATAATATAAAAATCATTTTGATGTTCTACAAAGATGATACATTTGTACAATCTTAGACTATTTGAATGTAAGCTAGAGTAGGGCATTCACTGTTTTTATTTGTACCCCTTGTCGTAAAACTGCCAATAAATACTAAATCACTGGACAGATATTTGACAAATGAATCACTGCATGATTCCAATACAGTTTTTGACACTACAATTGCCTCATCTACTAAAGATAGCATAACAGTGCCCTCTCCTGGCCCTACTTTGTAGAAATAAGTAACCTATTTTACAATTCATATTGATTATCTTATTATAGAAACTAATCACACTGGAATAATTAATAGTATATAATTAACATACCAACTGCAACTTCTAAGGAGAATATGATTCTACAACTACTATCTTTACTTTCTGAATTCAATTCATCAATATAAAATCTGAAGAATTTCCAAGCTTCAGAGTCTGGTATTTGTCCCTAATCTAAGGAAGATAAGATAAAGTTAAGTAATTATTTTAAAGTCATAAATAATCTCTATGTAAATCCTAAGACTCCCCTTATAGATGATGTACCTTTCTCAAATATTTTAAGAATTTAAATGTGTTTGTATATAACTTTTTTCATTCAGTACAGATCCCAATATTAATGAAATTACTTTTCCACTCTAAAAGATATGTGATATCTATTAAGTAATTGGCAAAGTACAATATAAACTCATGCCTAATATATATTGTATATTTTTATTTGTGTATTCAGAAAATGTGTAACCACGATAAATTTCGTCTATTCTAAGTAGAAATTAAAGGCCTCCTATTATAAAACCCAGTTTCTACAATAGAACAACTGTAATTGGTATTAAAAATTCAATTGTAGGGGCGTGTGGGTGACTCAGTGAGTTGCACAATCATCTCTTGCTCTCAGTTCTATAATTTCAGGGTGGTGGGATCAAGCCCCATGTCAGGCTCTGTACTGAGTGTGGAGCTCACTTAAGATTCTTATTCTGTCTTTCTCTCCCCTCCTCCAACCCCTCCCCCACTCATGTACACTATGTGAATTAATGAATAATTGAAAATTATCTTCAAAAAAATGAAATTCTATTGGTCAGTTTGTCATTGCCAATCAATTCACCTGAGCCATATAAATATATAAGGTTACTAAAGGAATTGAAAAATTCATTGAAAATATCTGCTGGGTATCACAAGTAAGGGTGACAAGAAAACATAAAAGATGTTTTACTATTTGTATACTTTTTTCAACTTTTAAAATTTCTACTACTCTAGGGGCACCTGGGTGGCTCAGTCGACTGTACATTCAACTCTTGGTTTCGGCTCAGGTTGTGAGTTCAAGTTGTGAGATCAAGTCTTATGTCGGGCTCTGTACTAAGTGTAGAGCCTGCTTAACATTCTCTCTCTCACTCTCTCTCTTTCTGCCTCTTTCCCCCATTCATGTGCTCTCTCTCTCTAAGAAAACCAATTCTACTAATAATGCTGGTTGTATAATAAACAATATATTTAAAATACTATGAATTGTTAAAATTGAGAATTTTAAAAAGGAATTTTAGCAATTACTTTAAATCATCTTTTTAGAAAAAAATTACATACACACCACAATCAATATTAAAGACAAACAGCAACCAATCCATACCAAAGAATTTTACAACTAGAAGAAAGCTTGCCATTATCCTGTTCAGTCACTTGGTTAGCCAATGGGGAAAAAATGAGCCCCAAAGCATTGAACTGACTTGCAGTGGTCAGATAACTGCTGAAGAAGGAAGAAATGCTAAAACTTCCTAAGTCAGTGTAATTTCTACATTGCGCTTCAATAAGATTTAAATTCTTGTCTGATTTGTGACAGCAATACTTTAATTATTTGGTTAGATTTGAATTCAGCCAACTGATGGTTTCATTATGATTTTTGAATTCAACAGAATCTTGCTGAAGACACACTGGGCTACTACCCAATTCTAATAACTCTTTGGTCATGTTAGTTCTTAACTTCCAGCTCTTTAGGGGCACCTGGGTGGCTCAGTCGGTTAAACGTCCGACTTTGGCTCAGGTCATGATCTCAAGGTTTGTGGGTTCGAGCCCCGCATCGGGCTCTGTGCTGACAGCTAGCTCAGAGCCCAGAGCCTGTTACAGATTCTGTGTCTCCCTCTCTCTCTGACCCTCCCCTGCTCATGCTATCTCTCTCTCTCAGAAATAAATAAAACATTAAAAAATATTTTTAAGAAACCCTTCCAGCTCTTTATCTAGAAAATTATGCATGAAGGGAAGGGGAAAAAATAGTTCCAAACAGAGAGGGAGGCAAACCATAAAAGACTCTCAAATACAAAGAACAAACTGAAGGGGCGCCTGGGTGGCTTAGTCGGTTAAGCATCCGACTTTCCCTTAGGTCATGATCTCGCGGTTCGTGGGTTCGAGCCCTGCGTCGGGCTCTGTGCTGACTGCCAGCTCAGAGCCTGGAGCCTGTTTCAGTCTGTGACTCCCTCTCTCTCTGACCCTCCCCTGCTCACGCTGTCTCTCTCTCTCTCTCTAGAAATAAAAACCTTAAAAAAAAAAAAAAAAAGAACAAACTGAAGATCAATGGGCGGGGGTGGGGGGGGCGGGCAGGCAAAAGAGGAAAATAGGTGATGGGCATTGAGGAGGGTGCTTGTTGGGATGAGCCTTGGGTGCTGTGTGTAAGCAATGAATGAATCATGGGAATCTGCTTCTGAAGCCAAGAGTACACTGTATACACTCTACACTTGCTAACTTGACAATCAGTTATATTAAAAAAAAAAAAAAAAAAAAAAGATATCTTAGGCTCATTTCACCTCAGTAATGCTATGATTTTTAATATAAAAGTGGCCCCTGTCACAATGCTCTAGAATTACCTATTCATGTGTATCAACCCCCTGCTAGCATATAATGACCCTTATAGGCAGGGTACATATTTTACTCATCGGATAGTCCCCGAAGTCAGCACGGTGTCTGATCAAAAAAACTTTTTTCAGATATAAATTTAACGGGTACATCTTCTAAATTACTAAGATGAAACATGTTTCACTCTTGAAATCCCCAAAGTATAAATAAATGTGTTTCATAACCAAATTTTCTATTATGTAAAGATTGTGACAAAATAAAACAATATTTCTCATTTTCAAATGGTAGTGAATTTCTTGTATCATGTCCAGTCTCAAAGAAGTCTGATCTATGCTTTATGATTATAGAAAGGAATACTATGAAGAGGCCTTTTTTTTTTTTTAAATCCCTCCCACCATGCCTGAAGAAGAGGTCTTAAATTATGAATTAGGTAATTTAGCTAAGTATATAATCCATCTTTAGACAATCAAGAAGTAAATACACAAACATTATCAATCTCAAATGGGCACTGACAACCGATGGGTTCTGAACGACCATTTATATCCTTTACTTTGTATCTAAGTGCTTGGGAAGTAGATTTAATAATCAAGAGAAAAACTGTATGCCTTTACAAGTACACATCAAAATATTGCCTCCAAATATGCCATTCAAACTTGGCTACTTACTTGATGGCCCAAGGACATCTTTGCTATCACCAAGAAGCTTTTAATGCAGGGTAATTGAGCAGCAAACAAATACAATCCAAACCAGGAAGAAGCAAAATGCATCAGGATTGAAGCAGCAGTGAAACAAAAGGACAAGGAAAATAAGCATTAGTTTATAAGTAGAAAGCACATGCACAAACCTAATAATCATAATCCACAAGGAATTTCCTTTGCCACACATAAAAAGATCTCGGCTTAAACATTATCAAATATTTGTTTAAATTTTGGGAAACAAAGATGTTAAGACAAAAACGAAATCAACAAAGTTCTTTGTTTTGAAATTATTCAAGTCAAAAATTACTTTCAAATCTTAACTAATGATACGGGTTAGGAGTGGTAAAATTATTTAGAAATGTAAGGGACAGCCGAAAGTTATTTATTCTTTAAATTGAAGTGGTTTAAAAAATCTGTAACACCCATGCACTTTTACATATTAGTTCTGCATGCCATGAAAGCACTTAACACTACATAGAAATTCAGTCTGTTTTTTCTATAAAAAGAAAGGAACATTTACTGAGTGCTTATTATATGCCAAGCATTGTGCAAAAAGCTTTTACAAAGACATCAACAAAGTAAAACAAAATTTTTCTCAAATAGAAGAAGAAAAAAAAAAAACCAAAAGAGGAATATTGATTAAAATGATACAATTTTATTGTCAGACAAAATATTCTTAGGACCCACTAAATATGAAGTAAAACACCTGGAGCTACTGGTTTTTAAGAAGTAAGAAGTCTCAATTATTAAATGAGTAACATGCAATGAATGAACTAAAAGAAACCGTGAATGACTGGTGACCTTTTATCTGGTAAACTGTCTTAACATACATTATGCTAAATGTTGCTTATGGACAGTGTTTTGGTCTCCCTTGGCAGAAACAGAGTCTTCAGCTTTAGGGTGCTTGGGTGGTCAGTTAGTTAAGTCAGTCTGACTTTTGATACTGGCTCAGGGCATGATCTTGCAGTTCATGAGATAGGGTCCTGTGTCAGGCTCTCCACTGATATTGCAGAACCTGCTTGGATTTCTCTCTCTTCCTCTTTCTCTGCTCCACTCATGCACTCTCTCTCTCTCTCTGTCTCTTTCAAAAATAAACTTAAAGGGGCTCCCGGGTGGCTTAGTCGGTTAAGCGTCCGACTTTCGCTTAGGTCATGATCCCGTGGTTCGTGGGTTCGAGCCCCGCGTCCGGCTCTATGCTGACTGCCAGCTCAGAGCCTGGAGCCTGTTTCAGTCTGTGACTCCCTCTCTCTGACCCTCCCCTGCTCAAGCTGTCTCTCTCTCTCTCTCTCTCCTAGAAATAAATAAAAAACATTAAAAAAAAATAAACTTAAAAAATAAGAGAAAGTCTTCAGCTTTACTTCATTTCAAATACCAAGTACAGTAACATCAAAACTAACAACAAAATAAAATATCCCCACTGATTACATTATTGCTTGCTCTTATTTGAAGAGAATGAAGCAAAATTATATGCAACCAAAAAAGAAAGGTAGCAGTTGTTTGCTTTGCCTCCTAGGAAAAAATCTTGGCCCTGCTGCTCCCCTAAAGTGATGGCTATTTCACAATGCTTAAGATAGTGCTCTATTCCCTTAAATGCATTTGCTCTAGTCATTTTCTATAGCTGCCTATTCTTCTATAAACTGGTTTCAGCTTCACAAACTAAAAAAATAGAGCTATAATGACAACGAACCAATTGTACTTGCTCAAGTCCTTATTCCTGATGACCATGTTAGCACAATTCCCAAAAGATTAAAGTATTTGTGGCAGGCAATCTCTGCAAAGACTCCAGTAATCTCCATGCCTTGGTGCATAATGCCCTCTCTTTGAGTGTATTCTGGACTTACTGAATCACTTCTAATGAAAAGAATATGGTAGAAGTGAACGGATGTCATTTCCAAGATTAGATGGTAAAAAGACTATGACCTCCATCTTATTTATAGTCTCTTACTCTCTTTTAGATAGATCACCCTGGGGAAAGCCAGCTGCTGAGTCATGAGGCGGCCTTGCAGGGAGGCCCATAAGGTGAAGGAATGTCTGTCAACAACCAATGTGTTTGTAAATGAATCTCCTGCTGTGACCTTTTCTTTGATCCCTCCCTTACACCCAGTCAAGCTTTCAGATGAGACTGCAGCAGCCACACTCTCCAAAAGCTTGACTGTAACCACAGAAGAGATTTTTTAGTCACAGACACCTAGTAAACTGCTCTTGAATTCCTGACCAACAGAAACTGTAAAAAAAATAAATGCCTGTTGTTTTATACCACTTAAATTTTGGAATATTTGTTATGCACCAATAAATAACTACTATGATATTGGAAAACTGAAGAAGTTATAAAGACAGAGATAACCATGGTAAGCTTGACAAATATTTCACAGACATCCTCTAAAAATATCTTTCTGTATTGATATGAATAATTACTAATTTCCCTGAATATACCAGTAAATCTAAATTTCTTAAAGGAAAGCAATGGTTCTAACCATATATGCACAGTTGGGAGTATTTAATTTCACAAGGCCAGTCATTTTTAAAGGTTTTTTTAGTTGATCTTCTATTTAGGTAAGTGATTAAGTTCACTTTATTGGACATATTCTCTTTTGTTAATTAATAGTATTATGTCAACTTCTTTGTAGCTGTACTTGTCTGTTTGCTCCCAGAAAACAATCCCTAGCATATACAATAACTTCTGAATATCTGTTTCAAATTATGCTTTCAACATTAAATCTTCAAGCATGTTTGTGGAGAATAATCAAAATAAATGCTGTCTATTCCTATTATTGAGCCATCCATCCAAACATTTATGAGTACTTATTATATAGACATCAAACATTTTAGGCACCAAGAGATATAGTGAACAAAAAAGACAAAAATTTGCCCTTTGTGATAGTTATGTTCTAGTGGGAGATATGAATAACAACATAGTAACAAGTAAAAATTTGTTAAATATTATATAGTATAAATGCTAAGGAAAAAATAAGCAGAAAATAAGGGCACATAAAATGTTAAGGAAGAGGAAGTTACAATTTAAGAGAGGGTGGCCTAAGAAGGCTTCACTACAGAACTGACTGAGTGAAATGAGGGAGTCTAGCATAAGGACAAGAGGAAGAGTATTCCAGGCAGAGAGAAGAACAAGTATAGAATGGAGGATTGGAATGGGGACAAATCTAGAGAGCTTGGAGAAGAGTAAAAGGGTTAGAGAGGCTAGAATATAAGCAGGAGAAAAGTAGTATATAAAGTCAAAGAAATAAATGGGTGCCAGATTGTGTAGGATCTAGTCAGGACTTTGGCTTTATTCTGAATCAGATGGGGAGCCACTGGATTTCTGAGAAATGGAGTGACATAATTTGAATATGTTTTAACAGGATTGTTCTGGCTGCAATGTTAAGAATAGACTAGAGGGACAAGGGCACACTCAATTAGGAGGTTACCATAATCATCCACAGGAGAGATGAAGGAGACTTGGACCAAGGTAGTAGCAGTGAGGGTAAGAAGTAGCAGTTGAGTTCTGAATATATTTTGAAAACAGAGTCAACAGGATTTCCAAACAGACCAAGTATGAAGTTAAAACAGAACAAAATAAAATAAAACAAACAACCAAACCCAGAGGAATCAAAATGATGTCAAGTGTTGGAGTCTGAGTACCTGGAAGGATGGAACTGTCACTGTCGTAGATTGAAAGGACAGTGAGG
This sequence comes from Proteles cristata cristata, assembly GCA_017311185.1. NCBI lineage: Eukaryota > Metazoa > Chordata > Mammalia > Carnivora > Hyaenidae > Proteles > Proteles cristata. The sequence goes on from JAESUZ010000810.1 coordinate 549,737, forward strand.
GAGACTAGTTTACAGAAAGAAATGTAAGTGCTAAGAACAGGACAGGTTAGGTTTGGTATGTGTGTTAGCTATCCAAGTTAAAATGTCAAATAGGCAGCTAGTCATACAGACCTGCACAGGGAAAGGTTCAGGTTGGTAAGAAACAAATTATGATACGTATGAGAGTTAGGGTATATGATCTGAATGGCTAATTACAGAAGACTGAAAAATGCCACAGAATAAAAGATGAGGCAGGCACCAGAAAACATATAGTATAATGGAACAAGAGAACTAAGAATTAAGCTGAAACACTCCAAATAAAAGTGGAAAAACAATAAAAAATAAGCAAGACTTCAGAAACCTTCCCCAGAAGGTTGTGGATACAAAGGCATCAAACTGGGATGCAAGTGAAATTATCCTCACAGAGTTGCCTGCACGTGATGCCAATAGGAAAAGTGACTTAAGTAACTGAAGATTACGTATTAATTTTTCCACGTAATTTACATCACTGGCTGCACACTACACTTATTTGTACTGCTTTCAGGACATGGGCCTAATTTGCACAGTCCCATGTTGTATAACACATGAATAAAGACAGTGTGAAATTGCTGACGTGGAAACATTCTATACAAGTATCTTGTTAGATAGTTTAAAAAATAAAAGCTAGCCAACTCTTCCTGGCTTCTGTTAAAGAATCAAAATACTACTAGAATCCTGGAAGAACTCAGGAACTTTTCCTCACAGTGTTAAAAAAAAAAAAAAAAAAAAAAGACCATTAATACATGATGGAAATATTTTCTCTAATTGAGTAATACCATATTTATCATTATCCCTTCAACAACGTCCACACAGTCATTTCAACAATTTGTGTATCATGTAAACAGATTCTCCATTTTGGCAGAAACTATGGATTGAAAATAGTAAAATAATACTAACATTCTTAGCATTTTTCTATTTATTATTAATTAGTACAATATCAACTACTTTTAACTAAAAGCATAAAATACAGCCATTACTTAAATCTTTACCGGTTTTAGTCTACAAATTTCAGGTAAAGAATATTATGCAAAAATTGGTATTTTATTTTAATGTACATCTAGATATTTAGCACACCACCAACAATTAGCATAAAACTTGCCATCTTTCAGAAGTGTAAAGGAGTAAGCAGAAATTCATAATCACACACGCATCCTGGGAAGCCCCTTAATCCCAAGCAATTCGGGACAGATGGCCACCCTATAACACAGAAACAATCCTGTAAGAGCTATAGCTTGATTCCATTGCCAGAAGCATACCGTCTCCCTCTTAGCATACATATTGATTTGACTTAAGTCATCCTTTGAGCTTAAGCCAAATCACAGCTTGTCAAGCAAGCACTGATACAACTTGAAAAGAAAGTTTCAAGAAAATGGCACCTCTTCCCTCAACGAAGTTGATCAAACTGCACTCATAGAAGCAATCCTGCTGCAGTTGGCTCTCAGGAGCCACAATTTGGAAGGAGGATTATATAATACATCCCCAGAGTACTCTATTTAGTGTTATCTTTGGCCCTTAGAGTAAGTATCTTCAGTGAGAGATCTAAAGCACAGCTGAGATTTGTTTGTTCTTCCAACAGAAGTCCTCTCTTAACTGAACTCCTATTCCTACAATCATCAGCAAAACACACACTGTGTACATTTTATTTGTGAGTTTTACAGAAGATATTTTACAGAAATGCTTTTCTAAGAACTAGGGCTTATCACTGTTAGATAGAAAACATTAACTGGCCTGCCAGGCAATTATTTTAAAATAATCTCATACTTTTGACCCAGCAAATGCACTTCTAGGAATGTATGTATACTAAGGTGACCATCTGAAATATTAAAAAAGATGTGTCCATAGATATTTATCACATCATTTGCAGTAATCTATTATGAAATATACAATAATACATTCACACAATGAGATACTATGTAGTCATTAAAGTTTTTTTCACTGACTGAACAATTCATTATACATTAACTTTTAAAAATAGGCTACAAAAAAGTCTGTAGGACTCCACTTTTATAAAATTACATGTGAGATATACAATATGAATAAACTTAGTAAAGAGACCACCAAAATATTAAAAGTGGTTGCCTCTAGAAAGTAGAATTTTATTATATTCTTTTATATTGTTTAAATATTTATATGCATTAGTTTTACACTAAAAAAATTAAACCTATTTACATTTTGGAAAAAATGAAAAGTTTAAAGCTGATCTTTTCAATTTATATTAGCTACCTTGTATAATGACATAATCATCTATGATAAAATACAGTGAAAAATATATTTTAAGAATCCAACTTGAAATCCTGAAAAAATATAAAAATGTTAACATTTTAAACATAGCACCATATTATTACTCACTGTCTCTTGAACTTCAGCAACTTCTGAATATGGCAAGATCTAAAAAAAAAACAAATTTTCTCAGGAGTGATTTAATGTCATATACTTTAATCTGAATTTAGAGAGTGCCCACGGTTTACCAAATGAATTAAGTGGTGCATTAATCTTTTAAGAAGTAGAGGGGAAAAGTGCAATAATATGTTTATGCTGGAAACTAAATCCTTTTAAAAAAAATTCTGAGGCTTCAGGAAATTCCTGTCCATCTGCCAATCTGTGAACTCCTTTCTGGCATGTTCTGGGGCTTTTCACTGTTCTTGCCCTCCCTGCATGATATAATTCTATCAGCCTTTTTCCCTATGCAAGCTTTCTCTTCCCATGGTTTCTAAAGTACTCTACTCCTCTGGCTTCCCTTCTATTTTCCTGCCTCCACTTTGTTTTCTCATTTGGTGAGTAAGTGGCCATCATCAGTGCTCAGTCCTCAACTATTTATTGTTTTGTCTCTACCCGCTCTTTGCCAGCAGAATGCATTCATTCTTGAGGCTTATTTATTACCTTTATGTAGACAACTTTCAAGTTTCCTCTTCAGACCTAGTCTATCTCCAAATCTTCACTCCAAAACATTGTTACCTGTATGTTCAAACATTATTGCAAACTGACTTCTGGTTCTAAAATTCTGTAAACAAGGACGCCTGGGTGGCTCACTTGGTTAAGCATCGAACTCTTGATTTCAACTTATGGTCATGATCTCATGGTTTGTGAGACTGAGCCCTGCATCAGGCTCTGCACTGACAGTGTGAAGCCTGCCTGGGATTCCCTGTCTCTGCCATTTCCCTACTTGTTCAAGCACACTCTCTCTCAAAATAAATACATAAACTTAAATTTAAAAATAATAAAATTCTGTAAGCAAATTTTAGAAATTATTAGCTTGTTTTAGACATCATCTTTAAGTCAAAAACAACACTCAGTAGCTTCCCTCAGAAATCAGATTTGATGCCAATTTGCCCAAGTTTTTCAACGATAGCCTTTCTTTCACTCAGACCTAAATTAAACCCTTGAGTAATCTGAGACTCTTTTTTCCTCCATCTCATGAAGTCATTATGCTGTGATGATTTTTACCTAGACAATGTCTACCTCACATCTAGTCCTTGCTTTCAATTCCCATAAATACTACTACCTAAGCAAGACCCATATCACCTTTTCCCATGTCCCTGCATTCAATCTTACCTCCCTCATTCATTTACTATGTTAGGTACAGGAATTCAAAAACACAATAAAAACACAGTCCCTACTACCAACAAGATCACTTGACTGAGAAGGTGAAAGCCACTTCACTCACCTTTCCCCTCAACATTGATAGCCTAACCACCATAGTCTGCTTAACAGACCTGCAAACTCCATGCTTGGCTCTTATCATTGCCGATAAAACTACCTTTAGGACTTTGTTCAGAAGTAACTTCATCAGAAGACTTCCATAATATTCCCAGAAAACAGCAATACCCATACCCTATTATGGCATTCTCTATCCATCTTACCCTGCTTTATTTTTCATCACAACAATCACCACATAACAGTATACACTTATGTATTTTTTTTTTTTTTCCTCCACTGGCATGTTAGCTCTACTTAAGTAGGAACTTAGTCTGTTTTGGTCACTGTTGTATACCTTAAGATTAGCACAGAGCCTGGCACATGACAGACATTCAACAAATACTGAATGATAAATGCACAAATGAAAAAAAGTCTTAGTCATTATTATAACTAATTCCTAGCAAAGAATTTCTTATATGTAGTTTGCTGAGTTCCTTTGTTTATGATATGAGTTAGTTTAAATTCTTAGAGCAAAAAATAAATAAATAAATACGGTCTTACATACCTTTGTATTTTCCAAACCATAACATTCTGCATGCTTAATATACACAAATAACTAATATGGACTTGAATTCTGAAATCTGAGTTTTAAGCATAGCTCTATTACCTGGGTAAATCTGAATAAATAACTTGAACTTAGCTTTCTTATTTGCTTATAAGATCTGTTCTAATCCTTAAATTCTGTTATATAAATAATTCAATGTAGAAAATTACCTCAATTCTTAAGAACACCTTTAGTTGTAATGTAGAGCATATTCATATTTTCTTTTCTTCTACTATGAGTCTCTGGCCATCATAAGCCCAAATTCCTTTGTTAGGAATTCCATCATCCTTTTCTTAAATAATTCTGTCCTTCAAAAATAACACTGTTACAGATTCTCCACTGGTTTTTGGTAATGGAGTGTAAGTTATATTTCTTCTGGTAGTGGTGGTCTCTTGCCATGATTAAAGCGACCTCCTTCATCAAGGACTTCATATGCAAGGGAAGTTCAAAATCAACTGTGTCAGTTATAACTAATGTCATGTGTCTGGTGAGACTGCTGGTAAAGTCTGTGGTTATAAAACCAAAAATAAAGTGACCTGTCCATGAAAAGAATGAAACCCATGACCTTGGCCTTTGACCTCATTAACATTCTCTATATCTGACCTAACCATCCTTAATCACCTGAAAAGCACAACAGAAACCGTGTTAACACATCACAATCATGCCGGGTTAGATATGACAACTGGTTATAGGAAATAGCTCATATACACATAAATATTTCAGTGTATGATACTTAATCTTATGGCCTATTTAATAATTTTAATTTTCAGTCTGAAATAAGAGTTTGTTTTACTTGAAATTTCATTTTGGCCAACTCCTTAGACAGATACATAAGCCTACATTCTATACTGAATCATGACCAGGATCTGAATTAAGACATAAGGACCATATAACAAATATCTTCTTTCCTTCTGTAGTTCTATTTCTAACAAATCACTGATTAGTGTATCACACTGTTCAGTATCAAGCCACAGGAAAGACTGGTAATAATAATATGGAAACGTCAATCTCCATGACTCATAATACCTACCATACATAATACTACAGTCAGCAACTGTTCTTTATGTCTTAGCAACAATATACTGACTAAATGCCAAAATATACACACTAGATAGAAAAATCAAAATTAGTTACAGGAGAACAAAGCTTTGAGTTAAATAAAATAGATCAGTGGGTGCCTGGGTAGCTCAGTGAAGTGTCTGACTTTTGGCTCAGGTTATGACCTCTCATGAGGTTGATCTTGCATTGGGCTCTGGGCTGACAGCTCGGAGCCTGCTTTGGATTCTCTGTCTCCCTTTCTCCCCTCCCCTGCGTGCGTATTCTCTTTCAAAAACAAATATTTAAAAATAAATAAATAAAATAGATCATGTATCAGATATTTTTCAAAGTACACATTATATTAATAATGCGCATACAAATTTTAAAAGGCTAGGTATGACACAGATCAATTTTTAACATAAAAACATTAGCCTTTACATTCGATGAGAAGAATAACAAAATTAAGAGTATCTGTATTTAAATCCTAACATATCCCACTAATTAGCTATGTGATCTTAGAAAAATTACTAACCCCTTCAGTATTATGAAAAAGATTAAATAAGAAAGCATGTGAGACATCAAGCAGATATCAGGATACATAGTAAGTATGCAAAAATACTTTTTTCCTCTCCACACTAATAAAGTAACCCAAATACAAAAAGTGAAAATCTAGAAGTCTAGGGAGAGAGGCAAAATCCAAAGGGGACATATTTTCTATTCAGCTACTACTACCCTACAGGTTTTAATTGCCTTTTACCCATATTATACAACTGCATGCTTACTTGTTCCCTTGGATAACTACCTCTATTTCTATAGTTCTCAATTTTCCCCATACATTGAAATCACCTAGGGGACTTTTAAAAAAGTAGTGATGTCTGCGGCGCCTGGGTGGCTGAGTCGGCTGAGCATCCAACTTCAGCTCAGGTCATGATTTCATGGTTCATGGGTTCAAGCCCTGCATCGGGCTCTGTGCTGACAGCTCAGAGCCTGGAGACTGCTTCAACTCTGAGTTTCCCTCTCTCTCTGCCCTCCCCCGCTCACGCTCTCTCTCTCTCTAATAAATAAAAAAGTAAAAATAAATTTTAAAAAGTACTGATGTCTGCATCTCACCCTCTGAGATTTTAATTTAATTAAATAGGGGTGCAACCTGAGTACTGGGATTTTTTAAAACACTTCAGATAACTCTATAATGTTCAGCTGGCTGTCCTGGCAATAGTCTGTAATTCTGCCAAGATCATTTTCCCAAGTGACAACTCTAAACAGGCTGTTTCTTGGCTCAGAAACAACAACAAATTCAGTGGTTTGACATTACTTTAAAAACAAAAATTCCAAGCTGTAAAAATAGTATTTAAGGATTTGTGTATGCTGAGTCTAACTTGGTTGAGATGTAGTATAGGAAATTAATTAAAGCTTGGCCTGTGGAGCCGAAATGTATCCCAGTTCTGCCACTTACTAGCTGTATGACCATGAACAACCTACTTCTCTCTCGGTGTTCTCCTATATTAAATGAAGGTAGTAACACTACCCCATAGGGTTATGAGAAAATTATATAAGTATACCTTCAAAGCATTTGCAATAGCTTCTGGCACATGATAGAAATTTAACAAAAGTTAGCTGCTACTCATTTCCTTTAGTTTTATTTTCTACTAATTCCCCTAAAGCAACAAACAATATTGCCTGTGACCTTAAACCAAGTGCAAGATTCTTCGTGCATAAATGTGCTCTGTAAAGGTAGGTTTTCTAAACTCAATGTTTGACCAAAAGTAAAATTAAATTTTAGGTGTGTACACGTACACACACATACAAATTCATTTCCCTTCTCCTATTCTTTATTACTCCATTGCTATTGTTTTTATCATATTAAACTTAAGGTGACTTCTGAAGTAGTCTTAAGATAATGAAAACCTACTAAGGTGATCTGAGGTCTGTATAAAAATCCTTCAATTGCTCTATTCTCCTAGACAGTTTAACGGGTAGAGATTTTTTTGAAATTTTAATCAAATTTCATCTTCATGTATCTCTAACATGCTAAAATTCTAATTTTTCACATTCTAAGCTGAGGTTTAATGGGACTCTCATCTTACTTTTTTTAAAAAGCAAAAATAAATTAAACATTCTTAATGGACATAATTTTAAATTTAGAGTTAAGTGTAGATCAGTGGCTTTCATTATATTCTGCTTATAAAAATCTGGGAGAAACAGCAAGTAAAAATGTTCATGAAACATCTTCAACCCATTCTTTTAAGACCTGAATAACTAAATTATTTATGGATATTAAAGAAATTATAAATTTTTAAGCCAGTTTTTCTCAAGCCTAGTTTAGCAAAATAAACAGCTTTCTTTTGGTTGTTGTTTATTTATTTATTTATTTAAGGGGGGAGGGCAAGCCGCGGAGGGGCAGAGAGAGAGAGAGAACTGTCAGCGCAGCTGATGTGAGGTTCAGTCTCATCACATGAGATCATGACCTGAGCCAAAATCAAAAGTCAGATGCTTAACCAACTGAGCCACCCAGGAGCCCCAAAACAAACAGCTTTCTATAGGGTAAATTACATAATCTATTTGCCTGTGAGTTAGTTGCCTTAATAGTTCTACTTATGCTTTTTAAACTATGGGCATGTCACAGATGCCAAAGACCTTAACAGGAAAGAACTGTTAAACAGTGCTATTGTTTCTTTGATTTTTTGGTCCCCATTCAGACACCACCTCAGCCATTCTACATACAGAGAACACAAAACCAAAAAGAAAATAACCAATTTATTTAGCAAATGGGAACTGAGTTATTTAATGGTGAAATAATTAATATTGTCCCTGAACCCATCCTTAAAGGTGGATAGATGGGAAGCAACCATAGACTAGAAAGAGAGTACAGTACCACAGATGGAGGGAAGGCCAGGGGTCTGACAGTAGGACGGAGGGTTGGAAGCCATCTTTCTGTGCCCTTTTCTCTCAGTAGTACCAGGCAGACCATTATCCACCCTATCTTTACAGGGCAGAACATGATATAATAGCAACCAGAGACATTAAACACAGTTTTAAACACTTTGTTTCTAAACTGTGCATGTCTAGCTGTAGCATGGACAAAACAACACATGCAGGCAGAGGCTGACCACTATCTCTCACTGCCCTTTTACCTAAATGAATTAATTGATACTAGGGAGGCAGCTTGTGTAAAGAACTATGCCCAGAGGAGATGGACAGAAGAGTTCCCTAAGAAAGAAAGAATATACTGGTGGGAGGAGCAAATGACAAATAGTGAATCAACGATTTTAACAAGAGATCTCTAAGAATATTCCCAAGAGAATATTATTTACAAGAAAGTATAAGCTCATAAAAATAATCAATATCCTAAGGAGTCCAAAAGCTATGAAAGAGAACAAACTGAAGAATCTCAGTAGGAGAGAAAATTAGTGAACCAAACCCATCAAAAAATTAAACATAATAAATATGCTCAAAAAGATGTGAGAGGATACTGTAAAAATGAAGTCTGACTGAACATTCACAGAGAAAACAGCTAGTAATACTGAATATAAAAATTTTATGATGGGATAAAGTATATACCAGGTTTGAAGAACAAAACAATAAATAAGTGAGCTTGAAAAGTGATTAAGGAATTCAACAGAAGGCATAATGAAAAGAAAAGATGGAAAACATGGGAGATAAAAGGAAGCAGAAGTGCCACATTCCTAAAACAGGAGACCCCTACAGAGAAGATGACGGATTTTAAAAAGTAACAAAACAGTAAATCTTAAATAATTTTGAAAATTACACAAAATGGATGAATTTCTGGAAATTAAAAAACTATACACATTCTTCCAACTCTCACCTGCAGACATATATACATAAAACCACAGGCCTTAACTGAAATAAACTATTATTTGTAGATGATAAGAATCAGACAAAACATTAAAACTCCTAAAGACAAAATACCTGTACCTGTAAATGTCAAAATGAAAACAAAAACAAAACAAAAACAAAAACTCCTTGAAAAACATAGATCATGGGCACCTGAGTGGCTCAATCAGCCCATAACTCTTGATATGGGCTCAGGTCATGATCTTGCAGTCATGAGATCAAGCACCGCATTAGGCATCGAGCCTGCTTGGGGTTCTCTCTCTGTCCCTTTCTCCCTGCCCCTCTCCCACTCATGCACATACATTCTCTCTCTCTTCCTCTCTAAATAAATTAAAACTTAAAAGAAGAAAGATATAAATCATGTATTAATGCTATATACAATTTTGAAATAGTCAAAGTTTAACTTGGTCACCATTCCCTCATTCCTGAAGGCCCTATCGTTTCTTCTTCCTACCCTGCTCCCAATGGGCCCCATAACCTTCTGCATCCCTCTTTTCCTATCAGGTAGCTGTCAGTTATTCTTCTTTAAAGTGCTAGTTTCTAAAGGTTTAACTGAACAATTCTCAAACTTTTGGGTCTCCAGATCCCTTCACTCTCCTAGAAATTACTAAAGACTTCAAAAAGCTGCTGTTTATGTAGATTATACCTACTAATTTCCCTATTACAAATTAATACGAGAAATTCACTATCTCAGCCAAATAATGAAACTAACATCAGAAATGACACGTCAGGTTGGCAATATATACCCTTGACAATGATCTGATGAAATGGCATTTTACCTTTGTGGTCTCTTCTCCCAAACCCATAAGGACCAGTTTAATTAGAGAAAAACAGACAAATCTCAACTGAAGGACACCGTACAAAATATCTGACCAGTACTCCTCAAAACTGTCAAGGTCATCACAAACAATGAAATCACAGCCCAGAGGAACCTGAGCAGACATGACTACTAAATGTAATGTGTTATTCCAGATGGGATCCTGGAACAGAAAGGACAATAGGTAAAAACCAAGGAAATATGAATCAAGTATGGACTTTAGTTAATAATGTATCAACCTAGATTCATTAATTATATCAAATGTACCATAAATGGGTTAACAACAGGGGAAATTGGGTGCAAAGTATATGAGGACTCTACAATTTTTCTGTATGCCTAAAACTATTCTAAAAAAGTTTATTTTTAAAAAACACTGCTTAAGAAAAAAATTAAATTAAAAAAACTTGAAAACACAAGAATATACAAGGACACACTCCATTTCAGTAGCCAGCAGATTATGACCTCATCACCTCACATAGTCTCTGGAAAAGTGCACCATATACTCATGACAGAATGAGAAAAAGGGCAAATAAAATCAAATACCATTGTATTACTCAAAAAAATTATTTTGATATCACAAACTTTTTGAAAGGGTCTTGAGTTTCAGTCATGTAAACATACCTGGACAAGTTCTCCAAGCATAATGGAAATATAGAAGATTGCTGGGTTAGAATTCTGCTAATGTACTACTGGGTAAATCACTGGCTATTTTTCTTTTCTAAAAATAACTCTCCAATTCCCATTAGAGTTTATTAGAGTCCTATTATATCTGCGAACTTTTTACATTATTCAAGCTTTTAATAAGAACAAGAACATTTAATAAATTTAAAAAAGATATAATAAGACAGAATTTAACTATTCATACAATACAAAGTAACTATGTTGAGGGACACCTGGATGGCTCAGTTGGTTAAGCATCTGACTTTGGCTCAGTTCATGATCTCGTGCTCTGTGAGACATGTGTGCACTCTGACAGCTTAGAGCCTGACCCTGCTTCGGATTCTGTGTCTCCTCCTCTCTCCCTCTGCCCCTCCCCCACCTACACTCTGTCTCTCAAGAACAAATGTTTTAAAAAAAAAGAAGAAGAAGAAAAGAGAAAATAACAGTTATATTTTCCCCACTCAGGAAGTGCAAACATTATAAATATTTAAGTACTACTAACTTGTAACTTTCATGAGATAAAGAAGATAATAAAACATAAGGTATACTTATCAAATTGTTTTATCCTTTTAAAAGCGGTCTCCCTTCAGTAGAAGTTTCAATAAAGTTGTAAACTGGCAAAAACGATTCATAGTCTAGAAGGCAAGATACCTAACAAAATATATGTTGGTTAGTTTTCTTGCTTGAAAAGTATGGAGTAGGAGCCCCTGGGTGGGTCAGTCATTAAGCCTCTGACTTTGGCTCAGGTCATGATCTCACGGTTTGAGAGTTCAAGCCCCACATAGAGCTCTGTGCTGACAACTCAGAGCCTGGAGCCTGCTTCAGAGTCTGTGTCTGTCTGTCTGTCTTTCTGCCCTTCCCCCACTCTCTCTCTCTCTCTCAAAAATAAACATTAAAAAATTAATTAATTAAAAAAAAGTATGGACTAGTCACAGTTATTCTCTCCAGTCCCCATTTTTGTAAGCCAGTTAGGATATTAATTTATATCTTGGTGAATTAACATATCTAGGCAATGATCATCAATGACTGCTATTAACACAAGAAGAGAGATTAACATCATAAGCCTCCTGATGGTAATACACAATACCCTGAATGTACTCTTGTCAAAAAAACAAAAGAATTGAACCTGAATCTGAGGAAGCCTCTAATCATCCTAATGACCAATTTGCAACAAACATAAGACACTGATGAACACATGAAATAATCCCCATAGGGGAAAATCCAGATTGTGGGAAATTCTATTAAGACAAGCTACCTTATTCATTTATGTCAATAAATTGAGAAAGAAAAGTTAAAAAGAGATGAAAGGGAAACTTAAAAGATTAAAAAACATCTCAGTGACTTATCAACCAAGTCCAACATAAAGATTGTAAGAAATAATATTTATGAGACAATCAGGGAAGTTTAAGCACTGATTAGTTTTTTGACTAAAGAATTACTAATTTTTAGGATTCTAATGTTTACGGTTAAAGTTTAAAGAAAAGTCTTTAGATTTTAGAGATACACACTGAAATATTTATAAATAAAATCATCATAATTTCCTCCAAAAAAATATGGAGTGGTAAGGTGGGACTATAATAGACGACACAATACTGACCTGAACGGATAACTGTTGAAGTGATAGGTACGTGAGGATTCACTAGTCCATGTTTTTCTAAATATATTTGAAATTTTCCATAGTAAAAAAGAACACCATTCCTGAATGTGTGATTAAAATACAAAATCTTTTTTTAAAAAGTTTCTTTTTAATGTTTTATTTATTTCTGAGAGAGAGACAGCGCGAGCAGGGGAGGGCCAGGGAGAGAGGGAGACACAGAATCTGAAACAGGCTCCAGGCTCCGAGCTAGCTGTCAGCACAGAGCCCGACGCGGGGCTCAAACCCACAAACTGCAAGATCATGACCTGAGCCGAAGCAGGACGCCTAGCCAACTGAGCCACCCAGGCACCCCTAAAATACAAATTCTTATACTTAGCAAGCAGCTATTGGAAAAGAGAGCTGTATTTAATATCAAAGAGAATGAGTATGTATATGACAAACTAGTGACTAAAATTTCTAGTTATTTCATTAATTTATATAAGATGTCTGGCCAACTCATCTTTGACAAAGCAGGAAAGAATACCCAATGAGGGGAAAAACAGTCTCTTCAGCAAATGGCATTGAGAAAACTGGACAGAGACATGCAGGAGAAAGAACCTGGACCACTTTCTTACACTATATACAAAAATAAACGAAAAATGAATGAAGACTTAAATGTATGACAGGAAACCACCAAAATCCTAGAGGAGAAAACAGGCAACAACCTCTTTCATCTTGGCTGCAGCAACTTCTAACTTGACATGTAAGTGGAGGCAAGGCATAAAAAAAGCAAAAATGAATTATTGGGACCTCATCAAGATAAAACGCTTCTGCATAGCAAAGGAAACATTCAGCAAAACTAAAAGGCAACTGACGGAATGGGAGAAGACATTTGCAAATGATATCAGATAAAGGCTTAGTATCCAGAATCTATAAAGGACTGACCAAACACCCAAAAAACAAATAATCCAGTGAAGAAATGGTCAAAAAACATGAATAGACCCTTTTCCAAAGAAGACATCCAGATGGCTAACAGACACATGCAAAGGTGCTCAACATCTCTCATCATCAGAGAAATACAAATCACACCTGTCAGAATGCCTAAAATTAACAACTCAGGCAACAACAAATACTGACAAGGACATGGAGAAAGAGGAATACATTTGCCCTGCTAGTGGAAATGCAAGCTGGGGCAGCTACTCTGGAGACCAGTATGGAGGTTCCTCAAAAAATTAAAATTAGAGATACCCAAGACCCAGCAAATTGCACTACTAGGTATCTATCCAAAGGATAAAAAAAATGTTGATTTGAAGGGGCACATGTACCCCAATGTTGAGGGCAGCGCTATTGATAATAGCCAAAGTATGGAAAGAGATCAAATGTTCATCTGCTGATCAATGGATAAAGAAGGTGTGTGTGTGTGTGTGTGTGTATTGCTTTTAAATACACACACACACACACACACACACACACACACACACGAATATTACTCAGCGATCAAAAAGAATGAAATCTTGCCATTCGCAACAACGTGGAAGGTAGTAGAATGTTATTATGCTAGGCAAAATCAGAGAAAGACAGAGGATTTCACTCATATGTGGAATTTAAGAAAACAGATGAGAATAGGGGAGGGGAAGCAAAAATAAGAAAAACGGAGGCAAACCACAGAGTCTCTTAAATACACAGAGAACAAACTGAGGGCTGCTGGAGGGGTGTTGGGTGCAGGGGTGGGGTAGATGATGGCCATTAAGGAGGGCACTTGTTGGGATGAGTGCTGGGTGTTATATGCAAGTGATGAATCACTAAATTCTACTCCTGAAATCATTACTACACTATATGTTAACTGGGATTTAAATAAAATTTTACAAATTAAAAAAAAGTTTACTTTTAAAAACCAGTGGATGCAATCATTTTTAAGAACACTACAAATTCACACTGACATGCTGCACATATTTTCAAAGAACTTTCTGGTTTCACTAGATCATATTGTCCCTACCAAATAGAATGAGTATTCTGGCCTATATATTTTCTATTGTAGTAGAATATTTGCCTCAACAATTTAGGAGAAAAACTGAGATTCTGAGAAAGTATAAAGCCAAAATTACTGAATAGTGTAGGCTTTTTTCAATGTTTTATTGCCTCTCCTGCCTTCTATTTCCCTGTTTGAAGAGAAGGCTTAATATAGCTAGTTACATCAACAACAGGAGTAGCTTTTATTTATTGGATATTTATAATGTCCCTGGCTTTGTAATAGGCACTTTATGGAAATCTTATCTCAAATAAAACTTAAAACAACTCTGGAAAGTAGGTATTACTATTACCTTTATATAATAGATGAAGAAACTGAAACCCTGGAGAATTTAATTAATTACCCAAGTCAAACAATCCAGGTTAGATTTTAACATGTAGCTAAATGTCTTCAGAGCCCATGTTCTTATCCACTTCTCCTAGATCTAAACAGTAACCAGCTTAGGCCATGTAGTTCAAAGGTGGTATTTTATAAATAGGTAACTCAAAAGTAGATCTCAAGATAAGTTTCAAAAACAGAATATTTCAGTAGTTTACAATAAAATTATTGGTGCATCCTCCCTAAGATAAGCTACAATATTTCACAGAAGAAACTTAGTGAAAATAAAATTGTTCGCGTTGCTTTTTAAATATCTTGCTCTAACCTCACATATCAACAGGATTTAGATTAAAAATGAGAAAAACTTTATTAATACAGCACCAGTGTTCAGCATAGAATTTAATGTTACCTGTTTACAAATTAGTTTAAAAGATAACAATAAATTTAAAGCGATTCTATTCAGAAAGACAAGTACAGAGTCAACATATTAGTGGCAAAGTACTCAGAGAAACCCCTTAAGCTGTGAGCTCTTAGAAAAGATAATTAACTTCCAGCTTAGAGCCCATTTCTCTATCTATAAAAGGAAGGATAAACAAATACCTACCTTTAATGGCTGTTAATGAGGACAGTCTGACAAAGTATACACTTAGAGGGTAGCAACTGTTGTTACTACTGGCATTTTTAATATTACTAAGAGATTAAAAATATTTCAGCTAAAAGAAGTTAAGAAAGCCCATTAGTTTTAAATAAAATAGTTATGGCAAAGTAAACATGTTCTAAGAGAAGGCTTTAATCTTAACTTTTTGCTGAAATCATAGCGAAAGTAAAATAAGCCACCTTCAGTTTTCCTTTTATAATCGTTATGACAATAACCTTCATACAACAAATTACTTCCATGTCCATTTTATTTTCTATTAACAAGTTATTTTAAAGTTTAACTTTTTTTGACCCTTTAAGAAACTAAAGTTTGTACCAGAAATCCAAAAAAGGCTAGGAACAAAATAACACAAGTAAATAAAAGTGCATTTTGCTATCAATCATTAGACTTTCTTACATTTGAGCCTGAACAAAGGACAGTCACTAAGTTAAAATTTATAAACATCTCAATATAATAGTGACTTTCAATTCCACAGCAATATGAAGCACAGAAAATTCGGCCTCTGCATTATACCAAAGAATCTACCATCCCAAGGGTTGGAGCCAAGTTAATATAAGTAAGCAAAGGAAAAATATAGGACAAAAGTATGAGAAAACTGACTGGGTTATGCTTCAACAAGTTTTAAACTATGTCATTTTCATATCAGCATAGGAGTTAAAGTATTACTTTAAAATTATTTTTAAAGTCTGTTTTAAATGCATTTTAAAAATAAAATGATGGCTTATTTCAAACACTTTATATCGAGATGATAGTACCTTATTATGCTGTATTTGAACCACTCACCGAAGTTTGATCAGGTTCTCCATCAGCCAAACCTGCATCCATACTGAAAGAAGATAAGTTTACGCTTCTCTTTCCATTAATCTTTAGCCATCCTGTAAATATCGAAATCCTAGAAGAAAAAAATTGTATTAGGACTAGTATAAAACTGTGATAAATGAAGAAAAAAGCATTAAGTATATTAGGAGTATTTTAGGCTGAGGTAATTGGTAAATCCAGTAATGGGAAAAACAGATTTTGACACAGGCCTTGAAGAATGGTAAAGAAAAATGGGAGAAGGAAAGGAAATATTCCAAGTGAAGAGGAACAGCATGAGCAAGATTATAGGCATGAGACTGTTCAAAGTTTAAAAAGATGTTTAAATTTACTTTACAACCAAGGAAATAAAATGCTTTTTTTCATGATGACATTGGCAAAAACTTTTTTTTTTTTTATTTTTTATTTCTAGGAGAGAGAGAGAGAGACAGCGTGAGCAGGGGAGGGTCAGAGAGAGAAGGAGTCACAGACTGGAACAGGCTCCAGGCTCTGAGCTGGCAGTCAGCACAGAGCCCGACGCGGGGCTCGAACCCACGAACCGCGAGATCATGACCCAAGCGTAAGTCGGACGCTAAACCGACTAAGCCACCCAGGCGCCCCTGGCAAAAACTTTTTAAAAAGTGTGCTAACCTCCAACACTGACAAGAATGTAGGAGAACAGATATTCTCATATACTTGTGTGAGAAGATGAATCACACCAATTTTTAGAAAGATAATTTAAAATATATACACTGTAATACAGTAATTTAGAGGCTAATAATTATGCCACATATATTTGTTTATACAAATGTGCAAAGACATATATAAACACATCCAGCAAAGTAGTAGATATGATGAGAAGAACTGAAACAACCGTAGTGTCAATCATTAGGAGTCTGCTTAACTTCTACTATATATACACATCGGAACATCATGCCAGCAACCTCTAAATGAAGTAGCTTCTTTCATACTCTTTATGTATTTGCTTTATATAGACTAGAGAGAAGGCATCATTAGGTGGAAAAGGCAAATTACAGAATATTATTGATAAAATAACTCTTTTCCCAATTTTACAATGAATATGACTTATTTCATAATTATTTTTATTTTGAAAGTCTTTTTTTTTTTTTTAATTTTTTAATGCTTTATTTCTGAGAGAGAGAGAGAGCGAAAGAGAGCAAGAGCAGGGGAGGGTCAGAGAGAGAGGGAGATACAGAATCTAAAGACAGGCAACAGGCTCTGAGCTAGCTGTCAGCACAAAGCCTGACGTGGGGCTCGAACCCACGAACTGTGAGATCATGACCTGAGCAGAGGTCGGACGCTTAACTGACTGAGCCACCCAGGTGCCCCTATTTTGAAAGTCTTAAAAGCATGTCTTTATCACCAGTCTTTTTCTTCTGAACTTTTTAAACAAAACCTCCAAACTGAAGTCTTTTTTTACTGTGTATTTATTGTGAGAGAGCGAGCCAGCACAAATGGGGGAAGGGCAGACAGAGAGGGAGAGAGAGAATCCCAAGCAGGCTCTAGGCTGTCAGTGTAAAGCCTGATACGGGGCTCAATCTCATCAACTATGAGATCATGACCTGAGCCAAAATCAAGAGTCAAGACACTCAACCAAGTAGGTTACACATGTGCCCCCAAGCTGAACTCTTAAAATATAAAACTAAATATATTCAAGAGTTTCTAATAACCTAATAATGTTTCCTAAAAAGAACTAACAAAACCAAAATCAACAAGTCAGTAGAATTCTAATCATTTCTTGAAGTTCTGAAAACATTTTGTTTCTGCAAGTATAAAAAAGCTTCACTGAAGTATAAATGCTGGTGAAAATACTTAATTGGGCTTTGGAGGGCTATCATTTGGTTTCTCTGATATAAATAATAAAATTAGACCAAACTAAGTGAACTTTCAGTTTATAAACCTTAAGTATACTTCCCTACTATATGTATTACACAATGCAGTGTAATTATTTATTCTTATGATCTAATTCTCTTCAGGGACAAAGACTGCATTTTATGATCTGTCTACCCAGTGCTAGTTCATGGCAGACATTTTATGAGCATTTGTTGCACTGAACTGTCACTTTAATTACCTATATGAATAAAAAATAATCCAAAACAGATGATACAAAAATTATTTATGCCTATGAGATGCACACTATAATTCAATTTGAATACTGACAGACATATTCTAGAAACTGGCAATACTAAAAGCAAAATAATAAGACACCCACTGGAAGCTTCAACTTTAGAAATATTTTATTGGGGAGAATGGTTGGGTGAGTGTCCAGCTTCGGCTCAGGTAATGATTTTGCAGTTCGTGGGCTCGAGCCTGCATTGGGCTCTGTGCTGACAGAGTTTATTAATATGGTGCATCACAGTGACTGATTTGTAGATGTTAAGCCATTCTTGCAGCCCTAGAATAAACCCACTTGATGATGGTGTACGATCCTTTTGATGTATTATTTAATTCAGTTTGCTAATTTTTTTTGAGGATCTTTGCATCTATGTTCATCAGGAATACTGGCCTGTAATTATTTCTTGAGCCATCCTTGTCTGGTTTTGGTACTGGAGCAATGCTGGTCATGTAAAATGAAAATTTGGAAGAGTCCTCTCCTATACTTTGGAAGAGTTTGAGAAGGACTGATATTAATTCCTCTTTGAATGTTTGGTAGAATATACAAGTGAAGCCATCTGACCTTGGACTTTTGTTGGTAGCAAGTTTTTAAACTGCTAATTCAATCTCCTTACTAGCAATTGATCTGTTCAGATTGTCTATTTCATCATGATTTAGTTTTGGTAACTTATATATTTCTAGGAATTTATCCATTTCTTCTAGACTGTCTAATTAGGTGGCATATTTGTTCATAGTACTCTCTTCCATTCCTTTGTATTTCTGTGATGTCAGTTGTAACTTCTCCTCTTTAACTTCTAATTTTATTTATTAGAATCCTTTTTCTTAAGGAGTTTAGCTAAAGGTTTGTCAATTTTATCTTTTCAAAGATGCAGCTCTTAATTTCAACAACCTTTTCTACTGTCTTTTTAATCTCCATTTCATTATTTCGCTGTAATTTTTGTTAGTTCCTTCCTGCTACTAGCTTTGGGCTTTGTTCTTTTTTATTTCCTTGAAGTGTAAAGTTAGGTTGTTTATATGAGATTTTTCTTGTTTCTTCAGCTAGGTATTTATCCCCATGAACTTCTCTCTTAGAATGACTTTTGCTGGGGCGCCTGGGTGGCTTAGTTGGTTAAGTGTCTGACTTTCGTTTAGGTCATGATCTCACGGTTCGTGGGTTCGAGCCCCGCGTCGGGCTCTGTGCTGACTGCCAGCTCAGAGCCTGGAGCCTGTTTCAGTCTGTGACTCCCTCTCTCTCTCTGACCCCCCCCTGCTCACGCTGTCTCTCTCTCTCTCTCCTAGAAATAATTTAAAAAAAAAAAAGATTTAAAAAAAAAGAGTGACTTTTGCTGCATCCCACAAAATTTTGGCGTTTTTCTATTTTTGTTTCTCATGAGGGATTTTTTAAAATTATATTTAATTTTTTAATGTTTATTTTTAAGAGAAAGAGAGACAGAGTGCAAGTGGAGGAGGAGCAGAGAGAGAAGGAGACACAGAATCTGAAGCAGGCTCCAGGCTCTGAGCTAGCTGTCAGCACAGAGCATGACATGGGGCTCAGACTCATGATCCATGAGATCATGACCTGAGCCAAAGTCAGATGCTCCACCAACTGAGCCACCCATGTGCCCCATGGGGTATTTTTTTTATTTCTCTACTCAAATGGCAGTCAGCAGCATGTTGTTTAAGCTCCACATATTTGTAAATTTTCCAGTTTTCTTCATGTAAATTGTTTTTAGTTTCTAACCATTGTGGTAAAAATACTGCTTGATATGATTTCAATACTCTTAAATTGATTAAGACTTATAGGCTAACATATGGTCAATTTTGGAGAATGTTCCATGTGTACTTGAGAAGAATGTGGATTCTGTTGCTTTTGGATGGAATGTTCTATATACGTCTACTAATTCCATCCGGTCTGACATATTATTTAAGGGAAATGTTTTCCTATTGATTTTCTGCCTGGATCATCTAATCATCGATATTGGAGTATTAAAGTCCCTTATTATTGTACTGCTGTCTACTTCCCTTTAGGTCTTATTAATATCTGTCTTTTATATATTTAAATGTTCTCGTGTTGGTGTATAAATATTTATAAATGTCACATCCTCATGTTAGATTGATCCCTTTATCATTATATGATACCCATCTTTGTCTTATTACAGTTTTTGTTTTAAAGTCTATTTTGTCTGATATAAGTATAGCTACTCGTTTTTTAGTTTCCATTTGCATGGAATATCTTTTTCCATCCCTTCCCTTTCAGACTTTGTGGGTCCTAACATCTAAAGTTAGTCTCTTATGGTAGCATACAAATGAGTCTAGTATTTTGTTTATTTTTAATCTATTCAGCCACTCTCCAATCTTTGATTGGAGAATTTAGTCCAATTACACTTAAAATAATCATTTTTAGGGGGAAAATAGTGGGGGAGAGGAAGGGAGGTAAACCATGAGAGACTCTTGAATGCCGAGATCAAACTAAGGGTTGATGGGGGTTGGGGGGGGTGGGGAAGAGGGGTGATGGGCATGGAGGAGGGAACTTGTGGGGATGAGCACTGAGTGTTTTATGGAAACCAACTTGACAATAAACTATTTAAAAAAAATAAAAAATAAGATAAAATAATCTTTTTTAACTTAAAAAATAATTATTGATAAGTATTGTGCTTACTGCCATTTTATTAATGGTTTTCTGACTATTTTCATAATTCCTCTCTGTTCCTCTCTTCTTCCCTTATTCTCTTCTTTTGTGGTTTGATAACTTTGTTTTAATGGTATGTTTATATTCCTTTCTCTTCATCTTTTGTGCATTTACTATAGGTTTTTGCTTTGTGGTTATCATGAGGCTTACATATAACAACTTCTAACTACAACAGTCTGTTTTAGGTTGATAACAACTTAAATTTGATCCAATTGTAAAGCTTAACATTTTTATATGCTCCCACCATCCCTACCCCCCAAATTTAAAATGTAAAACCATGAGATTAGATGAGATCTCCTGGGGAATCTGTGCAGACTGAAAAAAGGACCAAGGTCTGATCTTTGGAGTACTTCAATATTAAAGGATCAATATTTATAGAATGAATCCCAATTTTTGCTTTTCAATTTGCAGAAATACTCCATATAGTTTATGTAAAGACTGAATTAACTAATATAAAAGGCAAAGAAGATACACACACACACACACACACACACACACACACACACACACACACAGTAAAAGTCAAATCATAACATGACTTTTAAAAAAGGAAGTAGGGGGTGCTTGGGTAGCTACGTTGGTTAAGCCTCTGACACTGGCACAGGTCATGACCTGGCCATTCAGAGTTTGAGCCCTGTGTTGGGCTTTTTGCTGACAGCTCAGAGCCTAGAGCCTGTTTCAGATTCTGTATCTCCCTCTCTCTCTCTCTCTCTGCCCCTCTCCCATTCTCTCTCTCTCTCTTTCTCTCTCTCAAATAAAAATGAACAGTAAAAAAATTTTAAGAAGGAACTAGGAAGCAGGAAAAGAAAGATTCTTTACCACTGATAACAAGAAGACACTTCTTGGTAAGAAGGTAAGAGATACTGCTAATATGTCAAGAAACAAGTTTTTAGGGGCACCTGAGAGGCTCAATCTGTTAACCATCTGAATTCAGCTCAGGTCATGATCTCACTGTTCATGAGTTCAAGCCCCATGTCAGGTTCTGTGGTGACGGCTCAGAACCTGGAGCCTGCTTCAGATTCTGGTCTCCCTCTCTCTCTGCCCCTCCCCTGCTCATGCTCTGTCTCTCTCACAAAAATACTTAATAAATATTTTTTTAAGTTTAAGAAAAGGAAACAAGTTTTTAGTACTTTCTTTGAAGCCAAAGACTACAACAAAAAATATATAACAAAATTCCTAGAGGAATGGATGACTGATTAGAGGCTTAAAGTTTTAATAAGCACAATAATTTCCCCATCTTTCAGAGGTGAAAGTCAAGATGTTTAAATGATAATAAATCTAAGAATTATAGTTTATTTTTTAAGTTAAATGATAATTAAACACAAACTTAATGGAGGAAGCCCTGAGGAAGCCCTAAGGAATAAGTTGAGAAGAAAGGCAATCAATCTCTTTTGCCACTTAAAATTTTTTTCAATAGTGTATGTTACTACTATAATAAGAAAGAAAGTCTAATTTTTTTTTGTAAAGGAGTACAATATATCAAAATCCTGAAGGCTCCTTTCTCCAAATTGCCAGGCTACAGCTAGGCCTGCATCCAAATTTAAACATAATTACTAGTTAAATTCAAAGTTTAAAGAAGAATTTGTTCCCACTTTTGTTCCTTTTATGATCAGTACTTTAGACATTGTTTGGGAGACTGGTGCCTCATTGTCTACACTTAAACAAAAAAGTTCCTAGAACTTTTTTTTTATAATAGAAAAGATAATTTTGATAATAATTCATCTCTATTTTGGGCTTAAATTGTTATTTCAGTTACAGAGAAAAAGAATGAGAAATTACTAAGCAAGGCTTACATCTTTAACACGTCATTTAATCATAACAACCATCTAATGCTATAATGAATGATGATGGCTGCTTCTAAAGGCATTGACAGGTTGAGTATGATTAGTACAATCTCATAGGATGCCCCAAGGTTTTTTGTTTTGTTTTGTTAAAAGTGTAACAAAAACAAAAATTCTCAACATCAAGAATGTTTATCAGTGAACACACCATACTTCTAAAGAATAACACACTGGAAAGTAGGATTGGATTCAAGAATTTAAATTTCACTCACCAATTTCACTAATTTGACAAAAATAGGTTACAAATAAAAACAATTTGGTTTGGGGGTACCTGGGTGTCTCAGTTGGTTAAGCGCCTGACTCTGGATCTCAGGGTTCCTGAGATGGGGCTCAGTGTTGGGCTCTGTTCTGATACCGTGAAGCCTGTCTGGGATGCCTGGTCTCCCTCTCTCTCTGCCCCTTCCCTGTTTACACTCTCTCAAAAAACAAAACAAAACAGAAAAGCATTTTAGTTTAGCTAGTCTGAACTAATCTACAGTATTTACATTAAGTCAAATCCTTAAGGTAAGTCTAATATGAGAAATTCATTACATAAACATGATAGTTCCCAAAAAAGCACGCCAGCACCAACATCCTATTCATAAGCACTTTGACAAGGATACCTGGCTGGCTCAACTCAAAGAGCATGTGACTCTTGATCTGCAGGTTGTAGGTGAGAGTCCCACATGGGGCGTAGAGATTACTTAAATAAGTAAAGCTTAAAAAATAAAGTACTTTGACAAAAAATAAAAATCATGTAAGTGAATTGATTAAAGCCGTCCATATATCCAAATGGTTTTCATCTAAATTATTGCAAAATAGCAATAGTAATACATGTTTCTTTGAGTATAATAATATTTTGGCACCTATTAATTATGTTAAAATTCCTTCCACTCTAAAAATAATAAGAACAACAATGACGATGATGATGAAATACACAATATATAGAGTTCAGCCAAAACAATATCATTAGTGATTTGCCCAGAGGAAAACCTACAGTGTTGGACTAAATTCAATGAAAAACAGAAAATCACCACTACTATATTTTCCAGCAAGGTACAAAACAAATTCCATTTTCCATTTTCTCTAGACCAACATTAATATACATAATTCATAAAATTTATGGCTTATAAGCCTTTATACCTATGTTATTTTACCATCAATTACATGCCCTTTGTAGGGCTCAAAATACATTCATCAAATATTTATTTACTTCTTGTCATGTAGGAGATACTATTGTGGATTCTAGACATATACAGAACAACAATCATCATTCCTGTCCTAGCTGAAAGAAGACAAAATAAACTGACTAGTTCACTACAATGTAATGAGCTTTATAACAAAGCTACATGCATGATGTCACCTATAGCAGCACATAGGATATTAAACTCAGACTTTTGGAGGCAGTAGATTAAGAATACAAAAAGCAATAACAAAACAAAAAATGTTGTAAAGCCTTTTTATATTAAATAAAACAAATTAACTACCAAAAACAGAATATATAAATAAACCTAACGAGTATTAATGCAGAATCTTTTATAAATCTTTATAATCTAATGGCTTTTTAAATTTATGCAGACTATATTGAACTTAAGCTTACATTTTTTTTTGAGATTCATCTATTTGGTTTTAGACTTAATCACAAACAAAACTAGTTTACAGTATCTCTCAACAGATACCTAATTCTACAAAAACAAACAAAAAAGAACTGAAGCAATCTCAAATAGGTTACTATACACTTTACAATTTGTCTCAAAAATACATGTGGAAAAGGAATAGATTAAAAAGGAAATTGCCTAGTTTAAAAATAAATAAACTTTGGTTACAGCACGATTCTATCATATATAAATCCTTGGACATTTTGCACAGTTGGATACAGAGGAGAACATATAAGTGACTGAATAGAACTCAAAGTAATATGTTTCCTTAAAAGTATCAAGCCAATCTGCAGAAAACTGCATAAAATACCTCTTAATATACATTCATGCCTCCATTTTAAAACTTCAAGAGAAGGAAAAAAATCATTCCAAAGTGAAATATATAGTTCTATGGGTTTTAAAGGAAATAGCAAAATAGCACCCATTAGCAACCAGACCCACCACTCACTCTGTGATCTCCCTTGTTTCTCATTAAAAGGCACCGAGGCTTCTTGGAGAAATGGCATATTCTAGGTCTAAGACAACACATGTACAAGGTGAGCCTAGAGTATCTTACATTCCAGTATTCTGCATATCCAAGCAAGAATGCTATGGAAGACTATCGGAGTTATATAATGAAGACTCAGGAGCCAATCAAAAGGGCTCCCAAAGGCCGAAGATAGGACCGCTTTGCAGAGAAAATTTCTGTTTATAAAAGGCAGTTTGAAAGTCAAAAGCAGGGGTGCCTGGGTGGCTCAATCAGTTAAACGTCCGACTTCGGCTCAGGTCATGATCTCACAGTCCGTGGGTTCGAGCCCAGCGTAGGGCTCTGTACTGACAGCCAGCTCAGAGCCTGGAGCCTGTTTCAGATTCTGTATCTCCCTCTCTCTCTGACTCTCCCCTGCTCACACGCGTTCTCTCTCTCTCTCTCTCTCTTTCTCTCTCTCAGAAATAAAACATAAAACAAAATAAAATAAAATAAAATATAATAAAATAAAATAAAATAGAAAGTCAAACCCAATTCATACAGGGTTCAAAAACAAGACAAATTAATCAATGGCATAGAAATCCAGAAAATGGTTTATCTTTGAAGAGGCTGTATGGGGTAATGATAAGGATGGGACAAGGAGGTTTTTGAATGTTATCAATGTTCCATTTCCATGCTCTCTGGAATATGTTTCTGGAAATAATTATAATTTTAAAAATTTAGGTCTTAAAAACATTTAATGCTAATTATCTACTAGATAAAATTCTAATGATAAAGCTAAGTTATTAGTTTTATCAAATATCTATGACAAATATTAAATATAATCTACTTATTGATGTACTCATTTATATTCTTCTATCATCTGGTACTTAAACTGTTTTCTAGTTGTTTTTTTTTTTTAATTTTAGAGGGAGAGAGAGCATCAAGCAAGGCAGAAGGGCAAAGGGATAGAGAGAATCTCAAGCAGGCTCCACACTCGGCACAGAGCTCAACAGGGGGGCTCAATCCCACGACCTTGGGATCATGACCTGAGCTGAAATCAAGAATTGGACACTCAACCCACTGAGCCATCCATGCACCCTGAAACTTAAACTGTTTTAAGAATGGCAATTAATATCTCTCTAATTGTATATACAGTACGAAAAGGTTATATTTGCTAACGCAGATGAATATGGTAAATTCAAATACCTGGCTTCAAGAATGTAAAAAATTAAAATGACATATAAGGAGCTTACTTATAAGTTTAATAAAGACCACCAGAAAAAAGAATCAGTTTCCCCTAACTTACCTTCCACATACTGTCGTATAAAACATCTCAGAGACAACTCAAAACAAAAGGCTATGACACACAAAGTATGGGTAATTTCATCATTTGAAAAGCTTTGTGATAAACTACTTGGCATTAACAGATAATATAAATGTTTTCAAATGAATTAATGCACTTGAAAAATACATATTAATATTACACTAATTCTAAAAAGGAACAGACAAGACCAAGTGGATTCCATTTCTTCTCTATTGCAGAGGGGTTTCCTCCTCTTTGCACTCAAAGTGCTTCTACTACATCTGCCTGCCTCATTTAGATCCAAAGCCCCATGAAGACAGTTTATACAGAGTGCATGGTAAGTGCCAAGCATTTGCATGGTAAGTGCCAAGCATTACACTACCCTGAGGAGAGTCAAAGTACACAGTATACACATGGTCCATGACCTCAAGGACTTTACATGAAGTCATGGAAAACTTCTCATAGAAAGTGATGTTTTAAGTTGGGACCTAAAGCATTAGTGGCAGTTAGCTAAGTAAAGAATGGCAAGAAACACATTCCAACTAGAGAATATGCATAAACCCTTAGGCAGGAGGCCACTCACATATTCTTCCATACGTCCAGTAACACACTGCATAGTAAATTCTCACATTACTGAAAATAATCTAATAGAGGAAGAGGTGTGAGAGGATGGAAGGGGGCAATGTGTATTCTGAATTTGGTAACTGACATTTAAACATGCTTTTTAGACATGTTAAGAAATGAAAATTGGGGCACCTGGGTGGTTCAGTTGGTTAAGCATCCGACTTCGGCTCAGGTCATGATCTCACGGTTCATGGGTTCGAGTCCCGCATCAGGCTCTGTTCTGACAGCTAGCTCAGAGCTTGGAGCCTGTCTTCGGATTCTGTAACTACCTCTCTCTCTGACCCTCCCCTGTTCACACTGTCTCTCTCTCTCTCTCAAAAATAAAAATAAAAAAATAAACCATTAATTCTAAAAAAGAAATGAAAATCAACTATTGATGTGGGTCCATTCAATATCTACTTCTATTTACCACAAGATAATGTGGAAGAGAAGCAATCAGAGTGGGTAGAATCTTGATGTTTTTCCTTCTGCTCCAGAGCAAGAAAGTTCTCAAAAGAATAATGTATGACCTAAAAAGAGCTAAATATTTCTTTCCATCACCTTGTTTATTTCCCATTTTGTTCCTGAAAGCATTAGTTGTTCTTTAAGAATCCAACAATAAGGTCTAAATCTTTCTTACACCTACTAAATCAGCACTTAAAATAGTGTGAATGATAATATCCTTAACTGTTTATAATACACACCTTGAGTTTTCACAGTGGCCAAAACTCAATGACTAATTATGCAAACAAGCTGTGACTGTAAAGGAGTGTAAATAACAAGGCTAACACTCCTGCCTACCAAAATGAGTGCATTAAAACTGGTGTGTGCCAGGGGGCACCTGGGTGGCTCAGTTGGTTAACCATCAGACTCCTAATTTTGGCTCAGGTCATTATTTCACGGTTGTGAGATCAAGCCTTGTGGCAGGGACACAGAACTTGCTTAAGATTCTCTTTCTCTCTCTCTCCTTCTACCCCTCTCCCCAGCTCACACACGTATGCACTCTCTGTCTATTAAATAAATAAATAAATAAATAAATAAATAAATAAATAAATAAATAAGTAAAAGTGGTTTGGCAAATGTGTAGAAACCAGAATCACTGTACACCATTTGGTGGGAATGTAAAATGGTACCAATGGTGTGACAAAGAATACAGATGTTCCTCAAAAACATTAAAAATAGAATTACCACATAATCCAGCAATTCCATTTCTGTGTATAACTCAAAAGAACTCTCTGCAGGGTCTTGAACAGGTATCTGCACATACATGTTTACAGCAACATTATTTACAACAGCTAAAATATGTAAGTGTCCACTGAAGAATGGTTAAGCAAGATTCTTATACATATTCAGTGGCATATTATTAAGACTTAAAAACGAAGGAAATTGTGGCACATATTACAACATGCCTGAACCATGAGGACATTATGCTAAATGAAATAAATCAGTCACACACACACACACACACACACACACACACACACAAACACCAAATAAAACCCCACAAATACTGTATGATTCCACTTATATGATTACCTAGAGCAGTCAAAATTATAGAAACAAAGAAGGTATCAGAAGGGGAATAGAGAGTTACTGTTTTAACAGTAGAGAAGTTTCAGAAGATGAGGAGTTCTGGAGATGAATGGTGGTGATGGCTATACAATAAGCACTGAACTATACACTTAAAAATGGCTAAGACCAGGGACCCTAGCTGGCTCAGCTGGTAGAGCAAGCAACTCTTGATCTCAGGGCTATGAGTTCAAGCCCCATGCCCAACATGGGCACTAAAGAGCCTACTTTCTTAATTTCTTAATTTGGTGGGAGAAAGCAGTGTGATTTTTTTTTCCTATTTAGAAATACTTTAATTAGAGATCAGATTCAAGACCTATCAAATCTCCTCAAAGATGACAGGTTTGACTGGTTCTATTTAGAAATACATCAATTATGGTGGCATTATGATCCTTTTCCATGATGCACTACTTATTCACACTGAATCATTTAAATCTAATGATCTCTTTCTCATTTGTGAGCAAATGACCTTGCCCTTCCTAGTAATAGGTTAAATTTTAAATCTTTCAAGTAAACTGTAACTTTGCTGCTTTTTAAGGACTGCCCATAAAGTAGTTCTAGAACTCCTCAAGTTTTAAAAGAAAAAGAAAACTGTTTTATAAACTAATACCTGAACGAAAATGTCACATGGTTAAGGTATATGGATAAGGTTCTAAGCCACTATTTGACTTATTTGAACTTTAAAATGTCTACTTTTGACTTATTTGAACTTTAAAATGTCTACTTTTAGAGCTCCTGGGTGGCTCAGTCAGTTAAGCGTCTGCCTCTTGATTTCAGCTCAGGTCATGATCTCACGGTTCGTGGGTATGAGCCTGCCGTCAGGCTGTGTGCTGACAGTATGGAGCCTGCTTGGGATTCTCTCTCTCCCTCCCTCTCTGCCCGCACCTTGCTTGTGTGCACACAAACTCACTCTCTCAAAATAAATAAACTTTAAAAACTAAAAGTAAAAAAAAAAAGTCTACTTTCAAAGTAAAAAAAAAATTAGGACCACAACAAAATTAACTGCAGATCGAGTAAGCAAACATTTTAGGTTAAACTATGAGAAGGGGACTGAAAATGGAATATTTACCTAATGCTTGAAGAAATAACTTATCTTTAAGGGTACATAAGAAATACAGGAAAATGGTTAGATGTAATAACATTTTAAACATTTAAAAATATATAGGAGAAAGAAAAATTACAAAAGGAAAACTATTACTTTATAATGTACAAAAATATCCCTTCAAGTATATAAAATCTTAAAACCTCATTCATTTATTTAACAAATATTTTTGAGCACTTACTATGTGCCAACCACTAGGAGCTTATGAATTACAGTAAAGTGATTATCTTTGGAGGGGGAGTTACTGACAAGAAGGGGGCATGAGAAAACCTACTGGGGGACTGGAAATGTTCTGCAGCTTGACCTGAGTGGTGGTAACTTGGGTTTACACATATGTAAACATAAATTGGGCTGTACACCTATAATCTGTGTAATTTAGCATATGTAAATTGCCTATCAGTTTTTTGTAAAAGTTCATTCATGTTGCCTTCCATTGTTGCTAACTGTTCTTATATGTACTACTTCAATCTGAATTCAAAGAAGCATGCAACAAATTTCTGGCATAGCCAAAGAGCACTATATGTTTCACTGCGAGGACAGATGTTTTAAATAACCTAAGAGGAGAAAACAGATGTATATGCTAAAAAGAATATGACCATTAATAGGCAAATAATTAAAGCACTGGGTTCTATTAACAAATATATAGCACAAAAGTATTAACTGAATTTTTAAAAATGTTTATTTCTCTAGCAGCCACATAATTATGCTGCCAGATATGGACTTAATTATTTTTCTCAATAGCCATTGGTATACCAACTTCACAATTTTTGCCTGTACTACCAGTATAGTTAATTACTTAATTTTTTTACTCGTCTCTATTTTAAATTTAATTACCCTTATCTAATAAAATCCATAAATTTACTAATTTGAGTCACAAGTTCCTATTTTTCTAATACTTGTAATACATAACTCTAAAAGGTTAAAATGCTCATCAATGTACCAGTTAAAGTCATCTCATACCACCATACCAAAAATCAGAAGACCGTGCCACAGACTGTTTTATTTCTTTGTCCATTCTCAGGGCATTCACTTCCCCTGTCCTGATGTAGCATGATGAAATATACGGAATATTAGCAAACCTCATTTCAAGTCCATATTTCTATTGAAAAATAGCTGTGGACCTTCAAACTATTTTACAACTATCTCTGGACCTCAGTTCTCTTATAAGTAAGACTAAAATGGCCATTACTGAGGTTCCTTACAACTCTAATATTCTATAACATAAGAGCCAGCGGTTTTACCACTTGTCTAATATAATGACATAATCACTGCAATGAACTGCAAAAGAACATGAGTTGTAAGGTACCGTGGAGAACACTGTAAGGTCCATACTAGGAGTATCTTCAGAGTGATTTATATATACGGAAAAAAAGAATGTGACACATCTTACATTAACCTCAACTAATCAATAAAACGATGTTACAGTTTTCTAAGTTTTTTCAAATTCAGTTAAAACCTTTATACCCTACATTAAAAAAAAAACAGTTCAAGTAGGTATTCAAAGCAGTATTTATACATCTTAAATATTTTATTACAATTGAAATACACACACACACACTCACAAACACCTCTAGTCTGTCTCTCTCAGAAATCTGTCTCTCTCAGAAATAAATTAAAAAAATTAAAATAATAAAAATAAATTAAAATTACATTTCCTTTTTTTTTTTTAAATATTTTTATTTATTTCTAGGAGAGAGAGAGAGAGACAGCGTGAGCAGGGGAGGATCAGAGAGAGAGGGAGTCACAGACTGAAACAGGCTCCAGGCTCTGAGCTGGCAGTCAGCACAGAGCCCGATGCGGGGCTCAAACCCACGAACCGAGAGATCATGACCTAAGTGAAAGTCGGATGCTTAACCGACTAAGCCACCCAGGCGCCCCTAAAATTACATTTCCCATCTTTTCTAGTTATCTACTTATCTTAGCCATACCAAGTCCCAAGGAAGCCATGTGTATAGGTCCAGACAGATTCCTATAGAAACTGTGGGTTACAATGCAGAAGAACTCTGAGCTTAGAAAATCCGTATTTCTTATAATGGGAGTAAGTATGCCTGCCCTTTCCTTGGAAGGAAGACACTAGCTCTGTCTTCCAAGACCATTCACTACCAAAACATCTTAAACAGATAATCCAGAACAAAGGGCAGTTAGTGCTTTACTTGCAAGATATGCAAAAACAAAAGACATCGATAGAAAAGTGTCTTCTAACAGTCTGTTCATCCGTATTTACTTCACTACTATCCAATACAATATATCCTGTTAACATTTCACCTTGTACTATCTAGCTATCCATGAACAAATAAACAGCTTTAGGAGAGATCTTGAGTCTATTAAAAAACTCAACACAATGGAAAAATGGAAAATAACTGTACAAAAAGGAAAGAAAAAGTGTTTTATTTTGACTGCTTCACCTATTCCCCTGGACAGCATTGCTCAGTACAAAGAGGGAACTCCCTAGCTAGAAAGACTTCGCCTTGCCAGGAAAGGGAGAGCAAAGAGAACTATCAGGTTCCCCAGTCCTTCTGGACACTGTACAAAGGACCTGCTTCTATTTCACCCCAAGTAAAGACTGGAAAAACTGAAACACGTAGGCATGGCTAGCAACATAGGCATGGCTAGGAACAAGGAAGAAAAGCAGGGGCTACCAGTAGCAGCCATACAGTGGAAGCAACTAGAGCTCCCAGTGACCTGCTAGGCAGAGGACCCCAAAAACTTTCTCCATCGAAAAAACCAACAACCAGCACAGACATTTGCCCCCTCCAGAGCCAGGGAACCACACCAGCAGCCAGCCCAGGCCTCTGTTGCTGCTGAGTGCAAGATAACAGCCCAGACCCCCAATGCTGACCTCTGTGATATGCATGTGCTCATATTAGCCCCTCCAGTTGTGTACTTGCACACGACTGCCCTGACCTCTGGTACTGGTACCATGTACAAGTACATGCACATTTTGGGGGAGGCTGTAACCAAAGAAGAGCACACCAATAGCCAGGGCCACCACAGCTGCTTGTGGGTCCAAATTTAGGCCCTATCTTATGTCACTGGCCTGTACCATTGAACTCACTTGCAGCTAGCCTCTGGCATGCCATGGCCCAACCACATCACTGTCCTCCATGCCACGCACACAGTAAGCACCACAGTACAAACCCATAGCCAAGGTCCCTGCAGTCATCTACCTGAGCCCCACCATTACATGTGTGTTTGCAACCATACCTGCCATTAGTTGTACCTGTAGCTGGCCTTTGCAGCTGAATGTGTGAATACCAGAGGTTCCAGCCACTACCACTGCTTGCCCTGGACCCTAGCTGCTGAACCAGCAGGTGCTACTGAGGGCCTCTACAGATCTCCCACAGTGCTAGCCAAAAACCCACATATTTGTTGATGATGTGGACCCTAATGGCTTTAGTCAGTGAGCCAACCTGGCCACTGAGGACCCAGTGTTGCCACATACCTGTGTACCACTAAACTCAGGGACACAGCATGCTCTAGCATGCTCCACCTGCAGATGAAAGTCTTCCCTTACTGAAGTCAGTCTATAAAATCAGGAAGGAGTGATTCTTCAAATGCACAGACACAAAGCTGCAAGACTCACAAGATATCAAGAGAACACAGCTCAATCAAAGGAATACAGTAAACCTCCAGTACCTAACTGGCCCTAAAGAAATGGAGATCCAGGAATTGCTCAACAGAGAGTTCAAAATAGTCATTCTGAAGATGCTCAGAGAGCTACAAAAAAATGGAAAAACAATTTAACAATGTCAGGAAAACAGTACAAGAAAATGAGAGGTCCAGCAAAGAAACAGAAAACAAAAAAGAACAAATTTTGGAACTGAACAATTCAACAGAGACCTTCAATAGCAGCCTAGAGCAAGAAATAACCAGTGAGCTTGAAGACAGATCTTTTGAAATTGTGCAGTTAGAAGAGCAAAAAGAAATAAGAATGAAAAGGTATGCAGAAATCTATGGGCCTTTTAAGACACTAGTAAGAGAATCAAGGTACACATTACAGATTTCTCAAAAGAGAAGTAGGGGAAAATAGAGTAGAAGGTTTATTTAAAAAAATAACGGCTGAGAATTTCTCAAACTTGGAAGATATATGGACATCCAGGTTCATAAAACTAACCAGTGACCCAAATTTTCGATCCTAAACAATCTTCTCCAAAACACAGTATAATAAAATGGTCCAAAATCAAAGAGAATTTTAAAAGCACCAAGAGAAACAAAAAGTCTTTCATATAAGGGAATCCCCATATCTATCAGTGGATTTCTCAGCAGAGACCTTGCAGCCCAGGAGAGAACAGGATGATATATTCAAAGTATGGAAGAAATAAATTGCTAATCAATATTTTACCCAGAAAGGCTGTCCTTCAGAAATGAAAGCAAGATAAGGCCTTCCCAAATAATCAAAAGCCGAGGAAGTTCTTCATCACTAGACCCGCCTTACAAGAAACACTTAAAGGAGCTTTTAAAGCTGAAACTAAAAAAACACTAACTGGTAACAGGGAATCTTACCATAATAAACAGTACAGGTAAAGGCAAGTAAGTAATCAAATTCAGAATACTCTCTATGATGGTGTATTAGCTCTAGTGTAAAGGTTAAAGGACAAAAGTATCAAAAATAGTTAAAGCCACAATAGTTTGTGAATGGACACACAATATAAAAAGATGTAAAATGTGATATCAAAAACACAAAATGTGAGGGAGGGGAATGAAAGAACAGCTTTTTTTATGAGACCAAAGCTATCAGATTAAAATAGACTACTATATCTATAAAATACTTCAGGTAGGCCTCAGAGTAACCACAAAACAAAAACTTATAGGAGGTATACACAAAATAATGACAAAGTAATCAAAGTGTACCAATATGGAAAAACATCAATTCACAAAAAGAGCAAGAGAAGAAGACAGGAACAAAGGAACTATAAAATATCCAGAAAACAATTAGCAAGATAGCAACAGTAAGTTCTTACCTCTCAATATTTACTTTAAATGTACACAGACTAAAACAACCCAAAGAAAAGGCATAGTGTGGCTGACTTGATTTAAAAAAACACAAGAACAACAACAAAAAAAACACGAGGCACCTGGGTGAATCAGTCAGTTAAGCATCTGACTCTTCATTTTGGTTGAGGTTATGATTTCAAGGTTTGTGAGATTGAGTCCTGCATCAGGCTCTGTGCTTACACCACAGAGCCTACTTTGGATCCTCTGTCTCCCTCTTTTCTCTCTGCCCCTCCCTTGCTCATGCTCTCCCCACCCCACCACCAAAATAAATTAAACATTTTTGAAAAATGACCCAACTGTATGGTGCCTACAAGAGATTCATTTCAGCTTCAAGGACACACACAGGCTCAAAGAGAAGGAATGAAACACATCTCATGCAAATGGAAACCAAAACAGAGAAGTAGCTATATAAGACAAAATAGACTTGAAGTCAAAACCTGTTAACAAGAGACCAAAAAAGTCATTATATTATGATAAAGAGGTCAGTTCATCACGAGGATTTAACAACTGTAAATATATATGCACCCAACATTGAAGCAACTAAAATATTAAGGAAATACTAACAAATCTGAAGAGAGTAACAGACAGCAATACAATACCCCACTTTCAAAAATGGATAAGTCATCCAAACAGAAAATTGGGAAGGTAACACTGAACTTGAACTATACTTCAGACCAAATAGACCTAACAGACATATACAGAATATTCCACCCAACAGCAGCAGAATACACATTTTTCTCAAGTGCACGTGGAACATTCTCCAGGAGAAATCATATGTTAGGTTACAAAACAAGTCTTAACAAATTTAGAAAGACTGAAATCATGCCAGTATTTCTTCTAACCACAAAGGTAAGAAACTAGAAATGAATAATAAAAAAACTGGAAAATTCACAAAAATTTATAATTTAAACAACAAACTCCTGAAAAACCAATGAGTCAAAGAGGAAATTAACAGGGAAATAAAGAAATATCTTGAAGTAAATGAAAATATAAATACAATGTATCAAAATTTATGGAATCCAGCAAAAGCAGTGCTGAGAGAAGTTTATAGTGATAAACGCATAAATTAAGAAAAAGAAATGATCTCCAATAACCCAACTTTACAATTCAAAGAATGAAAAAACAACAACTAAGCCCAAAGTTAGGAGAAAGATCAGAGGTGAAATAGAGAATAGAAAAACAATATAAAGACCAACAAAATTAAGAGTTGGCTTTTTGAAAAAATAAAATTAACAAGAAAAATGAAAAAAGAGACATTACAGCAGGTATCACCGAAAGACAAGGATCACAAAAGACTAAGATGAACAAGTATACATCAAGAAATTGAACAACCTACAAGAAATGAAGAAATTCCTAGAAGCACACAACTACCAACTCTGAATTATAAAGAAACAGAAAATCTGAGCAGACCAATAAAAGTAAGGAGACTGAATCAATCAAAAGCCCTATATAATGAAAAGCCCAGGACCAAATGCCTATGTGGGTAAATTCTACCAAATTTTTTAAGAATTACCACCAATTCTTCCCAAACTCTTTCAAAACACTGAAGAGAAGGGAATACTCCCAAACTTAATTAAGGAGGTTAGGATTATACTGATACCAAAGATAAGGATACAAGAAAACGGGCCAATATCCTGATGATTATAAGCACAAAATTCCTCAACAAAATACTAGTAAACAGAATTCAATAGCATATTAAATTCATATACAATGATCAAATAGGATTTAGCCCTAGGATGCAAGGATAATTCAACACATGCAAATCAACAAACATGATACACCACATTACTAAAATGAAAGACAAAAATCATATGATCATGTCAATGGCTGCAGAAAAAGCATTTGATAAAATTCAACATTCTTCATGACTAACTGAAAAAATTTTTAAAAACTCAACAAATTGGGTAGAGAAGGCACATATCAACTTAAAAGCCATATACGAAAAACCCACAGATAACATCACAGTGATCGGTGAAAGGGTGAAAATTTTCCTTGTAAGATCAGGAACAAGACAAGGGTAGCCATTTTCACTACTCCTACTCAGCACAGTACTGGAAGTCCTAGCCAGAGCAATTAGGCAAGAAAAATAAACCGCATCCAAATTGGAAAGGAAAACTAAAAGTGTCTCAGTTCACTGATGATACAATCTTGTATACAGAAAATCCTAAACATTCTACCTAAAAATCTGATAGACTTAGTAAATAAATTCAATAAAGCTGCAGGATACAAAATTCAGTAAACAAAAACCAGTTGCATTTCTACATCACAATAAACTATGTGAAAAAGAAATCAATCTCATTTATAATAGCATCAAAAAGAATAAAATACTTGAGAATAAATTTTTTTAAGAATTGGCTTTATTTTTATTTTTTAAAGTAAGCTTTACTGCCAAAGTGGAGCAAAGTATGTTGGGAAAACTGGATAGTGATATGCAAAAGAATGAAACTGGATCCTGATCTTATACCATACACAAAAGTCAACTCAAAATGGATTAAAAACTTAAACACAAGACCTGAAACCAAATAACTCCTAGAAGAAAACACAGGGGAAAAGCTCCTTGACATCAGTCTTGGCACTGAGTTTTGGATATGTACCAAATACACAAGCAACAAAAGTAAAACAAGTTGGACTACAGGAAAACTAAAAAAATTCTGCACAGCAAAAGAAACAATCAGTATGAAAAGGCAATCTACAGAATGGAGAAAGTATTTGTGAACCACATGTCTGATAAAGGATTAATATCCAAAATACATAAGGCACTTATACAACTTGATAGCAAATAAATTTAAAAATCTAATTTAAACACAGGCAGACAACTTGAATAGACATTTTTCCAAACACATACAAATGGCCAACAGTTACATGAAAAGATGTTCAACATCACTAATCATAGATCAAATGCAAATCAAAACCACAATGATATATCAACTTGCAGCTGTTAGAATGTCTATTATCAAAAAAACAAGAGATAACAAACATTGGTGAGGATATGGAGAAAAGGGAACCCTTGTGCACTACTGCCAGAAATACAAATTGGTATACTCACTATAGAAAACAGTATGGAGGTTCCTCAAAATGGTAAAAACAGACTACCATACAATCCAGGAATTCCATTTTGGAGTATTTATCTGAAGGAAATAAAATTACTGTCTTGAAGAGATATCCCATATTCACTAAAGCATTGCTCCCATGTTCATGCAACATTATTCACAACAGTCAAGACATGGAAACAACCTAAGTGTACAACAGATGAATAAAGAAAATGTGATATATGTGTATATGTGTGTATAATATTTATAAATTATTCAGCCATAAAAAAAGGAAGTCCTGTCATTTGCAACAACATGGATAGACCTCAAAGGCATTATG
This sequence comes from Proteles cristata cristata, assembly GCA_017311185.1. Taxonomy (NCBI): domain Eukaryota; kingdom Metazoa; phylum Chordata; class Mammalia; order Carnivora; family Hyaenidae; genus Proteles; species Proteles cristata. The sequence goes on from JAESUZ010000810.1 coordinate 587,409, forward strand.
CTAAATTAAACTAAGCCAGAGAAAGGCAAGTACTATATCACCTCAATTATACATGGAATCTAAAAACACTGAACTCATAGAAACAGAGTGCAGAATGGCGGTTGCCAGGGGCGTGAGGGGTAGGGGAAATGAGATATTGCTCAAAGTGTACAAACTTCCAAGTATAAGATAAATAAGCCCCAGGGGCACAGTGTCTCAGTCGGTTAAGCATCGAACTTTGGCTCAGGTTCTCATGATCTCCCAGTTTGTGACTTCAAGACCACATCAGGCTCGCTGCTGTCAGTTTGTCAGACAGAGCCCACTTTGGATCCTCTGTGCGCCTCTCTCTGCCCTTCCCCACTTGATCCTCGGTCCCTAACTTTCTGCCCCTGCCCTACTTGCACTCTCCCAAAAATAAATAAATATTTTAAAAAATAAGAAGATGAATAAGTTCCAGGCATGTAATGTTACAGCATATCAAAGTTCCAGGGATGTAACGTATAGCATGGGGACTATAGTTGACAATACTGTATTGTATACATGAAAGGTACTACAACAGTAGAGCTTTAATGTTCTTACCACAACAACAAAACAAAATGGTAATTATGTGAGATAAAGGATGTGTTTAACACATAATTGTGGTAAACATTTTGTAGCATATACATGTATCAAATCATCACACTGTATACCTTAAACTTACACAATATCAATTATATCTCAAAGCTGGGGGGAAGAAAGCACATTTGCTCTTATTTTTGAAACCTCAGTTTCTTGTACAGTACCAGGAACATAGCAAGCACCGGGAAAAAAAAATCCGTTAAATGAATAATGGAAACGGAAACAAAAAAATTTTCTTACAAATAATTAAGATTACATGGTTTAATTTTTTTTAATGTTTTATTTATTTCTAGGAGAGAGAGAGAGAGAGAGACAGCGTGAGCAGGGGAGGGTCAGAGAGAGAGGGAGTGACAGACTCCGAAACAGGCTCCAGGCTCTGAGCTGGCAGTCAGCACAGAGCCTGACGCGGGGCTCGAACCCACGAACCGTGAGATCATGACCTAAGCGAAAGTCGGACGCTTAACCGACTAAGCCACCCAGGGGCCCCTAAGATTACATGGTTTAAAGTCACTTAAGAGTATGAACAAAAGACAGAGGAAAAGCAGCTGAAGTATAAAGGAGACCAGTCTTCATGGCATTTAGTAAATGCTACATTATGATCATGGCAAATCTGTAAAGGCTGAAAGGTTTGGGTTCAGCCAAGAAATAGTTAATATTGCATTAAAAGATTAAAGAAATATTATGTCACCCAAGAAACTGTAACAGTAATTGACTTTTTTTTTAACCTGTCCACATCCACTTCCCCTTCCTGTGGTAACATGCACCTTGATCTTCCTTAAAGAAAGCATCCCTCCTCCGCGGGTGCAGTTTTGGTACTCTGCCCTCTCCCAGCAGAGAGTGAGCAATAAACCCAAACCAAGTCCATCAGTCTCTATCTGACTCACTCTGAAACATCTGAATCATGTGCAGAATGATCACATGAATGGAAAAACAATTAGAAAACTATCTAGCCTAAGGGAGGCTCTACAAATGAGAGACCATTCATTGCTTCCTGCTCTCTAGATCTCTGGAGCTGCTTACATGCTTTTTCTAAAACTTGGTTTTTCAACTTTCACTTCAAGAAAATAAGCTTATCATTCTAGTATATTATTTAAGTTAGCCAAAGCTACCTATTGCTTGAACCAAAGAACCCTAAACGGACATATTTCAGCCATGTAAAACTAAAATAAGCAAACTCTGAATAACAAAATGAAAGTTAACTCCAAAATACTTTTAAATGAATCCACAAAAGTGAAATGAATGCAGACCTGAAACATAAAACACCATATAAGCTATAAAATAAAAAAGGCAACAACAGCATAATATTCACCTATGTGTTTCTAGCTAGATGTTTTAATTCTAGTAAATAAGTTCTAGTAAATAAGACCTATCACATAAATATCATTAAGATCAGGTTTGACAAGAATCATAAAGAGAAACAACTGTGTTTAATCGGATATATGATCTCTACCTCAACTTTAGTTTGGTCTTAGTATCCAAAATGCTTTGTCTGGAGCTCTTGTTTCTTATTTTCTCATCCACTATCAAATGAAGGATTTGTGGTCAACTGCATGATTACTATTTAAGAGGAGAAACATCTAAAAATATCTATTTGAGCAGCTGACTGACAGTTCCATTTGTGTGATCTTATAATCTACTGCAGTCTTTCTGAAGCAAATAACAGGAGTGGAAACAAAGTGTATGACCAATCTTTCTAATGCCCTGGACCACAATCAATGTATCCTAGCAACTAAAAAAAAAAAAAGAGAGAGAGAGAGAGAAAGACAGAAGCTATAAACCCCTATCTCATCACCTACCTGGGTTTCCAAAACTCTAAGTTGTGTCAAGTACAAAGCTTAGGAACATCTCTCAAGGATAAATGTTATTTAAATAGGAAGAAACAATACACACATATTTCTACCATAGCCTAGGACTTATTATTCATAAGAACAAGTTCATTAAAAGGCATAATCAAGACTCATCAAAATTTCCAATAGGTGCAAAGTAAAGAAAAAGGATACAAAATAAACAGAAGATAAAATCCCTAAGAAAGCACACAATTGGAAGGAAAAAAAAGACAAATGAAATAAAATATTGATTAATAAAAATACATAATTGAATAGTTACATTTACCTTTTCTATTATTTTTATTCTAAACTATAACAGCTTAAGAAAAATAAAAGCATCTGAGTGCTAATTTAAAATCAGAAATAGTATTCAATTTTTTTTAACTTCCATTTACATGTAGTTAAACCAAATTAAATGCAATCTGTATCTAACATTTTTCTCCAATTCAACATGTTCCCACTTAAGACACCCTTTAGTTTTGGCAACGGCCATTAGTGTTTCTCAAATATGCATGCAAAAGACTGCTTTAGGCAAGGCTAAAGATGTTTCTGTTAAGGAGAGACAGGAAAAGGAGAAAAAGAAACGTGATTTTTAAAGTAATTGAAAGGAGTGATAATTTCATTTCCTGTCCAAATTCAGATTCGGTATTTAAACACTTGGCTTCTGTAGACCCTATTTCCTGACCTACTCCAAATTATACAGATGTACCATTGGAACCTAGAGTTGCTTACTACCAACGATTTTGAAGAAAAGGAAGAACATCAACTACTGGCTACCTCCTTCTATCCAGTTGAAATTACTTAGCATCTTCCTTAATATAAACAATATCTGCCCTGGAAAATATCATGCACAAAGCCCTGTTGATGGCAACATTTCAAAAGCATAAGCTAACAAAAATGAGGAAATGAAAACAAAAATCAACATGCACACAAACGTAAGCAGTGAAAGCAAGAGAGTAAATTATGCAAAGACTTTTTTTTTCTACTTTCAAAATGATTTTGGGTTAAGGGAGTTCTACTATCTTCAAAACTTATTATAAAAATAAAGCAAAAGAGGTGATACTGGCATACCACAGTATACTAGTGGAACAGAACAGTAAGTCTAAAAATGAACCACACATATATGGTCAATTAATTTGCAACTGAAGTGCCAAGGAAACCCAATAAAAAGAACATTTTAAATAAAAAATTAAAAGAAAAAAACCTTACTCTTATGATAAACACAAAAATTAACTCTAAATGAATCACAGACTAAACTATAAAAGCCAACCTAAGTGTAAATATAAATATTTCAATATAAAACTTTTATAATAACATAGGAGAGAAAACTCTTCACAAACTTAGAGTAGGCAAAAATCTCTTAGGAGGCTAAGAAACACTAAAGAAAAAAATGGTATGCAAGACTCCATAAAAGTTAAAAGCTTCTCCTCCTCAAAAACAGAATTAAGAAAATGAAAAGGTAAGCCACGAGCTAGATAGGAGAAAACATGCACTATATACACATTTGACAAAGAACTAGGATCCAGACTATATTAAGAACTCTTAGAAGTCAATAATAAAAGAAACCAGAAGTTTTTAAATAGACAAAAGATTTAAACAATTTACCAAAAACAAAAAGTAATATAAATGACCAATAAACCCAATGAAAGATGCTCAATATACCAATGGTTATCAGTAAAATGTAAATGGAAAAACCACAATGAGATACTACTACACAACCACTAAAAACACTAAATTTTTTAAACTGACAATATCACTGTTGACATGGAGAAGCACAACTGGAACTCTCATACATTGTTGGTGGGAACGGAAAATAGTAGAGTCATCCCTAGGTATCTACCCAAGAGAAATGGAAACCTGTCTGCTCAAAAACTTGCATATCGATTTTTCATAGCAGCTTTATTTGTAGTAGCCAAAAACTTAAAAACAAGTCAAATTTCTACCAATGGATGAGGTGAGTGAAAAATTATATAGTATATTAATTCATACACTGGAATACTAACCAGCAATAAAAATAAACCATCTCAAAAATATGCTGAGCAAAAAAAGTCACACAACAGTGCACATTCTATGTATATTTCTATGAAATTCTAGAACAGAAAAAACAATGTATAGTGGATAGATCAGTTGTTGCCTCAAGAGCTGGGACTGTGGAAAAGGGGAAATCTTAAGTGGGAAAAGGGCACAAGGGATTTGGGGGACTGACAGATATGTTCTATATCTTGATTGTAGTGGTAGTTACATGGGTGTATACATTTGTCAAAATGCATCAAATTTTATACATAAAATGAGTATATTTTATTCTATGCAAATTATACTAAATTAAAATTTTTAAGATTATTTTAAGTGCTGTTGGTCAGTTAAGTCGCTAGAGAGCAAGAAAGACTACAGAAATACATAAGGCAGAATGACACTGTAAAAAGCAATTTTTTTAATATGTTCAAATTCCAGCACAGCTAAAACTAGACTGTCATAAAATTTACTTAATTTCATCTGTAAATGAGCATAACTCACAGGATGGCTGTGAAAATTAAATGAAGTTAACACTATACCTGGTACATCACAGAAACATGACTCAGACTGGTCCAATCTATATCTGTCCATGTTAAGTGTGAAGGTAAAATCAAGAAACCGAGTTAACAGTTATGTGGAGTAAATCATCAGAGAACTTTTATAGGAAATAGCTTTAGATGCCAATTAAAAAAACTTTTTCTAATGTTTATCCATTTTTTGAGAGAGAGAGAGAAACAGTATAAGTGGGAGAAGGGCAGAGAGAGAGATACAGAATCCAAAGCAGGCTCCAGGCTCTGAGCTGTCAGCACAGAGCCCGACACGGGGCTTGAACCCATAGGCCGTGAGATCACAACCTCAACCAAAGTCGGACACTTAACCTACTGAGCAACCCAGGTGCCCCAAGATGCCAAATTTAAAAGGAGAAAAGGAAATGGATGTAAAGAAAGAAGGACATTGAGGGTGGAGGGAATGGTAATGAGCAGAAGAATGGAGGCAGAAAGGATCAAGTATATAGGAGAAAAATTAGCATGCCTGTGGCAGTAAGTCCATATACAGGAATAACAGGAAAAAAACACAATAGTCATTTAAATTTTACATTGGATCCAAAATAGTAGCTTCATCTAGTAGCTATGGCAAAGTAGTAGCTTCATCTATGATGCTATGGCACAACATAAGTAAACTTAACTTCACACACACACAAAAAAATAAATAAATTCAACTATTTTAAATAGGAAAAAAAGAAATTCTGTCTTTCTGTTTAAAAAAATATAAATGATTACAACCATCAGCTTCAGTCTCTTGGAGGTTAGCCATAGTTCTTTCCTTAAAGAAAAAAATTATTAAAATATAACTATAGCTAAGCAACATATGGACTTACTGTGCAGCTGTCCTTACACTCCTAAAATTATGAAAGCTACATTCTCCAGTACCTAAAATCTGTGATTATTTTGAAAAACAGGATATAAAAAATCTCCTCAAAGAACTATTCTTTTGAAAAATTAGCACATGGCATGCTACTTCAAAGACGTCAAAATGCTAAAATTATTTTTCAGGAGACCTAAAGCAACCAAGATCGGGATTCTTGAGCATGTTATTACATATATGCATTTAAATATGTTTAATAAAAGAATGCAAAGTTAGTACTTAAATTAATTTAAATCTTTATTAAGATTTTACATATTAACCAAAGTTAACTCCTTTCTATATTTTATACATAGAACAGGAAAGTGACATTTCAGGGTTTTAATTCTGGGAAGTGACAGCCAAGATTGCTAGTAATAACTTAAACTAATTTAGTTCCCAAGAAGAGAGAAAAGTACAGAAATGTAGAAAGAGAATGAGATGCACAGTGAAAGAGGAAATATTAAAGGGCAATAACACTGACCTTTAAGCAGAGTAGCAGCAATGTAGCTATAGTGAGGACAACATAGCTAAAGGATTAAATTAACTCAAAGCTCTTACTGAACAAGGATGTAATGTTGTAACAGATAAGACAAAAGGTTTTATCTGTTCCATCCGCACCAAAGCAATATCCAGTTAGAGGCCTTGGCTCAAAGAACATGTAGGTACTAAGGAATGACCTTATCTACTTTTGCTTTCTTGGACTCACATGAATGTGTGGGCTCACATCAATGTAATACCTGAAATAATTATGAATGCATGAAAAATATATTAATGTGTTGTATCATTCAGAATCATGATTTTTCCCTTTAAAATGTCCTTTAATGATTGTATTTTATACTATGAAATACATTTTAAAGCATTCTATACACACAAAGTTACTATTTTGAGAAACATAAAATAGAAAAAAAGCTTTTAATAATAAGATTAGCAATAAAACAGTAAGTCCCAGCACTGTTTTTTGTTGAAAGAAGATTTCCAGGAAGCTGAAACTGCTAAAAAATTCTTTTTAAAATGAGGATTGTGAAATTCTTAAATCAAGCACCTTCAAAATGTGTGAAAGAGACGACTATCAACATAAGAGCAGTCCCCTTATGTATACTTCAAAGGCTTTATCACTGTAAATAAACTTACTTTATTTAGAGTGGGAAATTTGCCCGTCGAGCATCTGTATTACTCAGATTAAAGTTTTGAGGAAGAGGCTCAAAATTTAAAAGAATACAAAAGTCTCTTACGAGAAGCCCTGAAAGCTTAGGCAAGCGGAACAGAGAAAGAGACTGCCTGAATCTCTTGCTGAGAGCATGAAGTATCTTTCTGGTTATCTATCTTAGAAACATGCCACCCAACAGCCAGCTATATAGAAAATATAATATACACAATAAAAAGTAAATTTAAGGGGCACCTGGGTGGCTCAGTCGGTTAAGTGTCCAACTTCAGCTCAGGTCATGATCTCACAGTTCATGGGTTCAAGCCCTGCATCTGGCTCTGTGCTGACAGTATGGAGCCTGGAACCTACTTGAGTCTGTCTCCTTTTCTCTCTGCCCCTCCCTTGCTTGTTCTCTGTCTCTCTCTGTCTCTTTTCTTTTTTTTTAATTTTTAGTGTTTTATTTATTTCTGAGAGAGAGACAGTGTAAGCATGGGAGGGTCAGAGAGAGAGGGAGACACAGAATCTGAAACATGCTCCAGGCTCTGAGCTAGCTGTCAGCACAGAGCCCGACGCGGGGCCCAAACCCACGAACTATGAGATCATGACCTGAGCCGAAGTCGGATGCTTAACCGACCGAGCCACCCCGGCGCCCCTGTCTCTGTCTCTTAAAAATAAATACATGTTTTTAAAAAAAGTAAATTTAGGGGCGCCGGGGTGGCTTAGTCGGTTAAGCGTCCAACTTTCGCTTAGGTCGTGATCTCGCGGTTCGTGGGTTCGAGCCCCGTGTCGGGCTCTGTGCTGACTGCCGGCTCAGAGCCTGGAGCCTGTTTCAGTCTGTGACTCCCTCTCTCTCTGACCCTCCCCTGCTCACACTGTCTCTCTCTCTCTCTCGTAGAAATAAATAAAACATTAAAAACAAATTTAAAAAAATAAATAAATAAAAATAAAATAAGTAAATTTAAAGCTCTCCCTGAGCAAGCCATTGTTGGAGTCACTAGTTTTCTTAATGATTCTTCTTTATAGCTTTTTGTGTCTCTGCCTTACTAAAATCTTATTTTAGAAAAGAAAATAACTAAATTTTAAAAAAGAGATTAAAGCAAAAAATCAAATAAGGACAGAGGAATTTAAAATATAAAAGGTAACAATATCAGAAAAATAAAAGCTAAAGATTAGGACTAAGAGTACATAAAGCAGGTCACCTGGGTGGCTCAGTCAGTTAAGTGTCCAACTTCGGCTCAGGTCATAATCTCACAGTTCGGGAGTTGGGCCCTGCATCAGGCTCTGTGCTGGCACAAATTTTTGTGATTTTTAGTCAAAACCACAATAGGCTCTGAGAAAGTCTTTTTTTGGTTTTGTTTGTTTTGGTCAGCACAACCCTAAAAGCAACAGGTATTCACACTGAGTGAGTACACCAGCAAAAAATAGGATATCATTTTTTTGAATCTTGTTTCTAAAGTGCTTTCTCCCCCAACTATTGTGTTTTTAACTTGGCAAGAACTTATCCCATTAGGTGTAACAGGGGGGTTAACATTATCAGTTTTCATATAAAATTCAAGGAAACGTCTGATATCCTAGCATTCCTAAATAAATTTAAGAGCTATCAGAAATCTTCAAACCATCCACTCACCATCTCTAAATTTTACAGATGAAGAAACTAAAAAAAGAAGGCTTGACTTGCTCAAGATTAGGAAGCCAAAAGAAACCAGAACCCAAGTCTCTTAAATCCCAGTCTAACATTCTAAGAATAAAATATAAAGCCAATGGAAGGAATGATTAGCATTTGGCCTTTTCGATTTAAGATGTACTGATTGGTGAAAAAAACTGCAAAACAGTACTATAATACCATTTCCGGTTTTTTTTTTTTTTTTTTTTTTTTTACCATTTCTGTTTTTTAAAGAACTATACATACAAATATCCACACAGGGTATGGGGAGTGGGGAGTAAGGAGACTAAAAGTGTAACACCAAACTGCAAATACATGGACTACTCGTGACATAAAGTGGGATCTGGTAGCAGCAGAGATTAATTTTACGAGTTTCTGTAGCTGTTGAGTTTAATAGTCAGCACATGTTGATGTAATAACCTAATTTTCTTAGGAAAAAAATTAGGGCACCTGGCTAGCTGAATCCATAGAGCATACAACTCCTGATTTTGGGGTCACTAGTTTGGGCCCCACATTTGATGTGTAGCCCACTTAAAATAAAAAATAAAAATAAAATTTAGGTAAATACATATTTCCACCCAGAAAAGGAAATACATCTCAAAATTATTTAAGTCTCAATCTTCCTCTCTCGCTGTCTCTCCTCCACCCCACTCTTGTGTGTTATTGTGTGCACACACATGCACACGCATGCTCCAAAGCTATTACTATGCAACTGGGGTTCACCCCCAAACTCACTTAATTTTTCTTCATATTAAATGTGGTCTTCCTTTAAGAATAGCATAACATTGATCTGTTAGACTTCTAACATATAGAGTAATTTAAGCACAACACTGAATTATAAAATTCATTTAAAGACATTTCCCTTAGATGCATAGTAGTTAATGTATTTGTAATGAATACGAGTATTTGTAATTTAAGATTTTTATATAAATGCATATTACTAAAGTGGTTTTAATCATGCTAAAAGACATCATTCTTGGGGTGCCTGGGTGGCTCAGTCATTTGTGCGTCCGACTGTTGGTTTCTGCTCAGGTCACGATTCCAAGGTCCTAAGATCGAGCCCCATGTCAGGCTCCATGCTGATGTGGATCCTGCTTAAGATTAATTCATTCTCTCTCTCTCTCTCTCTCTCTCTCTCTCTCTCTCTCTCTCTCTCCTCCTCCCCCCACACTCTGCCCCTCTCTTCTGCTCATGCTCTCTTTCCCTCTGTCAAATTAAAACAAAACAAAACCAAAAGCATGTATTTCTTAGTAGGCTAAACATTCCCCGTCATAGTTTAACTATTATTTTACTACGGCATTCCTCAACATGGTAAAGACAATGGTAAACCTGAGTTCAGTCCTCTGTGTAAATTATGAATTTCAAAATCATTAAGTCCAAACAATGAGATTTTATTATATAGCTTTCCACAGACTCTTATGCTGTCTCTCAAGGTTATTTATGGTACTTCCCCATGGTGACCCTGTAGGTTACTAATTTTTATTCCCCATAATTTTGGAATAGTAAATATTTGTCCAAAGAGTAGGGTAGGTCTTAAATGAGCAAATTAGATTTCCTTCACTCCTCTCCTCATTTCTTTTTCAACCTGATGACAGGTGCCCACCCTGTAATTCCACTACAATCACATAAAGATCATTTATTGGCAAATGTTATGCTTGCTTTACCACACCCTTATTCAAAGACTCTTTTGACATTCTAGTCCCTCTAATCAATCCACTTTCTTTTATTCTTTCACTAGCTCCTTTCACCCTCTATCCAAGACTTTGAGACTAAAGTGTCTCAGGGTTTCATTCTATTGGAACCTCTTCCCTACCCCCTCTCTTTCACCTACCACTTTCATGCAATAACGCCGTATTCATACCACCAACCTGGAACTTTCTCCTACATTCAAAAAGACATGTATAACAACCTGCAGAAGTTCAAAACTTTAGGAAGCATCAGAAGCATCTGGAAGGCTTACTCAAAAAACGATTTCTGAGCCCTACCTCCAAAGTTTTCAATTCAGTAGGTTTGAGCAGAAACCCAAGAATCTGCATTTCCAATTAGTTTTCAGGTGACAGACTTTGAGAACCACTGGCTCACGTGATTCTCCTGTGGATAAATTACAGATGCCTTAATTTCAACACAACCTAATAGGTCTCCCAGCATCTGCCCTGGCTACTTCAAACCATTCTTTACACAGCATCCAGAGTGATCATTCTAAACCTGATCATTTCATGATCCTTTGTTTAAAATATTCTAATCATTTCCAAAGGATCTTAAGACAAAAATCAAAATCCTTAACATGGCCTATCAAGCTTTACATGACCCAGTTTTTTGCCTATTGCACCACACTGCTATCAATGCTTTTGTTTTTTTACACACCCCCTCCACAGTGGACTCTTTCAGTTCCTAGCAAAAGCCAAGTTCCTTGCTGTTCCAGGATATTTAAACAAGATGTTCTGCCAGAAATACTCTTTTTTTCCTCACTTCAAGTCACCTTCCTTGGCTCTCATTCCCCACTAGGTCAACAAATTCTTATATCACCCTATATTTCTTCTTCTTAGCACTTTCCACATAATTACAGTGAATCAGGCAATCAGCAGTTCACTGTCTATTCTCCATTCTCCCCCCACCCACCACCACAAGTTCAAAGAGGTCAATGTCTCTGCAGTTCCCTCTGGATTTAGCCATATGCATAGTGAACTGTACTCAGATATCTGTTGAGTTAATGGTCCTATAACATTAAATTATTTTGAAACCCCAAAAGGGATATTATTAAAAAGGGATTAGAGGCATTTTTTTAGTATCCTCCAATGTCTACAAATGAGGAAGCTTCATTAAATTCCACTACCTGGAAGTTTAAGTCAAGAAAAAGAACATCTTCAAAGGATAAAATGAAATCTTCCTATCATAAGTTCCTCTGCAAAAAGATATACAGGCATGTTTTGTTTATTAACTGCACTAATAAAGTCCTGATATCCGAAAGCTATTCACAAATATTTAAGTGTATAAGGCAGCCTAGGATAATTTTTGTACAAAAATGAATTTACATGTGTACCTACATCAAAGAGTACACCCAGGCTTAGCAACAGAAGTAGTTTTAGTTCACGCCAGGAAATGAGATGGAGTAGCTGTCCAGAATTAAACCTATACATGGATAACCACAAATATTAGTATGACCAAGAATTCAATTACTGTAACGAAATGTTCTATAAACTCTGATCTCCTTTAAAATGGAAAGATATCTGCTCCCTGTAATTCATTCAACTCTTCTTCTCTAAAGTGCATGCTAAACACAAGGACCACGCTCTCACATGGCATATAAGGCTGGGACTGAGCACCAGGTGCCCAGGACCCAAGGGCATTGCTGCCCACCTTGCCTGGCCAGCCCCAGTAGTATCTTGACCCCTGTACCTCCCCAGAGCTTCAACCCACAGCCAGGTGGGCCCCTAGAGGAAGGACCTGGAAGGTCCCTGTCTGGCTTACCCTGCCAACCATAGTCAGAATGATGCCTCCTTGCCTCAGGCCTCGGCCCAGACTCTGCACTTTTCCCCTGTGGAGAAAGGACACTGCTTTCACTGCCTGGGCCCACACTGCTGCCTTGTCCCACAATGGAGGCATTTAGACCCTCGGACCCCAACCTCATTCAGCCAAGTGTCTTTCTGTGTCTGCGGGGAGGTGGGGGACAGGCACCACGTGGTCCAATGTATTTTTAAGCTCCTTGAGCAGGTGGGTCAGTGTCCGCATGAAGTGGAAGAAACTGTGCCCACCATCAAAAGAAAATTTAAAATAAAAAACATAATAATAAAGTGCGTGTTAAGTCGGCATAGCACTAACCTAAGTTGCAAGCAGAACAGGTATAAGTATCTTAAGATGTAACTTTAACAAAGCAGAATTTATATCCAAATAAAGGTTAACTCCATTCAGAGCAGTCATTTTTAGGGGCTATTCCAAGTTGTCATCACTCAAAACAATTTTGGAACTCCTCTCTTTCTTAATCACCTTACAAATGACATTACAGTAATAGGTTTCATCCTTTTGGTCTGCTTATTTTTAACTAAAAATGGCATTCCTTACTTTGATCCTTAATTATATGTATGAGACTTGGTCCAGAATGATTTCCCACTTCTTCCACATACCAAATCCATTCTCAAAAAATGTCATTTGCCACCACAGAATGTAGGTTAAAAGAATGTGGCTGAGGAAACTAAAGAAACACAGAAAAGAATAGTTCCAGAAGTGTTTTTGAACAACAACATTACTAAAATAAATTAAAATAACTTTAACACCAATCATCTCTTAGATATATAAGTTCTAGTATATTTATTTAAAAATTGGTCACATTTCGGGGTGCCTGGGTGGCTTAGTCAGTTAAGCGTCCGACTTTCGCTTAGGTCATGATCTCGTGGTTCGTGGGTTCGAGCCCCGTGTCAGGCTCTGTGCTGACTGCCAGTTCAGAGCCTGGAGCCTGTTTCAGAGTCTGTGACTCCCTCTCTCTCTGACCCTCCCCTGCTCAAGCTGTCTCTCTCTCTCTCTCTCCTAGAAATAAATAAAATATTAAAAAAAAATAAATAAAATAAAAATAAAAATAAAAATAAAAATTGGTCACATTTCTACTTTGGGCACAATTCACGGATAGGCCTGATCCGTGACTTCTGGTTTTCTTAAATAATAGACCCTGTAAAGCATAAGCACATTTACTATGGACTAAAGATTAAAATACCAAATAAATTTTAGGAATAAAATCTGATGGTCAACTGTAACAACATGGCTTGCAGAGGCAGTATGGTACACTAAATAGAATATGAATATAAAATGAAATAGGCCAAGGTTCATCTTCTGGCTTGGCCTGTTAGTAGCGACATGACTGAGCATGCTCCTTGAATATGGAGTCTGTACAACATGAAACACATCATTGCTAAAATGGGAATAATGCCATCTATTTCACACCTATTATAAAGATTATATTACATAGTGTATCATCTGAATGGAAATCTAGCCCTTAACATTTTCAAGGAATCCTCAAAAGAACTTAAGCAGCTATCTGTTCCAAGCTCTCCATTTTACTAAGATCCACAGGACTAAGTGGTTTGCCAAGGTCACACAGTTACTTAGTAGGAAAGACAATACTTCTGGCAGGTTTCTTATTCTCCTAGTGCATCTGTTTACTAAATCAGTTGGTGTTTGTAATGTTATACAGCCCAAGCCTGTGACAGAAGGTCTCAAAGAGCATTTCTGAGACAGTAATAAATCAAGATCACTTAAAGACAGTGCTTACAAATAGGATTCTGGCAATCATATATTAATAATTAAGTCCTATATATTAAACATCTCTCTTGGATTTTAAGTTGCTATTTTTAAACTTAGGTACAATATCTTAAATTATAGTTAAAACTACCTGATTATGCATATATCTTGTTCTCTTGAAAGGTTTGTTTTCTAAGAAAAATATGAACCTTATCTTAAATCAAGATACTAGAAAAAAACATTTATTAAGTATGGTAACCAGTTATAATAAACCAAGAGTTACCTGGTTTCCGACAAGTAAAATTAATCTCCATACTTAAGAGTTTTTATCAAGGATCAACATTTAAAATTCAAAATCTAAAGTTAACTCAAGACAGTCTCAAAAAATGTTAGTATTGACTTTCTTTTTCAATCCCAAAAGCAGTTTCTTCTTATTTTGATACAGGCTAAGAGTGGCTTTCTATCTTGGACATGAAAGAAAAAGGAGTATCTTGAGTGCCTAACTCTGGCTTAGATGCGTTTGGGTTTTGGATTGTAGGTATAAATTACCACAACCAAAGTACTCATCATCTTTAATTTACCATGTAAGAACCAAGACACATAATTACACTCCTGCATGCCAATTCAAAATGGATCTATGAGAACCAACACAATTTTTAATACTTTAAGGATGACTACCAAAAATGAAAAACTAGAGATAATTCTTACACTGAAATCCTGTTCCTAAAAGAAAACTAATAAATATGATGACAATGAAATCATTCTTATAAAATACTACAAAATACATATATTTTCTCAATTTAATTAAAATCATAATTTGCCTCACAGACAGAAAATGTTTCATTGTTTAATTTCAACTTTTGAGTTTGAAAAGGCTAAGTACAATACTGTAAATTAAGAAACCCCAAAAATAACCAAATAAATGAGACCTTGCTAGTTAAAATTTTAAATATGTTAAGTAATCAACCTTTTAAGTGAATCTCTATTTTTCCTGAGGAGTTTTTTGTCAGTAATGACAGGATATATTTTTTAATTCTACATCATAATCATAAATTCTTGGGAAAATGAAAATACAAAAACCATAATTTCCCAAACAATAAAACCTTTGAAAACAGTCAAATATTATCTATATAATGCTAAAGATTATATTTTAAAATTTCAGAACAGTAAGAAAAAGTACCAAAACTCTAAACATAATAGAAACAGTAAAAGGACACTGTAATGAGCCAATCAAGAAGGAAATTAATTGTGACTGTAGATATCTGAAAATGTTAAGGATATGTGAAAAAGGTAAAGCAAAAGATATATAACTGCTGTCTAGTCCAATCTATGAATTCCAAAAATCAAGAGTTTCAGAGAATATAAAAAAAGTTCACAAAACAATCAGTAAATAGATACCACTGGATTATGGAAAATTTACAACATTGACTTCCCCTGTATTAGGCAAATAAAGAGCAGATTTATTTTCTAAGCTACTTCAAATTTCAATTAAGTATTTACTATGTAGCTCCCATAATATCTTACATAATCAGGCCCAATCTGGGGGTTAAGCCTTCCAAATCACAACCCTTCTGACAGGATTTCAAATGCAAAGTAGTCAACATTTTTAAAATCTAAATTGTAAAAACTTGATTGCAGGAGAATTATAACTTTAATTATACACACACATTTCAGCAGTATAAACCATAGCTATAGAAGAAAGAATTACAAAATCTCATAAGAGAAAACTTAACAAGAATAATGGGGATATGCAGCAAAACCACCGGAGAGAGGGAAAGAAATAAACTTAAATGTATTTCCCCAGCATAATTTACAATCAATCAATGTGGTATCTAAAGATTCAGAAAAGGAGAATGGGAAATAAAAGAGAACAGGTTAAAGAAATTTTATAAGGATGCTGGAAATTTTTATGACTATAAAATCAAAGGAGGAGATGAAAATTAAGGTCTTCAACAAACTAGCTTGGCAATTTAAGCTTTTTTTTTTTTTTTAAGTAGGTTTCACGCCCAGCACGGAGCCCAACATGGGGCTTGAACTCACAACTCTGAGATCAAAACCTGAGCTGAGACCAAGAGTCGGATGCCTAACCGACTGAGCCACCTAGGTGCCCCTAGGTTCAACATTTAAAGCACCACAGATTATAAAGTAGAAAAGAAGGAAAATAGAGAAAAATATCAGTAACTACTGAACCAAAGTAGCTATAACAATTGAGGAAAAGAAATGAATATAAAAGAATGACACCTCACCTATCTGGACACAGTTAAGAAACAGAAAAAAAGATTTCTCAATAATCAAAATATCACAAGAGCCATGGGTTTAAGCTAATATGCCATGCTCCAGAGCAAAGTCAGTATTTCATCCACAATTTTAGTCTCATTCATTTGCCAAGTACCAAAGTAGAAATGGCAAGAGAATCATAATGACATGTGAAAACTGGGGTAGATGACAACAAGAGGAATCAGAAAAACTAAGACGTAAACAAGAATTCAAAAGGAGTATAGGTTTTAGGATCAACCAGCATACAGACAGAAACACCTATACAAATCAATAATGAAGGAACATCATTATATTTTAACATAGTATCATGATCATTAATTTCTATGAATAAGCCTACATTTTAAAAAATGGTTCAATAGTTCTTCATATCTTACATTTAAGAAGCTAGAAAAGGACTCTAATAAAAAATAGACTAAACATAAAATTTCCCTCCAGTTACTCCATCCCATTGAAATAAAAATTCATACAGTTCATACAGAAAGGAATAAAACCATAAGAGCAAATAAATTTAAAATAGGAAATAGGGGGGGCGCCTGGGTGGCTTAGTCGGTTAAGCGTCCGACTTTTGCTTGGGTCATGATCTCGCGGTTCGTGGGTTCGAGCCCCGCGTTGGGCTCTGTGCTGACAGCTCAGAGTCTGGAGCCTGTTTCAGTCTGTGACTCCCTCTCTCTCTGACTCTCCCCTGCTCACGCTGTCTCTCTCTCTCTCCTAGAAATAAATAAAAACATTAAAAAAAAAAATAGGAAATAGGGGTAGTGTGTGTTATGTGTGTGTATACACATATAGATGGACAGATATAGCTTGATATAACAAGCAGAGAAAACCACACCCACGTTATACCCTTTAAGAGTGATGCAACAGGGTGAGAACCCTATGTGTGACAGGACCCGAGACAGGTATGACTGCAAACTAAACGATACAGCAAAGGGTGAAAATTATGGGGCCCAAACCAAGAAAATTAAGTATTACTTGACTGTATGAGAACTACATTTCCCATCTTCCATCTCCAAGCAGCACCTAAACAAGACAGCATTTACCCCCAGGCAAAAAGACACTATTTTTCTAGAAGATAAGTGAATGACTAGGAAAGACTAAAGTGGGGATGCTATCAGAGTAATAACCCCTTTTCATCTGGCATTTAGGGGGCCAATAGGCTGAAAGCTAGCTCCTCTCTCTCGTACCCTAAAACAATGCTTGCCAATAGGCAGGCCTACCCTGTACTGTCCAGCCCTGAAGTGCTGTGGCTAGAATTCCTACTCAAAGAAAAAACTAGTAGGGAAAACAGTCCAAGGAACAGGGTGGGAGAGGGGAGACTCAGACCAGAAACCCACTCCCTCTTTCTAAACATGAGTGAACAACCAAGAAACAGCAGGGATATAAGGAAAACTAATCATGAAAAATAACAATTACAAAAACATAGAAAGTGATCACAATGGAAAAAGAGATAATTGAGGAAACACAAAAGAACCTTATGGTTTAAAAATCTATTTTACATATTCTGAGACTCACGGCAGGATTACAACATAAAACAGAGAATAATGATAAGAAAAAGAGAATGAGAAAATCCATAGATTACCCACCCAAAAATATCAGCCAAAAAAACCTAAGGGAAAAAAATCCCCTGAACATAGATTTATAAAATATGAAAATAAAATGAGAAAGAGGATTAATCCAAGAGAGAAAATACCTGCCTACTTAAGAGCATATAGGCAAACAAAAAAGCGAAAGTTGGAATATAACAAAGACATAAAAGAATTTCCTAGAATTGAAGACTCTCATTTAGACAATAAGAACTGAATGCCTAAAACAAATAATCAAAACAAAAAAACAACCACCTAGAGGCACCTGGGTGGCTCAGTTGGTTAAGCATCCCTCCATTTCCACTCAGGTCATGATCTCACAGTTCATGACTTCAAGCCCAGCATGGGCTCTGTGCCATCAGCTCTGTGCTTGGGATTCTCTCTCTCTCTCTCTCTCTCTGCCCCTCCCACCCTCTAAAAAATAAACTTTAAAAACAACAAAACAAAAACAGTCTTTATTCAGACAGACTTCAGTCTTTATTCATAAAGAACAAACCACCTTTGAAAAAACAGTGAATTAGCCAACACATGGCTTCTAATCAACATCCCTGGAGGAAAGGAAAATTACTTGCAACCTATGATACTGTGCCCAGCCAAACTATCAGTCAAATGTTAGAATAGAATGGAAACAATTTGTACGTAAAATGATTTAGAAGTCTGCCTCTTAAACACATTTTTTTCAGGAAGTTACTCAAGGACTCCAGAAAAAAGATCAATTTAGGAAAAAAAAAGATCTAAAATGGAATGGATTCAATTCAAGAGTACACCAAAAGGAAGTGCCCAGAAGAGACTTAAAATGTAGCCAGCCCAAACTGAGGCAGAACTAGAGGTAACTCCAGTAAAATAGGGAACATAATATAAAGCACACTATGCTGAAAAATTGAGGGGAAGGGTAAACTTTGATAAAGGCATACAAGGTAAGAAAAGTTAGAAATACCAAGAAAACAAGAAGTCATGTCAAATTCCTTTTTTTTAATTCAATGGCTGGATTTTGAGCAGTTGATAAAAGAAGTAAAATAAAATCTACTAGATCTTAATGTTATGGACATTTTTCTTCAAGTGGCCCAAAGGCTGTTTAATAGAACCTGTAGAAATCATAATCCGAGCATACTACCTAGCCCAGCATTAAAAAATGCTTATAGAATCGTAATATTGAAACTATTGGCTTCCATCATTAGAGAGAACCTATGGATATGACAGCTGGGGTTACAGTTGGGGCAGGGAAAAGGGTATAATGTGTTTATCTAGGTAACAAGAAGTATAGCTACCAATTTGGAAGGAAAAGAAAAGAAGAAAAAATGGAAAAAGATAATATGTGAAATGATAAATAAATGTGCATATCAACATTCAGCAGAAACCATTGTGTTTTTTTTTTTTTAATGTTTATTTATTTATTTCTAGGAGAGAGAGAGAGACAGCGTGAGCAGGAGGGTCAGAGAGAGAGGGAGTCACAGACTGAAACAGGCTCCAGGCTCTGAGCTGGCAGTCAGCACAGAGCCCGACGCGGGGCCCGAACCCACGAACCGCGAGATCATGACCTAAGCAAAAGTCAGAAGCTTAACCAACTAAGCCACCCAGGCGCCCCAAAACCATTGTGTTTTACAAAAACATAGGGGTTGTTTTTATAGGGGTGCCTGGGTGGCTCAGTCAGTCAAGCATTCAACTCCTGATTTGGACTCAGGTCACGATTCCAGGGTTGTGGAATCAAGTCTGGCACTGGGCTCCATGCTGAGGTTGGAGCCCGCATAGGATTCTTTCATCTCCCTCTCTGTCTGCCCCTCTCCCACTCATTCTTTCTCTCTGTCTCTCTCTCTCTTTCCCTCTCCCTCTCCTGGCTCTGTAAAAATAAAATAAAAACAAAACGAAAACAGCATACTTTCCTTTTTTGCATATTCAGAAGCAAACTTCCCCCATGAACCCCACCCATCTCCTAAGAGGAGAAAAAGTCTTTTAAAAGACTTAAACCTAAGTGTCTTTCAGCTTAACTCAGTTTTTTAAGACAGTGGTTCTCTACCAGGGGCAATTTTGCCCCGCAGAGGACATTTAGCAATGTCTGGAGACATTTTTGGTTGTATGACCAAGGGGAGGTGCTACTGACATTAATGGATAGAGGGATGCTGCTATACATACTACAATGCACAGGACAGCCCTCCCAGCAAAAAATTATGCAGCCCAAAATGCCAACAGTGTCAAGCTGGAGTAACCCTGCTTTAGGGGAATTCCTCAGACTTTTACAGAACTTGTATAGTTTCTCATGGCTTCTCATTCTTTTTTTTTTTTTTTTTGGTTATCCAGGTTCATTTTAGTCCAGCTGGCCGGCCGCTCCTGAGCTCCTGAAAAGTCCTCAGAAGAGTGCCCCGCCAAGCCACAGCTCTGGGTTTATATAGGGAAAGGAGCAAAGCCCGTGTACAGAAGCAAGAATTTTGTGGTTAGAGGTAGGGATTGCTTAACAGTTGTTTGAAAAACATATTTGACTGTTCTTTTTTTTTTTTTTAATAGTTTATTGTAAAGTTGGTTTCCATGTAACACCCAGTGCTCATCCCCACAAGTGCCCTCCTCCATGCCCATCACCCCCTTTTTTCTCCCCCCCACACCCATCAGCCCTCAGTTTGTTCTCGGCATTCAAGAGTCTCTCATGGTTTGCCTCCCTCCCTCTCCCCAACTAATTTTCCCCTTCTCCTTCCCCATGGTCCTCTGTAAGTTTCTCCAGATCCACTTATAAGTGAAAACATATGGTATCTGTCTTTCTCTGCCTGACTTATTTCGCTCAGCATAACACCCTCAAGATCCATCCATGTTGCTACAAATAGCCAGATTTCATTCTTTCTCATTGCCATGTAGTATTCCATCGTATAGCTAAACCACATCTTCTTGATTCATTCGTCAGTTGATGGACACTTAGGCTCTTTCCATGTTTTGGCTATTGTTGAGAGTGCTGCTATGAACATTAGGGTACATGTGCCCCTATGCATCAGCACTCCTATATCCCTTGGGGAAATTCCTAGCAGTGCTATTGCTGAGTCATAGGGAAGTTCTAATGTTAATTTTTTGAGGAACCTCTACACTGTTTTCCAGAGGGGCTGCACCAGTTTACATTCCCACCAACAGTGTAGGAGGGTGCCCATTTCTCCACATACTTGCCAGCATCTAGAGTCCTCTGATTTGTTCATTTTAGCCACTCTGACTGGCGTGAGGTGGTATCTCAGTGTAGTTTTGATTTGTATTTCCCTGATGAGGAGGGATGCTGAGCATCGTTTCATGCATCATCTTGCCATCATTGCGTCATCATTGGCCATCTGGATGTCCTCTTTGGAGAAGTGTCTGTTCATATCTTTTGCCCATTTCTTCACCTTCACTGGATTGTTTGTTTTTCGGGTGTGGAGTTTGGTGAGTTCCTTACAGATTTTGGATACTAGCCCTTTATCTGATATGTCATTTGCAACTATCTTTTCCCATTCTGTCAGTTGTCACGGCTTCTCATTCTTATAATGGTATCTGAGCAGAGTGGAAAGCATTCATGGGCACAAGAAGTGTTATGATTGATCAGAATGTAGATCCATGCCCTCTGGGTCCTCATGGGCTTCAGAGGCTTAGGAGAGTCATAATGGCACATGCTGAGGAATGTTTTATAACAACCTCCAGTGGATCTATTAACTTGGCCCCACCTCAGCTCTTCCTGGTATGGATATTCTTAGGAGCTCAAATGCCTATCTGAGACAGTCCAGGCTTACAGTTAAGGCAACACCAGCTGCTTAACAAACCCCAGATCTTCCATTAACTTTAAACAACTAAAATTCTCATTAAAATTACAAACCATTATGGGTACTCCTCTTTGGTGCACAGCTTTCTTCCACATGCTAATTTAAGGATTCTAGATCCTTCCAATCTTATGGCTCTACCACCCCACGTCCCTTGGATTGGAAAAAAGCAGCTGGAGATAGAACACCTGCTTTTTTGTTACCTCTATGCTAAAGTGAAAACACATCATTTCAATTCACATTCCAATAGTGAGTATCAGTCACATACCTGGCCTCACCTAGATGCAGGGAAGGATCACTAGGGTAGAGGATAGAGTGAAAGAAATGCACCCCTAGCTGAGCAACTAGTTCTCACTGTTAACTATACTACGCACGAGGGAGCACAACCTGTGGTGGGCGCTGAGCTGAATCTGCCAGAGCTGCCCTCCCGCCAACAATTACTGCATGGTCTCTCCCTTCACAATAGTAGCCTCATGACAAGATTGCTGGCTTCCACTCTTTTAACTTCTGTTTCTTTCACTAGGACTACGTGAGAACTTTTAGATCTTTCTCATACTACATAAGAACCATGGGAAACTCTGGGTCTTACGCTGCCTCAATGTACCATCTTCTTCCGTCATGTCAGCACCAGACCAGATATGAGGCAATAAGCTAATAAGTGGCTGTGCAGGTTGTGAACTCAAGGAGTCTGTCTCCAGAGCCTGTGCTATTCTGCCTCCTTAGATTTATAAAATAATAGGTAGTGAGAGATTACTTCTATGATCATTAGTAAATATTTATAAAGCACCCACATCCTGCAAAACAGGCTAGGAACTATTACAAACTCCCCACTATGATGCATAGCATTGTTTTTTTTTTTTTTCTGGGTTGATTTTAAATGTTATAATCAAAATAGGCAAAATTATACAGTAAGCAAGGCTGGTCTTTGGTCTCATCTCCAATCTGTATTTAAAAAATGTACTTGTGCTCTTCTGCACAAGGCATTCTACCTCTTTACTCTTACCCAGTGCTAATGTTACTTAGAGTAGTCTGCTCTCTCTCCCCAGACCTACCATACTCCTACCCCATCAAAACCTACCTACCCAGATTTCATAATTTCCAGAAGGGCCCAAGTCTTCTCTGTAAGAAACTATGTAATCTGATAAGCTACTCCTGCTAATATGTGGCCTTTGACAGCCAAAACACAAAACAACACAAGTTGTTTTTTTATGGTGAAAATTTTCAGTAGAATAGATTTCAATTACATAGATTTGTGACCCTCAAATATTACTATATAAAAACCCTCTATATCAAGTCTGTGTATCCGTACCCTGAAAAATATAAATTTTAAAAATTTTAACAAGTCACCTTAAAATACTACCTACCATGTTCTTGTATTTCCAGGTTAGTCTGGAATTTCCTGGCGAGAAATTGGCAAATGAAAAAACAATAAAGAATTTTCTCCTTTACTACAAATATTTTCAATGTTTAAAATATACGATGCCAGTAAAATACATGCAAAATGTTAAAAACATCAAGACTGTATGGCATTTTATTACAAAGCATATTTTCATCAAATCATACAGTTGCAACAAACTCAGAAAGATCATGAAGCTCAAGTCCCGTCACAAGGGGCAACTGTAAATAAACTATACAAGGTAGTATAATGTGGTGGTTAAAAGGACAGGCTCTAAAATAGAAGCTCAGGTTAAAGTTCTAGTTCAAATCTTTTTGGTAGGCTCAACCACCTGCAACTTAGCCTCCCTCTGACTCAGGTTTAGTTTAAATTCTGGCTCCACTATCTACCAAGTAATCTCTCAGTGTCCGAGGTTTAAAAAAGAAAAAAAAAAAGTCTGATGGGCAGGAGTCATTGCGAGGATTAAATGTGATAACATGGCAAATACTTTTGCTTTAATGTTTTATTTATTTTAGAAAGAGAGAGAGAAAAGTGTGAGTGGGAAAGGGGCAGAGAGAGAAGGGGACAGAGGATTCAAAGCAGACTCTGCACTGATAGCAGCAGCAAGCCTAACTGTGGGATCATGACCTGAACCAAAGTTGGACACTCAACTGACTCAGGCACACCAACATGGCAAATACTTCAAAGTAGCAATTGGTACATAGTAATCAACACATATTTGCTGCTATTATTACCAACAACACTTTCTAAGCTACCTTCAGGAGCTCTAACAATCTCCTTCTGAATCTATCATGTTTTTAACAATGCTAAATCAAAAAGTTTCTCCTTTTTATGTGAAAAGAGTCTCCCACCCCAAAATCATTTCCTCCTTTTTTCAGTGGTTCATGAATATGGAAAGTGACAGGTAACTGGCTTCTTTATCATTTCAAAACCCCAGACTTTTTAAAAGTTTTTATTTAATAATAAAATCCCCTTCCAAATAGTATACAAAGGGCAGACTGTTCCATGGATTATAAACACTATAAAGAGTTCACGAAGTATAATGAAAAATTGAGATTCATCACAGAAAAGCTTCCACAGCAAAAAAACGTAGATGAGAAATGATGCAGAAGTCCATTAGCCTACTAAAAAAATACTGAATTCTAAAAGAAAGCACCCAGATAGAGATCTGCCATGGTTTATAGTCATTCAAATCACCAAAAACATATAGAGATGTTTTGGGTAATTTTTTCCCCCTTAATAGCAGGAAAATCCCCTATGTCTTTACAACAATGCATACATGACAGGCATGGGCTATTTCTTCAAAAACAAATTCTATAAAGAAGAAAAGCCTAAAGGCTCAGATTTTCAGCCACACATATTCCTTACTTAAAGCTCTAGAAATTTAAGGTACCTAGCATGTTTTCTGGTCTGTAACATTAAAGTAATACAATTAAGCCTCATTTTTGTCAGAATACGTTATGCTTGACTGAAAGAAAACTAAGCATCTAAAATTTTGATACTTATAAATTTAACGGTAATTTAAAGGGCCAACTCAAGATCAAGTAGATACTAGAGTTAATGATAAATACACCAAAATATTTAATAATCTAAAGACAAAGATCGATCCATTTTAAACAATTAAAGTTCTCCCATGTCTTAGATATTGAAGTAGGCAGTTCCATATACAAATGTAACTTCATTCTCCCAACAACCATATGAAATAAGGATTATTATCTTCCTCTTACAAATGAGATAACTAAGGCTCAATGATTTGCCCAAAGGCACTTACTTGTATAAGATATAATCAGAAATCCATTTCAAATCTTCTGAACCCCCTAGTTCAATGTTCTTGCTTTCAGTAAACCACTGTTACTTCCAAAACTCAAGTACTCTAAATCTTAGTTCTTCTAGAGTGTACCACTCTTTATCTGGGAGAGAGAACAGTTGTAAGGGGAAAAGAAAAATTACTCATAATGTTACCAAAGAAGGCTCACTGTGCTTAATCCCATGATTATCCAGTCCAATTCAAAATGCTTTGGTTCATGCGGTCTACTCCCTTAAAACACCTGCTTATCTTCAGTTATACAACTTTCTGCCAAACCTAACTCAAGAATTACCTCCTCCAAGAAAGTTTCCCAGTTTTGACCGGCTCTGTTCCTCCCAATCCAATATCTTTAACACCTCACTCCTTGTATCTATTTCAGACTACATTATCACACACTCCTCTTCATTCTCCTGTCATATATCTGGAACTGTATGCTTTCATTCAATAACTACTAAGCATTTGGAGAGTCGATGGTGAGCAAAAAAGACTGGTCCTTGCTATCATAGATGTTTTACACGGTTTGCAACTTTCAAATAGGTAAAAATAACATGGGGTGTAAGAGTATGATCTAGGGCAAGGATTCCCTTCCTACAAGGCCTCTGAAGAAAGCTTTCTCCCTTGCATACTTGATAAAAACTTTTCACGGAGGAAATATTCTGGAAGGTCTCTCAGATCAGACCTTCAACTTCATGCCTTCGAAACAATATGAGGGAGTGGAGAACCAAGATAGAAGGCCGGATCTAAAATCTCTCAAAGGTTTCCCACAAATGGATGTGAAATGTACGTCTACACATAAATCCAGACATCTCTTCCTGAGTCCTATCCACAAGAAAATGATACTTTAGCTACAACTGCTCCAAACAAGCATCTCCACCAATCTCCCTGCACCCAGCCACTTTCATTATGCAGTACTGAGAAGCTTTTCAGTTCAAATTGTATTTCTGGATTACATGTACATCATATTCACAAGGTACAAGTAGGACTTACGCTTTCTACTTTTGAACCCCTGATGCTCCAAGATCATTGTTCTAAATGTGTTCACTTTGGGTATTATAAATATTCAAATATAATACTTCAGGTGTTGCTATTAGCACAAGAATTTTCCACAAAATTTGAAAACCACATCTAAGGATCAATTCCTATTTTGTCACTCATGCTGTAAGGGACCTATTCTTGAAGGATTATTTATAAACCAAAACAAGTTTAAATGTACTAGGAGTACTTACTAAAGAAATTCTGCAATTTGTTCTTTAACAAGGCCAAATTTATAAGTGCCATAAATGTGCCGTAAGAAACACATTTGATTGCCTCCAAAATGTAACAATATTCTAACTGAAAAAGGACAGCAGTACCTTTCCCGTATCACACATATCACACTAACGTTCAACAAGAAAGAAATAAACCATGGTCATTTTTAACTAAACCATTTCTAAGCAGCTGTGTACAATGTATTGTGGCTCAAATGGTTCGCATGGAATTTGACCGCAACAACCTAATCTCCATAATTAAAGACCTAAAAGGTAGTTCTTATGTTTCATCTATTCCCTTTCCCAGTACTTTGAACAGGCACACTGTAGTCATGCCGTACACAGTTACTATCAAAAAAGGGGCAACAAATATGTAAAGTCAAATATATTTCCTACAAAGAACGAACTGCATACTCTTAACTCTCCCTTCCCCAACCTGTTCTATAAAACTAGCATGACCTTAATTTCACTGTAAAACAGGTTCTATCTAGTAAGCATAAAAATTGACCATAGACTCTCGGCATGATCAACTTTAGATAACATCTGATGGAATGAAGAAACCCTAACAGGCAAATCACCCATGTCTCTCTGCAATCCTTGCTTTCCTTGGAATCCTAAGGAGTCAAAAATAAATAATGATTTAAAAAAAACAACCTGTTTTAAATGATTATCTGAAAAGACCTAAAGTGGCACTAGTCTGAGGCTAAATTTCAGGGGGTGTAAATAAAAACTAATAACCCTACCATACAGAGGACACTCTAATTAGAAGTCATTTAAGTCCTCTAGCATTAGAAAGGCAAATACTTCATTAAACTACTGAACACAAATATATGCTTACACCATAAGTTTGAGAAGTTGTCTCATCTGTTTAAGTGGGAGCCCAAGTTATCTATTATTTCAGGCAGCATTTAGATAAAATGAAATGAGGCACGTTCCCTAACGCAGATGTCTTTCATAAAGAAGAGTGTTAAATGACTTTTGTGAATGGAAAATCTGCACATACTGTTGCTTCACTCAGCTGGTCATGAGTGGGTGGCTCAATGAACCAGAAGCATGCTCCGTGTGAAGCTCCTGAGAACTGGATTCCACTCGAGAAAAGGCTTAGAAACAAACAATACATTTAAAAGTATGGCAAAGGCTTCGCCTTCCTCCTACGTTACCAGGAGGCCACAGGAACTGAGTTTAGAGGAACAACACCGTGTCACTGGGCTCTGCAAGGGCGGGTGCGGTCTGCGGTGCGCGGCACAGCCTCCTCTAGGGCTGTCACAGGAAAACCGAAGCCTCGCCTTAACCGCACCAAGTGACAAAGCGCCAGCTCCCCTCGGGGCGGGGGCTTCCGGCGAGACCCCGAGGTCCGCCCAAACTTCGGGAAGAGTCACTCAGAGCGGTCAAAATGCTCTCACCAGCCCCCTCGCCCCTGCCGCGGCTATTGTAAGGGTTGCAGACGCACGTCCTGCGGGCCCCAAAATATTCCACCCCCGCCAGCCTCTGGAATCTCCCATTCCGAAAGGGGACAAAGGAGGCAAAGAGGAACTCTCGGGCGCGGGGAGTCCCCGCTGGCCCGAGCTCAGAACGTGGGAATAAGGGGGTGCAGTCTCCCAGACGGGTGCGGACCCACCGCCCCCCCGACTCAGGGACCGGTATGACACTCACCGGTGCGGAGCCCCCGGATAGGCGGGGAGCAGAGGGCCGGTTCCTCTGGGGCCCTGCACGCGCCCGGGTGGACCCCAACTTCTCTCGGCTGCTGTCGCCGGCGGCAGCTAGGGCGCGAGCTCAGACCGAGGGCGCTGGCTCGAGGCCGCCGAGGCTCCGCCGGCTCAACCCGCGAGGGGGGCGGGAACTCCGGGCCCGCGGTCCCCCGACCAGGGCTGGCTCCACTTTCCCTCCGTCTGCCCGCTACTGGCTGAGCCTGTTGCCGCGGCGAAAGCTAACGCTGCAGCCGCTCCGGCTACCGTTCCCACCACCGCCCGATCCAAAACGCGTCGCGGGCAAATGTTGTCATCCGCCGCGTCGCCGCCTCTCCGAGCACCCACAGCCGCCAAGATCCTTTACATTCGGGCGCCCTCCCCCTCCAGGCCCCGCCCCCAGCTCGCGGGCTCTTCGAGCCGCCAACCCCCCCGCCCCTTTTTCCCGTCACGTGACGGCGCGCGGAGGCGGCCGCGGAGACGCCTCCTCTGCAGGCCAGGAGGGAGTCGCGCGGGAACAACTGTCAACACCTTGTTCTACCAGTCTTATCGCGCTCGAGTTGCCTCCGCACACCCGAGGGCGGCTTCGGGATTCGAGCCCACTGCCGCCCGCTCCACGCCTGTGACCTACTGAGGCGTGGTCTGGACCGGTCTCACAGGGCCCTGCCTAATCTGAGGATACTGCACAATAGAGCTCACTGGTATTGGCCCAGGACCCCACGCCCACTCGGAGGCCCGGGAGGCCAGAGCTTGAGACCCGCCTCCCTAGCCTCTGCTTGACTAAAGTTTTGGCCAAACAAAGGAAGGAAGAAGGCACCGTGGTGTCTGGCTTGAAAAGCAGTAACTAATTGTTCCTATTTCCAGTAGCACGTTAATTGTAGCATTTAATTTACTGTTTTCCTCAGAGTTTTGGGGTTTTTTTTTTCTTTTTTCTTTTCTTTTTTTTTTTTTTTTTTTGAGGAAAGGATGGTGCGTCTCAATCACGCTGGGATGAAAATAGCCTAGCAAACTTATTTTTGTTCCTAGTCAGGTTCAGCATCCTTCGTGCCAGTTCTGCAGTCATTAAGTCTTACAATATGTTAGGTTGGTGACAGTTTAAACAGACCCACAGGATTTGGCAATTCATTGCATTTTTAAAATAAAGCCTAATCTTTTTTAAGTACCTGATTTTTGGACATAAACTTTTGCTTTCCTTTTAAACCAAGGTGCGAGGAACTCTCCCTGCCCAACCCTGGTGATGAAAAGAATAAAATGCCAATCTCCAGAGGAAAGAAAGCAACGATAGAGAAACGAGGAATGTAGGAAATCAGAAAGATCATAATCAAACCCCTGCTAACCATGAAAGCACACGAGAAAGTTTTCTCAGTTTGTAAGTCATTTTTCCTTCTGGCCGAGAACTAAGGGGTTTTGCTTATGCCCTCATTACGTTTTCTTAACAAGACATCAAAAAGCATTCTGATCACCAGGGTACTTGAATAACCAATAGAGTTTGGCTTATATAATCGTTATTATTAATGTTTTTCATTGACACACTAAGAAATGGACTTTAAGACTCCTTTCATGTTACTCAAGAAAGAAAGAAAAATACTGCCACTTAAACTATGCAATACCACTATTTTTTTTTAAGACACAGCTTAAATTCAGAGATGTTAAAAGGTGGAAACAATGAGTCTTGGAATCTATGAGATATTGTAATGAACAGGTGTTCCAATGAGGAGAAGATTCTACAGGTTTTGTTCTGAAGTCTGAGATATTGTATGTGTAGTCCAGATAAATATGAGAGAAGTTTGTTATTCTGTGAATGACACTAACTCCGTAACTGTGGAGTTTGGCATCAGATTGAAATGTCTTCTATTTTCTGGAGCAGTATTTTTTTTAACTGACTCAAAAATCAATTTTATTTTTTAACAAAATAGTCTAGAAGGGAATAGAATATAAAGATCAGAGTATACATCTAGTGTGGACAAGAAATCGCTTTGTGAAATTTTTGTTTCACTTGTGGAGAAAGATAAGAGGGTGTCCTATGTTGTGATTTAAACTGTTTCTTACTGTGAATTGTAATCAAAGAAATTTGAAAAAGAATGTTCTTGGAACACAGATAACATGCAAAATATACCCTCTGTGCTCTGTTTCTCTGGTTCTCTTCCTTTGGGAACTAAAACTACAGATTAGTTAAATAAGGCAAATTGCATTGACAATCCTCTTCGGCCTCAGCCCAAATTTTTTATATTGGTTGTTGAAAATAAATGGTCTTTTGTTGGAACGGAAAGTACTGTTCTTAGTTGCAAGGTGGTGGTGGTTTATAGACTCTGCTAATTAGATATGCGACTAGGTGAATTACTCTCTGCATATCAAGCTCTAATAAAAGTAGGGAGTTGGCAGGGACAAGCGTCTGGGTGGCTCAGTTGGTTAAAGCATCCAACTCTTGTTTTTGGCTTATCTTGTTTTCAGCTCAGGTCATGATCTCATGGTTTGTGAGTTGGAGCCTTGCATCGGGCTCCATGCTGATTGCTCAGAGTCTGCTTGGAATTCTCTCTCTCCCCTCTCTCTCAAAATAAATAAACTTTAAAAAAAAAAAGTAGAGACTTGGACTATATGCTGTTTAAACAATGTTATTCAACTTTTTTTTTCAGTGAATGATATTCACATTGGAAACAAATAGGATTATACACATTCTTATCTGATTAGCTATAACTCCTATCAACCACTCTCAAAAAAAGAAAAAATCAAAATTCAACTTGATGAGAGTGAAGATATTATGGGACAACAAATGTAAGTATATCACTTATAATTGGTAGTAATAACCAATTATAAGAGTATAACTCTTGGTAGTAATAGTTGCTTGACATGAATGATGATTTTGACATAGCTCACAATTGATTGCACAAAAAGATGTATCAATACATTGCAAATGAGAAATACATACTTTTCAGATCCTTTCAAGTCTAATATTCTCTGATTTCAGGAAACGATCATTCAGACTGGCATTTTTGATGTAATCATAACATAAACAGAAGTGGTAATTTGTGATCTTGTGCTTTAACTGAAAAATATCCTAAAACCCCCATTAGCTATGTTGACATACCCTGCAAGTTTGCTCCTCTTAAAATGATTTTAAGAATAACATTTTTAAATAAAATGTATTAATATAATTATCCAATTTTATTATAACTATTCAATTTTAACTCCAATGAGAATCTCTCATGTCTGGTGTTTAATTCATTATACATTTCTGGGAATGAGAAGTTCTTTTTCCACATCAGTTAAAGCACTGACATTTTTCCCACAGAATATGGATCAACCCTGACCTAGAATGAGAGAGATTGGCTTGAAGTTGTTTTTTGTTTTACTTTAGCCTATCCATTTAGACATTTATGTTGTCAAAGATTGCTAATGAGGATTTTAGACTAAAATCCTCATTTTCTCAGAGAAGATTAAGAGCAACCTAAAACATGACTAAGGTATTCAATACAACATTGAAGACTCTGGTGGATTATGTTATTATTCTTGGCCACATAACTTGTTCTAGCGAGTGGTTTATGATGTAACGCATGCCAACTGCTTTTTTGAGTGCAACATTCAGGTCAGTTTCTTGGTCTTGTGCTGCTTGGCAGTGAGAAAGTTGTGTTCCAAATAGGGTCTCAGAGTGAGAAAATCCATGGAGCAGACCTGAGACTGACCTTTAGAGCAGTACAGCAGCAGCTGACCTGCAGCTACTAACATGAAACAAGAGTAAATCATAAATACTTGTTGTTCTAAATCACAGAGATTTTTGAAAATATTATATAGTATATATACTCTCACAAATCAGCTGAAGTGAATTTAAGCCAACAGATTAGTGGTTCAAGGCTAAATGCACTGCCAAACAATAATATTTTTCTATTTAATAAAAGCAAAATAATAGACATCTACAGGGCGCCCACGTGTCTCAGTTGGTTAAGTGTCCAGCTCTTGGTTTCCGCTCAGGTTCGTGGGTTCAAGCCTCACATTGGTCTCTGCTCTGATAGCACAGAATCTGGTTGGGATTCAGCCCCTCTCTCTCTCTCTGTCTCTTTCTCTCCTCCCACCCCCCGTCCAACCACCCCTCCCCACTCAAGCACATGTGCATTCCTACACTCTCTAAATAAATAAATAATAAAATAATAGACATCTACAAAATAGTTGACCTGATGTTTGATAAGCACCCAACTAAAATTTTATATTAGAGGTGCCTGGGTGGCTCAGTTGGTTAAGCGTCTGACATTAGCTCAGGTCATGATCTTACAGTTCATGAGCTTGAGCCCTGTGTCGGGCTCTGTGCTAACAGCTCAGAGACTGGAGCCTGCTTCAGATTCCGTATCTCTTTCTCTGTCTCTGTCTCTCTCTCTTTTGCTCTCTGTCTCTCTCCCTAAAAAATAAACATTAAAATAATTTAAAGAAAATCTATACATTTGCTTGCAAAATATTTACATATTTTAAGTATTTCTGTTTAGTATTATTTGTGTTAAACATCCCTAAATGAAAATTTGCGTAATAAAATACAAAGAATATGGCCTTCTATTTCTGGCAATATCATAGCTTCTTTACCTCACTCAGTGACCACACTGGAAACAAAAATCCTGGAAATTTTTTTAAAATTCTATTAAATATATTGACTGACTGGTAATAAAGAAATTATTAGGTCAAAAATGGAATGAAAGCAGAAACCTAGATAGAAAGTTTCACTCCCAATGACCCCAAGGGCATTTGCCAAATCCAGTTAACATGAGCTTTGGTTTTCATGGCCTTATGAAAGACAGAACTCGTGACCTGCCCTACACACACAGAAAGCTGCAGTTCCCAGGATCATTCATTTACTATAAAGATGTATTAGAAATAAACTTACACGTTAGTAGCTGTACACCTCTCTCCAATATTCTACAAAGAAAATTAACTGTCTTAACTGTCGGCATGTGGTGGAGAGGGAAAAAGCATAATCATATCTGAGAATTTAGACTTAGAATCTAGCTCTCTCACACATACACACATACACAAAATATAACTTGAATTCATATTACCTGGGTGATCCCAGAAGGTATTCAGCTGATAATTGAGAAGGATGTTTGGCTGATAGTACTCTCAGACATCTAGCAGAAACAAATGCCAGTCCTCTCTGGAAGCACCTGTCTTCATCTTAAGCCTTAAAGAATAATAAGTAAAAATCTTAGGAAAATAAGCACCTAACATTTTAAAAAATAACAAGCACAGAAGAAAATAAGACACCATTAGTGAGAAATAGTGAATATAAGAGAGAAAGGACTTCAGAAAGTGAAATTACCAGGCACAGACTATAAAATAACTATATAAAATATGAATAAGAGAATAAAAGATAACCTTGAAAATGTCTACACAAAACAAGAAAGTGTAAAGAATAGCCAAAGATATTTTTAAGTAGAACTTAAAGAACTAAAAAATACAAGTTATTAAAATTTAAAATTCAGTGGACACATTTAATAGTCTATTTGACGTAGCAGAAGTACAGTTTAGTGAACTGGGAGATAGACATGAAGAAGTTGCCCAAATGCAATTGAAAAAGAAAAAGAAATGAAAAATATAATAGAGACTTTACGTGACAGGGGAGACATTGTGAGAAAGTCTAAAATAAATTGGTACTCCAAAAGAATAGGAAAGAAAAAATGTGGCAGAAGCAATATTTGACATGATAATGGTTGAAGCCTTTCCAGAACTGATGAAAGATTCCAACTCACAGATTTAGGAAGTCCCCCAAATCCCAAGCAAATCAAAGAATAATAAATCTACACTTATATATATCATAGTTTAACTATAGAACACCAAAAAGAAAAGAAAAGAAAACTTAAAAAGCAGTGGGGAAAAATAGATTATTTTCAAAGTGTCTGGTAATTGACTTTCATCAGTAACAATAGAATCAGAAGACCCTGGAATGACACTTTCAGTTGGCTAAAATAAAACCCCTTTGAAGAGATCTTTTAAGAAAGAGGCCAGGGGTGCCAGGGTGACTCAGTTGGTTAAGCATCAGACTCTTGACTTTGGCTCCAGTCATGATCTCATGGTCATGAGATTGAACCCTGCGTCATGAAATCCAGCCCCAGGTTGGGCTCAGGACTGGGTGTGGTGCCTGCTTAAGATTCTCTCCCTTCTCCTTCTGCCCTTTCTCCTCACCCCCCCAAAAAAAGGGGGGGACCAAAACAAAGGCATTTTCAGGTCAGAAAAAGCAGAGTTTGCTGCTAATAGTGATTCTCACTAATGGAAAGTCTAAAGAAATTTCTCTCTTCAGATAAAAATAAAATGATCCCCCCCAAAAAGATCTGGACTTAAGACTGAAGGAAGAGTATTGAAAGTGGTAAATATTTGCATGAGTCTAAAAACCACCAACTATGCAAAACAGAATTGTTAAAATTATTTAATAATATTTTTTAAAGAAAAAATAGCTATTACACATTCCTAACATCAGAATAAGTCTAATCAGATTCTCACTTTATACTTACTATTAAACAGACCTCATCAGATGAAGTATTTTTCCCGTTTGTATTATTATCTCCCTCTGGTATTATGCCCTTAAAAGCAGAAACAGTAGGGGCACCTGGGTCGCTCAGTCCATTAAGCATCTGACTCTTGATTTCAGCTCAGGTCACAGTTTCATGGTTCATAAGATAGGGCCCTGCATCTTGCTCTGTACTGACCACGCAGAACCTACTTGGAATTCTCTCTGTCTCTTTCTGCCCCTCCCCACATGCTTTCTCTCTTTCAAAATAAATAAAAAATTTTTTAATTAAAAAAGCAAGAACACTAAACATTTTCGTTTATTTTTTCCCAATCCATATAGGTAAAACTTTATTAATATTTTATTGGTATTCTCTCTTTAAATAATTGTACTGCTGTAGCATTTTAAGTGTTTTTGTTCATGATATTTTTATTTCAAATTTGCATAATGTACCAGTAGAGATGATTTATTAATAATCAGGCTAAGAAATTAGCATATATTTAGGAGATCATGATTTAGAGTAATAAAAAAGAGAGTTATATACTATTTTTCACATCACTATGAAGAATTAATGAGTCCCACCATAGAAGTCTAAAAATGAAAGTTCGTCAAAACAAATTATGTAATTATGTATTCACAGGTTAAGGACAATTAAGTCTTATTGAAAAGCTCTGCCTACTCTTTCCACCCACATTCCCTATTCAAAATTAGGTTCATGCTATGACTTTTAACACCATCTCTGGAAATAGTTAGAAATTTATGCTTAGGCTATAAAGATTGACTCCTGAGTTTTAATTCAGCCCAGGGGGCATCCTGAACTCCAAATAAATTCTTTTTTTTTTTTAAATATTTTTATTTATTTCTAGGATAGAGAGAGACAGCGTGAACAGGGGAGGGTCAGAGAGAGAGGGAGACACAGACTCTGAAACAGGCTCCAGGCTCCGAGCCGGCAGCCAGCACAGAGCCCGACGCGGGGCTCGAACCCACAAACCGCGAGATCATGACCCAAGCAAAAGTCGGACACCTAAACGACTAAGCCACCCAGGCACCCCTGAACTCCAAATAAATTCTTAAAAGAAGAAGAAGAATCCATTTCTTTCTGCTATCTACCTGGACTACACATTCCGAGCTGTAAATATGTTTTTCATTTCAATTTCAAGAGAGCATAGGGCCATCACCTGGCTCAGTTGATGGAGTGTACAGCTGTTGATCTCAGGGTTGTGAGTTCAAGTCCTATGTTGGGCATGGAGCCTACTTAACATAAGAAAAATAATTTTTTAAAAAAGAATGTATAAAAAGCTGTTTGTTACAATTTTGTATACATGAAAAACATAGGATACATAATTCCTTAAATTCCCAAAGTGTGGTAACTACAATGCAGAGAAATTATAACTTACTTTTTTTTTACACCAAAGCTTTATTCTCTTTGTTTTCCTCAACCACATGAGATTATTTGTAACATACTTCTTTAATACTTTCTTGATAAAACCAAATTTATAATCTCACTGCAGAATGTCCAAATGAATTTCATTTCTTTATAGCTTTTAACGTACAAGAGATTCTATATTATACTAGTATAGATTACTTCAGTTAGCTTTGTCCAACCTGTATTTATACATCTATAAGCTTTCTGACAGTTCACAAGTAATTTATATAACCCAGATTGTACATTAATTCTTTCCATTTAATAAGTTAATTTTTACTGGGTCAAGGCCCATCCTATTTACAAAAAAAAAAAAAAAGAAAATTAGGTATCTGTAGGTTCTCCACCTCTTCTGAAATGAATGGGAAACTATGAAGAGGCCTCGCCCTATAAACTAACAGTGTTTCAGAACCTCATTTCTGCTGTTCTCTGCTGAGAATGAAAGTGCCATACATACAACATTATGAGGTAGCAATCTACCTACCACTCCCAACAAGGCAGGTGCTACCTAGATGCCTTTTGTCAAATCTCCTAGGTATTTATTATCTTTCTAACTCCTCCAGAACACTGATACCCAAAGGTGACAAGTTGAAGAAAGAAGGCACCTATCCTATATTCCAGTAATATCTGTCCAATGCATTCTTGTCAGGTTTATCCCTCTGTTCCAAGCCCTTTTGATATGGGAGCCTAACTTTTGCCTGCTATTGTATGCACAGACAGCTGAGACCACACTCCCAATCCCATCCTGCCACTGGTTTCCTTAAACCCTTAATCCCTATAATAGCCTCTTGGAAATGGACTGGTGTTGGGATACATATTTTTATGATTTCATTTTTAAATGTCAGCTCTTTTCCAGAGATGGCCAAACACTATTCTGCTTATTGTCCCACAGTGTTGATTACTTCCAACTACCTTTTGCTGTCAGCTTGGACCTGACATTGTTTGCATCCCGACCCCCCTTCCTGAAATTATTACAAAGGTGGTACACCATATGAATACAATGATCTCAACTAAGAACAGAGAAAATTATGGAAGAAAATGACCTTCATGCAAAAATAAAGGCAAGGAAAAAAAGGAGGGTACTATTATGTATTTAAAAACACTCATTGGACACATCAACCAAATGCAGTGCATGGACTTCTTTTAGATTCTGATTCAAACCACTTTTACAAAAAGAGATTAATGAGACAATGAAGGAAATGTTAATACTGGTTGGATATTACCTGATATCAAGGGCTTACTGGTTGATTAGGTGTGATAGTAATATTTGATTATGGTGTTTTCAAGTGTCCCATTTCCTAGAGACGCATACTGTATAATTAGGCCCATGCTTAAGGGGGAAAAACCTTTAAATTATGTCACTTTTCTCTACCTGTAGGTCAAATCCATAGGAATGTACTCTACAACTACTAGTTATTTTCTACCCTTAATATAGTAATCATTTCCTCTTTGTCATGTCTGTGATTATTTTGTGGTAAAAGTATTCCAAATAAAAGCAACCCATGCAATGTGTTATTTGCTCCAAACCTCAATTAAGCCATGGTGAAAGGCCAAACATCTTATGAACTGTGGTAAATAAATCTGATTAAGCCCGTTAACATGTTCAAATTTATATAAAGCTTTCTGCAAATACAGATTAGAGATGCTAAGAAGCAGATGTACTGATCTCCTTGGCATTCACATGATTCAGCTACAAATAGAATTTGAACAGATTCCAAATGCACGACTGTCAAATTCATAAAAAGTAGCAAAAAAAAGTCAAGTGAAAGTTTAGGCTTTGCCTTCATTGACACTGACTGTTTTCTGGGGGGAAAAGTTGGAAGTATTCTGTTAATGTTTTATTTTTTCAGTGCTAATATTTGACAAGAACTAAGTGCTTTCGTTTTATGCATGGATGTTCCCATTAGGTTAGCAGTTATAATCCAGAAACTGTTATGAGTTAGTGTTACTATTAAGTACAAAGAAAAATCTCAAAATCAATTTAATCAATATTACAAAGTTCATCGATATAAATCTGACTCACTGAAGTAGTGCAGTGCAGTTAACCTCCACCTCTAACGTCAGATAGAGTTCAGTTCTAATGTTAGCCCTGCCATTTACTAGCTCGGAGACCTCACCAAGGCTCTTTCCTCACCTGTAGAGTTAATTTTTTTTATTTTATAGTGTTTTTATGAGAATTAAAGAACTCAAGAAACTTAAGCTGTTATGATTACTATCTTTAGAGAATATTACATTGTACACAATTTTACTAACTGTATCTTCAATTTACTCAGTTGTAAAAAAATTACACACAGACTGTATACTCTACCAACCTTCCATTGATACAAGGCTTGGTGGCAGCTGGCCTAATTCTGAGAATTATAGAAGATACATAGACGGGCATAACCTCAGGCCATGGAAGCAAGTTCATTTAAGAATCTCTACAATCCGGGGCGCCTGGGTGGCTCAGTCAGTTACGCGTCAGACTTTGGCTCAGGTCAGATCTCACGGTTCGTGGGTTCGAGCCCTGCATCAGGCTCTGTGCTGACAGCTCAGAGCCTGGAGCCTGTTTCAAATTCTGTGTCTCCCTCACTCTCTGCCCCTCCCCCACTCATGCTCTGTCTCAAAAATAAATAAACTAAAAAAAAAAAGAATCTGGGGCGCCTGGGTGGCTCAGTCGGTTGCGTCCGACTTTCGCTTAGGTCATGATCTCGCAGTTCGTGGGTTCGGAGCCCCACATCGGGCTCTGTGCTGACTGCCAGCTCAGAGCCTGGAGCCTGTTTCCGTCTATGACTCCCTCCCTCTCTGACCCTCCCCTGCTCACACTGTCTCTCTCTCTCCTAGAAATAAATAAAAAATTAAAAATTAAAAAAAAAAAAGAATCTCTACAATCCCTAATTCAGATATCAGTCTCACATGTGATGTGAGAATGAAAGCCACTTCTATGGCAAACAGGAGATAGACTCAACTTCGGAGTTTTATTTTCCATTCAGCTAAGACTTCAAACAGCCACTACGGTGTTGCAGTACATGGAGTCCACACTCTAAGCCAGGCCTCTCTTACCAAACTTATTTCTTAAGTTTACTATAATTCAGCTTACTATGAATCATAGTAAAACAAAATTTATCTCTAAGCACAATGTAGTAATACATACATTATTCTTCTACCCTCACAGTGTTTATGATAGTCAATAGAATATCCAGGACACCTTGTTTATGATATTCAACAGATGTAAAAATGGCTCCTTGAAATCTTTGAAAGGTAGCAGATGTAGAGACTTGGTGGATTCAAATTACACATTTGGGGCTAGAATATTTATAGGTGACGCAGTATTTTTTTATAGCATCTTTCATGCTATTTGATTGATGCACAGTTATTGAGGCTTAGACTGATAATTGAATTAATGATACGGCAGTCTCATTCCTACTTTATAACATGTGACTGGGAAGTAATTTGTTTGGTATTACTTTGATACTATGTATATGCCCAGTTCCTCTTCAAACATAAACCTCATGTTTTAACACTTGTTGAAAACCCTTACACAAGTCAGTAAAAATTGCAAAATAATTTTAACTCCATCATTCATTCTATATCCTGACATTTTTTTTTAGTAAAATAGAGCTTGCCTTTATACCTAGAACTATTTGATTACCTTAAAATATGGTTCGTACAGGAAAGGAAAAATAAATAATTCCTTACTTTTAGTGGGTAATCTTCAGAGTAAAGATACTTTGGAGACTAATGGGGAAATCTGAATTTGGGTTTTAGGTGAGATAAAATTCATTGATTGGAAAGGTTAGAGATTATTAATTTTTAAAAAGCAGGTTGTGAAACTACATGAGTATGAAACCATTTTGGTTAAATATATGTATATATTTATATGCAATATAGGGATAAATAAAGGCATGGAAAGATATACAATAAGCTGTTAACAGTGGTAATAGATGGTAAATACAGTTGTTTTTATTTTTCTATTTTACTTATATATAGTTTCCAGCTTTCTACATTGCATGTACTACTTTCATAGTAACAGAATTTTTTTTTTTTTAAAAAATCACTATTTCTTACTAAGTCTACATATACATGAGACTAAATATTCCAGTATAAGAGGCTGTCAGGGCACCAACCTAGCTGCTTATTTTTAAAAGCTTCTCTGCTTGCAGATTTTCCTTTGCCTTTTCATTTTAGCTGTGGTTCATAGGTCTCAGCATGAGATTCAGGTAGCCTTTTCACTTGTAGCAGTCCTCACAAATTGACAACTTCTTTTTATGCTTCTGTTAACCTTTGGCAGAAATTCTCTTACTTAGTTTTTATGTCATCTTATTAGTTTTCCTCCTACGTTTCTGACTTTTCCTCATTCTCCTTTGCAAGTTTATCTCTCTCTGCTATTTCTTTATTGCTCCAAAACTTCATACTCAGCCCTTTACTCTTTTCACTCTACACCTTCTTCCTAGAAAAGAGAGGAGAAAAGGAATCTTGTGTTCTCATTCTTTTTAGTCTATCTAATATGTATCTCTAGCCTAGTTCTCTCTCCTGAGCAACATCATCATATATAATCTCTAATTATTAGAATCTTCAGGTAGACATCTATGTATGTCTAAATTGATATATTGACATATTTAGGTGCTCCCCTACCTGGATCTTAAATTAGAAATATGCTACTTTCAGAACTTGAGGGAAGTGTATCTTTCATTTTTATTTCTGCTATTTTCCCTAAATAGAGTTACTTTATTTAATTGGTAACTTAAGAAGAAGAAAGTAAGACCCAGACCCTTTCTTGCCATATTTTTCAAATCTACCTACCCACAACAGATTGTGTTCTGTCCTGTTTCTCATTCTGTGTAATAAACTTAACATACATGGATCCAAGCCTGGGCTTGCTTCTAGAGGCAGGCCTGAATCCTAACCCTCATTCTTTCTACTGTTGACCTCCCTGAGTGTGCAGCCCTGATTCTGCCCCAGTTTATCTGTACTGAAGACCCAAATTTTCCTTTTGTTATGCCATCGTCCATTTGGACTTCGGGAAAAGTATTGAAAAGCCTCATTGTAGCTGCACATTGAAATCATGTTGTCTAAGCAGCTTTATTAGTAAGAAAGTAGGTTTTCATCTTTCTCTGACTCCCTATCAATTGCTACTGAATTCAGGAGAGAGTAAGGCATATAAGGAGCTTCCACTGCCTAAGCCCCATTTTTGATAGAACAAGTCTATCCAAAAGTGGTTGTTTAATGAGAAGCTAGGTCTAATGAAACAAATAGAAAATGGAGTCTTGCCAGTCAAACAAGAACATAAAAGAGCTCAGGAAAAAATGACAGCAATTATCAGAGAATCAGCAAAACAAGAATTTGTTCATTTATTCCTGAATATCTACTGTGTGTTAGGCAATGTTCCAAGGAGAAGCTCAAAGAGTTAGAATACTCTAAACAAAAGTTACCTGGTACTCTAATTTGGCTGAGTTTTGAATCATTATAATAATCAACAACAAATCAATGCTTTATATTCATGAACTGATTCAATATCAATGATTGATTCAATATAATTAATTATAACATTTGAGTACTTATTGTTTATCAGACAAGCAATTCCTATACTATGCCTGATTGAATCATCAAAACAACTCAGACAGGACAGAATAGTCTAGGTTATTCTGTGGTCGGGGAAGAAAGTCAATGATAGGGGCGCCTGGGTGGCTTAGTCGGTTAAGCGTCCGACTTTCGCTTAGGTCATGATCTCATGGTTCGTGGGTTCAGGCCCCGTGTCGGGCTCTGTGCTGACTGCCAGCTCAGAGCCTGGAGCCTATTTCAGAGTCTGCATCTCCCTCTCTCTCTCTCTGACCCTCCCCTGCTCACGCTGTCTCTCTCTCTCTCCTAGAAATAAATAAAAAATATTAAAAATAAAAATAAAAAAAGAAAGAAAAAGAAAGTCAATGATTTAACTGAACAGAGATTTATTTCTAATTCCAAAATATTTGCTCTGGCTTCAGGTAACTGTCTTCTGTGTGATGACATGATAATCTAGGGTCTTTAACCTTGTGCTGCCACCATCTTAATATGAGTCTTTTTCCATGGTTGTCCCAGTAGGAGAATAAAGACTAAGAAATTTCATATTGACTTTTCATGGCCTCATCTAGAAACTGACACATGTCAACTGCACAGTATTTCACCAGACAGAGTCACATGCGCCCATCCAGTTGCAGTGGTGCTGAGAAATGACTGTCAATCCACTGAGCACTCAGAAGAGAAAGATAACTGAATATTGATTAACACTAGCAATATGTACTGTGAATAGCTATTATTACTGTCCTTTTTGTATAGGTGAGGAAATGGAGGATTAGCAAATTTAAGTAACTCATCCAACCTTACACAGAAAGTAAATAAGAGGAGGCATTATGTGAACCTAGATAATCTGACCCCAGAATTCATGCTTAACCTTTATCCTATAGTACTACCCAACTCCGCACTGGAACTCTGGCAGAACCCCGCCATTACTAGAGATATTTAATTCAATTTATTTAAATTCAGTTTAATTCAGTCAACATGAATTTACTGAATGCTCTCTTTGTGCCAGTCATTGTAGTTGCATCGGGAGGAAGTCTGGATTATTTGACTACATAGGTCTCTTCCAACACAGTTGGTTATATTTCAGTGGAGAGCACATGACTAATACAACAACCTTAAAATTAGTCTTTTATAAAAGAAGATTAGGAAATGATACTGTATTAAATTTTAGGTTTAAAATGAGATTCAATGCAAATCTTAATTACTTTGATCTTAGAATGACAAATGAAATCTCAGAATCCAAGAATAACCTGCAGATATAAGTCAATGTTTATTATATTTTATATAACACAAAGTTAAAAAAAAAAAAAGCTCATTGGTTATAAATTCATAGATTTTTTTTAATTTTTTTTTTTTATTTATTTCTAGGAGAGAGAGAGAGAGACAGCGTGAGCAGGGGAGGGTCAGAGAGAGAGGGAGTCACAGACTGAAACAGGCTCCAGGCTCTGAGCTGGCAGTCAGCAGAGCCCGACGAGGGGCTCGAACCCACCAACCGCGAGATCATGACCCAAGCGAAAGTCGGACGCTTAACCGACTAAGCCACCCAGGCGCCCCCATAAATTCATAGATTTTTACAAAGAACCTTGTAGACTGAAAAAAACAACCAAAGCAATCTGCCACATATAGGCCTTAGTATATATATTTTATTTAGGGGAGTGTTCTAATTATATTCACAGATTCAATATTGTGAGAATATGTGGCTAGGTATTATCATTTTAGAAAGAATTAATTTCTATACAACTGAGAATGTTCATAGTCTCCAATTTTAATTTGTTTTCCTGTATATGATCCTGTTCCTGAAGTACTTAGTTGCCCCCTGCTGGTCACATAATTATAAAATTCCTAAAAATATATATATTTCTCAGATTGCATGTGATGACAAACTTCTAATGAGATGCATTAAACTTTTTCATCAGATGAATTCACCAAGGATTTCCAGTGCTCAATTGAGATATGTAAGTTA
Source organism: Proteles cristata cristata (assembly GCA_017311185.1). NCBI lineage: Eukaryota > Metazoa > Chordata > Mammalia > Carnivora > Hyaenidae > Proteles > Proteles cristata. Next base: position 630,437 of record JAESUZ010000810.1, read on the forward strand.
GCCGAGAGTTCTTACATACAATATTCTTCCTATAATATATATTTCATATTTTATGTGTATTCAAACTCTTTGAAACCATGTAGGGATAAATTTTCAAACTGAGTGAGAAAATTAGTAGTTGTTCAAGAATTTTTAAAACTGTATTTTTATCCTGTCTCTGCTACCACCTCTCTGGCTAATCTTAGACAAGGGACTTTAACTTCTTGATATCTATTTCTTCATCTGTAATATTAAGAATAACTGACACACAATAAACTGTACAATTTAAAGTACAATTTGATAAGTTTTGACATATGTATTCAACTGTGAACTATTGCTACCATAGTTCAAAATAGTGAACGTATTTATCATTCCCAAAAGTTTTTTTGTGCCACTTTGTATTTCCTTTTTCCTGTCTCCTGACCCTCCCAGCCCTCTCCTGTCCCCCAGTAACCACAGATGTGCTTTCTGTCCCTACAGATTAGTTTGCATCTTCCAGAGGAAAACAGATTTTAAGCTCACTAGTTTAAGAGAGACAAAAATGAGGGACAGAAAAACTTTATTTTTAAATATTAAAACATTCTTTTTGAGATTCCCCTATCCTGAAGCCTGAGGCAGCACTGTAACCAGTGGTTAAAGGTTTTAATTTTAGAGTCAACAGATACTCTGGCTTCTTGGCTGTCTCATTTACTTGTTATGTGACCTTGGGCAAGTTACTCAACATCCTAACTGAGGTTAACAATTTCTCCACACTTAGGAGAAAGGATTATAAATGGCATCTATCCCCATAAAAGTGTTGTGAAATTGTGACCTGTACACACTCAACCAATGGTAGCCATATATCTTTAGATATTTCAAAGAACACCAACCCAATTTTAAGAAAAGGAAATGAGAACCCTGACTATATAGCCAGTATAATCTTAAGGTAACCATTTTAGAAGTTTTATGTGAGAATTATAAAAATTCACCGTGCAAAAAAAAAAAAATTCACTGTGCTAACCATGGTATCAAGATGACTCTGACTCATATCCTTTTCTTAGGTCCTTCATTGGTTTTCCTTCCTCATAACTATTTCCCCAAGTGTCATGGTTTTCCTTTCTTTGTAATTCCATCCCTACCAAACATGTGACCTAACAGTCATTTCATTTCACCTTTATGATTCGACAAATAGCTGGACCAAAGTAAAGTGAATGATAGTCATTCTAGCAAAGTAGAATGAATGATGACTACCGCTTGAGGTGACAGACACCATGGAAATAAAGATAACTAAAGAAACTAGGTTTTTTTGTGATAAATGTTCTTTAACAGTTTTCTCCTTTATATTCAATTACTTCTGTTGTTCTTTCTGAGCTGTCAAGATCTGCCAGGTTCATACTTGATAAAAATCCTCTGTCTACAACAGAAACTAGCCCAATCTAATATCCAGGGAAAGTTATGCCTTTGTGGAAGAGAGATACTGCATCTTGGAATTCCTTTGTGTGCTCTTTTCCATGAAGTTTTAACATTGCATCCTTAAAAATAGTCCTGAGAAATTATACGTGTGTGGCAGATAGACCCTACGGTAACTCCCAGTGGTTTCTGTCTTCCAGTATTAATGCCCTTCTTTAAGCTCCTTCCCCCTAGATAGAGGTTGTTAACCTTGAAAGTAAAAGTTATTTTACCAGAAAAAAATGGATTTTTTTAGAAAAACAGAATTGCAATTCACGTCAGGCAAGTTAGAGCAAAACTATTGATAAGTCTAACAAAGGCAAAGAACGTTATTTTATGGAAAAGGAGAACATTGGGAGGGCTTGTTTTGAACAAAAATTCATTGGAGAAAAGCACGAGTCTAGGGTAATGACAGTTTCTCATTGGCTGGGTTACGAGGTAGTTAGTTTCTTGTAGCAGATGCAATGTTCGTCTTTCCCTTTTGGGGCCTGTGATTGATGATTCTTGGCTGTTGAGGATTCTTGTTTCAAGGATCTGTAATTGACAGTTCCTCCTATAATTGACACTGAGTGGTATGGTTTCCCATTGCAGTTTCTCCTTCTATTGTTTCAAGTTTATTTTGGTGAGGTTTCCTTTTATTAATGTTCATAAGGTGGAGCCTGTGAGTTGCTTTGAACTAACAGAATATGGCAAAGGTGAGAGGATATTACTCCCATGATTATATTACGTTATAATATCATAGATGTGGTAGGATACATCACTCTGATCATTATGTTACATTATGTAAGAATCTATCTTGGTAGCAGAACTGTCCTTTCTCATTTTCCTGCTGGCTTTGACGAAGCAAGCTGCTATGTTGTCAACTGCCTATGGAGAGGACCATGTGGCAAGAAACTCAGGTGGCATCTAGAAACTGAAAAGAGCCTCTGAATGACAGCCAGAAAAAAAACCTCTGAAGCCCTGAGCCCTACAGCTGCAAGGAAATGGATTCTGCCAAAAATCTCAGAGAATCTGGAAGCAGATTATTCGTGTGAGCCTCTAAATGGGAACAGACCTGACCCAAAACATTCAGTGTAGCTGGGAGATACCCAAAAGTGGACATCCCAACTAAGCTGTACCTGGACTCTTAAACCACACAAAAACAGAGATAATAAAGTATGTTGTTTTAAGCTGCTTAATTTATGGGATTTGTTGCACATAAATATAAAACTATACAGATTTTGGTATCTAAAAATATGTCTGTGGTTTAGGAAGTGGGCAGTGAGTGGAGGTTGGAAGAATGTTGAAGAGCATGATAAAGCCTAAATTGCCATGACCAGATTATCAGTAGAAATATGAAATTGAGAACATTCCCATTGAGGGCTCAGAAGAAAGTGAGGAACACATTATTGGAAACTAGAGGGAAGGGAATCCTAGTTGCAGACAATTTAGTGAAATTATCTTCTGCTGTTATGTTGAAAACAGAACTTGTAAGGGATGAACTTGGTTTTATAGTTAAGGAGATTCCCAAGCAAAGTGATGAAGGTGCTGCTGGTTTATTCTTGCTACTTAAGAATTAAATTCAAGAAAAGAGAGACAATTTAGGGAAGAACTATTAAACAAAAAGGGATCAGGACTTGATGATTTTGAAAATCTTCATCCTCCCCAGATGGTAAAAATATTAACACTAGGAAATGGATTCTGAACACTTTCAGGAAAGCTCGTTCTAGGGATGCCTGGGTGGCTCAGTTGATTAAGCGTTCAACTCTTAGTTTCAGCTCAGGTCATGATCTCAGTTTCATGGGTTCAAGCTCCACATCAGGCTCTGTGCAGGCAGTGGGGAGCCTGCTTGGGAATTTCTCTCCCCCTCCCTATCTGCCCCTCTCCTATGTGCACTCTCTCTGTCTCTCCCAAAATAAATAAATAAATTTAAAAAGAAAGAAAGAAAGAAAGAAAGAAAGAAAGAAAGAAAGAAAGAAAGAAAGAAAGAAAGAAAGAAAGAAAAGGAAAGCTTGCTTTAGAGAAAATGCCCAGGGAATAACTCCACAACATTTTGTTAAAACCTGAAAGATATCAAAGGTCAAGGTGTTTAATGACACAAAGAGCTATTTCAGTAGATTGAGGGTGTGCCTCAGATCTTCTCAGTCAAACCTCTGGGCCTCTAAGAAGTTTAAAGATGGTATTCCTCAGGCCTAGGCTCTCAGCAGAAAGCAAAGGTAGAGATGAAGTTATTTTGAAACAAACTATAGATTGTGTAGTCTTGTCTAATGGAATAAACAATATTATAATATTGTTTTTGCAAACATTGCAAAAACAATGCCAGCTTGGAATGAGAAAGAGAGAATTATGAAACAAAAGGAGGGTGTCAGACCCCCCCCAATTTTACTGGCCCAAAATAAGCTGATAAACCTACTCATCTGTAAACATGGCTACCTTCTGTAAAAAAGGGAGGACAATATTACAATATTGTTGATGATATTCCCTGTGTGCACTTTCCATTTCTGTGACTTATTTACAATTGGAAATTTGTACCTCTTTTTTAAAAAAATTTTTAATGTTAGTTTATTTTTGAGAGAGAGAGAGCAACAGAGCATGAGTGGTGGAGGGGGAGAGAGAGACCCACACAAAAATCCAAAACAGGCTCCATGCTATCAACATAGAGCCTGATGCAGGGCTCAAACTCATGAGCTGTGAGGTCATGACCTGAGCCAAAGTCACATGCTCAACTGACTAAGCCACCCAGGCACCCCTAGAAATTTGTACCTCTTAATTCTCTTCCAGTATTTCATCTATCCCCATAACCCCTTCCCCTCTGGCAACCACCAGTTGTTCTTTGCATCATATGAGTCTGTTTCTGTTTGTTTTATTTTTTAGATTTCACATGTAAGTAAAATCATACTGTCTTCCTCTGTCTGACTTATTTTACTCAGCATAAAAACCTCTATGTCCATCCATGTTGTTGTGCATGGCAAGATTTCATTCATTCTTAAGGCTGAGTACTAGTCCATTGTATATTTTTAAAAAAAATTTGTAATGTTTATTTTTGAGAGATAGAGACAGAGCATGAGTTGGGGAGGGGCAAAGAGAGAGGGAGACACAGAATCTGAAGCAGGATCCAGGCTCTAAGCTGTCAGCACAGAGCCCAGTGTGGGGTTCAAACTCATGAACCATGAGATCATAACCTGAAGTCGGAAACTTAACCAACTGAGACACCCAGGCACCCCCATTGTATATGTTTATTACATCTTGTTTATCCATTCATCTATCTGTGGACACTTAGGTTGCTTCCACATCTTAACAGACTGAGCCACCCAGGCACCCCAGTATTAATTGTTTTTTAAATGTTTGGTGGAATTCACCATCTATTCCTGGACTTTTTTCTGTTTTTTTGTTTGTTTGTTTGTTTGTTTGTTTTAAGTAGGCTTCATGCCCAGTGTGGAGCCCAAAGCAGGGCTTGAATTGACAACCATGAGATCAAGACCTGAGCTGAGATCAAGAGCCAGACACTTAATCGACTGAACTACTCACATACCCCGAGAGTTATTTTTATTATCAGTTCAATTTCATTACTAGTAATTGTTCTATTCAGATGTTCTATTTCTTGTTGATTCACTCTTGTGATATTGTATGTTTCTAGGAGTTTATTTCTTCTAGGTTATCCAATTTATTGGCATGTAATTTTTCATAAGTGTCTCATAACCCTTTGTATTTCTGTGGTGTTGATTGTAACTTTTCTTTCATTTCTGATCTTACTTATTTGTGTTATCTCTCTGTTTTTCTTGATGAGTCTGGTTAAAGTTTTTTCAATTTTGTTTATGTTTTTGAAGAACTAGCCGTTAGTTTCATTGATCATTTCTGTTGTTTGTTAGTCTTTATTTCATTATTTCTGCTCTGATCTTTATTTATTTAGTCAGAGCCTTCTACTAACTTTAGGCTTTGTTTATCTTTTTCTAGTTATTTTAGGTATAAGGCAAATTGTTTATTTGACATTGCTCACCAGCATTTCTGTTCCTGGAGAAAATTCCTGCAATCACTGCCCCTCTGGCATATGTCCTAAAAGTAGTAAACATCCTTCAAGTTTCAAACAGCTGTTTTCTCTCTTGGGTCTCAGACCTAGTGATACAGCATACTGGTCTTTTAGGAGAGGAGACTCTATTTTCTATGGCCTCTGGCTCTTCCAGAGGTGAGCCCCACTGATTGTCAAGGCTCATGGAGTTAAGCCAGACATTGTGGGGGCTTGTCTTCCCAGTGCAGGTCCTTGGGGCTGGGGTACCCAATGGGGTGCTTAATCACTTGTTCCTCTACTCTTAGGGTATCCTTCCCAGTTGTGGGTTACTATACTGGTGGTTTGGTTCTTCATCAAGTCTCTACCTTTCCTATCCTTGATATGGCCTTATCTCTCTTTCTCTCTTTTTTATTAAAATTTTTTTAATGTTTATTCTGAGAGAGAGAGAGAGAGAGAGAGAGAGAGAGAGCGTATGAGTGGGGAGGGACAGAGAGAGACACAGAATCTGAAGCAGGCTTCAGGCTCTGAGCTGTCAGCATGTGAGATCATGACCTGAGCCGAAGTCAAACACTTAACTGACTGAGCCACCCAATCACCCCTTAATATGGCATTTTCTTTATGACTTTACCTGTGGAAGATCCATTCTGCTAGTCTTCAGGCCATTTACACAGTGAGTTGCATTGCATGTAGTTGTTGCTGTGGTTTGTCCATGGAAGCAGATAAGCTCAAGATCCTTCTGCTCTGCCATCTTCCCCTGCCTGTTGATGAACTCTACTTTCTGAAACCTAAAATCATTCTTGTTCCGTACATCAAGATTGCTACTATTTAAACAAGAGAGTACTATTAACATCAGCGAACATCTTATTTCCAAATGAGGCTACCTTCTGACCAGGGTTGTGATAGAGCAAATACAGGACAACTCAATTCTTATATCTATTTCTATATTTAATCTGTTCTGATATATTGTTTTAGTTGAAATAAATTTAGAGAATCCAGTCTCATACACATATGTAATTGAAGAAGGAAGGAGAATTTTAATAGTTTTTTAAAAAGATAATTGTGAATATTCCTCTTTGATATCAAACCACCAAACCCCTGCAAGTGATAGTTTCTTAAAGGTTAGTAGCAATGTGGAATCTGAAGCTATATGTATGGACATTTGTATACTGTAATATTAAAATGATTGGAGCATTTAGTCCATTTACATCCAGTGTTGTTATTGAAAAATATGGATTTAGAGTCATTGTGCTTTTTGTAGGATTCATGCTTGTGGTGGTGTCTCTGGTACCCTGTGTTCCTTGCAACATTTGCCTCATAGAGTCCCCCTCAGGATTTCTTGTAAGGCTGGTTTAGTGGTGACGAATTCTTTCAGTTTTTGTTTATTTGAGAAGACTTTTATCTCTCCTTCTGTTCTGAATGACAGGCTTGCTGGATAGAGGATTCTTTGCTACATGTTTTTTTGGTTCATCACATTGAAGATCTCCTGCCATTCCTTTCTGGCCTGCCAAGTTTCAGTAGTTAGGTCTTTCACCACTCTGATAGGTTTCCCTTTGTATGTTAGGGACCTTTTATCCCTAGCTGATTTCAGAATTCTCTCTTTGTGCTTATATTTTGCCAGTTTCACTATGATATGTCATGTAGAAGATGGATTCAAGTTACGTCTGAGGGGAGTTCTCTGTGCCTCTTGGGTTTCAATGTTTGTTTCCTTCCCCAGATTGGGGAAGTTCTCTGCTATAATTTGTTCAAGGACTCCCTCAGCGCCTTCCCCTCTCTCTTCCTCTTCTGGAATTCCTATGATACAGATATTGTTCCATTTGATTGTATCACTCAGCTCTTGAACTCTCCTTTCGTGTTCCTGGAGCAGTTTATCTCTCTTTTTCTCGGCTTCCTCTTTTTCTATAATGGTGTCTTCTGATTCACCTATTCTCCTCTCTACCTCTTCAATCCATGCATTGGACGCCTCCATTCTATTATGCACCTCATTTATAGCATTTTTTAATTCATCAGAACTATTTTAAAACTCCATAGCCTTTGTAGCAGTAGCTTCTCTGATGTCTTCCATGCCTTTTTCAAGCCCAGCAATTAATTTTACGACAATTGTTCTAAATTCTTGTTCAGTTATGTTGCTTTTATCTATTTTAAGCAGTTCTTTAGTTCTCACTTCTTCCTGGAATTTCTTTAGAGGAGAGTTCTTCTGTTTCGTCATTTTGGCTAGCTTTCTGTCTCTTGTTGGTTTTAAAAGCTTGTTATGTACTCTGCACCTGTGAGCGCTGCTGTGCCAAAGATGGCTCTTTGTCCAGGGCCTGTCCATTCAGGAAGTGTTCTTTGAATGGTATCTCTTGGTCTCTCTTGTTGATACTTTGGATATTTTATTTCCCTACTTGTAGTGGTATTTGGGACTCTCTTCCATGTGTACTTTGGCTTGTTTCTTGAGGTAGCCCTGGAAAATAGACAAACACACCAGGAACAAAGGCACCCAAACACACAGACAAATCCAACAAACATGCAAACCGAAAGGGAGAAAGAAAAAGAAAAAAAAGAAGGGAAAAAAGAAAAAAGAGGAAGAAGGAAAAACAAATAATAAAAATTTTAAAAAATTAAAAAATATATAAAAAATAAAAAAGAAGAAAAAAAAGAATAAAGAGAGGCACCTAGGGTGTGCCCCAGTCCCTTCTCTAACCAAGCATTGAAACTCACTCTTTTGGGTCTGATCTCTCTGTGCCGCAGGCATAGCCGAGGTGGGTGGTGCTCTATGTCCCAAACCATGCCTTGTTTCCAGATCGTAGTCCCCGCGCCCCATTGATACCACCCTAAAATATAAACCGATGGCTGAATCCCTCTGAGCAGTTTCAAGCCTCTCTCCTCCCCACTGGGAATCAAACTGAGCCAGAAGAGTGGCGGAGGGCTTCAACCTCCAGGTTGAGCAAGGGAGCAGAGGAGCGGTTTCTCCTGCGGTCACCTGGTACCAGTGCATCGCAGTCAAGGTCAGCTGGACAGCTGGAAACAGGATCCCTCTGTGTCCCTGGCTGAGGTTTTTCTCTTCTCCAGGAACAGGGACAGTTTCTTGAGCAGTTTCAGCTACTTTTTCTTTTGCTCTCAATTCACTGCACCTCCCCACAAAGGCGGCCTCCTCCCCTCCCTCTGTGTCTCTGGTCTGGCCCGATTTTATCTTCCCCAGTTTGCACTCATGTTATAAGGATTTCTCAGTGGTTTCTGTCTCCTTTTCCTCCCAAACTCCTGGATTCTGTAAGGGTTCCTATGGCTTCAGGCCTTCTCTGTTTGAGAGATGGGGGCAAGTGAAATGTACTACTTCTCTGCCATCTTGCCTCCTCCCCTCTCAATGTAATTCTTAATCTTGTTGCCAGGAATAAACCTAGCCCTTCAGGGTAGAGTTTTATTTCATTGTTTGTATTTAATGAATTAAATAAATTCATTGATTTTATCTTATTTTATTTTTTATTTTTTTAATGTTTTATTTATTTCTGAGAGAGAGAGACAAACACACAGCATGAGCAGGGGAGAGTAAGAGAGAGAGGGAGACACAGAATCCAAAACAGGCTCCAGGCTCTGAGCTAGCTGTCACCACAGAGCCCAATGTGGGGCTTGAACCCACGAACCATGAGATCATGACCTGAGCCGAAGTCGGACGCTTAACCGACTGAGCCACCCAGGCGCCCCTAAATTCATTGATTTTAAAATTAACTTTCTGAAAATCTATTTCATTTTCTAGAGAGATGGCATTTGCTTTGGCCTTTAAGAGTGACATGATTTGGACAGGTGAAATCAGATTGTAGGTTTTTCAAAGTATGAGAAATAATAATAGATGTATGAAAGTAAAAAAAGCACAAGGACTGCTTAGGAAAAGGCAAGATGGATGCAGATAATAGAGTAATTAAAGGCCAGAAAGGTAGTAAAGGATCATCTTGTATAAGTTTTGAAAGCCTTGAGTTTGTTTGGTCATCAGTGAAGAGCCACCAGAGATGTTTCAGTAGAAGTAGAGGTAATGGGGTAAAACAGGCTCAATAAAAGAACCATTAATTGCTTAAGATTTATTTGGCAACTACAGATGAAAAGAATTTGATGGAGAAAAGGGACTTGAGGCAAGAAAACCAGGCTGAAGGCCTGAACCAGGATGGTAGCCCTAGAAGTAGAGATAGGTAGAAATAGAGTTTGAAAATACTGCCGGAACTAGGATCATTTAAGTGGTGGTGAGGGAAAAATGGTTGTGAAAAAAATGATTAGAGCTTCAAGCATGAGTTACTGGGAGAACGTTTGATGCTACTCACAGAAATCAGGAAGTCAGAAAGAGGAACGGTTTGTGTGAGGTAAAGTGATGAGTTCAGTTCTCTACCTATTAGGCATGTAAGTAGTATACTCAAGGGGGAACTAATTTTATAGCACTTAACAAGAACGGGAACCTAACAGATATTAGAAGATTGTGGTTATTAGGCATGTAAGTGGCTATCCTCAAGGGGGAAGTCATTTTGTAACACTTATAAGAACTGAAAGGTAATAGTAGGATTTTAGAAGATGGTGTTTAGAGCTGGACTGGCTTTATATATTCTCTTTACAATATAAATGTAAAGAGGAAAATACACTTGGTATTTTAATTCTCTGTAAAGTTTCTTTCTAGACATCTGTAGCTTTTCTGTGGTCCATATATCACAAAGACAGTTGTAATAAAGTGATACATATTTATTGAATGATTTGTATGTATTATGATGCTAAATTTTGTCAGTTAATCCTCACAACCGCACTTAGGATACTATTATCTGGATTTTCTTAAGAGAAATCAAGATGCAAAGAGCTTAAGTAACATCCTAAAGGGCAAGTAAGAATGACATTTAAAACCAGGTTCTTTGCAGTTTCAAAGTTCTTGTTTCTTCCACTCTATATGACTAAAGTGTTTACTTGTCTTTCTCCCTTTTCCTTTTCACAAAATTAAAAGAAAGTAGTGCCTTTTAGCATGGATTATTCGTTTTTTACTATTTGATTGTATCCAGCGATTCATGTAATTTCTGCTTAGGACATCTATCTTAAGAAAGGCTTGTACTCAGGGACTCTCTTTTTTACTTTTCTTCCAGTTTTACTGAGATATATTTAGCGTAACATCACTGTATAAGTTTAAGGTTATAGCATAAAGATTATGTTATTAAATTATTACTTTCCCATCTATCACACAGCCATGTTGACTATAGTCAGCAGGCTATACATCACATCCCTAGTACTAATTTATCTTATAAGTGGATGTTATTTTACCTTTTGACCATCTTCCTTCAATTCCCCTCTCCCTACCCCCTGCCTCTGGTAACCACAAATATGATCTTTTTTTATAAGTTTGATTTTTTTTAAAGATTCTGCATATATGTGAGATCTTACAGTGCTTGTCTTAATCTATCTGACTAATTTCCTGTAACATAATGCCCTCAAGGTCCACCCATGTTGTTCCAAATAGTAGGATTCCCTCATTTTTACGGCTAAATACAATTCTGTTGTGTGTATCTACCACAGTTTCTTTATCCATTCATCCATTGATGGACGCTTAGGTTGTTTCCATAGCTTGGCTATTTAAATAATGCTATGATGAACATAGGGGTACAGATACCCTTTTGAGTTCATGTTTGTGTTTCCTTTCAATATATTCTCCGAAATGGAATTACTGGATCAAATGTATTTCTATTTTTAATTTTTTGAGAATCCTCCATACTATTTCCCGTAGTGGTTGTACCAGTTTACAGTCTTACCAACAAAGCACAAGGGTTCCCCTTTTCTCACATCCTTGCCAGCACTTGTTATCTCTTGTCTTTTTGATGATGGCTATTCTAACAAGCTTGAGATCTCTCATTGTGATTTTCATTTGCATTTCCTGAATGACTAAAAATGTTGAACATCTTTTCATGCACTTGTTGGCCTTTCATATATCTTCTTTAGAAAAATATCTATTCAGATTTTTTTGCTCATTTTTAATTAGATTATTATTATTATGACTATTGAGTTGTATGAGTTCTTTATATATTTTGGATGTTAACTCCTTATCAGACATATAGTCTGCAAATATTTTTTTCCATTCCACAGGTTGTCTTTTAATTTTGTTGATTGTTTTTATGCTGTGCAAAAGCTTTTTAGTTTGATGTATTTCTACTTGTTAAGTTTTTATTTTATTACTAGTGCTTTAGTTGTCATGTGAAAAAATTACTGTCAAGACCCATGTAAAGAAGCTTTTTTCCTATGTTTTCTTTATGAGTTTCATGGCTTCATGTCTTATACTTGTCTTTAATACATTTCAAGTTAATTTTTGCAAGTGGTGTAATATAGAAGCTAATTTCATTATTTTCAATGTGAATATCAAATTTTCCCAGCAGTATTTATTGAAAAGACTGTCTTTTCTCCAGTGAGGATTTCTCCTTGGGGCAACTACTTTCTCCCCTGGTATGACAATTCCCATCCCTTATGTAGTTTTAAAATGTAGCTATAGTAAAGTCATTAAAAAAAAATAATAAAGAGCTAGGTAAGTTCCTCAAAAGCCACTTTAAATTTAGATGAACAGCAGAAAATGTTCTTTCTTCTTCTTTTTTAATGTTTGTTTATTTTTGAGAGAGAGTGTGTGCACATGCACTTGCATGAGAGCAGTGGAGGGGCAGAGAGAGTCCCAAGCAGGCTCCCTGCTGTCAGCACAGAGCTTGACATGGGGTTTGAAACCATAAACCGTGATTGGGGCGCCTGGGTGGCTTAGTCGGTTAAGCGTCCGACTTTCACTTAGGTCATGATCTCGCGGGTTCATGGGTTCGAGCCCGTCCGGCCTCAGCGACTGCCAGCTCAGAGACTGGAGCCTGTTTCAGTCTGTGACTCCCTCTCTCTGACCCTCCCCTGCTCACGCTGTCTCTCTCTCTCTCTCCTAGAAATAAAATAAAACATTGAAAAAAAAAATTAAAAAAAAAAAAAATGAAACCATAAACCGTGAGATCATGACCTAAGCGGAAGTCAAGAGTCAGATGTTTAACTGACTGAGCCACCCAGGTGCCCCACAGAGAATGCTTTTAATAGCAAGTCTGAGCATTCATGTGTGGAGGTCTTCCTCTAGACAAAGGTTGACCAGTCTTCAAAATTAACATTATGATTAGATGCTCCCACAGAGTGCAATGAGCAGGGACCCAAAAAGGACTTGCCTTTGCTATTTCCTTTATATGCACCATCTGGCACTTGGTGCTCAATGAATATAAGTCCTTTTCCTTTTGCATTTTACAAAATATTTCCACACATCTCATTTCATTTTTCTATATATTAAAAAGAAAATTCCAAGGAATAAACTGTTATCATACTGATACATAAGAATCTTTATTCAGTAGGGTTGCCTGGGTGACTCAGTCGGTTAAGTGTTCGACTTTGGCACAGGTCATGATCTCACAGTTTGTGGGTTTGAGCCCCGCATCAGGCTCTATGCTGAATGTTTGCTCAGAGCCTGGAGCCTGCTTTGGATTCTGTGTCTCCTTCTCTCTCTGCCCCTCCTCCCATCACACTCTGTCTCACTCTGTCTATCAAAAATAAATAAATGTGAAAAAAGATTTTAAATTAAAAAAAGAATCTTTACTCAGTAAAACTGAGAATGACTTGATAATTCTGCAGTTCAGTCTCTCTAACCTGAATGTTCTGGATTGCTAAATCAGTCATGTAGGAATTGGTCACGTGTCCCTCTGGCCTCTGAGCTGTGATGATGATAGAAAGTCTATAGGAAAGGTCTTTTTGCATTAGAGTCGAAACTGAGCATGGTTCCCACTTAAGACCCATGACAGTTTCTGTGTAACAACATTGAACTTTCCTTGTGCAATAGCTTGGGCTACTACTGTTAGTCTCTTTATCCCTTGGATTGAATGGGTAACATTTTGTATTGCAAAAATATACCAGTTGTTTAATTTGACAGAGTTTTCAAAGAAAGTCTCATGGAAAGCCTCAGGCATGAGGTGGAGAAGGTGGAGTTTCTAGAACTGAGCATTTGTATAAGTGAAAAAGAGCTATGAAAGTTTATCAGACATGAAGAAAAGCAAAGCATGGTGCGATCATGTCATACAAAGGAAACCTGTATGCAAGTAGCATGAAGGGAAAATAGAAGATGAGTTTAAACTAGAGATTCAAAGTTCAGATGATAGAGAATACTAATCAGGAAGAACTTGCAGATATAATGTGTTTAAAAAACATTCAACTATTAAGAAGGAAAGAAATTGGGGCACCTGGGCGACTCAGTTGGCTGGGCATCTGACTGTGGCTCAGGTCATGATCTCACAGTTTGTAAGTTTGAGCCCCACATCAGGCTCTGTGCCTGGAGCCTGCTTTGGATTCTGCATTTCCTTCCCTCTCTGCCCCTCCCCACTCACTCTGTCTCTCAAAAATGAATAAAACTCTGTCTCTCAAAAATGAATAAAAGTTAAAAAAAAAAAAGGGGAAGAAATTATAAGTAAAGCCATATGACATTTTTTTTTAAAGACATGTTATTGTGCCTTTGTTTCAGGTTCCTTTCAGTCTGTGAAAAGAAAAGGGAAGGAAAGCACAATGGTTTGAGTAACTCCGAGGAACTACAGATCTCATGTTCTCTAAAGGAGAGCAGGAGGGGGTGCCTGGGTGGCTCAGTAGGTTAAGCGTGCAATTTGGCTCAGATCAGGATCTCACAGTTTGTGAGTTTGAGCCCTACATCAGGCTCTCTGTTGTCAGCACAGAGCCCACTTTGGACCCTCTGTCCCCCTCTCTTTCTGCCCCTTCCCCATTCACATTCTCTCTTTCTCTCTCCCTCTCAAAAAAATAAATAAATAAACATTACAGAAAAAAAAAAGAGTAGGAAGATTACATCCAAGAACAGTGTGGGTGAATTGTTTTTCCCTCAACTAGTGTCTGACATGAGAAAACTAAGAAAATTTCCTTATTACACTGAATTCAGACCCTTACAAAATCAGAATCCTGTATATCATGAGATGGTTAAATTAGGCCTCCTAATTGCTTCTATATAATCACCTATAAAAAACAAAATGGCATTCTGATAAGCCAGATTACCTGCAAAACAAATTTAAATGGATCTGCATTGGATCTAGTATTTATATATCATACGTAATATCTATATATTCTTTTAGTTCATTCAATCAATATGTATAAATTCCCTACTATATGCCAGCACTAAGGATATAGTGTTAATAAGACAGATATGATGATCCCTGATCTCATGGAACTTGCAGTCTCTTGGGGGGGAAATAGGCATTAAATTAATAATGCATTCACTTTTACCTGTATAACTTTGTTTAAAAAAATGAACAAATATCTTTTGAGGTTTTATGCAAGGTATAGGAGATATCAAAATTGCCGTCCTCAAGAAAGTGAAAGTTGAAGCTACTTGGTGGGAATGTATTACATTGGTAAAACTTTTCTAATTACTACTTTTTAAAACAAATTTTTAAAGATTTTATTTTTAAGCAATTTCTACGCTCAACATGGGGCTCGTACTCACACCTCTGAGATCAAGAGTTGCACACTGAGCCAGCCAGTTACCCCTCTAATTGTTACTTTTAATGACCAGTAATGCTGGACATTTCCATTGCCTCATAACATGATCCAACTCAAATACCCTTTATGTTTAAATCCCCATTTCAATCCACTTGCACCTATTACAAAATACTATCACTTGTTACCGCTGAAGGCTAATTGAAAGAGTCTATGAATTCTTCCACTGAATAGAATTTCTCTGCCATATTGAACCTCAGCTGACATGAAACAGACCTATTCATTTCTGTTTCAGAAAGTGGAAAGCTACATTTTCTTTGATCTGAGGGTTTATGGAATTCACAAGTTCTGAAAATCCCATTTTAGAAAATCGCATGGTAGAGAACCTGAACATAAAGACCTTGGTCCAATAACTGTATGTCTAGGACTTGTCCTTATGTGTTAACAAGAGATTGGATTGTAAGAAATGAGTTACCTTACATTTATGGCTTAAAACATCTCTTTAAGGCAATGTCACTAGAGGCAAAGGTAAGCTGATCACACTGCCCTCAGAAACCATCAGAGGGACTATTTCTGAGTCATCAGACAAATAAGAATTTCTGTCTTTTGAGTTCACCCCTCTAAAAGGAAGGTGTCAAACATATAGAGCATTTAGGTTTCTGGTCCCAATTTTGGAGCTATATAGTCATTCATGACACCTATTAGCTGACAATCATCAGTACAAGAAATCCAAATGTCATGACTAAGACTACTAAGTCTACTAAGACTACAACAATTTGAGATGTATTATCTTTATGTAATAATTTTAATAATGAATAACCTTTTGAAAGTTTACTCTGGGCTCCTCCAGTTAAAATAAAAGAAAAATATGAAACTCAAATAGGATTTCCTAAATAATACCATAGTGTTCCAAATTTGGAAATGTGTATTTAAATAAAAACTTTAAAATTTTAACAACTGTTTCATGAATATTTTTTTTTAATTGGTGTGCTCAAGGGAGAATAGAGGTATGTATAGTATGCTGGTAAACTGCTTTTCTGAAAGAAAAGCAAACACAAAAAACCAACAACTCTGATTTCAAGTCTTTTCTGATTTCTTTTTTTTTTGTTTGTTTTTTTTTTTTTAATGTTTTATTTATTTCTAGGAGAGAGAGACACACACAGCGTGAGCAGGGGAGGGTCAGAGAGAGAGGGAGTCACAGACTGAAACAGGCTCCAGGCTCTGAGCTGGCAGTCAGCACAGAGCCCGACGCGGGGCTCGAACCCACGAACCGCGAGATCATGACCCAAGCGAAAGTCGGACGCTTAACCGACTAAGCCACCCAGGCGCCCCTGATTTCTTTAGTATAAATACCCCTACCATGGCCAATTTCAAGTTACCAACCTGAAATCACTGAACTTAGAGTTGGAAGGAGATGTGCACATTCAGCTCTCATGAGCCTGTGGAAGCCAGCTGCAGCACTGACCTACTGCAATCTGGGGGACTTTTATTTATAATAATTTATTTTTTATAAATTTATTTATAATAAATTAATTTTTTTGTTGTTAAAAAGATGAAAGACTACATTTTTTTTCTGTGATGGTTCTTAGAAAATCCAATTTTTTGAAAACATATAACCTATGTTTAGTTTTAATATTTTATCAAACTAAAGATTCCTCTTATAAATCTTTTCAGAGCTGCACACTTTGAGGTGATTTAGGTTTAAATGTTTTCCCTAATGAGAAATAAAGATGTAAATGTTTTTTAGCAAGACAGTGATATTAGAAAGACTTGTGCTGCTCAGCTTCGCAGTAATGTTTCTATTCCATTGGAGAAGATAAACTTACATTTAAATTTATATTTATTTATGTCCACCAGATGGCAGACATTTCACAGCAACCTTACAAATAAGGCACATCTTCATTTCTACAAGGCTGAACAATAATTTTTGAAGATGCTAAAGGAAGTTGAAAGCACTTTGATTAAACAACAAATGCAGGAGCACATTTGCAACTTGGATTGTTCTCTTATTTTCCCCACTCTAGCCCACACCTTCCTTTGGGTTCCAGAGGGCATTATCTGAGTGCTCTTTTCTGATATTTTTATTACTGAAACATCTGAATTTGAACACGGTTGAAACTGAACTTTGAATCTTCCCTTCCCCTTCTACTTCTCTTTCAGCCTTTTCTTCCAGCTGCTCATTTCAGAAACCCTCAATAATTTCACATTTCCTGCTTTCTGTATTGAATTCATGAATCCTACTGATTTTTTTTAAAAGTTTATTTTAAGAGAGAGAAAGAGAAAATCTCAAGCAGGCTCCACACTGTCAGCCCAGAGCCCAGCGCTGAGCTTGAACTCACAAACCAAGAAATCATGACCTGAGCTGAAGAAATCCAGAGTCAGACACTTAACCAACTGAACAAACCAGGTGCCCTAATCCTACTGATTTTTGTCTATCACCTTTTCTTGGGATGATTGTCCTATCCTCCTAATTCATCTCCCTTCTGTTCTACACACAACAGAAACAGCATAGTTTTAAAATGTAAATCAGGAGCACCTGGGTGGCTCAGTCAGTTAAGCTTCTGACTTCAGTTCAGGTCACAATCTCGCAGTTCCTGTGGTTCGTGTGGTTCATGAGGTCAAGACCCACTTCGGGCTCTGTGCTGACAGCTCAGAGCCTGGAGCCTGCTTCGGATTCTGTTTCCCCCTCTCTCTATGCCCCTCCCCTGCTTGCACTCTGTCTCTCTCTCTCTCTCTCTCTCTCTCTCTCTCTCTCTCAGAAATAAACATTAAAAAAAAATAAAAATGTACAAATCAGAACATGTTATTCTTTAAAAAAAATTTTTTTAATAGTTTATTTTTGAGACAGAGATAGAGCATGAGTGGGAGAGGGTCAGAGAGAGAGGGAGACACAGAATCCAAAACAGGCTCCAGGGTCTGAGCTGTCAGTTCAGAACCCAATCCAGGGCTCAAACCCACAAACCGGGAAATCATGACCTGAGCCAAAATTGGACTCTTAACCAACTGAGCAACCCAGGCACCCCCATGTTATTCTTTTTAAATCCTTCAGTGACTTCCATAAACTTGAAGAAAATGTTTTTCTTTCACTGTTGACTTTTTTTTTCCAAGGTATTTAGCATTAGCTTCTTACATATTAAAACAGAGTCTCAGAATGAAGTAGTACATGTGAGCAGGTAAAAGGAAAAGCAATAAACTGCAATAATTCTGGTTTGGTTCTATAGTGTAGTGCAGATGTTGGGAACAGAAAATAAGTTGTTACTTTAGTGTCCTTAGAGTCATAATCGACATGCTACTTACAACAGGAAAATTATTTTCTTGTCTACCTCAGAGAGGTTCAAGGCAGATCTTACGACCTTATTTTGAAGGTATGAAAGTCTCTTGAGAGAAATTGTGAAGAGAACTTTAGGATGATGGTTAGATCTGAAGACAATAATAGTAAGTGCTTTTACTAGAAAATGTTGAAATAAATCTGCCTGAGTGTCTTGGGAGGATTCTTCACTGTTATCAATAGCTGTGTATAATAAACCACCTCAACTCAGTAGCCCAGAACAATAGTTATCATTATCATCACTTATGGCTTTGGAAGCGAACTAGACTCAGTCAAGCCAAGCTCTCGTGGTTGCAGGCAGACTGTGGCTGGAGCTAGAATCGTCCTGAGTCCTCTGCATCCACATATGTACAGGAGATGTGGGCTATTGGCTGGGATGTCAGCAAGGGCTTTTGGCCAGAACATATAACATACCCTTTCTGTGTGACTTGGGATTCTTCAGAATAATTGCTCAGTGTGGGAGTATAAAGATCTACTCCTTTTGGCCCATCTTGGGCAGTGCAGAAGGGCCATTCCAGCTCTAGACCTCTCTGTAGCATCAGCCAAGGCTGTCATTGGGACTGCATCACAGCAGCATCAACTTCTCCCTCTGTCTACTCTTGCTTCTTTGCCTTCCCTTCCACAGTTGCTGATCCCAAGGGATCCCTTAATGAACACCATACACATTACCTTAGTCTCAGAGTTGGCTCCTGGGGGACCCAGCTTATGACAACATGGGAACTGCAGATTCAGTAGGGAAAGCTAGCTAGTAAGAGCCAAATGAGCTTTAACCATATGAGGCCAGTCAGTATTGGTGCCAGAATTTCCATTTGGGGACATTGGGAGCAGCATTCTCTTTTGTGTATGTGTGTATGTTTGAGGATATTAGGGTGGGGGAGGGGAACTCACATCGGGAGCTTATTTTGAAGTTGCTTGTATATAAGTACACTGCGACTTCATTGTATATTTATTTGTCAGGTTTGTCTGGGCAGCTGCTAGAGTTAAAGGGATGAGAATAAAAGCCCCTGCATACATATACACATTCCCTCACTCCATCCTTAGCACTCTTTGGATGACCGCCTAAAGGTTGGCTGAAGAAGTTGTGCCATTCTCCAGAGATTCTTGTAAAGAGCTGAGGAACTTAGCATCGTTGGTGGTGTTTTGTGGCCAGGTATGAACAAGAGGAGGATCGTGGGGGCAGAGTCATACACGGCATGACAGAGTTAATGGAGGGCACATGAACCAGTACATTCACTGCCTAAACTACTGTTGTCCTGTAGGAAAATTCACTTGATGACGTTAAGAAGCTTGTTGAAATCTGTTTGCGAATCAGTCAAACTCAGAATTTCAAAACTCATTATCTCCCAAATATTAACATAATTTGCTCCCTTTATTTCCTTTAGATCTTTGTCAAGTATCACCTCAAAGAGGCTTCCTTGACCATTCTCTCATTCTATTTAAACTAGAATCTCTTGCACTGTTTCCCTTCATACTGCTTTTATTTTCCTTTACATTGCTTATCACCACCTGACATAATTTTATGTATTTACTTGTTTATTAACCATCTCTCCCACAGGAATGTAATCTCTGAAAGGGGAAGGAATTTGTTTTGTTGGTCACTGTATGCCAAGCACCAGACAATAGCAGAACATAATAGATATTTGTTGATTGAATAAATGGGCATTTTCTTGAGTAATCAAAATTTCTTCAATTCTTTATATTCCAAATTCTCCCACAGATGGAAAGCATAGGCAACACCAGCTTGTTAATGAGTGGTTACTAAATGGAATTTATTTCATATCTATGAAATTTAAAAAATAAATAACTATGATAAAATAGAAGAAAATAGATCATTTGGTAAAAATCAAACATCCATACTCAAACGTTGTTATAGTGAACAATATTTTTTACTCCCCAAGTTTTCTCCCTTGTTTCTCTTCATAAGACAAGGTAAGACCATTGCTTCTCAGTGCTTATGAGCTTGAAAACACACTTCTAACTTTTAGTGGGATGTTCATATGAATCAGAATTGCATATTAGCATATGAACTTGTTTCTTCCAAATAAATCAGTTGAAATGGGAACGCTAATTTATTTGAGTGAGGTTGTCATTACGGTTCTGAAAACACCAACCATCACAAATAGACAATAATGTAATAACATGGAATGGAATCATTTTGTGAGAATGAGGGACAGACACTCACCTTGGGAACCAAGATGGGCCAGTGAGACTCCTTCCCTGGAGATTTGGAATCAGGACTGAGAATTTCAACTGTCTTGAACTCTAGAGAGGGAGTTGTTGATGGTGGGTATTTTCTGTCCTGTGGCCTAGAGAACACAGACAGCTATTGTGCAAGAAGAGAGAAGAATGAAGACTTGGAGGGGAAGCAGAGACCCGGAATAGAGAGCCTCTTTTGATTTCCCATTGGTGCTTGGGGCCCTGATCCTGCATCTCTGCTATTTTCCCCTTTTTTCTCTTTCTGTGTAGCTCAGCTGGGTCTCTATCAGTTGCCATGTATCCCTGAAATTTTTCAGAAAAACAAAGAAGGGGAGAAGTGTTATTTCTTCTCTTCTAGAGAAGCAGACATTGTTCAGCAGTATAAAAATATTTCTGATAAGAGGTTGAATCTAGAATGTTCAGAAAAGTATCAGTCTGATTTTCCTGTTAGCCTGGAGCCTGCTTCAGATTCTGTGTCTTCCTCTCTCTGCCCCTTCCCCACTAGTTGTCTGTCCTTCTATCTCTCAAAAATGAATAAGTATTAAAACATTTTTAATTACCTCTCTACTTTTTAAAAGGTAATTAAATATTTGTGAAGTTTCTTTGTTAAGAAGAGTTTTAGAATGTCTTTTTCCTCTTATGCACAAATGAATAGCAAATCTTTGTTTTTTGGTTTCCTTATTCAAATAGGTGAGAGCTTTGTCTCATTAACTGGGACCAGTCAAGGTTGCAACTACTTCTCATTTCAAACTTTCCTTAATTGTTATCACTCAATTTATTTTCATTAAATAAATGAAATGAAATAAATTTTCCTACTTTCCATCCCTTAGTACTGGGGAAAGTATTTTAATTCCATGGGTCTTTATTTCCTAGTATTTCCCAAAGAATATTAAAAGACAAGGGTTTTCATATCTGTAGTATAAACTAGCTGCTTATCGGGATCCTAGGAGGCTGAGTATGAGTGCTACTTGAAGAAAAAATAATTTGATTTTCACAGTCTCTTAGAAGAGCATAAAATTCTGTAAAATCATTTTATCAGGAAAGCAGACTGGCTTTTGTGTACATATACAAATATTTATCTTATCTCATGTGCTTGAATGGTGTATCCTGGATTTTAGAGATCTGCTTCATTCCAGAATTGTTTGTTTGATACATAGCCCAGGCCTGACCAACACAAAGCAACCAAGGGAGCTAAGTTGCTGGTGAATTGAGGCCTTGTATCTTTGGTGAAAGTAGGCAAAGGTATCCCTTAAATGGAGGCTGCCTACAGTTTCTCAAATGCAAGTGTTGGGTTTTTGGGTTTTTTTTAAATTTTTTTAATGTTTTATTTATTTCTAGGAGAGAGAGAGAGACAGCGTGAGCAGGGGAGGGTCAGAGAGAGAGGGAGTCACAGACTGAAACAGGCTCCAGGCTCTGAGCTGGCAGTCAGCACAGAGCCCGACGCGGGGCTCGAACCCACGAACCGCGAGATCATGACCTAAGCGAAAGTCGGACGCTTAACCGACTAAGCCACCCAGGCGCCCCGGATTTTTGGGTTTTGTTTTGTTTTGTTTGCCATATTTATCCAAAGACTAGATTTTTGTCTTCTCCTCTCTTTATTACTCTTGGTCCATACTGGGTCATCTACCTCTTTTATCTTAGCCATGCAGTTAAAGCACAAAACTTTTATAATATATTTGAGGAAATCTCAGTGCACATATTAGATACAAAAAGGTAATCTGATTCACAGAGTCTAATTTCTTCATTTTCTTCCAGTTCATATGGAGAAATCTCTTACTTTTCCTGATTTCTTATGAAGTAAGATTTCTTTCCTTCATTATTTTTCTAGGTTAACTTTTAGGTTCAGAATGAAGTTCATTTTATGGCAGCTTATAACATCCTGTATATGTACATATTTTAAGTCTCTTACTCATTGAAGCTTATTCTTAACCAGTCCCTATTTTTCTGGGGTGTATAGGCTCTGGACAATTCCCTTGATTTTTTCCTTTTTAAAAAGGAATATCCCAATTGTTGGAGCTTTAAAGCCACCTAGCTAGGGGATGGAGAAGCCATAATTCAAAGCCAGGCAGTCTTTCTTGAGCCTGGAATCTTAGTCATTGCAGTACCTCTACTAAAGAATGGACATGAGATGGGCATGAGGCAGAGGACTGAGGATAGGAGAGAGGTTCCAGTGCAATTATTCCAGACACGAGTTCAGGGATCCTCTTGAGAGGAGGTGTGGTAATTTTAAAGGTCAGTTTTAAAATAACAAAACCAGGGGCGCCTGGGTGGCTTAGTCGGTTAAGCGTCCGACTTTCGCTTAGGTCATGATCTCGCGGTTCGTGGGTTCAAGCCCCGCGTCAGGCTCTGTGCTGACTGCCAGCTCAGAGCCTGGAGCCTGTTTCAGTCTGTGACTCCCCCTCTCTCTGACCCTCCCCTGCTCATGCTGTCTCGCTCTCTCTCTCTCCCAGAAATAAATAAAACATTTAAAAATAAAATAAAATAACAAAACCAAAGGCAAGGTGGGTACGATGTTTGTTTCATCACTGTCTTCTAATAAGATTGTCTTGTGGTAAGTATTAATTGTGGAAAATACTATGATATCAATTCCAAATCTTCTTCATATTTTCTTCTTGTAGACTTTCAGGTCCATATGAAAATAAGATTCTTAGGTAATCTTTTTTTTTTTTTTTTCTTTTCAGTTCCCAAGTAGAGCATGCAGATTGGTACCCTCTTCCCCCACTGGGCACATACCCATGAGTCCATGTGTGCACTCACTGCCACACTCCTTCATACACAAACAAATCCATTCTTTATATGACGTATGCTATAATTAGCTCTTTAAAAACTACCAACGTGCAAACTTCAATCATTTTCATTTCTTTCCCTCCCAGGTCTTCGCAGTTCTTGCTTATTTACTCCAGTAATATTAACTTACTTGTTCTAGTCACAGTGCTTTGTAATAAACCAACTCCAGCTTAGTGGAGTGAAACAACAACCGTCACTTTATTATGCTTTCTGTGAGTCAGGCTCAGGGACTCTCATGCCAGTGACATCAGACAGTGACTGAAGTTTTAACAGTATTGGGGACACTTTAGGGCTATAAAAGTGTGTTAACACTTTTTTTTTTACGCCAGAGTGTTACAGCCAAAGAGATAGAAACTGGATCACCTTTAATGACATACCCTTAGAAATCATATAGTGTCACTTCAACCATATCCTTTTGATTATAAACAAGTCGGAAGCCTGCCCAGATCTGCTATCCCATTGCTTTCTGCAACGCCATTGGTGATAAGGCCATGATGGAATCAGGTCCAAAAGGAACCTCAACTAGTGACCTAGTCCAATCCTCTATTTCATACAATGGTTAATTACTCTCTGAAAAAAAATCTGTTATTTATATTGACTTTCTCTTCAAATTTCAGTCATTATATTTAAATATGAACTCCAACAAATTTTGCACTTAATTTTATTTTTAAAAATCACATATGTTTTTGCAAAACTACTAAAAAAATCTCAATATATCAATTAATAATTACTTTCAAGGAGTTGACAGTTTAGATGAAATAGGATAACCATAAACACAGGAGAAGGACAAGCCCAGGCCCATACTATAAATAAGAGCTCAAGAAAAGGACAGTTTAGGAAATAGAAACGTCTACTTAAAGACCACATGAGGGTGGGTTTCTCGTGATGAGATTAATGTTTGTGCTCCTTCTCTCTCTCCCTTAGCTCCCCAACCCCATATGAAGATACAGCAAGAAGAGACCATCCACAAGCCATGGAATCTACCAAACTTGATCTTGGAATCCCCTGACTCCAGAACTGTAAGAAATAAATGTCTGTTGTTTAAGGCACCAGTCTACAGTATTTTGCTGGCTTGAATTGACTGACACTAAGGAAATTGAATATTTGGATTTAAAAATGCAGTTTCCCAGGGTGCCTGGGTACCTCAGTCAGTTAAGCATCCGGCTTTGGCTCAGTTCATGATCTTACAGTCTGTGGGTTCGAGCCCCATGTTGGGCTCTGTGCTGACACCTCAGAGCTTAGAGTCTGCTCTAAGCACAGATTCTGTGTCTCCCTCTCTCTCTACCCCTCCCCTGCTCATGCTCTATCGCTGTCTCTCAAAAATAAACTTAAAATTTTTTAAATAAAAATAAAAATGCAGTTCCCCTTAGGAAAATTGATTTAAATGATTCATTTCTGAGATGATGCCATTAACTGAATCCATAATGTAGTTGAATATTAAACATTTCATAATTTAAAAAAGTTACAATGTTGGTTTTTAAATAAAATGGATAAGGGGCGCCTGGATAGCTCAGTCGGTCAAACGCTAACTCTTGATTTTAGCTCAGGTCATGATCCCAGGTTCCTGTGATCTACCCCTCATGCCGGGTTCTGCATGAGGTGTGAAGCCTGCTTAAGAGTCTCCCTCTCTGCCCCTCCCCCACTCACACACGCGCGCAAACACACTCTCTATCAAAATAAATAAAACATTTATGTTTTTTAAATCAAACAGGTAAATAAAGCATTTGTCTATGAAACAGGAGCCCTGGGTTCAGTCCTCTGTTCTGCTCTTCTCTATCTCTGTGAATCTGACCAAATCATTTTATCTCTCTGGCCCTCAGTTTCTTCACTTGTAAAATGAAAGGGTAGGAAAGTTTGTGGGAAAAGTATATTTTAAAACGATTCCTTCCCATTCCATACCCACTAAAAGGAACTGAAAGACGCCAATTAGAGAAGGGAACTTTATCCACACTGGACCTGAGAAATGCCTTAACCACATACCACAAACTCTGAAGAACATGATCACAAGCGAGCAAGGAAGCCAGCTTATGGTGCAGGGCGCTCTTATTCCTGCACATGTGCAAATCATGGAAGTAAATTTGAGGCCCCTCCAATTCTGTTCAGTTTAGAAGAATGAGGGCTTTAAAGGATGGAATGTGGCCTTCAGGATAAACAGCATGCTCCTGCTTTGTGTCATTGCCCTGCTAAAGGTCTCCAGGAGACAATGGCATGTCCAGAAGTTCTATTTGGGATGGATGGGAGGCTGCAGTTTGGTTAGAAGGGGAGCCTTAGAGATGATTTTGCAAAGCACTTTATATCAGACTGAGAAAATGTCAAAGGTCAAGGTTAAAGAAGTGGGGAGAGAACACCCTGAAATTATGGGGCTAACAATCCCTAGGTCCCTTTCTAGCTCTGCCATTGCCAAAAATAATAGGATAGGAGGAGAAAGCCTTCAATAAAGGAGATATTTATTTTTTCTTCTTAGAAGCTACTTGAAGGGCAGTAGTGGGAAATAATGCTGAAGCCCTAAGCTCAGAACAGCTGACAGCTTTGCCCTCCTTTGTGCCTTACTTGGTGTCCCTAGTGTAACAAGAGGAGTGGGGAATTGGGGCCATGCAAACCTAGCAGTTAGTCCATCTCATGGTTAACTTCTGTCTAATGGACAGACAGGAGAGTTGTGCAGGTTTTGGCATCACTCAACACAATCACAACTGGTATTAGCAAAGAGTGAAGCCAAGTTCCAGCCCTGACAGGATGGTCTCTTTGGCAAATGATTTGAGCAGCAGCATAGCTGTAATTCTTTTTCTGGCTATAGCTGTGACTGTAGTAGATGAAACTGGATACCACCTTACTACTGGTCATAAGAACTCTAGACATCCAGCTAAATCTTTGGTGACACCTGAGGAAACCACAGATCTTGGCTGAAAGATAAGATGAAAAACTTCTAGAAGACCCAAATGTTCATTTGAATATTGAGGAATTAAAGAGTTTGGTGGAACGTGTAGAACTCTACAGCTTTCTCATACATTGCTACTGGCAGCCTCTGGATACACTTCACTCTAAAATCCCAAATGAGACCTCAGAGAAGCAAGATCTTTATTAAGCTACCCAACTATCATATTAATTGTTAATTGTATCTTGTTCTGCTTTCTTGTGTGTGTGTGCATGTACACACACACACACACACACACACACACACACACACACACACATAGTATTTTCCCAGTAATGTACTGGGTTCTGTTTATAAATACAAACTTCCAGGATTTAAATGTGATTGACGTGATAGAATGTCATGTAAATAAACCAATAGCACAACAATAGAGAAGTGAGACCTGCCAGAGACATGGCATCCCTAATTGTTGAGGGAGCCCATCCTAGCTACCAACATAGGCCTTCCTTTATGTATGAGAGCAAGGACTGTGGAGAAAAATGTAGAATCAGGAAGGAGGCCCAGCCAAACAGTCAACAAGTGGCTCCCTATGAAATGGATTTTAGGTGGCAAACAGAGTAGCACCTTAAACAGAAGGGTTAAGTTCATAATGGTCTCTGTGGCTCCTTCCAACTCTAATATCCTAGGACTAGATGGATAAGAAATCCTTATCTTGAATGTCGGTGCTTAGCAAAACATAGATTTAAGTGAAAGTGAATGAAGTGGTCAATAAGGACTTCATGATGATTCTGAGAGGGAATCTGAACAACTTTTAAACACATTAGAATTAAGTTTTCTGTTATCATTGCTTTGACCCCCAATATTGAGACTCTTCTGCAGGAAGGTCAAGAGCATGATCCTCAAGGTGGTAGGCACATGGGAAGTACTCTTTGAGTTTGCAAATGGAGCAAAGAATGTGGGAGTGAAATTTTTCTGTGAGCGAGTCAAGATTTGGAAGTGAAAAGAAAGACCAGTTAAAAATAGTGTGTAGGCCACCGCCTGCCCATTGCCCCCAGGAGGGTCCTCTGCTAAAGCCAAAGTAAATCAAAGTGGCCGCAGAGATGAGAAAGCTCTTGAGGCAGACCCTTCCATATCCCATCGGTGCTCACTCCCTTGGTGCCTTGCCCTCACTCTCCTCCATGTCCTGGTCCTGGAGCCCTACCAGCCTGCATGCAGCCTGCACACCAAAGAGAACAAAGAGTGATCCAGAAGGTGCAGTTGGCCGAGCAGGCCAAGTGCTCCAACATACCCACCTGCATGAAGGCCATGATGGAGCCTGCTCTAGGTGGCCTATAAGAACATCTTTAGGGATTTGAGGTGCCCCTGGAGAATCTTCTTGAACATGGAGCAGAAGACCAACACCTCTGATAAGAAGTTGCTACTGATTAAGAACTACTGGAAGAAAGTAGTGTCTGAACTGAGATCCATTTGAACCACTGTCCTGAAATTGTTGGATAAGCACTTAACAGCCAATGCAACTATCCCAAAAAGAAAAGTCTTTTATCTGAAAACAGAGTTTACTTCTAGAAAACTTTGTTACACATGATAAAGATTGAAAACAAACTATAGATAATTTTGGAGGAGGTTCCCAAAAGGCATTGATATAAACAAGAAGGAGATGCAACCACACACCCAATCCACCTTGGACTGACTCTTAACTTTTCTGTACTTTACTATGAGATTCTTAATAACCCAGAATTTGCCTGCACATGTTTGTTGCTGTCATTGTTGTTGTTTTATTGAAGTATTATTAACATATAGTGTTATATTAGTTTCAGGTGTGTAACATGATTTTGCATTTCTGTACATTACTCAGTGCTTATCATTGTAAGTTACTCTCAATCCTCCTATATGCCCCCCTATTTCCCCACCCACTTGCCCTCTGGCAGCCACCAGATTGGTCTTTGTGTTTAAGAGTCAGTTTTTTTGGGACACCTGGGTGACTCAGTTGGTTGAGTGACTCTTGATTTTGGCTCAGGTCATGATCCCAGGATCGTGAGATTGAGCCCCATGTTGGGCTCTGCATTGAGTGTAGAGTCTCCTTAAGATTCTCTCTCTCTCTCTCTCTCTCTCTCTTCCTCTTTCTTTATCCCTCCCTCACTCTCTCTCTAACATAAATAAAATGAAGCCAAAATGTCCATTGACTGATGAATGGACAAAGAAGATGTAGTATATATGTACAATGGAATATTACTTGGTGATAAAAAAAATGAAATCTTGCCATTTGCAAAAACATGGATGGAACTTGAGTGTATTATTCTGAGCAAGATAAGTCACTCAAGAGAAAGATAAATATCATATGATTTCACTCATATGTGGAATTTAAGAAACGAAACATGAACATAGGGAAGGATAGGAAAAATAAGATAACAGACAGGCAGGCAAATCATAGGAAATTCTTAAATACTAAGAACAAACAGAGTTGTTGAAGGGAAGGAGAGTGGAGGGATGGGCTAAATGGGTGATGGGCATTAAGGAGGACACTTGTTGAGATGAGCACTGGGTGTTGTATGTTAAGTGATGAATCATTAAATACTACTCCTGAAACCAATACTACACTATATGTTAACTAACTTAAATTTTTTAATGTTTATTTATTTTTGAGAGAGAGACAGAGTTCGAGTCAGGGAAGGCAGAGAGAGGGGAGATACTGAATCTGAAGCAGGCTCCAGGCTTGACCCAGAGCTCAAACCCCTGGAACTGTGAGATCATGACCTGAGCTGAACTCTGGTGCTTAACCAACTGAGCCAGCCAGGCACCTCTACTAACTTGAAATTAAATAAAAAATAAAATGGAAAAAAATGTTTTAAAAAGAGTTTTCTTTGTCTCTTTTCTTCTTTCTTTCTTTGGTATTTGTCTCTCTCTATTTTACTTATTGCACTTAGCATTATACCCTCTAGGTCCATCATCTGTGTTGTTGCAAATGGCAAGATCTCCTCCTCCTCCTCCTCCTCCTCCTTTTTCTTCTTTTGGCTGAATAATATTTTACCCCACATTTATCCATTCATCTATTTTTTAAGTTTATTTATTTACTTTTGAGAGAGAGAAATATGAGCAGAGGAGGGTCAGAGAAAGGGAGAGAGAGAATCCCATAATGACAGCATAGAGCCTGGCACAGGGCTCAATCCCACGAACTGTGAGATCATGACCTGAGCCGAAGTCAAAGGTTGGATACTTAACTGACTGAACCACCCAGGCACCCCTACCCATTCATCTACTGATGGACACTTGTGTTGCTTCTATATCTTGGCTACTGTAAATAATGCTGCAAAGAACATAGGGGTGCATCTATCTTTTTGAATTAATGGGTAAATACCCAGTAGTGGAATTACTACTGGATCATATGGTAATTCTATTTTTAATTTTTAAAGGAACCTCCAAACTGTTTTCTATAGTTGCTGTACCAATTTGCATTCCCACGAACAGTGCATGAGGGTTCCTTTTTCTCTACATCTTCTCCAATACTTGTTTCTTGTCTTTTTGATTCTGGTCATTATGACATGTGTAAGGTAATGATATCATATTATGGTTTTGATTTGCATTTCCCTGATGATTAGTGATGTTGAGCGTCCTTTCATGTGTCTATTGGCTATCTCTGTGACTTCTTTGGGAAAATGTCTATATGAGTCCTCTGCCTATTTTAATCAGATTATTTATTGTTCTCCCTTCTGGTGTTCAGTTGTATAAGTACTCTATATCTTTTGGATATGAACTCTTTCTTGGATATATCATTAACAAATATCTTCTCCTATTCAGTAAGTTACCTTGTCATTTTATTGATGGTTTTATTTTCTGTGAAAAGGCTGGTTAGTCTGAGTAGTCCCAATAGTTTATTTTTGCTTTTGTTCCCTCACTGGAGTAGACATACCTAGGAAAATATTTCTATGGCCAATATCAAAGAAATTACTCCCTAGGTTTTCTTTAGGAGTTTTATGGCTTCAGGTCTCACATTTAGGTCTTTAATCCATTTTAAGTTCATTTTTGTGTCTGGTGTAAGAAACTGGTCCTGTTTTATTCTTTTGCATGTTGCAGATTAATTGGCCATATATATGCATGGATTTATCCCTGGACCCTCTATTCTGCTCCATTGACCTATGTGTCTATTTTTGTGCCATAGCTATAACCACTTTTGATGGAGACATCACAGAACTTAGTGCACCGAATGAAGACTCATATAAAGTCAGTACTCTTATCATGCTGTAGCTTAGTGACAACCTAACATTATCGACAGTAGACAATGCAGAACAATGTGAGGTACAGAAGGGACAGAAAACTAAATGTGTCCAGGGTGTTATCCCTTTTTTCCTTTAAGAAACCTTTTTACATATCTCTGTGTCTCACTTGGATTTTCTATAGCAGAGAAAGTCATTCATGTTTATGGAATCATCCATTTGGTATTTCACAATAGATTACATTTCTTAGAGTGTTTTACCATAGATGTATCATAAGCCATCTCTTCTTCAGATGTAAATAATATATGTTGACTATTGTGTGGAATAAAATGGAAGAAAACTAGAAGAAAAATGGGGGTGATGACTGACAAAATCCCACCAGAATATGATTATAGGAAAGGTACTGAGTCAGATAGTTTCCAGTGCTGGCCGACAGGTGGCATTATAGTAGCTTGAATGCCAACTAGAACAGAGGGTGGAAATATTCAGGATCAAGGCAGCTTTTGGGCAAATGTGGGGGGAGGCAGTGTGACTGGCTGTCTATATTTAGATAAGTGTAATCTCTAAACTGTTTATTGCTTGCAGCTAGGAATATTTCCACATACAATTGAAAGCACTGAACCTTTCTTTGTTTTGTTTTTTTTTCCTTTAAAATGGATATAACGTACCTCATAGTGTTATTGTGATCAATGAAGAGTTAATGTATGTAAATGAACAGTGCAGATTACAGAATAAACATGCAACAAATATTA
Source organism: Proteles cristata cristata (assembly GCA_017311185.1). NCBI lineage: Eukaryota > Metazoa > Chordata > Mammalia > Carnivora > Hyaenidae > Proteles > Proteles cristata. The sequence goes on from JAESUZ010000810.1 coordinate 661,455, forward strand.
GTCAGTATGACTGCACAATGACCATGAGGCACATAGTGACCATGTGTAACATCAACAGGTATTAGTGGATGCATAAAAGTACAGGATACTCATAAGCCTGATATTTATAACTGAGACTGCCTACCATTAAAACATCTGTAGAACATATTGGTAAGGGAATAATCATTCATGTTGGTAATGTGATACTTTATTTAAAAAGGTATATAATCTCAGGGTGCCTCACTGGCTTAGTTGGTAAAGCGTGTGACTGATCTTGGAGTTGTGAGTTCAAGCTCCATGCTAGGTGTAGAGATTACATAAAAATGAAATCATTAAAAAAATTTATTTTTACTGTTTATTTATTTTTGAGAGAGAGAGAGAGACAGAACACATGCAGAGAAGGGGCAGAGAAAGAGGGAGACACAGAATCTGAAGCAGACTCCAGGCTCTGAGCTGTCAGCACAGAGCCCAATGTGGGGCTCAAACCCGCAAACCATGACATGACCTAAGCTGCAGTCAGACACTTAACCGACTGAATCACCCAGGTACCCCCAAAATAAAATCATTTTTTAAAAATGAATATAATTTCAAGAATCCATTGAAATGGTATCTCTTTGAGTATCATTAAGTGTTTATGTATTCTTCATTGAATCTTTCCAGAGAGGTGTCGTATCCATATTGCAAAGCTCGGCAAACCTATTTTGGTTTATTCCTTAGGTAAGAAGTGCCCGTCCCTACATGTTTGCCCAGACACAGGTCTGATCAGCTTTATGAACTCAGTTTTATCATTACCTAGAAGGCAACTGAGAAAAGAGGCTAAAATTTGTTTTGCTGGTCTAAGCTTGATAGTCAGTGGACTAGATGAGGCTCTAGAGTACTTACTTAGCCATCAAGCTGCATTTTCCCTTCCTAAATTTTGACTCCAGGAGTTCAGCTCTTAGAATGGGGGCTTGTACCCAGATTCCTGATTTTCCTGTCAATTTTTCCTAAGAGTGGAATTTTTCCTGGACCCCAGCCAGGGCCTTGACAACCTGCCTATTCATTTCTCACCCTCTTATCCTGATACCCCAAGTATACCACATCCCTTAGATGCTGAGTGAGAATCTTCTTCAAACAAGTATCATTGTCCCTGCTGACAAAAACTTCTGTAATCTCGGAGGCATTAATAATCATCATATCCTCTCTTGCTGTGGACCCAAATTAGTCCTGCATTCCCCACACTACTTCAGACCCTGTTACTGGGATTCCTAATAGGCCAGCAGAGGTGGGCTAGGATTATCCCTCCCTTCCCTTGTCCATGCCCATTTCCACTCTCCATACAAGCTCAGAAAGCTTCATTTATGGCTGACAAGAAGGGAAGATTGGAATGGAATAAGAGAAAGGCAGGTATTGCAAGAAAGAAAAGTGATAAGAACACTTTTAGCTCCAGAGATATAAATGCTATGCATAGGAAATGAAAAATAAAGTGATTCTGAAATTTTAACGTGAGGAGGAAAATAAAATTTCATAGAAGCAATAGGGAAATAAAATAAGATTTAATCCTGTTTGAGTCCTAACTCTTTTATTTATAGATTATATGATTTAGTGCAAGCTTAAACTCTCTGAGTCTCAGTTTCCTTGTGTGTAAAATGGGATTATAAAAATGTTTATTTTGCAGGGTTGTGAGGATTAAATGAGATAAGGCATAGAAAATGCTCCATTTTGGAGCGGTGCTTGTCCTGTCCATGACCAATTCTTAGATTAGAGGTTAAAAAGTAATATCCTGTGGACTGGCCGTGACTCAAAGATAAGTTTTGTTTGGGCTTGTGTCAGGGGTCCTCAAGACCACCCCTAGGTTTGATGATTCACCAGTAGGATGTATAAGACTAAGCATATAGTTATACTCATGACTGTGATTTATCATGGCAAAGGATATGCAGCCAAACCAGCAAAGGAAAAAGCACATGGGCAAAGTCCAGGGTAAACCAGACATAAACTTTCAAGGGTCCTTTCCCATGGAGTCACACATGATGTGCTTGGTTGCCCCAGCAATAAGTTATGACAACACACATGGAATGCTGCCAACCAAGAAGCTCGTTAGAGACTCAACATCCAGGATTTTACTGGGACTGATCATGCAGGCAACTTCTGCCAGGAATGTACCAAAATTCCAGTCTCCCAGAAAGAAAGCAGGTGCTTGGCATAAACCACATTGTTTGTACAAGCAGTGCAGGCACAGTGAGTCACTCTTATCAGTTTTGGGAATGGTGGGAACCCTCCCAAAGTTCAAGTTCCCAAATGCCAGCCAAAGGTCAACCTATTAAGTAGGCCTTTCTAAGAGTAAGCTGGTAGACCTGCTAAGTTAACCATTTTTGCATAAGACTTGCTCATGTGGAGTTTTCTTTTATTTTTTTTTAAGATTTAAAAAAAAGTTCATTTATTTTTGACAGTGAGTGGGGAGGGGCAGAGAGGGAGACAGAGAATTTGCCCATCCAGAGTTTTCTTCTTTGCTTTTTTCTTTCTTTCTTTCTTTCTTTCTTTCTTTCTTTCTTTCTTTCTTTCTTTCTTTCTGTTTTTTAATTAGCTGCCATCCTTCAAAAATTAAGAAATTTTGCTCAGGATTTCCAGCTCCTTGTAAAATGTGAGATATTGTGGCAATAATGGATCCATATTCCCACATGGCAACAATTGGCAGTCCCTTTTAAAGAAGGCTTAAATTCCCTTAAGTTCAGCACCCATCTCCACAACTGTCTATAGTCTTTCCCGCACTGAGTGCTGATTGCTATTTAATGTCATGTTTTTGTAACTCTGGCCATGAGCTGCTTGAACCACGAGTGGCAGTTGACCAAAGTACACAAAGAGGCAGGTATATAGAATACCACTGAGTCATGGTAATTAACAATAATACAAAAGGGTCATGTTTATGAATTTCTGCTGTTGGAGGTCCCCAAAAATACCGTGAATCCAAAACTCCTCTCTGGCACTGTTATAGCAATTATTTATGAGTGTTCTTAGATTGCTTTGACAGCACTTGTATTGCAATATGCTATAAAGCCCTTTCATTAAAGTTAACTTGAATAAGTCTTTATTTCTATTCACACAAAGATTACTGGCTGGAATAGTGATAATATAAATAAAACATTGTGTATATTGTCAATTATTAGTTTGTAAATCAAAGTTATTGTGGGGCGCCTGGTGGCTCAGTCAGTTAAGCGTCCGACTTTAGCTCAGGTCATGATCTCACGGTTTGTGGGTTCGAGCCCTGCATCAGACTCTGTGCTGACAGCTAGCTCAGAGCCTGGAGCCTACTTTGGATTCTGTAATTCCCTCTCTCTCTGACCCTCCCCTGCTCACACTGTCTCTCTCTCTCTCAGAAATTAAAAAAGTTATTGTTATCATTGTCACTGCCAAGAATTGGTAGAATGGACTAAAGTATGTCAACAGAAAGATAAATCTTGTTCAAAGGAAATAGATTCAGTGAATATTCAAGTAGTTCTACATATCAATTTATCTACTTATTTACTTACTCAACAAATGTTTAACAAACACCTACTGTGTGATAAGATAATGCTATCTAACAAAGTAAAATTTCATCCTTTATATTCCTAGAATCTAGAAAAGTATGAGGCATAGAGTTTGAATCCCATAAATGTTTCCTGACTTCAAAAATAATGTTCACTTATAAGGAGATCTAGAAGTGCAAGGATAGAGATAATAAAAGTAATTTGAGTATAAAAAGGGGAAAATGCAAGTGATATTATTGTAGGATTATGCTCCATGTCACCTAAGCAGATAGATGTTCTAGAAGCTGCTTTCTAATTCCAATTACAAAACTGACACAGAGGCAATTTAGAGGAGGAATGGCAGCTATTCCAATGTGTATTGAATGTTCCATTCTCCTATAGGCAAAGTATTAGAAAAATTCTTTACTTTCCTACCTGATAGTTCTATTCCTCAGAAGACCAAGGAAGCAATTGGGGAAACTTATACTTAGTCTTGACTTTTATAATAAATAAAAACCAGTTAGTGAAGTATACAGAAGCTACAAGAAGATCAAGAAAAAGAGGCAGTGTCCCATTAGAGCTGGACTCTGGAATAGAGTATGAATTTGTTAGTATTCTTTAGTTGTAAGTGGCAGAAATCTAATTCAAATGGAGTCAGGCACAGTTGGATCCAGGTTTTCAAAATAAGTCATCCAGAAATAGTATTTCTCTTTTGTTGTTATTTGCTTTTCTGACTGCTGGGTCAGAAGACAGGGCCATGCTTAAGACAGGGCCACCTCACCTCTCATAGTGGCAAGATGACCTCCAATAGCTCTGAGCTTCTGTCCTGCAAGGTTAACAAGCTCATTAGAAAGAGAGATCTCTTTATCAACATTTTTCACAGAATTCTGGGATTTGAGGGTCATTTGACAGTCTTGTGTTATGAGCCCATCCCTAAACCAATTATGTGACCTGTGTGAAGGGTGGGGTAGGAATATACTAGTCACATACTATGTCTGAAGCTGAGGAGCTGAAGTCAGTACTAATGGACTGAAAAGGAATCATTCCATTAGGGAAAATTAAGCTGCTACTATAAGAATTATGGGTGTTGGGAATTCATTCATTTAACAAATATTTACTGAGTGCCTACAATATGTAGGCTTTCTTTAGATTCCAGATACATAACAATGAATACAAAACAAAAATCCTTGCTTTATTGGACTTTGTATTCAAGTTGGGACGAGAGAGACAATAAATAGCTACATTAATAAAATATGCAATATTTCAGGTAGAGATATGTACTGTAGGAAAATATCATGAAAGAGGGATAGAAATTGCTGCAGCTTTATGTAGGTTTAACAGAGAAGACCTTATTGAGAAGGGAACATTTAAGCCAAAGCAGATAAGAGAATGACCTCTGTAGATATCTGGGTAAAAGGGGGGTGGGGAGGAACAGCAGTGCATCTGTGGGTTTGTATCTTGCACAAGTGGACCAGGGGAGAGTAGGAGAGGAGGTCAAAGATTGTAAATTGTCTTGAAGACTATTGACTTTGATTTTAGTTAGTTGAGAAGTCACTGGAGAGCTTGAGCAGAGTAACGATATCATCTAGCTGACATTTAAAAATGTAGACCAAAGGGATGAAGCAGGAGATTAGGTAAGAGATCAGTGCAATAATCCAGATTAGAAATACTAATAGTTTAGACCAAGATGATAACAGTGGACTGGGTCAAAAGTGGTCAGATTCTGGAGGTGCTGGGATGGCTCAGTCAGTTAAGTGTTCAAATCTTGATCTTAGCTCAGGCCTTGGTCTCAGGGTCATGAGTTCAAGCCCCATACTGGACTCCGCACTGGGCCTGGAGCCTACTTTAAAAAAAAAAAAAAGTGGTCAGATTCTGGATATATTTTCAAGGTAGTGAATTGGGGAGAGGGCTGGAGAAGTAAAATAAAGTATCAAGGATAACTCTGAGGTTTTTGGTAAGAGTGATTGGAAGGCTGGAGCTACCATTAACTGAGATGGAGAAAACTGTGGGAGGAACAGGTATGTAGAAAAATAGGAGTTCCACTGCGTGTTTATTAAATTTGAGATACTTGTTATGATTCAAAGTGGAGATGTTGATGGCAGATGTATATACAAGTCTAGGGTTCAGGTAAGAGTTTTCAACTGTAGAGTTTATCAGGAGATATATGGTATTTAATGACATGAGACTGAATGAGATCACTGAAGGAGAGAGAGAGTATGGAAGAAAAGAACTCCAAGAATGAAGTACTTCAATGTTCAGATGTCAGGCTGTTGATAAAGGATCCCTAAAGAAGACTGGAGGATGAGAAGCCCCAGCCAATGAGATAAGAGGCAATCTAAGAGAATGTGATATCCTGGAAGGAAAGAGAATAAAATACTTCAAAGAGGGAGAGATCACTCTGTTAAATAAAGAGAGGTCAAGTTAGAATAAGGTCTGACTTTGGATTTAACTATTTGGAGGCCTTGTCATGAGCAGTTTAAATGTCTGAAGGTGAGAAAACCCTCTGTAGTCTATTCAAGAGAGAGATCTTCATGAGAAGAAGGGAATTTGGAGGCTACAAATATTAAAAGCAATAATACAGGGGCACCTGGGTTGGTCAGTTAGTTAAGCACCCGAATTTGGCCTAAGTCATGATCTCACAGTTAGTGGGTTTGAGCCCTGTGTCAGTCTCGGTCAAGCCTGGAGCCTGCTTCAGATTCTGTGTCTCCCTCTGTCTCTGCCTCTCTCCTGCTTGCTCTCTTGTCTCTCTCTCTCTCTCTCTCTCTCTCTCTCTCTTTCAAAAATAAACATTAAAAAGAAATTTTAAAAAATAGCTTGTACCTGTGTTTTGCAATAAAACAGAACAGAGAAATGGTGCAGTAGCTAGAAGAGGGATGTCAAGAGAAGATTTTTTTAAGGGGAAAATTTTATATGTTAATAGAATGATCCAGTGGAGAGAGGAGACTGATGATACAGGAGAATAAAGGCAGAATTGATGGAGCAGTGTTCTCGAGAAGACATGCAAAACAACAGATGTCCACTATAAAAACATATGGGAAATTTTAGGAAAACAGATTTATAAAAGCTCAGAGTAAAGACAACGCTGGTTTTATGGCCAGCATCATTAAAAATGGACAGTAGATTAAGAAAAATGAAAGAGACTAAGAGGTAGAGAATTCTTCTGATGCAGTGGAAGATCCTGGCTTGAACCTAAATTTTAATCACCACTGGATTTCAGCTATGCCTGCATGTATAGTGTCAGGCCATGAGTCCTCCATTATTGTGCATGACAGGAAAAGGAGTCTCCTGGGAAGGAATTCATTCAAAAGGAAGAGAAAGTAGTGCTCTTGGGTTTGGACCAATAACTGGCCACACAAGAGGGGCAATTAATAGAGCATGGTGTCTATTTCTCAGGTTTAACCTCTGACCCAGAGTCTATAAACCCATGTTAGAGTCCTAAGGAGGGGCAAATACAAGAAATGAAATCTCTATTTCAATAAGCCATGTAAGATACTAGGATAACAAGACAGTCCTATCTTGTTACTCATCTGCTAATGCTAACACATAGAGGAGAAGAGCCTTGATCCTACTTTGGTGCAGCGCGCTTCAGCACATTAAAGACTCTAAAAATTGCCTCTTCTAACTTTAACATTCAATGAGCCTACAGTGGTGACCAGCCCTGGGGGTGGTAGTAGCGGTAAAGACCAGCCATCATTACCCTGCAGCAGTGAGAACCAGTTCCAAGAGTGAGAGAGATTTTAATACTTTGTAGCTTCCAGAAAATACCGTAAGTATTGGTATCATCTGCAGTAGTGGCAATGGGCAGGCACTACCAAGTAACTTAATGGGAAGCAAAGTTTTGGACAGCAGATATCATCAAAGAGGGCCAGAGTAGGAAAGAATCATGACAGACAGAGTTGATAGCTAACATGACTTGTTTATGAGCACATGAGCTGCCTCACACCACCTATGTGCTTCCTAGAGACAAATGGACGAGACTTTACGAGTAGCTACAAGGGGTGCCTATGTGGCTCAATTGGTTAAAAGTCTGACTTTGAGGGGCGCCTGGGTGGCTTAGTCGGTTGAGCATCCGACTTTCGCTTAGGTCATGATCTTGCGGTTCATGGGTTCGAGCCCCATGTCGGGCTCTGTGCTGACTGCCAGCTCAGAGCCTGGAGCCTGTTTCGGAGTCTGTGACTCCTCTCTCTGACCCTCCCCTGCTCACGCTGTCTCTCTCTCTCTCTAGAAATAAATAAAAACATTAAAAATTAAAAAAAAGTCTGACTTTGAGTCAGGTCATGATCTCGCAGTTTGTTAGTTCGAGTCCCACATCAGACACTGTGCTGACTGACAGCTTAGAGCCTGGAGCCTGCTTTGGATTCTGTCTGTCTGTCTGTGCCTCTCTCTCTCAAAAATAAATAAACATTAAAAAATAAAAATAAGTAAAAAAAGAGAAGCTACTAGCCCCACAATAGAGGATTGGGGTGAAAATCAGATAAAAAATTATTTATTATTGTTCTATGGTTCCATTTTATCCTTAGGTTGGTGTGGTTAGGGAAGCATGGGTTATAAGAAATTCCAATCACATACAAAGCTGGTAAAGAAGACAATACCGAAGAAACAACATGTGGCTGAAAAGAATGGGCTCTGCTGAGATATATGCTGTTGATAGAAGAGTTGTGCACAACCAAGGACATACATGGAGGAAAAACTCAAGAAGGACAAAGTGCGGAACGAGCTGAAGTCAAGGATAACAAAAATTCAGTTAAAACGAAACAAAGCTATGTTTGGAGGAAGAAAATGATGTAATGCTGACAGATGGCAGAGAAAGTATAACCACCTAACTGTTGCTTTACTTCTTTTTTGTTTTTTAAGAAAAGAATATGGTCTTCAAAGGGGAAGGTAGAAAACATAACTAAGCAGGAACTGATAGGAATGTTATCATTGTGAGAGATTCTCATTATTTTTACTTTTCTCTACTTTTTGAAAGGTTTAGAATGAGAATTACTTTACTTGAAAAAAGATTTGTAATATTTTATTGAAAATGAAGGAATTAAAATTTGATATATATAGAAGATATAGTAAGAGTCTAAATCAATGCTTTAGAGGATGCCAAGTCCACAGTTCCAGATGAAGTATATCTATTGGTAGAATACAGATGTGATCATGGGACAATGGCTGATAGTCTTTAGGTCATGATGAAGAACAAGAAAGTTGCCAATAGATTATACCTAATGTTAGATGTTATAAAGTAACTTTATATGTCTAATATTAGCTACTGTTACCTGTTACTGCTAGGCATATAAGTAAAATATGGCTGGCTTATAGGCCAGTAAGAATGGTAAATTAAATGATTTGAAAAAAATTGAGAGAATATTTCATATCATGTGAAATTTATATGAAAACCAAACTTCAATGTCCACAAAGTGTAGCAGCAGCATTCTCGCACAGAGTCATGACACTGAGCTTCTCTTTCCAGGATGCAACTTTATTCACGCAGGCACAGCTCAGTTGGGTTCGTGCCTGAAGAACTGAGTCCTGAACATCACGTGGTGTAGTTTTTTATAGATTTTCTACTTCTTTGTCTTCCATGTATGGTAACACACAAACATGTAATCTGATTAAGTGGTCTCGTGTTACAGGGTCGTGAGGGATGTTGTCACATACACGTATAGCCATCTTGCCTTGAGTTGTGTTTTTTTCCTTAGGGAGGGGACCCTACCACAAAAGTCTTATTAGAACACAGCCATGCCAGGGCATCTGGGTGACTCAGTCAGTTGAAGGTCTGACTCTTCATTTTGGCTCAGGTAATGATCTCATAGTTTGTAAATTTGAGCCCCACAGTGGACTCTGTGCTTGTGGCACAGAGCCTATTTGGGATTCTCTCTCTCTCTCTCTCTCTCTCTCTCTCTCTCTCTCTCTCTCCCTTTCTCTTTCTCTCTGCCCTTCATCCCCACCCAATAAATAAACAGAACTTGAAAAAAAAAAGAACACAGCCATGCCAATTTGTTTATATACTGTCTATGGTTGCATTTGTGCAACGATGGGAGAATTGGGTAGTTTGACAGAGGCTTATGACCTGCAAAGCCTAAAATATTTACTATTTAATCTTTATGAAAAAAAATTCACTGATTCATGAGCTAAATATATATCTGATGCTATCTCTAACCTATAGCAACTATAGGACCTTTCATTAGGTCCTCTCTAGGTACTACCCAGGGAGGTGGGCTGTGCATCTACTGTCATCCTTGTGATGAAACCAGAAGCTCAGAACATTTAAATGACTTGGGCAAGGTCGCACTGCTCACATGGGACTTGTATTGGTCTTCTATTTCCAAAGCCTGCACTTTTTATACTTTTCCATGCTAGACAGCTACAAGAGTAGTGATGGCAAATGTTCCTTTTATTTTTAGTGGAGAAAAGAACACCCTAGAAATTGTATTCTAATGAATTTCATTTTAAATCTCAGAAAAAAATTAAATTGCTAAATGAGTGATTATAAAAATGTAAGGAAAGGAATTATTTACTAAGAACACTTTCCTGCTTTGATCATATTTCTATTCTATAAAATATTTCATGTAATTAAATGCATTAAAATAAGGTTTATAATAAGAGAAATCTATAAACAAGAAATTTTGACTCTTATTTTCATATAGTGCTTTATAGTTTTCTAAAGCATATTGACATGTACTCTTTTATTTGAGATCACGACTCTGTCATCTTGGCAAGGCAGTGATTGTGAGGCCTGTTTTGCAGACAAAGGTCAGAAAGGATAAATAGCTTATCTAAAATTACAAAACTAGTGACAGAGCCAAGACTTGAACCCCGGTCTTCTGACTTCCGGTTCAGTGTTCCGGGCATAATAATAAAATAGCTATATTAATTGCCTTTTTAATTTGTGCCAGGAACTGTTCTAAATGTTTTACTGTATTAATTTATTTGAGTTTCACAATGACATTGTGAAATATGCTGTATTATTATTCCCATTTTACAGATGAGAAAATTGAGAGCAGAGTGATCCATTTACTTGCTTAAGACTGCAGAACTCATAGTAGATGGCAGAGTCAGGATCTGAACTATACTATCTGTCTCTGTAATTACTACAGTATCCTGAGGGGTGGGTCCTCAGAGGACGAGGGTTATTATAGTGAAGTCTTAAGTTGATCATTGATTTTTTTGCTTATTGCCTTGTATTGCACTGTATTACAAATACAGGATGTGGATTTGAAGATTGTACTGTCTGCATTTATCTTCTCAAATGATAGGATTGTCTGAAAGGATCCATACAAAAAAAATGTTTGTGGTGAGTAGTTTATACCAATAAATATGCATGTATTTGCACATTCTAAGAATGCAAGCACAATCAATAAGATGGTGGCAAGCCACTACTTGTAAAGTGAGGAGCAATCCTTTGTGAACAGCAATGAGATAAAATAATTGATAATCTAAGCATATCTAATATATGTAGTTTTATTAACCTCTTTAGAAATACAGTGAAAATGTACAAAATTATAGAAAAGCATTAATAAAATAATTTTGCAGTCAAAACAGAGAACACTGGCATACATCATATACAAAATAATACTGAACCTTGTGCAGTGAGCTGGATCATTGAGTTCAGTAAATAGCAGGAACATTTAGATAGTTAAAGACTTAGGGTTTGTTCCTGTGATCTGTACAATTTCTATCTTGCTCTTTGTTTTGCAACTGTTACAAGCAGAATGTCTCATTTGAGTATTGTAAACGACTCCCTGGAAGTTATTTGCTATCAGTCTAAACTAGTGATTCATGGAGCATATATCTGGACCAGTAAGAGTAGCATCACCTGGGAACTAGTAAGAAAGGCAAATTTTTGGCTCCACCCCAGATCTACCAAGAGAAAAACTGTGTGTATAGCATCCAATAATCTGTTTAAACAAGCCCTCCAGATGACTTTATTTAAGAACTATATATTGTATGTGTCTAGAACAGTTACATTATAAATAGCTGGGAGGATAGAGAGGTGTTCCTCAATATTCAAAGATAATTAGTATTGAATAAAGGCCATTTAAAGTGAATCTGCTTAACCCACAATTTTACAGTCTTACTATTTCAAAATAAAGGCCAGAGACTACCAAAATAAGCATTCTTGGGAGCTTGGTACAAATCCAGACTCTATGGCCTCCATCCTGACCTGGTTGAAACTGCATTTTAGGGGCACCTGGGTGGCTCAGTCTGTTGAGCATCCGACTTCGGATCAGGTTATGATCTCACAGTTTGTGGGTTCGAGCCCCGTGTCGGGCTCTGTACTGACAGCTAGCTCCGAGCCTGGAGCCTGCTTCAGATTCTGTGTCTCCCTCTCTCTCTGACCCTCCCCTGCTCATGCTGTCTCTATCTCTCGGAAATAAATAAAACATTAAAAAAAAGTTTAAAAAAAAAAGAAACTGCATTTTAACCTGTATTTTAACAAGATCTCCAGGTGATTCCAATGCACATAAATATTTGAGACACTATGTCATAGAAAACAATTTTTTAAATGTTTAGGGAAAAACGTAAAATGTTGATGCTTTAGCATTTTTGTTTTGAGTAAAATTTTATGATAGTATGGTATAGTATTCTTCACCACTTTATGGCTGACTTTTGTAGTACTATCATAACTTTTGTAACAAAAATCATTTGAGGGCTTCATCATTTTCCAAAGAGCCTCTTCTAATCTTTAATAGTCGAGTGATTCTCTTTTGAAGTCCTTATCATCAGACCTGTTTATTTTCTTTTAAACAGGTACGCTCCTTACTTTTCCATGACTTTTACATGACCTAGCAGTTTTCCAACACTATATTCACTGACTTTATGAAGTATACCTTGTTTTTAAAAAAAAAAAAAAAAAAAAACTCAATTCGGGGCACCTGGGTGGCTTAGTCAGTTAAGCATCAATCATTTTCGCTTAGGTCATGATCTCGCAGTTCATGGGTTCGAGCCCCGCGTCGGGCTCTGTGCTGACTGCCAGCTCAGAGCCTGGAGCCTGTTTCAGTCTGTGACTCCCCCTCTCTCTCTGACCCTCCCCTGCTCATGCTGTCTCTCTTTCCTAGAAATAAATAAAACATTTAAAAAAAAATTTAAAAAACTCCAATTCACTTTAGGGTCAATTTCCATTACACTCGTGGATCTTTATATCCAACATTCAGGCAATGGCTGCCTGACAAGCACTTTGACAGGATGTGTGGAGATGAAACCTCGAGTTAAGCTAGAGGATGCTGGGTGGGAACAAATTTTGTAAGTGGTTGGGTCATTATGTCCTTATTATGATAACGATTGCTTTATTGGGTAGCCTCCTAAATGGGATGGTGGGATAACGGAAACTCAAATAACAATGACACAAACTGTTAAAGGTGATTGTCTCTGGGCAATAAAAGGCCACATAATTTTTATTTCCTTCTTTTGCTTATCAGTATTTTCTAAATTTTCTAGAATGACAGTATGTTATTTTTGCAACCGGAAAGAAAACCTCTATTACTTAATAATTTTTCAAAAAATTAAAAAAAAAATTATTTTGAGAGAGAGAGCGCATGTGCGAGTTGGGGAGGGGCAGAAAGAGAGGGAGAGAGACAGAATCCCAAGAAGGCTCCACAGTGCAGAGCCTGACTCCAGGCTCGGACTCATAGATGTGAGTTCATGACCTGAGCCAAAATCAAGATTGATCAACTGAGCTACCCAGGAGTTCCTCTATTACTCAATAATTTTTAAAAGTGAAGTCTAATTTATTTGGCAAGACCTGATAGGGTAGAGACCAGAGGCTCTGGTCGTGAAAGAATTCACCCAAGGCAGAACAAAGGAGATAGAAGTTTATTGAATAAATACACTGTAAGGGAGCAGGCAGGACAGCAAAGCAGAGACTGTCTGTCAGGAAGGAGTGGTGGGAGGCTGCAGTTAAGGGGTAAGTAAGGAGTTATGGGAAATTATGGAATTTTCCTTTTTAGTTACCTGTGCCTGGGTATAAGTTGGTCAGCTGGGGCTTATGCATGTTTTAAAGTGGGTTACCTAATGGGCCTGTTTGTATTCAGCCCGATGGCCACTATGGGCCCTTTTGCCTTATTTAGATTTCCATTGCTCGAGTTAGTTGCCTAAAAGCAGCCTCTACAATTTACGTTGTACAATCTACATCAATAAAATACGCAGAGATCCTAAGTGTCAAGTTCAGAGTTGTGGCAGTTGTCAACACGCATGTAGCCACCACTCCAAATAAGACATGAACTATTTCCATCACCCAGAAGGTTCCTTTGTGAGCCCTTTAAACCAGAAATTACCCTAAAATAGCACTCTTCTTGTGATATACACTGCTTCCAAGGCTTTCTACCCTCTACAGTGTTTTCAAGGTACTGTTCTGGAGCAGCACATTATATCCAGAATTTAACAAAAATACATTTGTGTTGACCTCAAGCATAGAACTTAGGTATGCAGCAGCAGTCTGCATTTCTTCCCACATACTCCCCTTTGTGTATTCCTAACTCAAATTTTAAGTAGAAAAGGAGAGAAATGTTTTCCTCTTACAATGTTCCCTCCCCCACAGCCATTCCTTTTACTGTTTTTCCTTCCCGCTTTGAAACAGCCACTTACTGCACTGCCAGCAGAGGATTCTATTAAGATGAAAGCTTTGTCCTTGCCAAGGCAGACAAAGGGCTGTAAATAGAGCCTGCTTGCCAGCATCTAGGAGAGGAAGAAGTGTGTTTCGCCCCTCTCTCCCATATCATATCCCCACCGACACCCACATCTGCCCCACAGATGCCTCTTTCTTAGTGTTATGGTTCATGGTAACAATAAAAATAGCAAAAAAAAAAAAATGCAGATTAAAAGATAATGAAGTTTAAAATGCACAAAGCACTTTCATAAAGATTATCTCATTTTCTTGGGCATCCCTGCAATACCACTTAAATTCTGTGGGGAAATACTATCATTCATTAATTCATTGCTTTGTTCATTCACAGAGCATATTATATGCCAGACAAAATAGCAGGCAATAAGTAATAACAGCATAAAATAGTTTTATGCCAATAGTTCCTCCCAAAGCTTATTGTCCAGGGTGGGGAAACAGATGAGTAAATAGGCAATTCTGACAGAGTGTAACAATTTGTCTAGGAGCATACTGAACCTAGGTCAATTATACTGAAAAATTGGAAACAACCTAACAATCTTAACAATAGAAAGATGTCAAATTACTGCACAGCTGCTTGATGGAATGTTTTGTCACCATTGAAAGTCATTTTGGGCGAAGACACATTTGAGGATATATTAATAGACACATTTCTTTTATAATTAGATAAAAAATTGCAATGTGAAAAACAGAGTTGCTTATAAACATACCAAGGTACGGGCTAACACCTAGTGATGGAAATTTTTATCTTCATAAACAGCTTAATTTTAATTAACTTTTTTAATTTAAAATTTTTCTCTTCAGAGAGAGAGCATGTGTGAGAGAGAGTAGGGAAGGACCAGAGAGGGAGGGAGAGAGAGAATCCCAAAAAAGGGTCTACACTGCCTTTTTTGTCAGAGCCTGACATGGGTCTTGAACCCACAAACTATGAGACCATGACCTGAGCTAAAGTCAGAAGCTTAACCAACTGAGCTACTCAGGTGCCCCTATCTTCATAGACATCTTACATTGAAATCTATTTTCTTTTTCTTTTTTTTTTTTAATGTTTTATTTATTTCTAGGAGAGAGAGAGAGACAACGTGAGCAGGGGAGGGTCAGAGAGAGAGGGAGTCACAGACTGAAACAGGCTCCAGGCTCTGAGCTAGCAGACAGCACAGACCCCGACCTGGGACTCGAACCCACGAACCGCGAGATCATGACCTAAGCGAAAGTCGGACACTTAACCGACTAAGCCACCCAGGCACCCCAAATTGAAATCTATTTTCTAATGAAATTTTATTTTATTTTAATGTTTTTTGAAATTTTAATTTTAAAGTGTGCCCTTATAATTCTTCTATTAATAGGTTATCTATAATTGGGGTTTTTTTTTTGTTTTGTTTTGTTTTACAATCTAATATTTAAAACAGTTTTCGGGGCGCCTGGGTGGCTTAGTCGGTTAAGCATCCAACTTTCGCTTAGGTCATGATCTCGCGGTTCGTGGGTTCCAGCCCCGCATCGGGCTCTGTGCTGACAGCCAGCTCAGAGCCTGGAGCCTATTTCAGTCTGTGACTCCCTCTCTCTCTGACCCTCCCCTGCTCACGCTGTCTCTCTCTCCTAGAAATAAATAAAACATTTGAAAGAAAGAAAGAAAGAAAGAAAGAAAGAAAGAAAGAAAGAAAGAGAAAGAAAGAATTAAAAATTTTTTAAAAAATAAATAAAACAGAGTTTTCAAATATATACCTGTATTTATAAAACTGTTTACAGTGTTTTCATACATTATTTCACTTCATCTCAAAAATAATCCTATGAAGTAAGTGTTTTTACTCCTCCTTTACAGAGGGAAACCGAGGCTCAGTGATGTTTGAGAACATAATCAACATCAGAATTAGTGGATGGAAGAGCTAGAACTCCAATTTAGGGTTTTTTTTTCCTTTTTTTTAAATTCCAAATCCAGAGTTTCTTGCATTTCACATTGGTACCTCACTAGTTTGATTTACATCCCGATGGGCTCCAGATATTTCAATCAAACAGGGGTGTTTGAACTAGCATAGTGTAAACCACTCATGTTCTTAAATTTATTTTCACTGTTGCTTCTTAGAATTAACTACTGAAATAAATCAAATACTTAGTAAGTATAAAACTTATAAGTGTAATGCATAGAAGCACCATATCAGTGACTCCTACTCATCTATGCTTTATTTAGGTATTTTAAAGTATTTTTAGTAGTATTTGTGTTTTCCTGATTGTAAAAGTAATAACTGTTCATGTAGAATTTTTTATAACTGAGATTATTCTGTCATATCTGTTAAAAATTACTTTTTCTTCCTCAGTGTGGTGGGTCTGCCATATAGTTTTTTCAAATTTAATGTTTTATCAAATTAATACATGGATGCTGATTAAAATAACCAGATATCATGATTAAAATTGTAGTGAGAAAAGAGCGTCCCTCTTCTATTCTTCCTAGTCCAATTCCCATTCTCCAAAAGCTAACTTCTGAAATTTTTTAGCTATTTGGGGGGGTCTATATGCCTTGATAATCTGAAATAATATGTGAATTCCACTCTTTTCTGTCATTGTTGTTGTTTTTAATTGCAGTATTAGCTTTCATATGCTGATTTCTGTGGGGGCCCTTCCTCTCTCTCTCCTCTGACACTCCCTCTTCTATGGAGGAGGGACTGACCTGGCTAGTAAGCAAGCCTGCCTCAGCCCACACTCCTCTTTCTCCTGCGTGCACCTGCCTGAGGCAAGGTGCCTTCTGCTTCTATTCTGGGAATGTACTGGGGCAGGGTTTGCCCTGCGTGTGTGAGGCCAGTGATGGAGGGGCTAAGTAGACCCAACTCGCAGCTGAAATATTAGGGAGTTCACCCTTCATTGTTCAGTCCAGTGTCAATCTGACAGAAGCTGTTAGCACCTCACCCTCTATGCCACACCCATCTCTAAGCTCACCTGCTTAAGCTCACCATTGCTATAGCAATGGGCACCATCTGGCTGACCCCTCCTCATCTTTGCTTTTCCACAGAAGGGCTTTCTCTGGCCACACAGGTGCTCTTAGTACTCCTGGAAACGGAAATGCAGAGCAGTTAACACCGTCTTCAGCTAGTGGGACCAGCTTCCCCCTTCCCTGGTGGGACAATTCTAAGGTGGGCTCCACACAGTTTCTTGGAAGGTTCCCTGGGGGATTGAGTTCCCTTGACCCGTGCTTTACTGGCTTTTCTCCCTTCCCTGTCTCTTTCCCACATCCTCATTCTACTTCCTAGGATCACCTCCCCCCAAATCTTGTCTCTCAATAGGAAAGTTGATATTTTTATCTTAGTATGTCTGACTCTTACATGCATCTCTCAACTGATTCTGAACAACCTCCTATTATGAAAGATGAAGACTGAAGCCTACCTCATGATACTTTCTCCTCCCCCACCACACACATGCTTTTCCAATTCCCATGTTTCACATACAGTTTTGTAACCTGTATTAGGTTAAATTAGTATATATTAGTAATGACTTAATTAACCTTAGATTAGATAATTATATTATTATGGCCATACATATAAATCTTATCTGATCTACCTACAAACATAACATATTACATTGTCTTTCTGCCACAACTTTTGTCTGTAAAACTCCTCTGACCTGGTCAAACACACTGACAATCTATCAGTCCCAGTTTTCTTTGGTGACATTGCTCCTGCCTCCTGTTTCAGCCTGGACTGATTGCTGTTGGACCTGTGCAGACTTAATTTGTCAGAAGGATTGTTTCAGTTTAAACTCACCCATGGGATAGGAACCACACCACTGCAACCATTGATGATCTCTCTCTCTTTCTTCGTTTGTCTCTTGTTTTTAATTCACAAATTTAAAAAAATTTTGCCCTAATTAGACACAACACTTTTTTGGGTGTTTATCAGCCATTACTACTTCTTATTTTAGAAAATATCTTTCAGGGGCGCCTGGGTGGCTCAGTCAGTTAAACGTGGGACTCTTGGTTTTGGCTCAAGTCACGATCTCACAATTCGTGAGTTGGAGCCCCGTGTTGGGCTCTGCACTGGCAGTGCTTAGGATCCTCTCTCTCTCCTTCTCTCTGCCTCTCCCCTGCTCATGCTCTCTTACAAAATAAATAAACTTCAAAAAAACAGAATATATCTTTCATAGTTTATTTAGTAAGCAAGAAATTAAAAATAAATCAGAACAAATAGTAAGATGCTTCTCTGGCTCACAGAAAAGGTTTTCTTCTTAATTGTTTTTATTTAAAGACTTCTAAAGCTTTGCAGACTGAAGTCAAAATGGTTCAGTGAAACAACAACACAAAAATTCTCCAATACCACCAGCCTAAGATTCTCTCTTTTTCTTCTGGCAGATTCTAGTATTTATAGTCTTTATTTCTTTTAAAGAAGAGAATAAATCCCCATGAAATTCTTCTTACTACAATCATTACTACCAAATGTCTTATAAAATCTCTGGCTTCTGTGCTGCCAACAGAGGTATGAGGTCAAGTCCAGTGTTTATTGATGAAACAATCCTTTAGTGAAGCAGCCACAGGCAGTTTAAGTAAGAGGGAACAAGGACTTGGCTTGAGCGAACAGAAATTACCTGCAGAACTCTGGCAGTTATTTTTGAATTATGAAAATCTGACCAGAAGGTTAAGAAATAGCTGGGGACACTCAAAGGATTTTTCTAGGAGACTCCTTAAGGAAAATATTGTTATGTGTTACCAGTTTTTCAAAACAATGAGCAATTTGAATTTGATAACTAGGGTCCAAATGTTCCCCCCAGTGACTTGGCCTAGTGGTTTCTCTCCTCTTAGAAGATCCTAGAGATGGATATTATAGGGTATGTCTTAGCTGTCACTAAGGCATGGCCTCCAGCTCATTACCCCAGCGATTCAGCCAGACTCAGCTTGATCCCACTGAAGGATAGTGGCTGTGGCTGCCATTTGTGAAATTGACCCTCAAAAAAGACTTCTTACTAAAAGTAACTTTTCTTGCACTAAGTGGCAAGAGCATGGTGCTCAGGAAATAAAACAGCACTCTCTGAAAGGATTTAAAGACAGAGTATCAGGAAAAGTAGCTTGGGGTACATTTTTATTAACAGATAGAAGACTTTAGCGTATAAGATGTAAACCAAGTATTCAGCAGTATTTGCCACTGGCCTGTCTGAGTTGTTGAGAAAGGTCCCTGATAGCTGAATCTAGAGGGTTAAGAGCTTGAGCTCTGGAATCTAACAGACATGGATTGAATCCCAGTTCTACCACATACCAGGGGCAGGGCCTCTGGTAGTTTGCTCAACTGCTTTGTTTCAGTCACTCATATAAAATGGGGACCAAAGATCTTAAAATCTCATAGAGTTTTTAGGAGGATTGAATGAGAGAATGCATGTGAATGTCAAAACAGTGCTTTGCAAGTAGAATAAATAGTAACACTCTGCTTTGCTAGTAGTTTATATCCATTTATGAAGATTGTCCTATAATTACTTAAAACTATAGCCTTTTAAATACCAAGAGAAACATGTGAGTTGACTCAACTAATTTCTTGAGAGAAATAAATAATTTTGTCTGTCTCTTTGAACATAGCAAGTCTTAAATCTCAGCTTGTGAATCACCATTCTGGAGTCTAGTGTAGGACAGAGAAACCAGGCAGCAACAATCAAAGTGGCAGTGTACAAAGCTTCCGTCAGAGTGGGTGGTTCTTGTTTCTTCCCAAGAGTTACTTTGTCAGTGACCAACCTAGAACAAAAAGTCCTCAGAGATTATAAATAATATTAATGATTAAAAGAAACAGGCGACAGAGGCAAAGCAGGTAGGTTCTGAATCCAACTGACAGGGATGGATCCTGAAAATTCTTGTACTTTTATTTTTATTACTTGGAAATTTTCATGTTTGCTTTTGAAGAGCCTTCCTTGCTGTGGTGAGGGAACAGGGACGATATGGGGGGAGGGCAAAAGAGGGGGAAGTCTACAAATGAAATTGTACAGTTCCTTTAAATGATTCTTGTTTGTGTTGCAGATTTAAGTAAAGCTGATAGATTTGTTGCTGATCTCCCTCAAAGTCAGAGAGGAGACCTGCCCAAATTTTTTGCTTTGTCTCAGAGTCATTTGTTTTTGTTTCCAACAGCCTTGACAGAAGTAGGAGTGGAGGAATAAGAATCAGAAACTGAGGGGCACCTGGGTGGCTCAGTTGGTTAAGGGTCTGACTGAGGCTCAGGTCATGATCTCATGGTTCATGGGTTCGAGCCCTCCATCGGGCTCTGTGCTGACTGCCAGCTCAGAGCCTGGAGCCGGTCTTCGGAGTCTGTATCTCCCTCTCTCTCTGACCCTCCCCTGCTCACGCTGTCTCTATCTCTCTCTCAAAAATACATAAAATATTTTTAAAAATTAAAAAAGTAAGGAGCTCTTTCCTACTTAGATATTAGCATGTGAAGTAAGTGAAAGTTAGGATGACAGAGATCTTCAGTACAGAACCATTATGTGGGGTGACAAACAAAACTGTAGGCCTTGTTTGAATTTATATGTCTCAAACAACCCTAGTTTTATTAAGACACGTTTTTACCCTCGAATAATAATGGTTTTGTTGAGAAGAGAAATCTTCCAAACACATAAAATAAATTGCTAGCACCATGTCTGCGTACAGCATAGCATACTAGTTACCAACTTGGAATCCGGAGTCATACTGCCTGGGTTCAAATCCAATTATTGGTTGTATAACTTTTGGCAAGCTGTTCAACATCCTGGTGTTTCTGTTTTCTTATCTGTAAAATGGGGATGATAATATCATCTACCTCATGGAGTTGCTTGGAAGATGAAATGAGTTTATACGTGTAAAGTACCTAGAGTATTATTATCCATGATAGTCTGGTATACGCACTTGGCATATATTATTTTAAGTCTTTCATAACAATCATATAAGTAGATATTATTAACTCCATTTTTCAGATGGGAACTACTAACCTTTGGAGCCTGAAAGACCTAGATTTGAATTCTACCTCTTAGATGTTTGGCCTGGACAAGATATTTAAAAAATCCCTGAGCTAATATTGAAGGTGAATCCCCATGCCTAGCAAATGTTACCAGGCTTGCTGCATTCCACACCTCTAGTAAACATTGTTTTTGTCATATATTATTTCATTTCTAATACAAAAATCCTTATTTAATCACTCAACCTTATTTGAAGTTTTTAGTGATAAAAAATTCATTACTTTAAGTAGTCTATTATTTTTGAGGATTTTTTTAATTGTTGGGAGGTTCTCCATTATGATGAACTGAAATTTGTCTTTATTTTTTGTCTGTTATATAATCTTAGTATTTATATCTAAAACATTCATCAAAAATGAAGCATACCATTACCCAAATGTTTTTCCTGGTAAGTGTGGGCTTTTTTGCTTTTTTAAAAATTCCAGTGTAGTTAACATACAGTGTTACATTAGTTTCAGGTAAAAATCTTTCTTATAACATTAACCCACTGAGCCTTGTTCTGCTCTTTTGAACGGCACAGAATGAGTCTAGTACAGGGTTCTTATAGTCCTTACACAGGATGGGTGAAAGGAAGGCATGAGCCAAGGTTAATTATGCCTACATTTCAGGGGTGTATGAACCTAGACAGGGGGAAAAAATGACATTTTTATTTTAATTTATATCTCTAATTAAATTCAGATTTCCTTCAATTATGAATGAAGACAATGAAAGCAGTCATTTTTTTTTTTTAAATCTCTGGTCTTATCTATCTTTCTTTTTTTCTTTCTTTCTTTGAGAAGAGTGTGAATGAGTGAGGGGTAGGGAGAGAGAGAGAGAGAGACAGAGAGACAGAGAGAGAGAGAGAGAGAGAGAGAATCCCATGAAGGACAGAGAGAGAGGGAGATAGAGTAGATACCCCAGGTGGGTTCTGGCTCACCCAAAGCAGGGACTTGGGCTCACCACCCACCACCCTGAGATCATGACCTGAGCCAAAGTTGAATGCTTAACCAACAGTGCCACCCAGGTGCCCCTATTATTATTATTATTATTTTAAGTTTTACTTGTTTATTTTGAGAGAGATAAGATTTCCGCCTTTGAAGAGTTTTTCATTTAATGGCAGAGACAAGTATAATATAGAAGTGTTTATAGAGGCTAAACAAAGTGTTAAATAGCAATCCCTTCTTTCCAAGTAGAAATAAGTTTTTGGAGGGCAAGCATTGCCTTTCCTTCCTCCCTCTCTCCCTTCTTCTTTTTATTAATTTTAAAAACCATTCTTTGCATCTAACATATATGTTTCCTGTCAAATATTTCTAATAAATTTCAGCTGTTATGTTGAACTCATGTATTCTTATTAAACATTTCAAGATGGTAGGCTTTAATCATTAGGCACTATATAGTGTGCGTGTACATGAACAATGTAAGAGTAATTCTTTCTGCAAATTATGAGTTGATTTTCCTTTTGGCAATCTCTCTGATGATGGTGATGATGATGACGATGACGATGACGACATCAGACTTTACCTTTGGAGACAGCATGAGTATTTCATGTCAGATTGATGTCATGAAACTTTATAAACAACAGTGCTAGGCCAAATGATAACAAACAGCACTAACATAGCTGTACTTTATTGACACTTACCAAAAGAGGCTCATTTTTTTAATGTAGCCTATCACTGAGTTTCATAATAGTCATTCAGTTCTATAATGATAACAAGACCAGTATAAGAGAAATGTCAAGATGTTTTAAGTGGAACCATATTATAACATGGTTTAGTATAAAGAATACTGTGTGTGTGTATGTGTGTGTATGTGTGTGTGTGTGTGCATGCGCGCGTGTGTGTGTGTGTTATTGGTCAAGCCACAGTCTGAAAAATGCCCACATAAAATAAAGACCCTTTATTTAACTGATTATGGTATTAAGAATCTTTTTACATAATACCAAAAAGATTTTTATAGAATTAAAATCAATTTTCCTGTCTACATTAGCACTTTCAACCACATAAGTGAAAATTACTTTTATGTGTATTTGGAAATGGAAAGAGGTCATAAAAATTGAGGCAGCCATGGCTTTCACCTTCAGATATTTAATATTCCAATTAAAATGTAAATTATGACTAGCTTGAAAACTGAAGCTTCTTCCTTAAAAATCAGTTTCTTTGAATTTGAGTACTTGAATAAAATGGAAAATGTACTGCACACTTAAAGCGATTTCTTCTTAACATTCACACAGAATTACAGGCGTGAAATAATGTGCAAAAGCATTAGCCCTTGTTACTCATGACAATTCAGTGAAGGAAAGGTAAAAGAATAGTCTTCAGGACATTTTTTAAAAATATTAAGTTCCTTTAATTATTGATATTGTGGGTTTCAGTTAAGTGCCATATGTTGGGGTTACGTTTTTATCCTTTCCTGTGATGCAAGTAAACCTTAGAGGAGCATGTAGGCAAAGGAAAAGCAGCTCAGCTGAGACGCCTAACAGTGACAGAGGAGCAATAAGATGTGAAGCTAGTCAGAGCGGAAATGCCCAAGCAACTGGA
Organism: Proteles cristata cristata; assembly: GCA_017311185.1. Taxonomy (NCBI): domain Eukaryota; kingdom Metazoa; phylum Chordata; class Mammalia; order Carnivora; family Hyaenidae; genus Proteles; species Proteles cristata. The sequence continues at coordinate 684,977 of JAESUZ010000810.1, forward strand.
GCCCCTCCCAAGTTCCTCTAAGAGTTAATACCTCATGTCCAGAGCAATCCCAAATCCTATGAGAACACACTCGGACTGCCATGTGCTTAAGGGCTAACGCCTGTGCCTCTTAAAGAGGGGTATTTGAGGGGCGCCTGGGTGGCTTAGTCGGTTAAGCGTCCGACTTTCGCTTAGGTCATGATCTCGCGGTTCGTGGGTTCGAGCCCCGCGTCGGGCTCTGTGCTGACTGCCAGCTCAGAGCCTGGAGCCTGTTTCAGTCTGTGACTCCCTCTCTCTCTGACCCTCCCCTGCTCACGCTGTCTCTCTCTCAGCTCTAGTGGAGGGTGGCTTGAGGGCGCGGGCTTGGGGGCCGGTTGCTGTCCTGTACTTTCGCTTTAGGCTGCGATCTCGCGTCAGGGGCTCGAGCCCCATGTGGCTGGGGTTTCAGGGTCACAGCCCAGAGCCTGGAGCTCATTTCAGTCTGTGTCTCCTCTGACTCCTGCTCACGCTTGCCCTTCTTCTAGAAATAAATAAAAATATTATTTTTTTAAAAACAAGGGGTATTTGAAGTTGTGAAATATAAATGGATGATGACAAAGTGTCATTTCCTGAGGGTGAATGAAAAAAGCCCATGGCACATAAAAACGAACTAAGGATAACCTCCAGCAGAACAGCTCCTTAAGACGTGTCCCTTTTTTAAGCCATTTTATCCCTTGTCTTTGCCACCGAGCACCCACCAGAGGAAAGAAAAAAACCTGAAGTGCTATTCAAAATAATATTCAATAAATCATTAGCAGAAATAATAGTTCTAACATATCATGATGTTAGATATTCCAGGGGTATGAAAGTGTAGTGTGAATGTCAAACTTTCTCAAAATTTGAGTTTAGTGACACCTCACACATATACTGTTAATGGAAGTAGATTAAAAAAAAAAAAAAGCACCAGAAACCACCACCACCCCTTTGTGGTCAGTGCTGATTGCTGAGTGTGCTGCAATTATGTACACTAAAGAGCTGCAGTTTGTTGCTAATAATAATACCATACTGAGTATTAGAAAGTTTATAATTATACAACTACATAATGTATGTTGGCAAGATTTTCGTGCTGGAGAATCTACTGTCAAATGGTCTGGCAGAGCAAAAAGTCCAAGCTGGAGGTTAGAATAATTGGCCCACTGAACTAATGCAGGGTATTGTGGCTCAAGCAGAGTAAGTCATATGCCTTATTAGACAATCCAGTGATAAATAATGAGTGTATGTAGAAATAAAGGCAGTCTCGGTCATGTAACTGCTATTACTTAAAACACAGCATTTCCAAGATTGAACACCTACTCACACACTTATATACCGCAAGTCCATGGAAATTTTAAAAAACAAACAAACAAACAAAACAGGAGAGGAAGCTGTTAATTTATGATCAGTGCCAAATGCTCCAAATTATGACATAGGGTGAATTGTTTTCATAGAAATACATACAAAGCAGCTCAAGTGAAGCATACCAATGGTGTTCTGCTGCTCTCACGGTGACCAGTACTGTTCTTGTTTGAAACATTTCCACAATGTCATGAATTGCCATATTTTGTTAGAGTTATATAGGATCACTTTACAAAGATGTTTCTGTTATGATTTTCTCCCTTCTCACTAGGCCAATGAGATTTTACTCTTTTGAGTCATTAGCTATCTCATGTAAGCAGCTCTAAGTTTATCCCATTGTTATAAATTTTGTCTTTCATTCAACCCATGTAATGGATACATAGAAGTCTGTTCTCTTAAAAAAGAGCCAATCTTAGTGTTTCTTTTTGTATACAGGTTTTTAGCACTGGATTTAATTTAGCTTGGCTATGAAAGTTTTATAGAACCAGCTGATGCTGTTTAAATGTATATGCTTAGAACGACTGCTGGATGCCTCAGCCAGAAGAGTTATGATCTGATCTTAGGATTGAGTTCAAGCCCCGTGTTGGGCACATAGAGCTTCTTACTAAAAAGGTTTTATTAATTAAAATACATATGTTTAAATTTTTCCAAGTGCTAGCACTTCTTTATTCTGTAGAAATTGCTTGTTGGCCAAATGATTTCTTGGACTTTTAGGTGGTGAAGAATTTATCCTAATTGATTTGATCATTTTTAGGACTTTGCTTTTATGTATTCCTGAGCTCCTTTCCTTGCACGGCTTGGGGAAACTCAGATCTCAGTCATATGTAATGCATGGAAACTTCGGTCTCACCTTGTTGCAATGGAGCATACTTTCATTCTCTTAGATGTCTTCACTCAACAGAATGGTGGGCTTTCTGATGTCCTAACTCAAAGCCCTACACAAAACAAAGTCAAATACCCAAATATGATCACGTTGACATAGCCATTTTTTTAACATTTTTATTTATTTCTAGGAGAGACAGAAAGAGACAGTGCATGGAGCAGGGGAGGGTCAGAGAGAGGGAGATATCCCCGTTCCAGGGCCTGAGCCGCAGCACAGAGCCCGACGCGGGGCTCGAACCCACGAACCGCGAGATCACGACCTAAGAAAAAGTCGGACGCTCAACCGACTAAGCCACCCAGGCGCCCCTGACATAGCCATTTTTGATAGTCATCATTCAGGACACTACTGAAAGGATTTATTCCTCCTCTAATACATAGGACTAAATTTTTTCCTCATTTTGAGTACTGGTGAGAATGTTCAGAATTATTAGTAATGATTGTTCAAATAAAGACATAGAATATTAATTACTATTCTGCTTGCCAAGATAAAGCAATACAAGTGATTCTAACCTTTTGTAACAAAATACCTTCCTGAAATTCATAATTATAGAGGGCACAAAGGACTGAGCATATGAATGAGGAAGCCAAAAGTAATTGTAAGTATTTGAGGCAGAATTGAATAAGTTGATCAAATGCAAAGCAGAAATTGCCTGTGCCATTAAACAGATCAGCTGATTATTATAGTGTGCTCCACAAAGGTTCAATTCTCTGTTCTTTCTGCTACATATAGGTTACTGGATTAGATTATTGGTTTCTCCTTATCTGCTTCAGAGAAAGTATCCATTTCTTTCTCTTTCCTCTTTCTTTTTTCCTTTCCCTCTTCTCCCCTCTCTCTTTTTTTTGGGGGGGGTGGTTGTTTTGTTGTTTTTTGGTGTGGTGGCACAGAGAGGGGAGAGAATGAATACAGTTCCCCACTACCATGAATTATGCAGTCGAGTTCCCTCATTTGGGGAAGTCCCAGAGGTCAGGACACCTGGGGTATAATGAACAAGCCTCACCCTGGGAAAACTACGTTCATGATCATGGTATCTACCCTGCCATAGTATCTCCTTTCTCACTGTTTTTTTTTTTTTTCTGATGAGTTAATCCCAAACAAGTCAACAGAAAGGCTATAGATCTCATAAGAAATTTCATAAGAATGTCAGATATAAGATATATTTACAAAAATCAGTAGCGTTCCTCTGCATTAGTAATCACTAACTAAAAATGTAACAGATTCTGTGATGCCATTCCTAATAACAATTAAAACTATAAACTATGAATTTAACCTAATAAACAATGTATATGATCTCTAAGGAGAAAAAGTTTTAAATTTATTAAGGACATAAAGGCCTTAAATAGATGGATTGCTACACCATGCTCATGGAATGGATGCCATCAGTGTAAAATGTCAGTTCTCCAAAATTAATGTGTGAATTCAATTCAATCCCAATGAAATCCCAGTAGGACTGGAATTTTTTATATTTTTATTTTTTATTTTTTTATTTTATTTTTTTTTGAGAGAGAGAGCGTGCGCATGCATGAGCAGGGGAGAGGAACAGAGGGAGGAGAGAGAATCTCAAGCAGGCTCCATGCTCAGTGCAGAGCCTGATGTGGGACTCAATCCCATTACCCTGGGATCATGACCTGAACCAAAATCAAGAGTTGGACATGCAACCTACTGAGTCATCCAGGGGCACCCCAGTAGGACTTGTAAAAAAATGAATTCAACACAATTATTCTGCCATGTAGAAGAAGACTAAGCATGTTAGGAGTAATTAAAGCAATTTTGAAAAGGGCCTGGGGGTGCTCAGGTTTTAGATAGCTGATATGTGCAGGTGGAGAAAGGATTGATAAAGCATTTAATAAATGACATTGGGAAGGCATCATTTTATGGAGAAAAGTAATGCTGTATTCTTAGCCTATAGCAGTGTTTCTCAACCCTTTTTTCATTGTTGTCTGCTTATGAAAATTAGTTGGACTTCCCCCCCCAATTGCCCATCTTTTCCAATGACATTTTAATACCACAAATATCTTATATATTTTATAAGATACATAAATATCTTATTTTATATACATTATATATATATTATATATATACATTATATATATCTTATATTATAAAATAAGATATTTATGTATCTTATAAAATATATAAGATATATATTATCTTATATATAATATATATAATTTATTATATATAATGTATATATACAGAATATGTGATAATATTTGTATATATAATATATATACAGATATATATTTGTATATATATTATATATCTGTATATATATTTGCGGTATTAAATTATATATGTTTATGTCTTTTGGGAGAGTGAAATTTCATTGAATTAAAGTCCTAAATGGCAAATGTAAATCTGAAAAACTAATATAAAAGAAAAAAGAGAACCATAAATTATTTTTCTGACTTTGGGGTGTGGGAGAACTTCTTAAACTAACTCCAGAAAACAGAAACTCTGAGATAAAAAAGAAATGGATGGAAAAGACATTAAAATTAAAGGCTTTGCTTCATCAAAAGACATAATAAGGAAAGTTCATATACAGATTAGATTGGAAAGGATATGTGAAATAACTAAAGTCAACAAGGGATGAATATCTACAATAAACAAGACATTTTGTTAATTATAAGAAAATGGTAAACCCAAGAGAAAAATCAGTAAAGGATATGAACATGGAATTCACATAAGTGAAAAACTGATAACTAACATATGAAGTGATATTCAACTTCAGAAATCATCAGAAAATAGAGGTTAAGATTATTGAAGGAGAAGTCATGGGACCAAAAGGCTATGGTAGTAAAAGATCATCAATACTGATATCTCCAGAAATCTTTAGAAAATGAGAGAAACATAAAGTTTATAAATGATTGCAATAAGAAAGGGTTATTTGATATTATAAGCTTCATAGAGGAATGTTTGAGAAAGAGAGAAGGAAATTCTATAGAAGGAAGCTTGGGAGACAATCCCCAAGGGTTCTCTTAAATTTTGCATATCTCATGAGTGGACTGCCTTTGTTCTATCTTTAAAAGGATGTTTGTATAGTGAACAGCTTTGGATGATAGATAATAAAAGGCATGTTTGTTTACTGTTCATTATAATAAAAATAATGTCTCCCTCTATGGCAAATATCAGGCAGGCTTATTATCCATTCTAAAAGAGTTGTGTTCCCTAAGCTCAGGACTCCTCTCCTGTAATGCACCCCCATGTGTACAGGTATACCTGACGCTCTGGGTCACCCTGCAGGAAGTGGTCTTTGGCAAACTGGCATTAAAAAAAAAACAGTGATACACTGGCAGTTGCTATTGCTGTGAATAATAAACTCTTCTTTGTCCCTGACCTGGGAGTCTCGTGTCTTCTGCCAATATCCATGAAATTATGCCAAGGTAACTTTTAGCTTGCAAGTGGGGTAAAATCTCAGTCCGTTACAATTCTTTCTTTTTTTTTTTTTAGTTGATTTATTTTTGAGGATGTGGGCAGGGAATTTGAAGCAGGCTCTGCACTGACAGCAAAGAGCCTGATATGGGGCTTGAACTCATAAACTATGAGATCATGACCTGAGCCAAAATCAGATGCTCAACCAACTGAGCCACTTACATGCCCCTTAGTCTGTTACAGTTCTTGATATAAACATTCTTAGCTACCTCCAAGCCTAGTGGGGCATGGTATATGGGCCAGAAAAAAAACCCACAAGTATTTGGTATTAGCTCTGTTGGTCTATCTACAGGCAGATTCTGGTGGATGTGGTAAGGTAAGGAGTGGGAATCTTCCCAGATGCACAGAGCTCTGGGAATTCCTCTTCATTCCTGGAGCACAGGGTGCTGTCTTCCTTTGGGCATACTTGCTGTTGACAATGAAGCTGTAAAAGTCAGGAGAATGGGTATCTTACCTAAATCATATGGAAGTTCTTCCACATAATTACTATATGTGAAATAGTATAAAACTATAATTACTAATTTATAAATTACAAATACAGATACAAAATAATACTTAAATATAAACATATTTAAGGATGTGTACTGTTTATACACTAGGGTGAGTCCTTTTGATGGAGAGCAGGACATGGATGGGAATGAAGGGAACCCTTGCCCAGACTGATAATAGCAGTGTGCCAGGAGTAAGTAAGTTCTCTCTTAGGTTCAAACCCAAAAACAACAAAGTATAGGTTTGATTACATTCCAGCCAGCAACCTGAAATGGTCTGAAATATGTAACTTCCAACTTCAATTTGACTTGTTTTCATTCTTTTTTTCTTTTAGCTCTTTTATGATATTACCTCAGATGCTCAAAGACTTTCACTTTCTGCTCTCTCGAAAGGCTTTGTTATCAAACATGCCTGTCATCTTCACAAATGCTTATTATCTCAGGGTAGGATCCTCCTGGTGCTTGAGGGCTCAACCTATCTCAGCCCACATGGCTAGCACTGTGCCAGGCTCTTGAGGACCTATAAGTGGAACCACTCTACATGGGAAGTGTCCTGGGTGAGCAAGGGTCACAGAATTGGTTGGGGATATAAACGCTTTTTGGGGATATTGTGAGCAAGTCTTTCTGCAACAAGGCAATATTGGTGGTGGGTGGCAGGAAATAATTGATGTGTGGGAAACAGAATTAAGGAATAAGGGGAGGAGCATAAAATAATGAGAGAAGAGTGAAGGAGGTGACTATGAGAGAAACTACAACTTGTTCTCATTCCATTTGGTCAGAGTTCAGCATGTGATCTGTGAGTTTCATTGAGGGTAGGAAGGTGACCACACTTGAATGACCTCAGTGCAATGGAATGACAGGAACTAGAACATTTGACTTCAGCCATTTTGGAGTTGGACCGATGGATATTTACGTGGTAGACAGACCAGCTGTGGAAATGATGAATGCTAAAGAGTAGGTTTTTCTCTCATTACACAATTGAAGACTTTTTAAAATATTTTTTTAAATGTTTTATTTATTTTTGAGAGAGAGATAGAGACAGTGTGACCAAGGGAGGGTCAGAGAGAGAGAGAGAGAGAGAGAGAGTTACAGAATTGATTCCGAAGACAGGCTCCAGGCTCTGAGCTAGCTGTCAACACAGAGCCTGACGTGGAGCTCAAACCTATGAACCGTGAGATCATGACCTGAGCCGAAGTCGGATGCTTAACCGACTGAGCCACCCAGGCGCCCCTGAACACTTAAAATATTAGTAATTTGATAGTTTATAAAAAGAGATCCTGATGATTTCATATACCAGCTACTGACTTATTATGGTTATTTAGATATTAAACTTATTATTTTGTGCCAAGAGCATTTGTAAGGTATGATAAATAAGAAAATAACACTGGCCATTTTCTTGGAATAAATATTTTTATATACAGCACACACCAAAGTGGTTATTCCATGATTTTAATTAGAAATTTTATTTTCCCCTCACAGAATTACCTGGTTTAGAGGTGAGCAGTCCAGCGATGTTGTGATGACTGTGTTGTCAGGTCCCAGGATCCTTTTAGCTGTTTTTTCTACCATGTCTAGAGAGGGGCCTTTGTCTTTAAGAGTGGCAGTGGTTCATCACTATATCCATGATCCAAGATGCAAGATGTGGAGGGAGGAAGGTATTCTCCTTCTCTTTTCTGACACCAACTGGAAGTGATACTCAACACTTTGCTCACAACCCATTGGCCAGAATGTCATCACAAGACCACATCTAGCTACAAGGGAATCTGGGAAATACAGTATTTACTGGGTTGTTTTATGCCTGCCTAAGATTTTTATTACTCTTGAAAAAGAGGGAAATAGTGTTTGTGATAGCTGCCAGCCTTAGCTATGATGTAGGATATTCACAAAAATATTTGATCTGAATTTTTGGGGGGGCTGAGCTGACAACGATGAAGGCTATGAAGAGTTCAGTTCAAAGAATTCAAATATCTGATATAATCCTTGTCCTTATAAGTTCCATCAAGAGCCTATAGCCTCACCAAGAGAGGCAGGAATATAGACCAATTATTTAAATATAAAATAAAATTCTAAGTTAAGTATACACAAAATACAATAGAAGACAAGCATGGAGAACTGATCCAGATATGACCTCTTTGAAGATGCTCTCATGGAATACCAATGATGAACCAAGTCTCTCAAAAGAATAAACATATAAAGGGCTACAGAAAGTAAATGTTAAAACAATTTTTCGACACTACTCCATAACCAATAACTGTAGTTTAATTCCTTCAGTGGAGTGCTAAAATTATCAGTAGTCTGGACAGTGTTCTCAGGGATATCTTCAGTAGGTCAGCAGCACCCCAAAAGCAAACAGCACATTCCACTTCTGCTAGTCCTGGTGCCAAAACGCTTCAGGGGCTAGTCCTGGGCAACGTGGATCTCCATCTGTCTTTTTTTTTTTTTTAATGTTTTATTTATTTCTGAGAGAGAGAGACAGGATGAGCAGGGGAGGGTCAGAGAGAGAGGGAGACACAGAATCAGAAGCAGGCTCCAGACTCTGAGCTGTCAGCACAGAGCCCAACGCGGGGCTCGAACCCATGAACCGTGAAATCATGACCTGAACAGAAGTCGGACGCTTAACCGACTGAGCCACCCAGGCGCCCCTCTCCATCTGTCTTTTGAAAGAAAAACCATCAGGAGCCTGTTCTCTTGGTTATTCCCTGCAAAGGAGAGCACACTTAGGGAAAGAATCAATTGTCCTCCTGCTTTCACTGGCTCTTGTTCCTACCTGCCAATGCACGATCTCAGTGTTCTGTAAAGGACCTTCACAAACCAAGTATTTATGAAGGTCCCCAGAGTGTCTCTTCAATCAAGGCTGCTCAGTTAATCTACAGAAACAGCCATTTTCTTTCCATTCTCTCACTTCTACTGAGCATGTCAACCTCCTTCTCTAGACAGAACCAGTCTGTGAGACCCTGCTCTCACTTCCACTCACCATGTCTGCTGGGCAATACAGACTCCTTACACTTGATGTTTCTAATAGAGTGAAGCCCTGTAGGTGCCAGTGATGTGTGCAAATTGTCTCTCCCTTTAGATGTTTGCCAAAAGGGTTCTGGTGCCTCACCAGATTTTTGTGAACAAGCAATTTTTAGAGGTTTTCTTGACTAGCTATCCCCACATCCTGCGTGGAATGTGAGTGTTTGGGGTCTGACCTGATGGCAAGACTGGGTTGAGGACACTATGTAGTACTCAGAATTGCCCCTCCGCTCCTACAGCTCTGAGGTCTATTCATTCTCTTTTCTCTGGGAATGATTCTCACCAGAGCACTCCTCCTCTTGCAAATTGTTTTTTTTTTTTTTAATGTTTTATTTATTTCTGAGAGAGAGAGGAGAGAGAGAGATGGCGTGAGCAGGGGAGGGTCAGAGAGAGAGAGGGAGACACAGAATCTGAAACAGGTTCCAAGCTCTGAGCTAGCTGTCAGCACAGAGCCCGACGCGGGGCTCAAACCCACGAACTGTGAGATCATGACCTGAGTCGAAGTTGGATGCTTAACCGACTGAGCCACCCAGGCGCCCCTCCTCTTGCAAATTCTTGAAGCCCCACCCTTGTTGCTCACCAGAAGAGCCCTGAAAGGTCTGAATTCCACCTGAGTTCAAAGTGGGGCACCTTCCTACAGCAACTCAAGGAAAGAGGAGGCACATATTAAATTACATTCCCTATTTCCTGACATTGACTGCGAGCGACAATTCCTCGTCCAACCTAGCTGCAAATAGCAAATTTCATTGGAAACCCTGAAGCCCATCTCTTTGCTGTTTGGGCACAGAACAGTCATCTAGAGATGTGCAATAAAGATTTAAACACTCAGTGCAATAAAGATTTAAGAACTAACTCCTGATATGTTTTCCCTTTGCCAAATGCCATTTTGTAAAAGAAGAATGATGTGATGTGTGGACAGTTCCTGTTGGGCAGGAAAGGGAAATAGAAAGCCTCTCCTGTATTAGATGAGGGGGGAAAAAGGAAGCAAAGGTTACACTATCGGAAGGGAGAGTCCAAGCACCATAAAAGAAAACAGTTTACTTAGGTGAGCCAACAAAGGCCAGAGGCAAGAAACAGGAATTTCAAAAGCCCTTCTTTTTCATGCTAATGACCCTGCCGGGGGCAGCCTTCTGCAGAGATAATTATCTGGGTTGTTTCGTTTTGTTTTGTTTTAATAATCTCTATGCACAACAGAGGAGCTTGAACTTGTGACCCCGAGATCAAGAGTCTGTCTGAGCCAACCAGGTGCCCCCTTTGTCTTTGGTATCTGGCTCTAGACAGCAGCTTACCCTTTCATCCCTGGAATTAATCTGAATGATGCAAGGATAGAGTAAATCCACATTGGTTTAACAACATGTATTCATGACTTTTACCATCAGCTTAATTCATACTGGCAAGTAAAAATTGCTTCACTTCTTAGGTGATTTTAGAAGTGAGTTACTCAGAGCACCAGCTCTAACTCTCAGGGGCAGCCTATTAACATTGTGCCTAATAGTCACGGATGCCAGTGGTGAACTTCGAACAGTGACTCTGCAGTCAGCTGTGCGCTTTTAGAGCCCAGGTTCTGTGGCCGTTTTTGTTTTTTTTAATTTTTTTTAACATTTATTTTTGAGAGACAGAGCATGAGCAGAAGAGGGCAGAGAGAATGGGAAATAACAGAATCTGAAGCAGGCTCCAGGCTCTGAGCTGTCAAGCCCAGAGCCCGATACGGGCCCAAACCCACAAACTATGAGATCATGGCCTGAACCAAAGTTGGCCACGTAACCAACTGAGCCACCCAGGCGCCCCGCTCCTGTGGCTGTTTAGCCACGTACAATTCTGCCACACAGTTTTTTCCAAGGAGATACTCCATGGTTCATCTAGCTGGCCAAGACAACAAGAACCCTTAGCTGGAAAGGAAACAATGATTTAATAATTTGTCTTATTCCTAGTGAGGGAGAAGAATCTTGTATTCTTGAATTCAGCATTTAGAGCTCAATACATATTTCCTGTCATGGCAGCAAAGAACAATAAAAGCAATTCTACCTGATCTGAAGCCTTTCTTTGCCCCCAACCCCTCCCTGAGGATTATCCTGAGGATTATCCTGAGGATTATAAAAAACTACTGGATGCTTTTTAAGATGGGGGAATCTGAATCCTCTAAATAGAAGAGATAATGGTCTCTGAATCTCATCAACAATTATATTCCTCAGATAGAATTAGAACTGCTTCCTGTATAGAAAAATGTTTACTGAATGGAAATTTTATTACTTGAGTATTGAATTCAGTGATACCAAGGGAATTCCTTTCTAGCCAAAGGTCCTGCCCAGGTTTGATTTCTCTCTTTTAACAATTCAAGTGCAATTCAATAATGCCTTTGAAGTACTGTTCAAAAAAAATTTTTTTTGGTGGGTGTGATAGTCTTTTTTTTTTTTTTTAAGCCAGTTGAGCATTTCTTTTAGAGTGTCAGTTCCTTTTATACACTTCCCCTTTTTACCCACTAGTAAGGAAAGGCTTACTAAGGGTCCTTCATCAGAGGGAGCATGCCTTCTGCCAACACATAGGGGTGGGTATGATAAGGAAGACTCCCCCCTTGGATTCTTTTCTTTCCTGATGTTGACACTGCTTCTTCCAACATTTTTTCATCATGGTCTGAAAAGCAGTGATTTGGGGGGACATTAAAACTGGTGAAAGTTAAGTCACTACTGGAGACGGTACTCAGGAGACACAAGTGTAGTGCCTGCTTTACCTTCTGATGCCTTCTGCCTTCTTCCCTCCCTGCAGGCAAGGAAACACAGACGCTAATCATCTGCCCTGTCTAGCACTGGTTTACTGATGAGATAGCTGGAATGGTTCACTCTGATTTAAGTTTTGCTTTGTTTTGATAACATAATTTTTCCCTAAATATTTTGAGCTATTTTGAATTGCTAGGGGAAGGAGGAACATGTACTCAAAACAAGATTATTATTTACTGTGCATGCTATGGATAAAATTATATCTGGATTTACAAAACATTTGAATTTGTGTTCAACTAATAACAGATCTCTGTTCTTTCTTTAACCGCCTGTGGTTTGAGCAGTCATATTTGAAATTCACTTCTTTCATGCCTCCCTTTACCTTTGTTGGTTCACCTAAGCAAACTGGAGATTTACTCTTATTGAGTCTTATTATCCATTTCCAGGGTTCTCTTCTCATAAGAGCCTGACATCCAATCATTTGCACCATCCCGAGGCCTGTATTGGCCCTGGGAAACTTTTTTTTTGTTTCCCTACTCTGTCTTCTTTCTCCTCCATTTTTTCTTGCTTCCCTTTTCCCTTCGGTTCCTTTCTCTCCCTTGTACTCTGTTCTGTAGGGAGTGTAGATTGCCACTACTTCCACTGCTTGGACCTTTGCTCTCCTCCTACATTCTGCATTGCTGACTTAGATTGCATTCTTCCAGGTTGGTGGGACCTGTTGGCCATCTTGGGCATATGGGGCTACATATTGCTCCAACATGGAGACTTGTGATTTGGATGGGAAAAAAATGGGAGTCTAAGCTGTGTTTCCCAAAACCAAATCCAGTACTCTTATCAGAAAACAAAGCTTCCTGGGGAGCCTTGGTGGCTCAGTCAGTGAGCGTCCAACTCTTGGTTTCAGCTCTGGTAATGATTCCAAGGCCATGGGATCAAATCATGCATTGGACTCCATGCTGAGCATAGAGTGTGCTTGGAATTCTCTCTCTATCTCTCTGCTCCTTCCCCTGTTTCCATGCACTCTCTCTTCCTAAAAGAAGGAAAAAGGAAAGGGAAGGGAAGGGAAGGGAAGGGAAGGGAAGGGAAAAGAAAACAAGGCTTCCATCTCTGTGGTTTGCTTGGACAAAGTATACTTTTCAAAAATTTAAAACCATGTCTCTATACATGGAATGGGCGATGTCAGAGATTTGTTCAGTCACTAATGAAGGAGACAATAAAGTGGGGACACCAATTCACAGAGCATTTAAGTAAATGGGTATTTAAAGACATTAGAAAAAAATATTAGAATAAGATTGTTAAGTTACATATAAAACTGGTTAATATCCGACAAGACAATAAAACCATAAGTTTGGGATAATTCTTCCTGTAGACAGAGATCATTTATATCTCTCCCAGAGGGGGGAAAAATCTGTAAGTTAAGATGTGACTTCTCAAAATCTGGGTTGCTGTTTTATTTTTTTTAAGTCAGTGCCAGGTGGTGAGTCAAACAAAGGTATATTCCCTTAGATACTTAATAATCCTTGAAGTGGCTTTGTTAAAATGTATATTGAAAGAACATGTTGCTTTTCCTTTGCCTGTTTTCTAAATTTTAGATTTTTTCCTTTTTTTAAAGCTTATTTATTTATTTTGAGAGAGACAGAGCATGAACAGGAGAAAGGCAGAGAGTAAGGGGGAGAGGGAGAGAATCCCACGCAGGCTCTGTGCTCTCAGGACAGAGCCCAACATGGGGCTCAATCTCACAAACTGAGGGATCACGGCCTGAGCTGAAATCAAGAGTTAGACTCTTAACTGACTGAGCCACCCAGGCACCCCCTCTAGATATTTTTTTCATAACACCTCTTTCGTTCATTTTAAAGTAGCCCAGGTGCAGGGATTAAACACTCAGGACTGTGTGACTTAGCTACATATGCTGACTATTTCTCAACACATCTGTTCTAAAGCTGTGATGACTTTCTTCATGAGGTGGTCCCTTGTGGGCCAAGGTATTGTGGAAGTGCTGTGGGGAATGCAAAAATGACATTGAAGTCATCTCTTTGTCATATCAGTATTTTACCTTTTAAAATTTTGTTGTAAAGGAGCCAACTTTTGAAGATTATGCTCAAGCAGAACACGTTACCACTGTATTTGATCTGGTAGGTAGGGGAGAGAAGTACACAGGTCTTTATTCAATAAAAGAGCATGAGCATGTTTCAAGTGCCTACAGAGTATAGCAGCAGATCATTTCTAGGTGTGGTAATTCAGAGAGGCTTTTACTGATTAAAAAAAAAAGAAAAAAGGAAGGAAGGAAGGAAACTAAAATTCCAAACAATTTATAGAAACTATTAGTTGATATTTAGAGTCTTTATTATATTCAAACCGTGAATGTCTCATTGAGAAACAAAACAAAACTAACAGTTTTTGAGCTGGCCTTCAGGTAGCACTCAGTGACAGCTTCTTATGACAGCCCAAGCCAGCTACAGGGTTCAAGATCACAAGTCAAGTCTGTCTGGTAGCCCCTTTAAAAAACCAAAGCCTCTGAAGGTGACAGATGAAAAGAAAGTCTTATTTTTATAAGATCTGCAAAATCTAGATGGTGCAAGATCTCATGTGGCACACCTAGCAGAGTGCTGAACTTGTAGTCGAAATTCAACCATTGTTGATTTGCTTGAACCAAATGTGCCTAAGGGTACTTGGTTGTGACTTCCAGACATGTAAAGTGGGAGAGACTGAACATAGAAGAAGCAAATTGTGTCTCCTCTGCCCTCTGTAGTGATCTCTGCTGTAGATGCTTGGGGTAGAGGAAGGAGGTAGGGCAAAGTGGTGCTGGAACTTAAAAGCCAAAATGTGTGCATGACAGAGGTGAAATTTGGTCCCAGAACTGGAAGTCCCTGTGAGAAGCAGTTATTTGGTAATACCACATTGTTGCCAGAAGAAGCCTTTGCCAAGTCTGTGCCAGAGGAAGGCTCCTCTTTGGAGGTTCTGGAGAATGCCAGGAGTTGGGGTTGGCCTGGCCACACTAAAACAGTAAAACAGGGGCGCCTGGGTGGCTCAGTCGGTTAAGCGTCTGACTTTGGCTCAGGTCATGATCTCATAGTTTGTGGGTTCGAGCCCCATGTCAGGCTCTGTGCTGACAGCTAGCTCAGAACCTGGAGCCTGCTTCAGATTCTGTGTGTGTGTCTCTCTCTGACCCTCCACTGTTCATGCTGTCTCTCTCTCTCAGAAAAAAAAAAAAAAAAAAAAAACATTAAAAATAAAACAGTAAAACAAAGAGAGTTGTGATACACTGGCTTTCACAGCTCAACAAAGAGGTTGAAGAATATGGTCTTTGGGCACTGAGGTGGCTCAATTGGTTAAGGGTCTGACTTCAGGTCATGATCTCACAGTCTATGAGTTTGAGCCCCGCGCCGGGCTCTGTGCTGACAACTCAGAGCCTGGAGCCTCTTTCAGATTCTGTGTCTCCCTCTCTCTCTGCTCCTCCCCCACTTACGCTCTATCTCTCAAAAATAAACATTTAAAAATTTTTAAGAAAAAAAAAAGATTACGGTCTTTGTAGCCAGACAGTCCAAGTGCAAATTTCAGTTTCTTTGTTAGGATTTGGAGCCACAATATCCAGATTAAAATCCTGGCTTAGTAACTTATTATTACCCCTGTGACCTTAGGCAAGTACCTTAACTTATTTGTGCCTATGTATGTCTATCATAAAACCAGGATAATCACTGACTGTCTCATTGGCTTCTTTGTGAGAATTAAATGAGTTAATACATGTAAAGTGATAACAGGATGCTGGGCATTATGTAAGTGGTAGATAAATGCTTGGCCTTTCCTTTCTATCAGCTTGACTTAAACATGTTAATAGGTGTCAGAAACCATGTACAGTTAGCTGATGCCAAACCAAAAAAGGTGGTGGGTTTATTATAAGGAAATAAGGATGGCTTATAAAAACCTAAGGACAAGAATGAAGATGGGCCTTTGATGAAGATAAAGGCACTGAGATGCCATCATAATATTTTTATCCAGTGCCTTCACCCCCAGTTTTTAATTAGTAATTGACTTCTGAGTGTAATATGATTCAATAACATTTTTTTCCCATTTCCCATTTCCCATCACTAAATGTCTGATCACTACTTATTGAATATCTTTGTCCTTTTCCCACTGACCTAATATCACCCATATAGTATGTCAGGAACGTTACATGTGTGGATTTCTACTTCTAGGTTTTTCATTTTATTCATTGGTTGTCTATTCCTGTATCAATATCATATTAATTAATGGTTTTATAATCATCTTGATATCTGACAACAAAAATTTCCATAATTGGTATTGTTTTTAATCAGTAGTGTCTTAGCTATGTTTGGGACTTTCTTCTTTGAGATAGTTTAAAGTATGGGTGTAGATTGTTTAAATACTTCCCATTGATAGGTAGGATCTATGTTTCTTCCCCTTGTCACATAGCATCACTTCTGTTATATTCTATCAGTTGAAGCAATCACAAGCTCACCCATTTAACATGTTATCCTAGACTAGAAAAGTACATTAGTGAAACAATTGGTAAAAATTGAATAAAGTCTGTAAATTAGTTTATAGTACTGTATCAGTGTTAATTTCCTAGTTTGAATCATTGTTAGGCAAAATGTTAACGTTTGGGGAAAACTTTAGAACACCATAACTCTGATCACCTCCTTCCTGATTATAATGATCTTTTGTCCATTATTTTACCCTTTAAAAAAACCTATACAATACCCTGAATAGTTAAAGTAATGTTGAAAAAGAACACTGAAGCTGAAAGCATCATAATTCCAGATATCAAGCTGTATTGCAAAGCTGTAATCGTCAAGACAGTATGGTACTGGCACAAAAACAGACCAATTGATCAATGGAATGGAACAGAATAGAGAATCTAGAAATGAACCCACAATGTATGGGCAACTAATCTTCAACAAAGCAAGAAAGAATATCCAGTGGAAAAAAGCAGTCTCTTCAGCAAATGATGATCAGAAAACTGGACAACGATAGGCAGAAGACTGGACCGGACCTCTTTCTTACACCATACACAAAAATAAGCTCAAATGAATGCAAAACCTAAATGTAAGACAGGAAACCATTAAATCCTAGAGGAGTTGACAGGCAGAAACCTCTTTGACCTTGGCTGCAGCTACTTATTACCTGACATGGCTTCAGAGGCAAGGGAAATAAAAGCAAAAATGAACTATTGGGACCTCATCAAAGTAAAAAGTTTCTGCACCGCAAAATTAAAAGAGAATCAACAGAATGGGAGAAGATATTTGCAAATGACATGTCAGAGGAAGGGTTAGTATCAAAAAGCTATAAAGAACTTATCAAACTCAACACCCAAAAAACAAATAATCCAGTGAAGAATTGGGAAAAAGACATGAATAGACACTTTTCCAAAGAAGACATCCAAATGGCTAAGAGACACATGCAAAGGTGCTCAACATTACTCATCATCAGGGGAATACAAATCAAAATCACAATGAGATACCACCTCATACTTGTCAGAATGGCTAAAATTAACAACTCAGGAAACAATAGATGTTGGCAAGGATGTGGAGAAAGGGGAATCCTTTTGTGCTGCTAGTGGGAATGCAAACTGGTACAGCCACTCTGGAGAACAGTTTGGAGGTTTCCCAACAAATTAAAAATAGAACTACCCTACAACCTAGCAATTGCACTATTAAGTATTTATCCAAAGGATACAAAAATGATGATTTCAAGGGGCACGTGCACCCCAATGCTTATAGCAGCACTATCAACAATAGCCAAATTATAGAAAGAGCCCAAATGTCTATCGACTGATGAATGGATAAAGAAGATGTGGTGTATGTATATATATATATATATGTGTGTGTGTGTGTGTGTGTGTGTGTGTGTGTGTGTATGTATATGTATGTATGTATATGTATACATTTATACACACAGTGAATTTACTCAGTGATCAAAAAAAATGAAATTTTTCCATTTTGTAGCAACATGAATGAAGTAGAGTGTATTATGCTAAGTGAAATAAGTCAGAAAAAGGTAAATATCATATGATTTCACTCATATGTGGAATTTAAGAAACAAAACAGGTGAACATAAGGGAAGGGAAGGAAAAAATAAGATACAAACATAGGAGGAAGCAAACCATAAGAGACTCTTAAATACAGAGAACAAACTGAGTTTTGCTGAAGGGGACGTGGGCATGGGGCATACTAAATGGGTGATGGGCATTAAGGAGAGCACTTGTTGGGATGAGCACTGGGTGTTATATGTGAGCAATGAATCACTGGATTGTACTCCTAAAACCATCACTATGCTAAATGTTAACTAGATTGGATTAAAATCAAATCGAATCAAATTGAATAAAATAGAATAGAATAAAATACCTCTACAAGTTAGATAATAATATTTGTTTTTCACAGACAACATTTAAATAGCTCTAGATGTTTACCAGCGTCTTTGCTTGCCATTTGTCTTGCATCTCAGACCCTCCTTCTGGGATCATTTTCTTTCTGAAAAACACCCTTTAAAAATTTCTGTGGTATGAGTCAATAAATCGTTTGTAATATCTGATTATTATTCTCATTTGAACAATGAAGTAAATACAGGAAGTAATTTGTGTGGTGAAAAGATTCTTGAGCTGGGCATATATTAATAAAAATTCTAGTTTCTGCTTTGCTGCCAATGGTTAAACTCTTGTGAGCCTCAACTTCCTTGCACTTAAGCTGGTGATTGCTACAGCTCTCCCCAACTGTAAAATGCTGCTTACAGTCAGATAAATTTTTAAAATGAAGTATTGGCTCTTCTGTCTTTATCACTTATATGCAACTTCTCTCAGAAAGTATAGTTGCAATAGAAGATTCATAGATGATAACTTGGAATCTTTCTATAAGTATAGAAATGTGACATATTTACTCAATTTCCCATCATTAGACATTTTCCCCATAAAGATCTGCTGTGCATGTAAAAACGCTTGTCAAATATTAAAGAGGACAAGTGTTTTGTGTCTTCTATCAAAAAAACAAAACACTGCATTCTCCTAAAAAGAAAATGCAGCCAATTTACCTCTCTATAAGTAGAAATAATGAATAAAGAGTAATGAGATACCCTGAAATATTACCGTAGATATAATTAAATACAAAAGAACTTAGAAAAGTCACGTCTTTGAGTCAGAGAGGCTTTGTGGTAAGCTCGTCATAATTTTGCATCTCATGTTCCTTAGAGGACTAGCAACGAGTATTTCCTAATAGATTTCTTTTTCCCTTTGCATATTTATGACTATTTCTGTCCACAATGAATTTTATGCATATTTTTCTTATTGAAAATGCTCCCTATCCTTTAGTCAGCTTCTCCAACCAGGCTTCAGATAGGACTTGAATGTGGAAATGGTTCCTCTCCAAAGGCTTTACTGCCTCTTTTTACTTGGAAAAGAGAAACTTTTCTCTGGAGGTACTTTCTAGTCCTCCTTTCCTTTTCCTTCCTTTCTTCAATCAATTAAAGCTAATTTCATAGAAACAGAATAGAATATTGGTTGCTACGGGCTGCAGGGAAGAAAAAATGTGATATTTGTCAAAGGTACAAATTTTCAGTTCTAAGAAGAGTAAGTTCTGAGGATTTCATATACCGCATGGTGATTATAGTTAATATGGTATTGTATTGTAAACTTGAAAATAGATACTAAGCATTTTCACCACACGTACACAAATTACTTTAACTATGTGATGTGTTGGATATATTAATTATCTTCATGTTGGTAATGATTCTACAATGTGTATGTATATCAAATCATCACACACTTCAAACATATATGATTATATTTGTCAATTATTTCTCAATAAAGTTTAAAAAACTAGAGGAAAGGATATAACTGCAGTCATTTGACAATTCAGTGTGAACTTGAGTTAATAGGTTACACTCCCTGAAAATATCTGTATCTTATTAACTATAGCTTTATTATTTATTATTTATAGATAAACACAAGTTTTATCTTTTTGGTGATGATATCTTCTGATCTCTCCAATTCCAGACATCAGAAGCTTCTATATGGTGATGGGGTGCCTGGGTGGCTCAGTTGGTTAAGCATCCAACTCTTGATTTTGGCTCAGGTCATGATCTTATGGTTCATTAGTTCAAACCCCACATAGGGCTCTGCACTGACAGTGTAGAGCCTGCTTGAGATTCTCTCTTTCCCTCTTTCTCTGCACCTTCCCTGCTCTTGCTCTCTCAAAATAAATACATAAACTTAAAAAAAAAGATTTTTAAAAAGTCTATAAGGTAAGACTTAAAAATTTTTGTTCTGACTCTTGTAGCAGTGGGGGGACTGGGAGGGTGGTCCCAACATGGTATCATATGGCACATATAGCCCAGACAGCCCTATCCCTTCTGTGCTTGATGTGTGAACAGAAACTGAACTTCCTCAACATCTGGGGAAGATTTCTTTTTTCTTTTGTTCCTCCTGTGTATTTGGTGAGAACACTTTTACAGAGAATAAGTCACTAGGATCTTAGAATTTGAGATGTGAAATTCATCTATCTTTTTCTCCTGTCTCATGATGTTCATAGGTACAAATCACCTTATGAATACAATCTCTGAAGGAAGTGGGGATGGGGCGCCTGGGTGGCTCAGTTGGTTAAGCATCCGACTTCCACTCAGGTCATGATCTCCAGGTTCATGGGTTTGAGTCCTGCATCAGGCTCTGTGCTGACAGCTAGCTCAGAGCCTGGAGCCTGTTTCAGATTCTGCATCTCCCTCTCTCCCTGACCTTCCCTGCTCACGCTGTCTCTCTCTTTCCCTTAGAAATATATAAAACATTGGGCTCCGTGCTGAGCTCGGAGCCCAATATGGGGCTTGAACTCATGAACTGCAAGATTATGACCTGAGCTGAAGTCAGACGCTTAACTGACTGAGCCACCCAGGTGCCTCTTATAACATTTTCTAATTGGGCAGAATTGAAAGGTAATTTGATCTTTCCTCCAACATGGTTGACCAAAGTTTGTTTTTTATTATAGTTCTTAAAAGGTTTTTTTTTCAGTTTTATAATTCTGATTAGTAGGATTGTGCAAATTTTTTGGATCGTCAGATTTGAAAAAAAAAAACCCTCTATCATGTTTCTTTCTTATATGAACTGCAAGCTTCTCATAGCATTTAAATTTTCTTTAGTAATGACTACTTTTATACTCTTTAAATTGATGTCAGCCATTAACTACTTTATCATCAATGTTCTCATTGCAGTTGTGTAGAATGAGTTTTGTGTTATTTTCATAAATATCAACATTTCATATTGTCTCAGTCTGGGTCCAAACAGGAGAGAAAACCACACAGTAATTTGATAGGATAAATTTAATGAAAAAAATAGCCTAAAAATAATATAGAATATAGAAATAGCAAATGATAGAGGCAGCTACTACCTTCAGGGCTGAGATAGAACATCCCAAACCCTTCACCCCCAATCAAGACTGAAATACATTGTCTGGCTGTGATTCACTGAATGGCAGAGAAGTTGCTGTGGTGCCCCCTGGCGAAAGTAGCTGGTCGTCTGTACATGGAGTGCTGGTGAAAGATGATCATGGGGCTGCATCCCACCTGAGGAACTCCTTAACAAAACTTCCCCAGGAACTTGCCGGGAAGAGGGTCAGAGCTACAAGCTACAGTGCAAGGCAGGAGCTGGGTTCCAGAGAAGATACAAACACTGTGGAAGTCAGATGGTGGAGAAACCGTACTCTCCGTGAGTCTGATGCTGGAGAAGCTGATAGCCGAAGTCTTGCTGCTGCAGGCACCTGCCAAAGCACACGGAATTAGAAAACAAACCTCCTTCCCTCCTGCAGTGCCTCTCCAGCACCCTCTAGTGACAAAGACTCAATGCTAGCCAGGAAAGAACAATTATTTTAAGGGCCTACATCCCTTTTTCAAAGAGCAGACAAAAAAGGGTGATTTGAAACTGAGAGGCAGTACATCAATAACCACACATCTATCAAATAAGTAAGAAATGTCAACCTTTCTCCATGTGATCAACTTCTTGTAATGAAAGTATCAAACTAAGAGTCTTATTTTTTCTTCCCTTTTCGTAACAAAAGTTACTGCTTTCATTATGCTTAAAAAAAATCTTATGACCATTCGCCTCTCAATGGCAGAATAATTGCCATTGGTTTCATTGTTATTCCTTATCCCTTTTGTTTCATGTTGCATTGAATTTTTACCAGGATTTTTATCAGCTCTTTAATAAATTTAAAGCTGACAAAAGAAGGTACCTTTGTATATTTCCAAATTAAAAGTCTATCATTTCTGGCTGGTTTACCTAAAACATTCCAAAATGACTTTCCAAATTGTAGGTAAAGTGGCCTCTTTTCAACTCAGCTTTCCTTAGCTGAATTGTAAAAATGCCTCTTGCTTTTCCAATGCCATCTGACACTAGAGAAAAGCTAATAAGTGGGAATTCTGAGTGGAAAGAAATAGTGGTTAAATATCTTATTTTACCCAATTTTAGAAAAACATATCATATAAAAACACATGATCATGTAAAATTATATAGCTACATAGCAGCAGAACCTGATCACCACTATGTTCTTTTTTCCATCTTACTAAACTCTCTGGTCTACTCTGCGCACTTTTTAAAATACTGAGCTTATATACCATTCAAGACCATGGTGGGACCAGGCAAAACAGTGATCTCAGATGGCTACATAGGTGTCTACGCCTGTTTCCCACTGCTCCTTAGCTCCTGGCTTTCCAGATGCCTTGGATCCATTCCACATCACATCCTGACCCCTGTTATTTTCCTAGCCCAGGATCTGAAAAATTTCCAGAATTCAGAAGCAAGCAGGTATGGCAAATGAGAGGAGCAGCTTGGTTAGGAAAGGAGGATTTATGAAGAAGAGAAAAGACATTTTCTGTTGAAAAGAATCCTGTTGCCATGTAGAAATATCCACCCAACACAATTATATCTTCTGATTTTTCAAGGGAAAGTAAAATGTAGATTTTTTTGGTGAAATCTCCCAAATATTAAAGATTGGAAATTAATTTTAAAATATTTAAAACACTGTGGATCAGTTTTCTTCTGGAGTAAATCTAACATCTGAAAGACCACTCAGCCAAAAGTGGCCGTCTTCTACCCTCCAGTCCCACCTTCGAATTACATGGTCTTGCTTATTATAATAATAGCACTTATTGCTACCTGACATTTGTTTATTATCTGATGCACACATACTCCATGCAAAGACAGATCTGTAAGGACCCTGTATAAATTGTTCACAGATGTATGCCTAGCACCAAAAAGAGTACTAGACATCCAATGCACTCAATATGTCTGTTGAATGAATGAATGAATGATTTGTGATTTAATGCTTTTGAACTGGCCATCCTTTTTTTTTTTAGTTTATTCATTCATTCATTTATTTATTTATTTATTTATTTATTTATTTATTTATTTATTTATTGAGAGAGCAAGAGAGAGAATTAGTGGGTGAGGGCAGAGAGAGAAGGAGGGTGGAGAATCTGAAGCAGGCTCCATGCTGATAGCAGAGAGCCCAATGTAGGGCTCTAACTTATGAACTGTGAGATCATGACCTGAGCCAAAGTCGGATGCTTAATCAACTGAGCCATCCAGGTGCCCCATTGATTCTTTTCCTTATGAGTATAAGGGTATTTCCTGTGGTCCTTGGAACACTGGCAGCACTTTCCTCTTCTGTCTTGGTCCCAAACTGACAGGAGGGGAAAACCAAACATAATTATCTTTATAACCATTTTAAAAAGGCATAAAGTTTTTAATATGAAACAATTTAAATCAAGATTTTTAAAATTTACATTTCAATTAAATTTTATTTAAATTTTTAATTATATTTCAGCTAAGAATATCAGTGTGTTGATCAAAAATATGAAAGATAACTGATAGAAATTATGATACACGTAAAAATCCAAAGTTCTTATAGTCCCATGAAAGTGGGTTTTTTTCATTTTGTTTGTTTTCTTTTTAAGTTCATTTATTTTGGGAGAGAGAGTGTGCATGAACACACATGAGCAGGGTGGGGGAAGAAAGAAAGAGAGAATCCTAAGCAAGTTACAGGTCATCAGCATGGAGCCTGACGTGGAATTTGAACCCATGAACCTTGAGATCATGACCTACGCCAAAATCAAGAGTTGGATGCTTAACCAATTAAGCCACCCAGAGACCTCATTTTTTTGTTTTCTTTTAGTGTGTTCATATAGGTGACTCTTATTATAGGAGTTGAAGTCTTAAGAAACTGAGGTTGATGAAATATCTAGCATCTAGTCTCCTAATTTGCTGTCTTGCACATATTGATTATAGAGCCAGATAGCATATATTAGATCCATTCTTTTTAAAATAGAGCCAGTAGACCAAAGAGTTCATTTTGTCTTCCTTTTTGGTAATGTAGAACAAAAGACTCTATTGCCACTGGTTGGAATTTATCAAAAGAGTTTTAAGGCCAAAAATTTACATTTGCTATGCTTAAATTGGTCTCTTTATAACTAAAGACCAATCCATAATATTGTATCTTTTGTGAATAGAACCAATGGACGACAGCTATCATAAGAAGGGAAATTTCAAGTGTTGAGCATCTGTGGCTAGTTCTCCAGCACTAATCAGAAGAGGGTATCATCCTAGACATGTCAAGCCTGCTTAATCTGATATAATAATCCATCATTAGAAATATGCATCCCTTTGTTTTGATTCCTTACTCATTGAACTGTTCTCTCTGGCTTCCCACACATGTTTGCTGCCCTAAAGCACATAGGGTTCCCAGCCCAAGCTGCCCATCAGAATAACCTGGGGAACTTTTAAAAAGTAACAATACTGGGTGCCTCTCCTGAGGCCAACTGAACCAGAATCTCTGGGGCCTGGCATAGTTTTTTTTAATTAAGCTTAGTTATTAATTTTGAGAGAGAGAGAGAGTGAGTAGCAGAGGGCAGACAGCAGAGAGAGTTAGAGAGTGAGTAGCAGAGGGCAGACAGCAGAGAGAGAGGGAAAGAGAGAATTCCATGCAGGCCCCTCACTGCCAGCACAGAGCTTGATGCGGGGCTTGATCTCACGAAACGTGACATCATGACCTGAGCTGAAATCAAGAGTTGGACACTTAACTGACTAAGCCATCCAGGCACCCCAGCATAGGTATTTTTAAAAAGCCTCCTTGGTGATATAAATTGTAGCTGAACTCTGGAGAGCCACTGACCTACAGAAGACAATGTGCTGATTAGAGTTCCCTACCTCACATCCTCTAATGGAATAAAATCCCAAATCCTTACTATTGACTATAATTCCCCGTGTGGTCTGACCCTTCTATACCTCTCTGAAGCCTATCACCTACTACATTCCCTTTGCTTCCTTTTTCTATCCGTACTGGCTGTATTAGTTATCTATTGCTGCATAACAAGTCACTCTAAAATTTAGAGGCTAAAAACAATAAACATTTATTATCCGCCAGTTTCAGTAGCCCAGGAATCCAAGCAGTTTTGAACCAGGTGCCTCTGGTTCAAAGTCTCACAAGGCTGTAATCAAGGTGCAGGCTATAACAGCAGCTTCATCTGAAGGCTCAACTGGGGAAGGATTCACTTCTAAGCTCGCTCACATGGACTGCTATTCCTTACCAGCTGTTGGACTAAAGGTCTCACTTCCTCCTTGCTAGCATAGGCCAGAGGCTTCCCACATGGATCACTCCATAGAACAGCTCATGGAAGCTTGCTTCATCAAAGCCAGTATGTTGGAGGTCCTCAAGACCACCTTCACATTCAGGGAGGAGCTAGGAAGCACTCATGGGACTTACCGTGTAGTTGTACTCACACTAAGATTCATCAAAACAATGTAGTAAGTTTACACAGCTGGATCATAAAGGAAAGAGACACAAAGGGTCTGGAGGAATCCATTTGCTGAATCCTTTATGCTCTCACCCTCCTATAAGGGCTCACACAGATCACACACTTCTCCCAGCAGAGAAAATGCTGCAAAGTGTGTACAATATTTCTGCACAGGGAAGCCCATTAAAGACCCAGCAGTTGAAGATTTTATCGGGGCTGCTCATGCCGACACCCTCTGCCTAATGCATACTGAAATCCCAGACTCCCGGGAGGAAAGCATATTGTTTGCGCAATCAATCCTAGTTATAGTGAGCCACCCTTATCAATTAGGGACAGTTTTATAGCAGTGTAGGGAACTGCTAGATGCTAGCCAACAGCTCATCTTACAAGTTGGCCTTTCTAAGGCAGCCCAGTCTCAGGGCTGCCATGTTAAGTTTTTCTGTACAGTAAGAAAACTAGACAGTAAAAAACACTCAAGACCAAAGGCACTGTCTTATTGCAATCTAATATTTACAGTGATATTCCATCACCTCTGCCACATTATATTTATTAGAAGCTAGTTACTACATCTAGGTGACATCAAGGGGAGGGAATTTCATAAGGATGTGAATACCAGTAGCCAGAGATCGTGGAAAGCCATCTTAGATGTTACCTACAGCACTGACCTACTTTCTATTCCTCAAACACCCCCAGGATTATTTCTGCCTTAGAGTCTTAAATGTAATGTTTCCCCTTTCTGGTATTTTCTTCCCTCACTTAATCCAGGTTTCAATTTAAATGTCACTTCCTAAGGGAAACCATCCCTGATTATCCAATTTAAAATAGCACACACCCCCTCCTAATCATTTTCATCCTTTTATCCTGACATATATATATCAGTATATATATTATAGATATAACAATTACCATTATCTATAGTTATATATTTGTTGATATAGTTGTGCAAATTGCATGCCAAGTAATGATCTTGTCTGTTTTGTTCACTGTTTATACAAAGATATTGCAATACCTAACACATAGTAAACACTTAAGATTCATTAAATGAATAAATGAGCAGAATTCCAGACTACCTTAGAGGAAATAAATGTAGTTTATACACCAGACTCTTAAGAGTTTGTTTAGTCTGAGTCAACCTCCAAGAAAATAATCAAAGTTGTCTAAGGCACGATACTGAGTTCCTAGGTCTGAGGAGCTGAGGACCTATCCTGAATCAAACCACATCACTGAGATAATGCCAACCTAGTTGTCTGCCCAAGCCCCCAGCCACATACCTTCAAGATGACATTTCTATCTCATCAAGAAGCTCACAATGTACCTCCTTCAAAAATATTTACTTAGGTTCCACCTGCGCCAAGCACTGTACCAGGAAGTAAAATCTAATTGTGAACAAGACAGTCTCTGCTTTTAAAAAACTTAAAATCTAGTAAAGAGTCTCAGATTAATCAAGATGTAATTCAGAATATAAGTAGACCATTTCAAAAAGACATACCAATAAAGGCAATATTAAATATAGTTCTTAAATGTGGAGCAAAATCACTAAAGCATTATTATATAATTCAATACATAGGGGTGCCTGGGTGACTAAGTCAGTTAAGCGTCCAGCTTTGGCTCAGGTCATGATCTTGTGGTTTCTGAGTTTAAGCCCCATGTCAGGCTCTGTGCTGACAGCTCGGAGCCTGAAGCTTAGAGCCTGCTTCAGATTCTGTGTCTCCATCTCTCTCTGCCTCTCTCTCTGTCTCAGAAATAAACATTAATAAATAAAATTAAATACCTAGATGAAATTAGGGACATGTTGTTTATGGTTGTTACTAATAGACCCATTTATTGAGTACTCTCTGCTAGTCACTGTGCTGAGTACAAGTATACAACTGAATCAACCAAAGTTCTTGGTAGCCAGCAACCAAAGCTAACTCTGGCTGCTTACACAGTAAGCATGTAATCGATGGCTGTTGATTGCTCCAAGAATTGCCTGAAAACCTGGAGGAACAGACTTTCTACTGAGTTTCCAGGAGTAATGGCAGACACAACACAGAGCTGGTAGAGGAAACTGCTGTCACTGTCACAAAGCATTGGATGGTATAGTTTGCACTGATGCCAGTTCTGCACTGGCGGCGGTTTGCACGCAGTCAGGGCTGCCCATGCCAGAGTCACCTCTGCATCAGACCCCTGCCTGGGGGTCACCGCTGCACTGCTGCCCTAGCAGGTGTGCCTCTAGCCCTTCCTTCCTGTGCCATTAACTCCTGTACCAACAATTACTTCCAGCTGCATGATGGAACTCAAAGTTCCATGCTTGCGACCTCCCATCGAGGAAACCCATGAAACGGTGTGAGCATGTTTAACACTTACAGAGTAAGACAATCTTTGTCTCACCCAAACTCATGAATGGGAAGGAACTTCTACAACATAGAGTTTAAATGCTGAGAAACCTCAAAGAATAATAGCCTTTCACTCGATCCCCACACAACTCTGGACATGGGTATTATTTTCCAAAAAATCAGATTTGAGGAAATACAGTACCCAAGATCACACAGTTAATGAGTAGCCATGTTGGGACTCACTCTGGTCCGTTTGGTTCCAAAGCTATATTCTTAACCAAAATCTTGTACTCCCACTGGTTATTTCCTGGAAGTGAGCTTTAAGAAATTGAGACTAATTTGCTTTATACAAACAGAATATTCCAGTGGTCATTCTAAATATAATCATTATTAACAGTAAAAATGCCCTAAACATATGCTCTTGAATGTGATGATAATGTTACTGACAAAGAAAACACAGTACATATTTCTTTGCAATTAATTTCTAGCAGTGGTGACAAATTTGTACTGGATTATATACATAAAACTATCCAGTCTCCACTATGGAAAGAGGTACTTGTAAAACAAATAGATGATGTTACCACAGTTTCCATAATTACAATGTAACCATGATTTGTGACTAACCATGATTTGAAATAGTCCCAAATTTGATTGATCTGCGTTGTGACTGATCCCACAGCTTAACATTATTCTTTCAGCAACTGAGTGTACCGGCTGATGCCATCACCTGCTGGCAGCCATTTGTCTACTCAAGTATTTTTGGTAAGTGCTATCATCTCATCTCCACTGCATACCAGTCACTGGGTTGTGTTAGGGATCCTGAGATAAACAAACTGAAGAAGTTACAGTCTAGGAAGGGGAGATAGGTCAGCATGAATAGAGCTTGAACTCGGGTACTTTTCATATCGTGCCCAGTGCAGTAGTTTATACCACCTCATCCTGGACTTTTGCTGCTTGTTTTTCTTTAAAAAAATTTTTTTTAATGTTTATTTATTTTTGAGGGACAGAGACAGAGCATGAGCGGGGGAGGGGCAGAGAGCGAGGGAGACACAGAATCTGAAGCAGGTCAGGCTCCAAGCTAGTCTGCACAGAGCCCAATGTGGGGCTCAAACTCATGTACCACGAGATCATGACCTGAGCTGAAGCTGGACACTTACATGACTGAGCCACTCAGGCACCCCTTGGTGCCTGTTTTTCAAAGAGCAATCACACGAATGAACTTTTTAAAACTTAAGTTGCATTACACTCCCACTCCTGCCTTGGACTTTACCACTGTTTCCAATTGCACTTTGGACAACATCCAAACTTCTTACCACAGCCATAAGGAGCTAGGTTAACCGTCTGGCCCCTGCTTACTTCTGCAAACTCAACAAATATTCTCATGACTTACTCAGCGCCAGGCACAGTGGTCTACTTTCTCATCCTTGATGTACAAAACACAGGGTTGCACTTGCCGTTCTCCTTAATTGAAACCTTCTGTCCCTCTGACTTGCCTGTGGGTACCTTCTTGTCATTCAGGTCTCTGTTCACATGTTGCCTCTTCAAAGAGGCCTTCTTTGGGTCTCTGCCACCACAGCTGCACCAAGAACCCTATTTCTGATAATCTTGTTCTGCTTTCTTTATAGCAGCTACCACTAAGTGAAATTATTTTATGTGTTTATTTCTTTACTTATTTGTTTTAGTTTAATCAATTGGAATATTAGCTCTCTGATGGAAGGACCTAACTGTCTTCTTCACAAATATTCCTTGGTGTATAGAATGGTACCTGACTTATCAAATGCACTCAAAATATATTTAAAAAACATTTTAAATGTTTATTTATTTATGAGAAAGAGAGAGAGATGAGTGGGGGAGGGGGCAATGAGGAGGGGGGACAGAGGATCTGAAGTGGGCTCTGTGCTGAAACAGTGAGCCCGATGTGGGGTTCAATCCCATGAACCATAAGATCATGACCTGAGCCAAAGTCAGACAGTTAACCGACTGAGCTACCCAGGCAGTGCCCCCCCTCAAAATATTGTTTGAATAAAACACAGACTATAGTAATCTTTTATTTTCTTTCCCTGTCTTCACTCTTGCTTGCCCTAATTCATCTACCATATTCCACCAAAGTCTTTCTAATCCATAAAATTGACCCCATTGCTTCCTCTATGAGTGACTTATATGGTGAGCTTAAAAACTTCTGAATGTGGCCTGGACACAAATAACCCTAAGTTGGTATTATTTATACATATGCGTGTGTGTGTGTGTGTGTGTGTGTGTGTGTGTGTGTGTGTATGTGCATGTGCTCTATTACATTTATATAATATATATCCTTTTATATCCTTTTTCCTCCACTTTTTACCTCACTATTGTAGTAAATAAGGGGAAAAAAATCTTTGCCAAATTCATCTTTGTATTAGAGAGCCCAATAGGACATCTGATACTGATGAATTTATTGATGGAATTCATTGTTTATTTTATTTTTTTCTTAAGTTTATTTATTTTGAGAGAGTGAGAATGAAGGAGACAGACAGACAGAGGGACAGAGAAAATCTCAAGCAGATGCCGAGTCAGTGCAGAGCCTGATGTGGGACTTGAACTCACAAACTGGGAGATCATGACCTGAGCCAAAATCAAGAGTCAGACACTGAACCCACTGAGCCACCCACGCACTCCTTGGAATTTACTCATTTATTCATTAATTCATTTCAACATTCATGAAATAGTTGATAAGCTCCAGGCTGTGCTATCAACTAAGCATCAACCCAAGTCCTCTTTTTAAGAAGCTTACATTCTGATAGGGAAACTGGCCATAAAATATTAAACAATATTTTATAAAATATAAATATAATGTTGGGTAGGGCTCTGTGCCTATGAAGAAATTTACTTATTCTGAGGGAATTTTTCTTTATAATACAACTAAATAAAAAATAGACCTTGCTGGGCTTACAGGCAATGAGAAGGAGAAAAAGACCATGGACTAAAATAGACCGGCAAGACCCAATACAGGAAGGACAGGTAGATTTTCCGAAAGCAAGCGCCAACACTGGCACTGCAGGAGAGTGGCTCTGGACTAGCAGCAATGTCGGGGAGGTGAGGCAGAGACTTTTAGGTTAAACTCAGATCCCATAAAGGGATTTGTGTGGTGCCAGGCCGGTAACATTTCTGGATCCCAGCAAAACATCACAAAACCTCTCCACAGCAGGCATCCCCTCAATATTAGCACATGATAAGGTTCAAATCCCAAAATGACACACCACCAGTAAGAGAGAGTAGAGCCAACAAACACATTAGATCCAAGGACTAACTATATTGAATATCAGACATAGAATGCAAAAGCTCTACGTAAAATATTTAAAGAAACAAGAAAACAATCACAAAATTAAGCAAGGAATAGGACTACAAAAATTATTTGAAAAAGAACCAGGTAGATGATTGGTAGATAATCATTGCAGTGAAAACTCAGTGGGTGAGTTAATTAGATTATGCATGGCAGAAGAAAATAGTAGACTGGGATAGATTTGGAAAATGCAGCATAGAATATGGAAACAATGAAATATTAGTACCGAACAATATTCTCCCATTGTGTAGAAAAGTCAGTGAATATAAATAAAACATAAAAAAAAAAAAAGAGCTGGGATAACACCTGTTTTAAAAAAAAAAAAGAAAGAAAGAAAAGTCAGTGAATGTAGATAAAATAACACTGATAATAATATCAGTCCTTAAGTGAACACCTTCTACTTGCTAGGCATATGTAATCTTAATCAATTTTCACAGTGGTCTAGGAAGTACATACTACTCCAGTTTTACTAATGAGAAAGTTGAAGGCAGAACTTGAAACTGAACCTGGTTTATTTGACTCTCAAGCCTGCCATTTTAAGGAAGCATGGCTATGAATTAATTATAACCAATTTTACTTGTTTTGTTTTTACTATTTTAAAAATGTGCTATTTGCTACTTTTTACTAATATTCAAATAAGTGGTAAAATCAATACTTTTTAAAGTCCCAGCTTTCTCCATATTTTCATGTTATAAATGGGACAATAAGCTCACTGAATTTTTGATTCATAAAATTGTTTTACTTGGATGCCTCCTTTAGAAAGTAATATAGGTCAGGGGTGCCTGGCTGGCTCAGTTAAGCGTCCAGCTCTTGATTTCAGCTCAGGTCCTGATCTCATGGTTCATGGGTTTGAGCCCTGTGTCAGGCTCCATGCTGACAATGTGCAACCTTAGGATTCACACTCCCTCTCTCTCTCTGCCCCTCCCCAGCTGCCACGCTAAATAAATAAATAAGTAAATAAACTTAAAAAAAATAGTAAATTAGGTCATGTCAACGCTCTGCTCAAAACCTTCCATGGCAATAAAAGCCAAGATACTTAGCATTGCATGTAAGGTCCTCATAATCTGTCACCCCTCATTTCCCTCAGGCTGTGCTGGCCTCAGAACCTTTGCATTTGCTGTTTTCTCAGACTGTAATATTTTTCTCTCAGATATACAGTGGCCTCTTACTTCTTCCAGGTTTCTGCTCAAATGTCATTGGATCAGAGAGGCTTCTTGGCCTGTCTAAAAGTAGCATTCCCTTTCTTTCAGCCCATCGCATTTTATCTTCATGTCCTATCATATTTGTATATGTAAAACTAACTTCACATGATGTGTTCTGTAGTCCTGTTATATGGTTATTTACTGATTTGTTATTGCCTGCTTCCTCACATTAGCACATTAGAATGTAAACTCCATGAGGACACCGGACAAATGTTTCTTGAATGAATGAACAATGTGGAAATGTCTAAAGTGAGTTTCTAAGCAACGTGTTTTTGTTTTTCTTTTTAAGTAGGCCTCGTGCCCAGCACAGAGCCCAAAATGGGGCCTGAACTCATGACTCCAACATTAAGATCTGAGCTGAGATTAAGACCCAGATACTTAACTGCTTACCCACTTAACCTCCCAAGCCACCCAGGCATCCCGAATGAGTTCCTAGATAACTTTTATCCGCTTGGTGGTTCACATGGTCTGTCTTTATTAGAATTACCAGGGAACATCCTATGAATACAGATTCCTGGGCACCATACTTAGAGATTGCCTGGATTTGAAAGTAAGGATCCAAGAATTTATAGTTATCCTGTATGATCTACTTGTTAATGGTTTGTATTTTTCAATTGATTCCTTTGCCAGAAAATTCCTTCATACTTAGTTTTATATGTAGGGCAACCAGAGGTCCTGTTCAGTTGTTTGTATGATTTGGTAAGTCTAAAATCTTGGGTTGGGTAATTCTTCTAAGATAAAAATTTCCCCTAGAAGTAGTACCCTATAATCAGAGGTATGGCAAGAGGGTATCAGTATTCGATATTATTCTTTCAGGTTTGCACACAAACATGTAACTAATAGCAGGAAGAACAACTTTCCAGCGCTGCCTAAATGGTAAATTTATTCTAAACTTTTTCGTGCTGCAAAGTCTTGTGTTATGAATACTGCAACAGTGGCCTATGGATATCAGCTGATTGCAGGAAGATCAGAAGCTTGAGTTCTGTGTCTTGGATCCGTACAGTATAGTCTGAAAAGAATATTGACTAGCCAAGGTTCCATTTTCTTCTTTTATTCAGCCACCGAATGTGCCCCGATTATCTTTTGAGGTCTTCATTGTCTTTAGGCAGCTCTCAGATGTCATTTTTTATTTGTTTGTTTTGGTTTTGATTTATTTTTAAAAATATTTATATTTTTGAGAGAGGGAGAGAGAGAGAGATCATGTGAGTGAGGAAGGGATAGAGAGGGAGACAGAAAATCCCAATTAGGCCTTGCACTGTCAGTACAGAGCCTGACGCGAGGCTCAATCTCACAATGGTGAGATCATGAACAATGCCAAAACCAAGAGTTGGACACTTACCCAACTGAGCCACCCAGGCACCCCATGTTTTAGTTTTGATTCTGAAAGTCCCAAACCCTAGAATCTGGAAAGCAGGGTTAGCGTGGAAGACCAGAATATCACAGAGACTGCAGAAACTGCAGACTTAAAGCACTTATTTTAGAATGTCTCTGGATGATAGTTTCTGTGTGTATTGTATCCACAATGCTGCCTTTTTGAAATTATTATTAACTTGGGAGAGGTTGATTTTTACAAAGCCCTTCCTCCTTGAGCATGTTCAGTAATGATTTGATTGTCTATTGTAAGTTGAGGTGGATGAAAATCAAAGGATTTCCCCCCATGTATTTGCAAGGACTGGGTAGA
This sequence comes from Proteles cristata cristata, assembly GCA_017311185.1. NCBI lineage: Eukaryota > Metazoa > Chordata > Mammalia > Carnivora > Hyaenidae > Proteles > Proteles cristata. The sequence continues at coordinate 719,155 of JAESUZ010000810.1, forward strand.
TGGATGTACAGGTTGTATCCTGCACACTGACGCCAGGCCTGACAGGATGCAAGTGGAAGCTGACATCAAACTGTGCTCTGGTCATCAAGTTATATGCCCTGGAGGAGACTGCAATGGCTGAGAGAAAGAGACACCAAAGCCTCTCCGTAGTTCTGTATTAGACTTCAGGTTAGTATCATCTTGACTCTTGTAGACTTCTATAGATAGTGACTAGTTCTAGGAGCAGACCACCACAGTGAATAAACAAGGCATCAAAGGGACCAAGAAACATATATAATTACAATATGTACATCCTAGCAAATATACTTCCCCACAAAATGTCCATTGTTTATGCTCATTCTCTATTGGTTCAAATTAGATATCAAAGAGTTCATAGTGAGCAGCAACCACATTCACATAATAAGATTAGAAAAATCAGTCAAAAATCAGGTCCTAATTATGGAAATCATGCAGGAGTAAAATATAAATTTAATGAGTGTGGGAAAACCTTTGATTCTTGTTCATATTTTATGTAACACCAGAGAACTCATACCCAATTAAATATGTGGGTATGAAGTAAATATGAAAACATGAGGATTTAGTAGAATGGAAAATTTCCCATTTGGAGTCAAGATCCTTTAATAGATTTTTTAGCTTATCAAGAATAAACCCAATGCTTTTCTGGGCACCTGGGTGGTTCAGTCGGTTGAGCATCCAACTTTGACCCAGGTCATGATCTCAAGGTTTATGAGCTTAAGCCCTACATCAGGCTGTCTGCTGTCAGCATGAAGCTGCTTCAGACCCTCTGTCCCCTTTGGCCTCTCCCCTGCATGCATTTTCTTTCTCTCTCTCAAAAAGAAATAAAAAAGAAGAAGAAAAGAATAAACCTAATGCTTTTTAATTGCATTTTGATTATCCCCAGCAAAATACCACTCAATTGTTATTAGTTGAAATATTGAAGACAAATGAGAAGGCTCCTATCAGCTGAGATTTTGTTTCTTCTAAATGTCTATTGCCTGAGACATAGTCCCTTGCCTTTTCTTACATTGTCTTCTTTCTATTCCTGGAATTTTCTCCCTAACTCTCCAACAAAATTTTAAGTGTCAATTTCTTTGTCCCACTGTCTTTGATTTTTCTAAGATCTGGTGACTTCCTCTGGTCCTAATTTCATTCTTTATTCATAAACGTACTTCAGCTCTTGGCACTATAATGGTTTGTTTATGACTTGCTACTCACTAATTTTTATTGTTGCTTTAGTTCTTGTGGGATGAATGGATATTTTGGCAGTACTAAGAGAAAATGTTTTCATGTAGTTCAATGTTTTTAGAAACATTTGTAGCTAAAATAAAAATAAGTGTTTAAATCAGTATTTTTTTATTGTGCTCATACTATATGGAAAGCACTACAGAGAAATAATTAGATGGGATTCTTTTCCTTAAGGGAAGTAACAACAGTAAGGAGAGATAAGGCATATAAATAAATAACTACAAAATGAGGCAAGAAGAGTATATTAAGTGTGTCAAGAGACACACAGGTAAAGTGCTATGGAAGAGCAGGAGAGGAAGATATTACTTCCCACTTTGGGTTGGAGTGAGAGGAGTAAATGAAAATACTGGCCTTTTTTGTTATGTGTCCCTTTTCCAATCTTTTATTGTAATTAGTTTAATAAGTAAATATAATATTGTGATTTATAATAAGAAGTATATACTGTATTAGGTCTTTCTTTCCATTTTTAGCACAAAATCCTTGGAATTTCCTAAATAATAAGAACAATAAAAATAGACTTTATTATGTTAATGAGATGACTTTGGGAAAGCTGCTAAGTAACCAAAGAATGGAAGCTTGTTTCCATTGGAGCCAACCATGTGATTGGAGGGTTGGGACTTTCAGTCTCCTCCCCCCCCCCCAACCTCTGACCTCCTAGGAGGTGAAAGAAGCTGGAGGTTGAGTTCAGTCACCAAAGGCCAATGATTTAATCAATTACTTCCATGATGAAGCTTCCATAAAATCCCAAAGGGATAAAGTTCAGAAAACTACCAGGGTTGGTCAACATGTGGCAATTCCAGGAGAGTGGCGCTCAGAAAGTATAGAAGCTGCACGCCCTTTCCCCACACTTTGCCCTACTCATTTGAGGCTTCTGACTCATTCCTGAGTTACATCCTTTTATAATAAACAATGTAATCTAGTGAATAAAATGTTTCCCTAAGTTCTGAGCTGCTTTCATAAATTCATCAAACCAAAGGAGAGGTCATTGGTTAGTCAGAAGCACAGGTGACAACCTGGACTTGCAGTCGACATCTAGAGTGGAGGAAAGACTGACTTGTGAGACTGGGCCCTTAACCCATGGTATCTGATGCTCTCTCCAGGTAGGTAGTGTCATAATTGAGTCGAATTGTAGGACACCCTGCTGGTGTTGGAGAATTAATTGATGGTGTTGGGAAAACTACCACACATTGGAATTGGAGGCAGAATCATTAGTGGGAAACAAAGTTAAAATATATGTAACAACAGAGGAATCTTTGAAACTTGGAAAAAATATAAGAATATTCCTGAACAGTGAAGCAAAATCTAAGGAGTTTTGTATAAGAATATTATCATTACAACCTTTGTTAGCACCTGATCTTCATCATCAATATGTAAATCTCTATGGGTAAAAATGGCATTGTTATATATTTGTCTACATCAGGGCATAAATTTTAGGCATCAATAAATTAAACAAGCGCAACAACACTGTAAACATTTTATCAGTTTAGGTTTAAGAGTGTCTTTATAAACGTGAAAGCTTTGCAATTTTCTGTAAGATATGCCCTATTAAAGTAGTGAAAAAGGAGGTAATGGAGAAAAAGTTATGGACAACATTATCAGAGAAGAGCTATTACTTTAAAAGCTTCAAGAAATGAATGTAGAACTTTTTCTCCATAAATATACTGAACGTGAGAGGAAAGGAATCATGTGGAATATTTGACCTGAAGGTAAATTCTGCATGGGAAAGAAAGCAAAGTTATCCTCAAATGAAATTTCCAATTTTCTTTTGAGAGTAAAATTGAGACAAATCATGTCATGAATGAAATAAATTGTGGTAGACAGGCTAGCTTGGCACTTAGCTAGACATTTCCCTGTCTCCCTTTCACTTAGATGCAGGTGGGTGACTGAGTTCTAGCCAATAAAATGTGAGTTGAAGTGATGTACGCCACCTCCAGAACCGGCCCGTAAGACCTCCCCTCACCTTATGGTCTTTTCCCCTTCTGTAGTTTGATGATGAACACTAATTTGGGAGTCACGTGTTGAAGATGAAGGAGACACAAAATGGGCTGGCTCTTGGAGGAGAGTCATCTGCTAACAGAAGCAATCATTTTGGGCTTCATGTACATGTGAAATTAATTTTTATTGTATTTAAGCTATCATACATTTTGAGGTTTGTTTGTTACAGAAGCTAGTTTTACCTTAACCAGTATAAAAGAGGTCTGTAAATCATTTCTTATTGATAGTGGCACATTTCAAACTAGATTAACCTACAGGCTTCCCAACAAAAACGACTGCTATATCCTGCCTTTATCTGGATGTCAATACAACCCATCTGCAGTATTGACATAGGTCTTGGCTAAAGGTGTAATTGGGTAGGCTATATTCGATACCATGAGGTCTTGAATCAGTTAGCCTGAGTTGAGTCCCGTCTCTGCAATGTGCTAACTGCATGGCCTTAGTCATGTTATTTAGCCTTTCTATTCCTCAATTTTCTTGGCCATTAAATGAGGATAATAACTTTACATTAGAGTTTGTTGTAAAGATTCAAAGAGGTGATATAAGAAAATCTCTCAGAATAAGGTCCCCATGGAGTATTTAATAATTAAGTTAGCCATTATTAAGATCCTGTGGGAAAATACGTCCTTGCATTTGTGTGTTTCCCCCTTTTGGGGTTCTCCTATTGTCTTTGTATTTCTCTTTTTGGATTCTCCTCTTTTTGAACTCCATTTATGAGTTTCTGTGAATTAACTCTCATGGAACTCCATGTGGCTACTGCCATAAACTGGACATGGGGGAACTCATCCTCTCCTGCTGGTCCATGGGAAGGAGACTGACCTCTAGGCCTTCTTCCAATTCAGGCACAAGGAATAATCTTCATTCAGCTCAAGCACTAAATTCCACTGGAGCTTACATACACAGCTCCAGAAAGAAATATTGAATGACTTTTGCAACCTACTGGTGGTTTCTGTGGCTTTGGGAAATAGCTATCCCAAGATACCAGATTTGGGGCATTTGCTGTCTATTTCTGCCTGGAATAATATGACTACTATTCAGAGATATCGGTTTCAACCTTGGTGACCTCAACTTCAAGAAGTTATACAAAAATGTTATCTTAATGAAAAGGAATTGTTGATATCAATTGAAGATTTACTGTGTGCCAACCACTGCGCTTGAGAACTTTATACCTTCTGTATTGCTTGAGATAAATAGGAGTGTTTTCTTGTCATAATTCATATCTTTCCCAGTGTTCTCTGTATACATCACTATTATTGATCCAGGTGTTCATATCAAAATCCTGAAGATGTTCTTGATTCCTTACTTTCATCATACCTTAGATGCATCAGCAAGTCTTAAAGGCTCTACCTAGAAAATATATAATTTCACCATTTCTCATTTTTTTGTGGTTCCCACTCTGTCTCTTACCTAATCTATTGCTGTGGCCCTTTAACTGTTCTACTTCTTCCATTGACCAACTAGAGTGTATTCTCTATGAAGCAAGGAGAGTGACCCTGCTATAAAAGGTAAGACACATCATATCCCATCATTCATCCTTCTTACTCTCCTAGTGGCCTCCAGTATCCATTTCAGTCTTCCAATGTGCTTTCTCATCCTGCAGAGAGTGGAAAACTAAAAGACAAGTTTCTTAGACTCTGTTGCAGACTTGGACACCTAGGAGAGATTAGGAGGGTGGAAGGGCAGTGGAAGTCACATTCTGGCTGCCTGGTCTGTGGTCACAGAGACCATGCATGGGTCATTGTGGGTGTTAAGAGATAGTTGTGGTAGCAGCAATGAAGGTTTCCTGTTCCCTGGGGGTCACCGCCACAGCATCTGTTCTAGAAATGATTAGTTCCTTTGCAAAATCTTGATTGCCCATCTTTCTGGTAGTAACAGAGGTAGTAGCTTTTCTGGAAGGCTCCTTTGCTGGTGGTATTCTGGGTCTCATTCCTGAAGATCAGCTTACAGCTTGCTTTATAGCATTTTTAGTGCTTTTATAAGCACTCAAATCTCTTTCTCATTAAATAGTGAGAGCATTTTCTTTTTCCTGTGACTGAAACTTAACTGATACACTTCTAATCCACACTAATCAAATGATTCTTGGCAAACAGTAGGCATTTCATAAATATTTTCTGTACAGATTCCCATTTTACAGACGAGGAGACTTGAGGCAAAGAGTGATCAAGTAACTTGTCCCAGCTCATACAGGAGTGGAAACCTGATGTAGGAGCATTTAATGTCCTCTTAAGCAGGATACCATGCTACCTGTCCAGCATAGCTTGCCTCCAGTCAAGTGCTCGCAGGCTCCATCTGAAGGAAGACTGATAACACATTATAGGGGGGTAGAAGGCAGGTACAGCAAAAAGGTTGAAAAAAGAAAGGGAAGAAAAATGCTTAAGGATTTGCCTGTCTTGGGGCACCTGGGTGGCTCAGTCGGTTAAGCCTCTAGCTTTGGCTCAGGTCATGATCTCACGGTTTGTGGGTTCAAGCCACACTTCAGGCTATGTGCTGACAGCTCAGAGCCTGGAGCCTGCTTCAGATTCTGTGTCTCCCTCTCTCTCTGACCCTCCCCTGCTCACGCTGGCTGTCTCTCTCTCTCTCTCTCTCTCTCTCGGAAATAAATAAAGCACTAAAAAAAAAAAAAAGGATTTGCCTGTCTAAGACAGGGATGTCCTCACCCACAAACACAGCTGCCTGCCTGTGAGGCAGGTGCATCCCTGTGGTGGGGCCAGGTGGCAAAACGGAAAAAGAGAAATGGCTCAGTGCCCCACCTGTGGGACCATCCAGCTAACTCTCCAGCTCAGCCTGATTCTAAAACCACCCATTCCTCTGTTTCCCAATCTCCAAATGTACTGAAATGCTTTCAAAATTATCCTACCCCACTCAGCACCTCGACACTCTCTGGGTTTTGTGGATTAATACTACAAGGGCTGATTTCTACTCTTCCTTATTCGTTTTTCCTTTTTTAAAAAATGTCTTTCTTTTTTTGTTCTCTTCTTATAATTTAATAAACAAAAGCAATTCAATGCTAATTTTACAACGTATTAAAGTTAAGAAATAACAAAAGCGTTAACTTGTTCACATTTCCACTTCAGGCCACCAGAGGGATGTTGATGGTTTTGTATCATCAGTCCCATTTGTCACTAGCTGAAGGTCAGGATCTCCATCATTTTCTCTCACATGAAACCTTATTGTATCTCTCTGGAAGTCACTTTAGCCTGGTGGGAGTTCTGGAATCAGACAGTCCTTGGTTAAAATGCTGGCCTACAAGTTTTTTACCTCTCTCAGGCTAATTCCTTATCTGTATTATCAGAACCAAAAAAATCTTCCTTGGAGGCATCTGGCTGGCTCAGTCGGTAGAGCATATGACTCTTGATCTCAAGAGGTCATGAATTCAAGCCCCATGTAGGGTATGGCTCAGTTGGTAGAGCATGTGACTCTTGAACTCGAGGTCATGAGTTTAAACCCCACGTAGGACGTGGCCCTTAAAAAAAAAGTTAGGGGTGCCTGGGTTGCTCAGTCGGTTAAGTGATAGACTTTGGCTCATGTCATGATCTCGCGGTTAGCCTGGAGCCTGCTTTGGATTCTGTGTCTCCCTCTTTCTCTGTCTCTCTGTCTCTCAAAAATAAACAGTAAAGAAATTTTTTTTAATGTTTAAAGACAGTTAAAAAAAATCTTCCTTGTTGAGATTTGTATCAGAGATCATGTATATAAGAACCTGACACAAGGAATAAAACATAAACTACCAGGGGCGCATGGGTGGCTTAGTCAGTTAAGCGTCCAACTTTTGCTTAGATCATGATCTCGCGGTTTGTGAGTTCGAGCCCCGCGTCGGGCTCTGTGCTGACTGCCAGCTCAGAGCCTGGAGCCTGTTTCAGTCTGTGACTCCCTCTCTCTCTGACCCTCCCCTGCTCTGGCTGTCTCTCTCTCTCTCTCCTAGAAATAAATTTTAAAAAAAACATTTAAAAAACCCATAAACTACCAAAGGAAAGCAAGCATTTTTCTCTTTTTCCCCCATGTTAAAGCATAACATGAAATGATTCTTCCGTGATTTCACATGGAATTAATTGCGCAATTTGGTTCCTGAAGTATACATGCTTTCTACTGGAGATTATACATACTTTATAAAGTTTTTGTTCAAGTGCCTGTTGCAAGATATTTTTCTTAAATATGTTTTAAATTGATACTCTATTTTCTTTTGTACCGAATTTTCTAAAAGCAAGATTTTTGTAAAAATGAGATAGATTATTTTTTGGTCTGAATTTTAATTTTATCATGTAACACTGTGCTAGTATAATCCATTTATATTTAGACTGAAAACTCGATTATTGTTTTCTCCCATAATGGAGGCAGATTAGTCAAAATTTGGGAACAATACTATTCTGATGCTCTGTGCTGACTTTAGTGCCTTCCATATATATTTTTTATTGTAAATGCTCATTATTTAGGAGGCAGGGCAATAGGTACTCTTAAGCATTCTGATGGAAGTATTAATCAAAGCAATCTTCTTGAGAGCTACTTGCCTTAAGAGAGTTCTTTAAAAGTTTATTCCCTTGATTTCAATAATTCCACTTACAGGAATTTATCCTAAGAAAATAATCAGAATATGGTCAAGTAATTTTTGAACAAGGACATTCATCAAAGCATCACTTAAAAGTAAAGAAGAATTATAAACATCCTAAATGCTTAACAATAGAAGAATAATTAAATAAGATAAATATCATATGTCCATAAAAATCATTTTAGTCCTCAACCATTTTAGCATAGCTAAGTTTAAGAAGCAGAACAATGTATGATTAAATGGCTGTAATATCTGTATCAATATAAAATGATATATATGCTACAATCCCAATTTTGTAAAGAAAAAACTATGCATATAATGCATAGAAAAGTGAATGTCAAAAAATACAGGAAACTATTAATAGTACTCATACCTGGGTGGTAGAAATTTTAAATGGGTGGTAGAAATTTTATTTTTTCTTTGTCATTTTCTGTCTTTTGCTAATTCCCTACAATAAAAGCATATTATTTTGATAGGAAAAGAGTCATACAACAGACCAAAAAATAAATGTAAGGGATTTCATTTAACCCTTAACTGTAGATTTCATTTAACCCTTAACTGTAGAATTTAAAGCATCAAGTAGCAGGGGACTGCATGTAAGTCCTGCTCTTGCTGCGACTGCTTCTCATCACATCTTTCTGTGAAAAGGTAACTGGTTCCTGAGGCAAGAGGAGAAAGGCAAGAGTGCCCATGGAGTGAGTGCTGGCCTCCTCCCTCCACTCTTTTATTTATTTATTTATTTATTTATTTATTTATTTATTTATTATTTTATTTCTGAGAGAGAGAGAGCGTGAGCAGGGGAGGGTCAGAGAGAGAGGGAGACACAGAATCTGAAGCAGGCTCCAGGCTCTGAGCTAGATGTCAGCACAGAGCCCACGCGAGCGTGAACCCACGAACCATGAGATCATGACCTGAGCAGAAGTCGGACCCTTAACCGACTTAACCGACTGAACCACCCAGGTACCCGTGGCCTCCTCCATTCTTAATGCCCCAAAGAGAACCATTCCTTACCCTGTATACCCAATCAGTCTGTGTTCATATCTTCTGCTATAGACTGAATGTCTGCAACATGAGGACACAGCATGGAGTTGATCAGGAAGTAGGTCTTCCAGACACCAGATCTGCCAGCACCTTGATCATGAACTTCCAGTTTCTAGAACTGAAATAAATTTCTGTTTTTTATAGGCTACCCAGTCTATGATATTCTTTTATAGCAGCCTTAATGATGAACTAAGACATTTTCCCGCACTCTTTCCTGGCGCTATCAGCTTCCCTGAGATCCACTAGTGTCAGGCAACTGCACTAGGCACTAGAAATAGCAAACTGTACGTACATGCTGCCTTCTTGGAGTTTGGGAGAGAGAAACAGAGAAGAAAGAGTAGACCAACATGCTGACTGCCACAAAGAGGCCTACCCGGGGTCCTACAAGGGCTCAGAAGACATCTTAGCCCTACCCGTAATTACCCCTGAAGGCTTCTTGGAAGACTTTATTTATATTCCAAATTTACTTCTTTACTCCAAATACACACGTCTCTAACCCCTGAACCCCCACAACATAGCTTAAAAATTCTTGAGCTTGTCTTTAGTCAATTCCATCTTGCATTCTACTTAGCAAGTTCTGAACCTTCACCCTCTTCCCTGTCATAGCTCACAGCCTCCTTGCCCTCAGCAATCAAACCTGTATTTCCAGAAATATGTGCATTCTTCTTGTGTGCCACTCAAAACTGCATAATTTCTACCTTTCTATTTTTGCCTTTGCTACCAAGAAACTCAGAATTCAAATTTAGAGTTCAATTACTATTAAGGCAGACTCCCTGCCTTCTAAATGATTTATGGTTTTTAGTAACAATGATATCACTATTTCATTAGTGAGACTGAGACAATCATCATATGTCAACTGTCTCTACTTTTTCCCAAACCCACTGCTTTCCTATATTTGTACTTTCCTTCCTATCCTCCAGTCTTGGGGGAATGCACTCAAATATATGAGCACTGCAAGTGAACTCTGATGGAGTTTCTTGAGTTGGTTTCCTAGCCTCTCTAGTCACCTTGCTATGTGACTAATTCTTGTCTACAGACACGCAAATAACTTCTGTCCAGTGGGCGGACAGACAACCCCTCTCTTCCCTACTGTCCAACTCCACCCATTCCCATGGAAAAAGCCAGTTTTGCAGTCATTTGTTAAGTTCATTTCAATATCCTTTTACTCCACATATAATTGTGGATCTCTGACTGCAGATTAGTTGTAACATCTTCACAATTTCCTCATTAACATAATACAATCTTATATTATTACTATAATAATAATCTTTGACCTGTCTTCACTTCATATTTATATGAGAAATTGATTTTACTCTTTTTGAAAATTATTCTTAACATGTAGATAAGATGGGGTGTATATTTTCTAGTTCTACTGTCTCACTTTTTTTAAAAATTTTTTTTAAGGTTTTTATTTATTTCTAGGAGAGAGAGAGAGAGAGAGAGACAGCGTGAGCAGGGGAGGGTCAGAGAGAGAGGGAGACCCAGACTCTGAAACAGGCTCCAGGCTCTGAGCTGGCAGTCAGCACAGAGCCCGACGCGGGGCTCGAACCCACGAACCGCGAGATCACCACCTAAGCAAAAGTCGGACGCTTAACCGACTAAGCCACCCAGGCGCCCCTCTACTTTCTCACTTTTGAATCACCCATTTAAATCTGTTGTCTTCATCCTACCCCACACAGATGTATACGCTCATCAACCCTATACTGAAACCATTCTGGAAAAGATCAGACAAGGTGAACATTTTTCAGTCTTGCTGTAATTTGCTGCATTGATAGTGTTAAATCTAAGTGATACTTACCGGTGGGAAAGTCTATCTCAGGACCTCGTTTGTACAGCCAAAACATCTGTCCTAGCACAGATGTTTCTGACCTTGGTTTCAGTAATTTACATGATCCTTTCTTTCTTCTTTTTTAATTCTTCAGGAAGAAGCTGGGATAAAACAGTGCAGATGTCAATGTAACCACAACTTCCTCTTTCTGTGCGTAAAAAATTGCCTCATCCTGGTGGGACAACTGCCCCAGCTCTGCAGCTGAACAACACTAAAGTTTTATGCCTTTGAAAAATAATGTGGTCTTTTCCCATAATGTCCTGCAACTTTTTGTAATTCTTTTAGTGTTAATGTCCCGTTTCAGGTGGAGTACCCCATGGCTCAGTCCTCAAACCTCTTCTGTATCTATACTCACTCTTAGGTGTTGTCATCTAGTCTCAAGACTTTATATAGTCCCTTCACTGAAGACTCCTAAATTAATTTCTTCAGCCAGACTGTTCCCTTGAACTCTAGATTTGTATATCCAACTGCCTTCTCAGTGTCTTCTTTTAAAAATCTAAGAGCAACACATCTAACTACTTACCATGTCCAAAACTGAGCTTCTGATCTTTCCCCACCACCTCCTAAACCTATTCCTCCCACAGATTTACCCATCTCAGCAAGAGGCAACTTCATCTTTCTGGTTGCTTGGGAGAGCAACTAGAGTCATGTTTCATTGCCACCCTAAACCCTTTCTCTTCTTCTTTTTTTTAATTTTTTTTAATGTTTTATTTCTGAGAGAGAGAGAATGTGAGCAGGTGAGCATCAGAGAGAGACACAGAATCTGAAACAGACTCCAGGCTCCGAGCTGGCTGTCAGCACAGAGCCTGATGTGGGGCTCGAACCCACGAACCTGTGAGATCATGACCTGAGCCAAAGTCGGACGCTTAACCGCTTAACCCACTGAGCCACCCAGGCGCCCCTGCCCTAGTCCCTTTCTCTTAGTCACATTGAGCCCATCAGCAAATCCTGTTATCTCTACTTTCAAAATGTGTCAAGACTCCCACCCTTTCTTACCACTATTACTGCCACCACCCAGTTTCAAGCGGCCATTGTCTCTTGCTTGGATAATGGCCTCCTAACTGACCCCTATTTTGGGGCTTGCCCTTTATCATCTATTTTCAACATGGCAGCCAGGACAATTTTTATAAAACACAAATCAGATCATGTCACTCCTTTGCTCCAAATCCTGCAATGACCGTCCATCTCAGAGTTAAAAGCCAAAGTGCTTAGAGTAGCAGCCTCTGATTCCTATCAGAATCTAGACATCATCTCCCATTTTCACTTCCTTACTGCTCACGGCTCCTTGCTTATCTTTGAATATACTAAACACACTATCACCTAGAGATCTTTGCCCTCCTGATCTCTGCCTGGAAGGCTCTTTGCCCAGACATCTGCAAGGTTTGCTATCTCTCTACCTTCAGGCTTTTGTTCAAATATCACTTTCTCAGTGAAGCCTTCCCTAACTCCCATATGTAGAATTATAACTGCCCACGAGGACTGCCCTCTGGCCTCCCTGTCCTAGCTTTTGCTTTTCATTTCCTCATAGCTCTTGTCATCATCACCTGACATGCCATGTATTTTAATGTATTTGTTTATTGGCTATCTCCCCAAGGAAGGCTATCTACAATGCAAAATTGACCAGGTTTTTTCCTTAACGAAAGGCAGCATAATGTCATGGTTCTGATCCCAGATTATAGATATAGTGTCTATATCTCTATATGTATATCTATATTTAGCTATATCTGTATATAACTATATCTATATTTAACTATATCTCTATCTGTATAGAGACTCAGACTGCCTGGGTTTGAACCCTGGTTTCTATCATGCAGACTTTCTATGCCTCAGTGTTTTTCTGTCTATAAAATGAGGATAATACAAGTACTTTTCTCATAACACTGTAGTAAGGACCAAATAGGACAACGCATATAAAATCCTTAGAATAATGCCTGACACATGGGAAAATGTACAAATGATAGTTTACCGCCTTGGTTTCAGGGTATAGGGGAGAGTGCAGGGTTTTGATGGTGTTTTCTTCTCTTTTTTATTTTTTAACTGCCTAATATTAATTTGGTAATTAGGATGGACAAGTGAGGATTGTTTTGAATAGCTTCAACCACCATTTATACTTGGGCCCAGAGACACGGTAGAACACCCAAGCAAAAATGTGTCCTCTTTTGATGCTTGAGGCAGATGGCAGAACACAGCTAACAGCAATTCTTGAGTTTCATACATTTATAATTCAGGCAGTGAGTGGCTCACTTGATGTTTTTGGTCTCCAGTTCATTGGCCCATCGGCCTAGCCTGAGCCAGGTGTTCACCTCTAGTTCAACCACTATGGGCAGGGCATGGAGGCATGAAGCCATGAAGGCATGGGGTCACTGGGGACCTGCTCCCACTGTCATAATATGGATGACGTTGGCAGAGATCATTTCTGAAGTAAAACAATGAGGAAGAAAGAGTGCCATCGGTATGCACTGCACTGGTACAGTATTATTACAGAAAATGTTCAAGATTTTCCACATTTACCAGATTGAGTCAAAATGATAAGCTGTACCCACAACAATTTGTATATTTCAGCTTCTTCAAAGAGACTCCATATCTTGAGTGTTCAAAGAGGCTCTAACTTCTTAAATATTTTACATGGCAAATCCTGTCCTTTGAGAAGGGCATATTGTTGACTTGGAGAATGGCTTTTTTTTTTTTTAGTTGTTTCTTTGTCTTCTGTTTCCCCCTTTCTTCTATATATAGATTATGAGAAAACTGCAGCTACGTCAGAAATTGTATGGTTTGGCAGCTGATGTTTCTGCATCTTTTTGCTGATTGAACAACTTTTAATCTCTGAATTTTTGGTAAACACAAATTAAAATTTACTTATATCTTTATAAATGTATGTACTCGGTGCCTAAGCCAGCCTGGCAAGTAGTGCAAAAGCATTACAACCACAAACAAAAATGAAAACAGCCAGACTTCTCTCACACCTGCCAGGAAGTTTATAGATAGTAAAATATAAAAATATAATTTATTTCATCTTGCTCAGCATGAGCTTATGTATTCTTTCTTGAAGAGTGCCAAGCTGAGAGTTATATATCTTAAAATCTAGCAGCTACTATCTGCAACACTAGACAAGTCACAATTGCTCTGGCTTCAGTTTTCCCATTTATAAAATCAGTAGATTAGAATAAATGTCTAAGAGTCCTCCCAGCTTTAGAAATCCATTCTGCTAATTGTGTCAGAGCAGGTGGGTAAACAGTTGTTTAAGTTGTTTATATAAGGACTGACACTTACTATAAAGGCAGGACGCAAAAATAGCAACAAATCTTGAACTCCTCAAAATACAAGCAGACAAACTATTAACAAGCAAACATCAGTTTATTTGAAGTCACTGGGGTCAGGGAGAACAGTGCCTTAACAGAATCAAGAGGGAAGAGTCAGAGAAGGAAGGTATAGGATTTGGGAAGTCTGGATCAAGGGAGTTATGGCAGGTATCACAAAGTCATGGCCAGATTGGGACTGGGTAAGTTTGTGAAATGATAGTTGAAGGTTGGTGGGCATAGTGAGGTGTAGTCTTGAAGCAATAAATAAACCATGGTTTGATAAGGGAGACAGTTATCTCAGATATACTCACGTGCAGGAATTTCCTAAAGCAAACAGTGAAGTTATATATTGGCTTGTGGTTTTATCTCCTTTGGACAAAGTTTCCGGGAACAAAGAGCTAAGTCATGTTGACACAGGTGGCCTCAGTCCTTAGGCCTTCTAGCTGTATCAGATTGATGCAGGTGGTCACAGTTCCGAACTTTAAGTTGGTACAGAACAAAACAGCCTGCAGCAAAAAAGGGTTTGATGAAAGCTCTACTTTCTTGAATTCAATACTCATATATTCAACTCGCAACTTGACATTTCTTCTTGGATGCATTATATATTTATCAAATTCCAAGTAAGACAATTAAATTCCAAAGAGAACTCTTCTTGACATCTACACTTCAGCAAATGGCACCTCCACCTACCCAGTTACTTAAGTTAAGACCTAGGCACCTCTCTTTTTCTCCTGTCCTCACATGTCTTAACAGGTCTTGTCGGTTGGATCTCCAAAATATATACTGAATTCAACCCCTTAACATCTTCAATGTTAAAATGAATTCATTCCATCTTTATGTCTTGTCCAGGCCCCGAGTCATTGCATAAAATGTCACACTACTTTATTAAACTGCATGTTTATTCCTATGTCAGAGTTCTTGTACTTATCTCCCCTGTCTAGACCACTATTCCTCCATTATCTTCCCGTAGCCCCTTCTCATTGTTGAGGTCTCATTATTGAGAGCCTTTATTTCCTCAGAGAAATCACCACCTAAAGTTGGTTTAAAGTCTCCTCTCATCACTCCATCCTATTGTCCTATGTTATTTATTTTACAGTAGTAAGGAATTTCCAAAACTATATTATTCTACACTTTGCGTCCCATCTGTCTCTACCCAATGAATATAAACTTCATCATGGGAGAGATGCCACCTGTTATGTACCAGACCCTATACCCACAGTGACTTGAATAGAACCTGGCACATAGTAGAATCCCAAGAAATAACTGAAATGATTCAATAAGAAATTTTCAGCAAAAATAAATGAATGGCTAGATGTAAGCATAGA
Organism: Proteles cristata cristata; assembly: GCA_017311185.1. Classification (NCBI taxonomy): domain Eukaryota; kingdom Metazoa; phylum Chordata; class Mammalia; order Carnivora; family Hyaenidae; genus Proteles; species Proteles cristata. Next base: position 734,428 of record JAESUZ010000810.1, read on the forward strand.
TTAAGATATTAATTGTTCAAAAAGTGATAACCATTTAGTGGTAATATAGTCAAAGATGCTAAGTATATAATCTCTCTATCCTTATTAATGGCTTAACACACTTATCTCATTGCTTAAATTATGTTAATAGCCATCTTTCATCCAATGAATCCCAATATTAAATGATAAAATTCATTTCATGATGGAATTGAATACTATCTGATTCATAATTGCTACTTAAAGAGGTAGGAAAAGGGGGTGCCTGGGTGGCTCAGTTGGTTCAGTGTTCAACTCTTGATTTTGGCTCAGGTCATAATCCTGGGGTCATAGAATTGAGCATGGAGCCTGCTTAAGACTCTCTCTCCATCTGCACCTCCCCCACTCATGTTCTCATGTGCAGGCTCTCATGCTTTCTTTCTCTCTTTCTCTCCCTCTCTCTCTCTGTCAAAAAAGCCAAAAAAACCAAAAATCAAAAACCCAGAGGCAGGAAAGGGAGAATGGTTAGTAACGAGAGGTTCAGGGAACATTGGAATAGTTAACTAAGTAGCTCAGAGCTGAAACCAAAATCTCTAGGAAAGCCAGGCTTAAAACTTAAAGACCTCCCAGACTAAAAGTATTTATTTATTTATGCAGATGCTAAATGTTAGAATAAGTTTCTGGGTTTTGCAATATATTTGAAATGTTATTTCTATACCTCAGAATAGCAAATTTGAGTATTAGTGATTAAAATAAAAATACTAATTTTTACAAAAGCTCTCCTCATGCAACTTAAAGTTGGATTTCAGTTGATGAAGGGAAAGAAAATAGTCTGGGAAGTACCCCTGGCTATGGTCTGCCGTTGAGTTATACCGGTCAGGAAAGCATAGCGCCATATTGGAGGAGACGAATGCCTAGTGAAGGCCTGGGAACCGAGCATAAAGATGAGTCTGTAAAAGCTGATAGAATTCAGGAAGCTTGTCTCCTTCATACAAGCTTTACTAAGTTGAAAGCATATTTTTTTAAACCATAAAACTAGGCCAGAAGCTCCTTTACAAATATTGATCGAACATCTACTGTGTTCCAGGCACTGAGCTGGCGATGAGAATGTAAAGACTAAAACAAACAAACAAACAAACTGCAGTTTTTGCCCTTCTGGTGCTTATTGTTAAGTGACGACACATATAGAGACCTAACTGGGGTCTAAATCATCTAAGGCCTCATGTCCCAGCCTTCCAGGTTTGAACTGTATTCTGAGAACATTGAAAAGCTGTTGAAGGATATAAGCAGCAGAGAGGCACAGCTAGCTTTTGATTTTACAAGACTTAGTGGTCTGCTAGAATTTTAGAGGGTGACTGTGGGTAGGAGGTTGGTAGTGGACATCAGAGGCAAAGAAACTGAGAAACCACTTAGAAGGCCACTGCAGTAAAGATGAGCATGGCCAAGCAAGATGATGGTGGCCAAAACCAAGAGGGCCTCCTGTGCTAGAGATGGAGATAGTATCAGTGGTCTAGATAAGTGTACATGGATGGAAATGCTAAGGATATGGAAGGGGCAGGACCCGGTGAATGGTTTGATAACAGGAAGCGCATGATTAGGGAAAAGGAAAAATCTAGGTTGAAAACTGGGGAGAGAAGGTAAAAAGTTCATCTAAAGGATTTTGGCTTTTATTTATGAGTTGTTTGAAGTTTCACACCCTGGTGTAAGGTAACTTGTATTTCGAACAAGCCTTTAAAAGAAATCCCGACTGTATTAATTTATTCCAAAAAAATGTACTATTATAAGCTGTGTTCGTGATTAGTAATCAGCAAATAGTAAGATGGGAACTTCCCTTAATTACAGATTTTCTTATTATTCTGCTTAAGATTTTGAAGTCAATTAATATGTTTAACAAAAAGACTAGTAAAGATACCTGTACTTTGTGTGTGTACACTGAGCAAACTCTATGTGGTTGGCAAGTGCATAGTTCTCAAATTTTAAAAGAAAGCTCTGAATGTAAAATCATGGGTAGCAGTGATGAGACCCCCACATGGGTTTTATATAGACCAACTCTAAATTATCCATATTCAGAATGTGCTAACCATTTTGAATTGTTATGTTCTCAATTGTTATGTTCTCAAAAAGTACCCTTCAATTAGTCACAGTTACATTTAGTCAATTCTTTCATGCATCAACATAAAGCAGTTTTAATAGCTTCTAAAATTAAAAAATAATACAAATTGTACTTTTCTCTATAAAAGAAGCAAATGAAAGGAGAAAGAAGCCTTTCTATTTAATTTATAGGTATAGAAAAATGATTATTATGGGGCGCCTGGGTGGCTTAGTCGGTTAAGCGTCCGACTTTCGCTTAGGTCATGATCTCGCGGTTCGTGGGTTCGAGCCCCGCGTCGGGCTTTGTGCTGACTGCCGGCTCAGAGCCTGGAGCCTGTTTCAGTCTGTGACACCCTCTCTCTCTGACCCTCTCCTGCTCATGCTGTCTCTCTCTCTCTCTCTCCTAGAAATAAATAAAACATTAAAAAAATTTTAAAAAAAAGAAAAATTATTATTATTATTTAAACTGTATAATATTTCCCAATAGACTTTCTCTACCAAGACATGATAACTCACAAGAAATGTGTGGTTGCATCTGTTTACATTTTTAGCAGAATTTCTACATTTTATTAATTATTTAAAACTGGTATTTTATAAAATAAGAACTTTATAAGTCTTAGCTCATTAAAAAGATTTTCTAAACAAATGGATACTGACATAAGTGTTCATTATGTAGTTGTTATGTAGACAGTAAATTGGCTAAAGGTGAGGTGAAGTACATAAGCTTGGAAATAGAGTTTCAGTTACTTATAAATTCATAAAAATCTGTATGAAATGGATGCATTGATAGTTATACAAAATCATCTTAAGGGATGAGCTCATTGCCTGAACAAGCCCTGAATAAGGTCTAATTGATCGCATTAATATTTTCAAAAGATAAGAGTTAATAAACACACAAAATAGGACAGTAAAGGCAAGCCAGGTCCCCAGTATTGAGTTGTGTCAGTCCATGGAGAGTGGGAGCCTGTGAAAAGGACTCAATCTGTGGGCAGGCTTGGGCAGCTTCAGAACTTCCTGGGGAAGGGATTTATAGAAGACAGTGTTTCCATCATGAGAAGCTGGGAACCTGTCTTGAAAACTACATTTGCAAATAAGCACGCTGTTCCCACTGCAATTTCACTGTTATCTAAATTGCTTTATGGGGCCCCTCGGTGGCTCAGGTGTTTAAATGTCAGACTTCGCTCAGGTCATGATCTCACTGTTCATGAGTTCGAACCCACATTGGGCTCTGTGCTGACAGCTCAGAATCTGGAGCCTGGACCCTGCTTCGGATTCTGTCTCCCTCTCCCTTAGTTCCTCCCCTACTCGAGCTCTGTCTCTCAGTTACTCTCTCAAAAAATGAGTAAACATTAAAAAAATTTTTTTTAATAAATAAATTGCTTTAGGGGTGCTGAAAAATATTGGGGAAGGAACAGGCTCTCAAACCATCCTTTGGTGTTCTATGTTGGAGCTGAATGTATCAGGGTATCTTGGGGTTACTGGGATTTAGAGTAACGTGCCTTCACATCCAATATCTATTATGCCAATTATTGACATGGTAGTTTCATAAAATTATTCAGTCTTCCTGAATTTTGGTTTGCTTGTCTGTAAATGGGTATAATAATATCTTGATCTTGTTTTGGTTATTTGGATCAAGATTGATTTAAAATGCCTAGTGTGTAGCAAGCAATGATTTAATACTAGTTATTATTATAACAACTTAATGCATCAAATAGTTATCATTTTGCCACTCAAAAATTTTTTTGCCACTGTATTGGTTTCCTATTGCTGCTCTAACAAATTACCATAAATACAGTGACTTAAAATAACATAAATTTATCATCCTACAATTATGGTAGTAAGAAGTAAAAAATGGGTCTCCCTTGGTTAAAATCAGCATGTTGACAGGGTCGTGGACCCTCTGAAGCTCTAGGGAAAATAATTTCCTTGTTGTTTTTTTTTTAGGCTTCTAAATACTATCCTTGGTTTGGGGCCCCCAACTAGCAATTATGTCATGTGGACCTCTGCTTCTGTCATTATGTCTTTTTCTCTGAGTCTGACATTTCTGCCTCTCTCTCACAAGGACTACATTACTGAATAATTCCAGATAATCTTATAATCTTCCCATTTTAAGATTGTTAATTTAATCACACCTCCAAACTCTCTTTGGCCATGTAAGGAATATATTCACAGGTTATTAGCCAGGGTGCTCCAGAGAAATACAGCTGATATATATATGTAACTTATTAGAAGGCTCTCATGTCCAAAATCTGCATTGTGGACCAGAGTGGATGGTGCAAACTTAAGGCAGATTTAGGACAGTTCTGCTGAAGAATTCTCTCTTGCTCAGGGAAGCTAGGCTTTTTGTTCTAATCAGGCTTTCAACTGATTGGATGAGGCCCACCCACATTATGGAGAGCAATCTGTGTTCACCCATTAAAATGTTAATCTCATCCAAACACACTCTTCTAGATGACACATAAAACCATCACAACAGGTTTTAGGGATTAAAATTTAGAATCTTTTGGGAGAGAGATGGTTTTTCTGCCTCCCTGCAAATATCTATCCATATATTGAGCTCCATGCTAACCACTAAATCTATAAAAACAAGTTAGTCTAAATTCTGCTTTTAAGGAACTCACAGTCAGTGGAGAGGACACATAAATTGATAAGTACAATACAAAAGAGTAGGTGTAATGATACAGTTGTGCATGGTATACTATGGTAATATAGAAGGGAGGCAAGTTATTCAGCTTGGGGGTGGGAAGTGCAGGTGGAGAAGATGGGGGTAACAAAGAGAGCTTTCTAAAGGGGATAATGCTTAAGCTGAATTTTAAAGGATATGTGGGAGTTTAAAAAGGGAAAAGGCATTGCAGGAGAAGGAATCAACCTGAGCATAGAGAAGTTAACTATTGCTCTATGTCTGAATCTACTCACTTTTTCATGATAATTTAACTTCACTTGAAGCTTTTTTTGTTCTATAAAGAAATAATATGTTGGCCAAAGAACTCAAGGGCCTAGTTCTCTTGGTCATAATAGTTTTCAGTATAAGTGAATAAATTGCCCTTCGGGTATATATACCAGTCTTTGTGTTATGTATGGTAGGAACTATTGGTTACTGAACAAACAACAATGTTGCTTATCCTTCCTAAAAAAAAATCAAATTTTATTCAGAGATTTGATAGCAGAATACTCAGGAAAGATGAGTTTGCCCCAGGGGACAAATTATGAGTTTTTAATTCAATGGAAATATTCATTCCTTTTTGCTATAATTCCTTTAGGGGAGACAGGTGACATGGTTGTTGTGGCCATTGAAACAAAAGAGAAAAGAGAAATCAGCTAGGGAACTTCTAGAAAATATTTTTCTTCCTAATAAAAAGATATATATGAGGAGAGCCTCTTTGTCCTTCTTTCTTGTTTGTCTTTTGACTTTGTCATTTGCAAATGTGATGTTTAGAGCTGAGGCAGCTATTTTGTTACCATGAGGAAAACACTCTTACATACCGAGCATGAGACCAGAAGATGGAAGGAGACTGGAGTTTTAGTGACATCTTGAGCAGCTAGACCAAAGGCACAGGGTGGAATCCAGGGAAGACTTCATGTTGAGTACCCTCAGACATCTGCAAAATAATCAAGCATTATCCAGATTAACCTCCTCTACATTATTTATAAAAGAGCACTTGTTTTTTTACCTTATAGTCTAATATGACAGATGCCAAGAAGATGTAGGGGAAAGAAATTCCATCCTAGAAAAGGTGTAGTTTTTAAATTTTATTTTATTTTGAAGAGTGTGCATGCGAGAGAGTGAGCACATGTGAGCAGGACAGGAACAGAGGGAGAGCAAAATTCTTAATAGGTTTAGTGTCCAGGATGGAGCCCATCGTAGAGCCTGTCATTATGGGCTCACTGAGAGGCTGGATCTCATGACCGTGAGATCATGACCTAAGTGGGACATTAGCAGGATTCTCGCACAGAGAGATGGGACCCAGAGGCTTTTTTGTCCAGGAAGCAACTTTATTCATTGTGCCAGCACAGGCTCGGTGGGTTTATACCTGAAAAACTGAGTCCAGAGTGCAGCGGGGTGTAGCATTTTATACAATTTCTACTTCTTTGCCTCCTATATATGATGACATATAGTCTGATTGGACACAGTCCAGGTTACAGAGTCATGTCAGAGCTATGCATACGTGTATAGGAGTTGATTGGGCCACGTTGCCTTCCTTTGTTCTGTGGAGGCCTCCACCACGTTCCTTAGAGAGGGGCTTTACCACATTACTCCCCTTTGATGCTCAGAGCCCCCTATTTTTGGGTCAAAGATCATCATCTTGGTTTAGAGGTTTATATTTCCATAACATCATCATATGTGTGGCCATGTTCCTTTCGACCATTAATTCAGTGAGGTTGGAGATAGGCCATGTAACCAGGGGACCTAGGCAAGGTGGAATTAAGCAAGCTCCCAAAATCAAGAGATTTATAACTATGAGACTTTTCAACCCCCCAAGAGTTGAAAAACATCCTCCAAATAACTCTCTGGGGTTCCAACCTTTCCAGGTCTGGACTGGAACATGAACAACTTCTCTCATTCGATCTTTAAAAAAAAAATTTAAATGCTTATTTATTTTTGAGAGAGAGAGAGACAGAGCGTGAGCAGGGAAGAGGCAGAGAGAGAGGGAGACAGAATTCAAAGCAGGCCCCAGGCTCTTAGCTGTCAGCACAGAGCCTGACGCAGGGCTCAAACTCACAGACCGTAAGATCATGACCTGAGCCGAAGACAGACATTCAATCAACTGAGCCACCCAGACGCCCCTCTCATTTGATCTTTGATCTCTTTCATGACTCTTTTTTCATCATCTACCCATAGTGAGCAATTGCTCAAGTTAAACTTTCTATAAACTCCTCCCTCAAAAGCAAGAAAATAATCTAAGGTCAAGTGATTTTGATAAATAGCATTGCACATTTTGGTTTCCTGCTTAGCTAGTACATTAAGAGCTCTGGCAGTTTTATTATAATTTCTACAACTTCTTGCAGTCTGATCGTGCAGTTTAGCATGTAAGTGTGGGTGCGGTAGCCCCAGGACCCATCCTTTGCCCAGGAGGCAGGGCCAAAATATTGGATTATATGCTCAGGAGGCCATTCATCATCTTTCTAATTGCCACTTTGTAGGGCATGTAGTTTCCTGAGTCTCCCTGTCCCCATACACTTGGACTCCCAAATGTTCCCCTCCGGCAAGTGGGAGCAGGAAGAAAGATGGATGAATAGTTTCCAGCACACAAGACCCTGACCAGCCTGGGAGAGAAGTACTGTATAGGCTGCCCTTCCACAATCCAGTACAGTCCACCTGGGGCCCGCCATTCAATGACTGCATCGACATTGTCCCAGGCCTCTTAGAGATAAGAGAAGTTAGACAAGGGGTGGGGATCTGGCTCGAGGTGCTCTGGGCACCCCCACCATTGGGTTTTCTGGGCAGTTGAGTATAAAACCTTTGGCCTAGCCATGTTAAGCTTCCAACAGAGATGGTGAACCTCCTTCCCCATTGGGCAAGGCAGTTTTTTCCCAATATTTGAGGTTTTGAAGAGTCAAACCCTGGTAGTAGGACTGGGGTATTCTGTTCCACTAGTAAGGTTCACAGAGATCTAATTCTCTAGCCTCCCATGACCATTGATCCCCCATGTTGGTTCCCCTGCATACATAACAAGAAAAGATCTTTAGAGTCTAGGCTATAGACTCTGCTAGGGCATGATGGAGACAGGAGAGGACTGTTATACATTTCTCCATAAAAGGAATGAAAGACCTGGTGGGTCATGGCCTTCTGTGTGACAGTAACTCTCTTAAAATACAACATGGTTCCTGAGTCTGTGCTCCCCCCCCGCCAATAGTTACGTATACCAATCTGGTGGTCCATTCTTTTCATTTTGAGTTTCTGGGTCAAGGATGATAAAATAAGTGGAGTTACAGGTTCTTGACTGGCAGTTTGAGCTCCTCTCTTTTGGAGAAGTTCTGTTTTGTCTTTAGTCTGCCAGGTGGCCTATGTGACACAGCTCCAATAAAGACAGAAGAATTCAGGTGCCTGGGGCCATGAACCACATACCAGACCCCTCACGCATGCATTTATCATTGGGTCGGTACTCTCGTTCCCATGTCAGACCTCCACATGCAAACCATATGGCAATGTGTCACCAATGTCTGTACATACATCAGACAATATAGGCACTGGCCAATTTGGATTGGTAATTTGAATTTTGTTAATTAGTCAACCCACACCAGTGGTGCCTGTCTTGTGGTGACTCTGGACCTCTAGCCATTCCTCCATTGGGGAGTACTGTGAATTGAAACAAGTGTATTTACTCTCCTGTTGGCAGATAGAATAGGTGGTCTTATTGTGTATGCAGGTCCCCAGGACCTTTCCCTGGCATGAAGAGTGGACATGATATAGTAAGGTCCAAGCGACTCCCTGGCGTGACCTGGTTTTGCAAATCCATGGGTCACATGATGAGGAATCCCTGTTTACAGAAGGGGTCCAGATTAGAAGCAACCAATACCAATGAGGCATCCTGTCCACAAAAGGAAGCTGAGTGCTAGCAGAAGCCTCTCACCGCGCTCACTCCCAGCCAGCTGGGGCGGCCTCTGCCAGTCCTGTGGCAAAGAGTAGAGCAAGAATCACAGTAACAGTGAGAAACAAGGGGACAGTGCATCACAGTAAGAAACCAGGTATACAAAATAAGGACAGCCTATTTGTTCCACCAGACCACAGATTCCTCAAGCTTCTGCCGAGCATGGATTAGTCAGCTTCTGGAGTGACTAACGCAGGGCTGCCGTCTCCTGGAGCCTCTGGAGGTGAGGATTGCTTCTTCCATAGGGTCAGCCTGCACGGCATTGATGGATCAGGAATGCACTTCCAGTTTCGCGATGCCGACTTCACTCTGCTATAGTGAATCCAGGGACCTACCTTGGCCACCTTTACTGCAGGAGGGGTGGACAAAATGACAGTGACCGAGCCTCTCCAGAGGGATTTTAGGTATTGCACATTCCACTCCTTCACCCATACAGCATCTCCTGGTGTAAAGAGGTGAGCATCTGTGGTCAGACTCACAGGTAATCACTCCCTAACCCCGTGGTATAAAGTGGTTAGGGTAGGTCCGAGGGCCTGCATCTGTTGCCTTAGGGTTAGGTTGCTTATCTCATTTAGATCCCCCTTATGTCCTTGATAAAGGGGGGAGGACACCCATAAAGGGTTTTATAAGGGAAGAAACTCGTCTGCTTTTTCAGCCTCTCGCTTGCAACTGCAGTCTACTTCCCTGATGGTCCCTTATCTCTCCCTGCCTAATGTTAACCCTTTTCCTATTCATTTCTAACCCTGGAATAGGGCCCCTAAATGCCATTAAGGAACAGGGACAATGACCATTCTGGCTTCTTCAAGCTGACAAGGGATGGTGTGGGTACAGCAGTTAGAGTCTACCCAAGGGCCAGTCAGTATGGCCCACGGTATGGTTCTACCAGAAGGCGGGCAGGCATGAGATGGCACAAACTTTGGCAGACACAAAGAGAAAAATACAAAGTAAAGATTTTTCTGACCAACAAGATGGGATCTTAAGATAATGTCCCTAGTTCCCAAACCAGTCAAACAATCCAGAAGACACCCTGACTTTGTCCAATTATGCCCAGATGTCATCTATCAGATCTAAGACTGGGAGAATTATTAGTTATAGTAAAACAACTCAGGTCAGGGGATCTCTCATAACCCAGGTGATGGAGGATCAGTAAGTAATCAATGGTGACTCTATTCTCCAAGAGTCCGGCCCTAACTTTATTTAGTTTTTTATTAAGCATCTAACAATGCTTGTGAGGTGTGATTTAGAGTTTTGCCACGTATAAGCAGACGGTTTGCTATATTTCAAGATGTAAAACTTTCTCAGAGCTGGGAGTCCTACCAGAGAAAGAGACGAGGCAAAATAATTACCATTATTAATTTGCAAATTTTTAGGTAAGCTGAATGTGGGTATTATTTTATAAAGTAGAGCTTTTATTATTTCTTGTGCTTTTTCTATTTCTTTTAGGGGGAAGCCTCTACCAGACTAATAATATGACCTTGGCATATAAGTGAAACCTAATTGTCAGTCGTCCCTGGATACCCTCCAGTTCCTTGATTGCCTGGGAGAGCAAGTTTGTGGTTGAGAGGATTGTTTTTAAGACACACTTCACAGGCTGATTCTAGTTGCTGAACTGTCCTTAACAAATTTTTCCTGGTAAACATCCTTTGGGCCATTTGATAAGTTCTAAATGAAAGGCCTGATGCAGTGTTTTAGTGATCTTTTAGCTCTGAGAGCTTGCTAATAGTAATTGTTCTGCTCTGTAACCATCCCAAGGGCTGGAGACAGTGTCCATGAGTCAAACCCCAGTTTATTTCCTTGGGAGAGTAGGTGGGATTGAGTCTCCTTTAATAATTGATGTAGTGGGCAAGCCATTTTCCTGACCCCTGGTATCTATAGCCTACAGTATCCAATAATTCTGCAACACACACACACACACACACACACACACACACACACACAATTGTTTATCTGTCCTGGAGTTGGTAGCCCTAGAGTCTCTAATTCAGTTATAGTGTGTCTTCCTAGCAAGGGAGTAAGGCCCTCTGGTATTATCAAAAAAGAATGAGAAAAAATTAGTTTTCCCCATATGCATCCCAGAGGCTGAGAGAAAAATTTAGTTATAAGTTTTCCAGAGACACCTCTAATCGTCATACTGCATTTGGATAGTTGGCCTGGAGTGGAAAGGAGTACAGAAAAGGTGATTCCGGTATCAAGAAGGAAATGAACCGGCTTTTTAGTTACCTGAGTTTTTCAGAGTTACCGGAGGCTCCAGGTTTCCAATAGACAATGGGTTCCCGAGAGCCACCCCTAAAGAGCCCTGGGTCCCATCAGTGCCTGTCAGTGACACTGGTTATCTGAGCCCTCACAGATAGAGGTTCCTGAGGGCATTCAGACTTCCAGTGATTATCTCCATACAAGGAAGTTCTGTTGTCCCTTCTGAGGGCAGTCTCGCTTCCAGTGCCTTGACTGGGCACAGAGTGGCATTTGGTGCCAGGACGTCGCGAAGTCTGGTCTGACATAGTACGTAAGTCATGACCAAAGTCTCAGATTTTTCTTAAGCCTCCTTTCCTTTCTTTTTTTTTTTTTTTTTTAATCTCGGTTGTAATATACCCAACTTGCAGTTTGTAAGATCTCCTCCAGGGCCCCTTGAGCCACCAACAAATTTTTGCATTTTCTCTGAATGTCTAGGGCTAATAGAGTGACAATTTGTCCTTTAAAATCACCTCAACCTTAGGGGTGTCAGGGGAGATAGCCCTATGTTTAATGAGAGGCCCCCTCAACCTCTCCAGGAAGGCCATCGGGCTCTCATTCTGTGTTTGTAAAATACTGACTAATTTAGCATAATTTAAGGGCTTAACCTTAGACCTCCTTAATTTCTCTGAAGCACAAGCTTGGAAGTGGTGGCAATACCATTTATTAATGGGATGGTCATAGTCCCAATTATGATATTAGGATGGAATTATATGGGCCCCAGTAGGAAACTGGAAGTTCCCTATAAGGACCTCCAGCCCCATGATAATTAATGAGTTGGGTTTTTTCAGAGTTTATGGATCAAAATCATCCTAATTTTTCAGAACGCATCCCAAAGGAGTATTGGCCTTAGTTGGGGAATTGCCCATCTTAGAAAAAAGGAGGAAGAGACATCCCTTATTTTAATTTTTGATAACTAGCTAGGTGAAACCTCATCTCCTGACCCCGATAGTTGGCCTGTGTTTTGGCTGGCTATTCGACTGGCAGCCAAAAGCTTTGTCAGACTTGTGAGGTGCTGGGAGCATTTGTTCTTATCCAGGCTTAACCCTACCTCCAAGAGCTGACCTTGTCTTCCCTGATTTCTCCTATGCCTACATTAAAAAAAAAAATTTTTTTTTAATGTTTTTTTATTTATTTCTGAGAGAAAGAGAGACAGTGTGAGCAGGGAAGGGTCAGAGAGAGAGGGGGAGATGCAGAATCTGAAACAGGCTCCAGGCTCTGAGCTAGCTGTCGACACAAAGCCCGACGCAGGGCTAGAACCCATGAACCATGAGATCATGACCTGAGCTGAAGTCGGATGCTTAACCGACTGAGCCACCCAGGTGCCCCATATCCCTCCATTTTCTGTCTGCAGGACTTTGGAGGTATCAACTGTGACCAGGCAAGGCTTCCCTGGTTATAGAAAGATGCACTAATTTTATTTTGGCCCAACAGTAATCATCTTTACAAATATATTTTAAAAAGGCTGGCAAAAACCATTTTTTGTAAGGATAAAATTGGCCATCAAGGGGGCTAATAGGGCTAAAGTTGAGGTCTATTCCCTTGCCTTTTTCAGCAGTGCCACTTAAATATGTTCCAGTCATGTGGATATCCATTTTAGAGCATCTAGGCTGTTACAAATTGGCATACACAATGGGGCGCCTGGATGGCTCAGTCAGTTAAGCGTCCGACTTCGGCTCAGGTCATGATCTTATGGTTTGTGGGTTCGAGCCCTGCATCGGGCTCTGTTCTGACAGCTAGCTCAGAGCCTGGAACCTGTTTCAGATTCTGTGTCTCCCTCTCTCTCTGACCCTCTGCTGCTCATGCTGTCTCCTCTCAGAAATAAGGCATTAAAAAATTTTTTTAAAAATTGGCATACACTGGGCTAAGTGTAGCAAAACGGCTCCTACGTATTCCAGTAAAAGCCCTTTATATATCATGGTCATCTGTCCCTTATATGGCACAGGCATCCATTCCTTTGCTAAACAGAAACAACGCAAATGTGGAGCATTTGGAGGCTGGCAGCAAGAACATCATCACCATCTCCCCAGCCTTTGTATCAGAGGAGGGACAATTTCAACTAAGCCTTAAATAAAACAACTTAAAAGGGTGTGCTGTCCTGCTGTCCTGCCCTTTTGGTTAAAATCATTTGTTTTCCATCTTTCTGGGTAGACAAAAGGAGGAAAAAACCCTTTACCTCTTTTGTTTTGTTTTGCTTTGTTTTGTTTTTTCAGCAACCTGGGTTGGGTTTTGGAACATTTCTGTATATTATCTGAAAAATTGCCCAGATTCTTTTTTATTTGCTTAGAATCTTGCAAGGAAAATGGAACCTTTATGGGGCCAAATCCCTATGAAGCATTTCAGTCAGTAGATACATTGAACATGCCTTGATTTCAAAGGCAGAATTTTTTTCATCCCTGACAATCCTGGATAAGGAGGGCATGAGGGCCTAACAGGTGGCTTTTCCTCAGGAGAGGCCTCGGGGGGCGAGTCTGCAAGTCCTGGCCTTTCTTGGCCCCTTTAAGGCAAAGAAGACTTGCACATAAGGAACCTCTGACCATTTATCCTTTCTTCTACAATACAGATCTAACTGTAAGATAGTGCTGTACTGAATACCTCCCTCAGGAGGCCGGCACTCTCCATCCTCCAGGAGATATTTCAGGCACTCTTAACATTGGTCAGTTCAGTATCAAGCCCTGATCCAGATCAGGCTCCCAAAGACGTCTAACACTACCTTAAGCTGTATGAGGTTGCCATGGAACCACAGAAAGAGACTCAACACTTACTTGGGCCATCGGTCAGGTTGGAACCTTTCTGCTGTCCGTCTCATTCACACGCAGTCACACTGACTCCAGACCACTGCCCAACACCCAGTGCCTTGGAGTTGCAGTTTTGTTCCTTACGGAACTACTCGGGCAACTCTGGGAGGTGATCAGGTTCCCCTTCTGCCTCTTAGAGGCAGGTCTACCAAAACATACCTGGGCTCTTACCAGTCTGATGGGCAGTGGTCCCTGAACTGTTTCCTGGGCCTCATGGGTTTCGTTGTCGCAGACAGGGTCCTGCCCTGCTTGCCAGGAGGGGCCAGTAGATAGGCCAGGAGGGGCTAGTCTCCTACAAATCAGGTCTGCTGGCACCAGGTAAGGTCACCTCTTCTAGCTCTAGGAGGCTTGCACCCCGATGGCAAAGGAGGTAAAAACACACCATCTCCAAATCCTAGATGAGCCCCCACGAAATGTAGCAGGATTCTTGCACAGAGAGATGGGACATCGAGGTTTTTTTGTCCAGGAAGCAACTTTATTTGTTGTGCTAGTATGGGCTCACTGGGTTGGTACCCAAAAAACTGAGCCCCAAGTGCCGCGGGGTATAGCCTGTTATGCAATTTCTACTTCTTCGCCTCCTATATATGGTGACACATAGTCTGATTGGACACAGTCCAGGTTACAAAGTTGTGTCAGTGCTATGCATATGTGTATAGGAGTTGATTGGGTCAAGTTGCCTTCTTTTGTTCTGAGGAAGCCTCCACCACATTCCTTAGGGAGGGGCCCTACCACAGGATGCTTAACCAACCCAGCCACCCAGGCATCCTGAAAAGGTGTATTTATTTTAAAATTTTCTAGACTTTCCCACAAACAACTAAGCTTTGGACTTTGAATTCAGAAAAAAATCTTCTCACCTAACACTATCCACTTTTCCCTTCAATTTTTGAAACTCCCTTGTTCTAATCAGTTCTTAAATACTAAGAAAACTTTTTTACTTGCAGTATTTTTGCACTTTTCTATTAAAAAGTATTCAACTGTGCACAAAATTGTTGTTTTTAAAGACATGCAGAAATGTTTCAGTTTAGAGACTATGGTTTATGTTTCCTTTACATGTTAAGATTTTATAATTTTTAAATAATTCTACACCCAATGTGGGGCTCAAACCCACGACTCCAAGATCAAAAGTTGCATGCCCCACCAACAGCCTGCCAGGCACCCCTTTCCTTTACATTTTAATTTATGTTTCTACATTTGCAATTATATCCTCCTTGTGATTATCTAAAAAGTGTGAAGTTTACATATACACATCTTTAAAATCATGGATTTCACTGTTTTGAGTATCACTTTAACAAATAGTTAATGAATGAAGGACTAGAGAATATACGTACCATGAGTATTTTGTGCAGTATTTCAGATTTTTTAAAATTATTTTTTATTACTATTAAGGTATAGTAAACATTCCAAGCCATTATTGGGCATCCCTGCATTATATATTGATTTACAGCACATTTAAGTAGCAGTTATTCTCACTGCTGCGAAGTGCTTGTACTCTGCTCACTCAACATGCAAACATTTCAAAATTACAGTACATTAAGATGTCAATGACAGAAGGGAACATTCTAAAAATAACGTGATTTTTAAGCATTTTGTAAAATGACTAACTCCTCTTTTACCAGTGAGGACATACTCTGCATTCTTTCAAATGCTTCTTTTGAAAACCTTTATGAAACAAAGAGACATAGTTCTAATTATTCTATATTGGAAGAAGTATCAGGAAATACTGTCTCCCCGATTCTTAAGCATTTTTTACCATAGAATTAGACTTGTTTTGCAGGCAAGAATAAACCTTGCTATCTATGTACAAGGATAAATTCATATATACTTTGCTGATCTTCTTGATGACCTTTTCATTTTCAGTTTAGCCTAAAGTAGTATCAATCTGGTATCTTTAGACAAGACTTACAGTGATTCTCAATTCTCATTCATGGAATGAAGGAAATGTTCAAAAACTTCCACTTCTGTGTGTCCATAAAACTAATTTCCACTTCTTTGGGCCCATCATAGCCTTGAAAAACTTCTTTGAAGTGCCTATGTATGAGCCGAGAATTTCAATACAATTTTTAGGGTCTTTTGAAGTTGAATAGATTTGGTAAAACACTCCCTTCTTGAGATGGGTTATTATTTAAGGCAAGTCTGATTCCTGGTGAGCCCAATCTTTTGGATTGCCTTACTCAGAGAAGAGTTTTATTAATTTGTTCTTTCAACAAATATGAAGAAGGCATTTTACACATGAAGAACTGGGGAATATCTAACTTGCTCAAAACTAAAGAGCTTATAAGCCATAGAGTAAGGAATTCAACTCTAGTTTGCCTGAATGCAAACTCTGTCTGCTGAAACACTCAGCCACAATGCCTCTCTATTTATTATCTCATGGGGATAAGTAACCATGAGAGAAAAAAAGGATTTTGTTTTTCTTCTTTGAAAATAACATTTTCTGGGGCACCTGAGTGGCTCTATAGGTTAAGTGTCTGATTTCAGCTTGGGTCATAATCTCACGTGGGTTCAAGCCCCAAGCCCAGCCTCAGGCTCTTTGCTGTCAGTGCAGAGCCCACTTCAGATCCTCTGTCTCCTCCCTCTCCTCTTCCCTTGCTCATGCATGCTCTTGTCTCTCTCAAAAATAAACATTTACAAAAAGGCAAAATAACATCTTCCTTCATGTTGACTTAAAGCACTTTATGGGTTTGGCAATCCAATCGGATGTCGTTGGCTTGAGTGCTGTCCTTTCTCACTGATAGCAAATGCATTGTCATCTTAAAATAAACAAACCAGAGAGGTCTTGTGTGTGTGTGTGTGTGTGTGTGTGTGTGTGTGTGTGCGTGTGTGTGTACCATATTTCCCATATACGTATATGTCTACAACATATGTGAACAAATGGAGACTTTCAACAAGGAGAGATTTTTAAAAATCCAGTAAAATGCTAAAAATGAATTCATTTTTACAAACAATTCATTTCAGGGGCTTAAAAGCAGTCTGGACACAGTGGAGAAAATAATCACTGAACTTAAAGACATTTGGGTCAATAGACATTACTCAAACTAAAATACAAAGAGAGGAGAGAGATAAAAATAAAAACAGATTACAACATCTAAGACCTTGGGAACAATACCACTGATCTAAAATATGTAATTGGAGCCCAAAAAAGAGAGACAGAAGAGGGGGGAATTTGCCAATAATTTTCTAAAATGTTTTTTAAAGACACCAACTCACAGAACCTTTAAAGAAGCTCAGCAAATAATAAGATAAACACAAGGAAAACACACATATGTATATTGTAGTCAAACTACAACATCTTTAAAGTGCCAAAAGAAAAAAAATAGTCAAACTCTAATATGCCTTAATGGTTCCTTAAAAAGAAATACAAAACAATGACATTTTCAGATAGATAAAAAACGAGAGAGAATTTGTTGACAGCTGACATAAACCACAAGGAATGCCAAAGAAACTCTTTGGTCTAAAGGGAAAAGATACCCGATAAAAGCCAGGTCAGTAGGAAGAAATAAAAGGCACCAAAAGGCCTAATGTATCTTTTTAATATTCTTTATTTCACATATGTTATATGTTACACATATTTTACATATGTTTAGATAGATAGATAGATAGATAGATAGATAGATAGATAGGGACAGTGATATAGACAGATTTCTGTGTAAAAACTGGCAGGAAAATAGGGTCCCATTTAGAGTGACAAGGAAAAAATCCACAAAGTAATTTACAGAACGCTACTAAGAGTGGTATGGAGTCCTTATAAATGCAATTCAGGCATCAGCAGCAATGCCCTTCCCCTGGAATCCTGAGTTCCAGGTATGATTGGCTCAAATCTCCCATTTCCATGCCCTGAATGCTTCTCTGCATGTTTGTTTCTAGTCCTTTATCTCTGCTGTGACTTGAATACAAGCCAGGGCACAGTACCTATTTCTGTTTCCCTCTCCCATCCCAAAGTTGTTTTGAAATAAAAGATTGTATCAAGTAGCAGAAATTTTACTGCAGATAGAAGCCTGCAGTCCCACGTCAAACAACTGAACATTTAGAATGTTCCTGTTGTAAATGTCTCGCTGCCAAGATTTTCTCACTGACCTGTTCACCTATGTACTATCCATCACATAAGCTTCTCTTTGTCTGGTTACCTTTCTGATCCATATTCTTTTCTTATATTCTTTTCTCTCTCAAGAACTAAATAAAATTTTTCTCATATTCTCATGCAGAGAAGCCATTCCTTAGCCATTCTTAGCCATTCCTCTCTCACTGCTTTGGCTCCTGTCAACATTCTTACCTTTTCCCAGAGCTGCTTCACTGCATAGCTCCAGGGGCCTCACACTGTAGTCCATGTAACCAGGGCTTCCTGCATTTGTGTAGTGCACAGATTGACCAGCAGTATGTGGCAGCCCTACCTCTGTTTTATTAAGATATTTCCCTAATCAAAGACTGTTCTAGTATCAGCTATTATGCTAATAACTTTCAACTATATCACATAAAAGACCTACAAAAGTTTTTAGGAGTTTGAAAGAAGATTGAAAAAGTGGAAAGCTATGCCAAGTACTTGGACGGGAAGTCAAATGTAAACATGCTCTTTTCAAATCACTTCTAGGTGTCATCAGTTCTAATTAAGATATCAACAGATTTTCCTTTTCTTTTTTGGTATATGACATTTTTACAAAACATTTGAATAATTGCACAGGAGAGAATAGCAAAAATAAATCTTTTGGAAAAACATAAGGAGAACATATATTAGACCTTATAATAATTATTTACACATGTGACCATCATCTACTTAGCCAGCTACCCATCAAGCTAGCTATCGTTGATTGATCTTTTGTGAATATTTGAAGCATCTCTTTTCTTGTAGTAACATCTTCACCTTCTTCTGGAAAGGGCGTCACCCCCACTGTGCATCCCATATGGTTTTCCTGGGGCTGCCAGTTGTAGGACTCTGCTCCCTGGTGGAAAAGTGGGCCTGCAACATAGGCAGGACCAGGGAAAACCTTCTTCTTGACCATATTGATTGGTCCAGAGATAGGTAAATGACTCAAGTTACTCAGAGCATTCCTTGGAAAAATCCACAATGAATCTGAGAAAATATCTCCTCTTCTGGGAAAGCTAACTGGGATGGTAGAAGCCCAAGGCTGCTGGCAAATATGTTTTCTGCCAGTGGAAAAGACCCATCTGTTATAGGAGAGAGTGAAGCGAGGCAGAAGAAGTAAACATGAGAGATGGAATGAGTCCTGGAGGTATTAAGTCCCAGGCTGCGTTTCTGAAGATCCAGAACTGATCTGGTTCCAGGAAGTCCTCTCTCAATTCTCAAATTTTCTCTAGTTTCTTTCTAATAATATAGACGTAGATTTAGTGATAGAGATATAACAACAGGGAATACTTCACCTCACTCTGCCCACTTCTCTCATGGTTATCATCCAAAGGAGGAAAGGAAGAGGTACACTCTGATTGGTCAGAGTCCAGACATGTTTTGGGGATATGATTTACTATGGGATGATTTCACTTTGAGTTAACAGTGGTGGTTATGGTGATGATGGTAATGGTGATGATAAGAGAATTCATATTTGTGGGGCACCTGGCTGGCACAGTCAATAGAATGTTCAACTCTTGGGGTTGTGAATTTGAGCCCAATGCTGGGTATAGAGGTTACTCAAAAATAAAATCTAAAAAAAAAAAAAAAAAAAAGAATATTTCTCAACATATACTCTAGAAAAAAGAGTATTGGTATTTCAATATTGAATAATGAATATTCATATTTAATAATAGTGGCAGTAGTAGGTCTGGGTGTGCCAGAAGGTGCCTGGATGTCCTGAAGTTTCTCTAAGTATTATTTGCCTCTAGGATTGAGGTGGGGTTCAGCTGCCTGGGAAAGTAGATAGGGAGAAGTCATAATTGGTATGGAATACTAGAATCTAAACAGACAAATGGTGGGAATTATTTCATACAAAGTCAGGAATTTTACCAAGTGTGGGACTTTCCAAAATTCTCCTTTAGGAGGAATGCTGGGATTCCCCTTATTTGGGGGAAATCTGAGCATATCCATCTTAGCTTTAAGCTATCTGACTTCAATTGTATATTTCTCTGGGTTATCCCATGTTACTCAAGGGTAGTAAGGCCTCCCACACCATTGAGACAGCTCAGGATTGCCACTAATTCTTCCTAGCATGCTTTTCTGCCATCCTCCATCATTCATTTCACCTGTATATTTTTACCCCCTCTCATTTAGAAAGTTCGTGAAACTTTCTCTTGAGGCTTTCATCTGTCTTGGACATTCATTCATTGATGCATCCATTTATTTAAATCTGTATTTAATGAGTGCCTACTTTGTGCCAGTCATTATGCTAGTTGTACACCAGGAACTTTCAGCTGGGAGGAAGACAGACATGGAAACACTTCAACAAATAATTGCTAAATCCAGCCCCATGTAGCATGGCCTTGATATGGGTGGTCTAGCAACCTCTCTGCATTATCTTAGTGTTTCTTGCCTTTTCTTTCCTGTGTTATATACCTAGTCACCTCCCAGGAATATAGCTGGGACCACTCAGTTCAACCTTGTAATCGTAGGCAAATTTTAGCATCTCCCACCCTCCTCATTGCTTTGCATAATAAAACAGAGAAAGAATAACTGCTCCAACTAGAACACAAGAAGCCTTCCTCTGTGGGCACACCGTAGTACCAGAGCCCCTAGCCATTAAGTCCAAAGAACCTGGCTATTTCTAGGGCAGGGATAGCAAGTGGAGACAATTCCATATTCCTGGTCCTACTTCCCTACCAAAATGGCAGTGGA
The DNA here is from genome assembly GCA_017311185.1 of Proteles cristata cristata. Taxonomy (NCBI): domain Eukaryota; kingdom Metazoa; phylum Chordata; class Mammalia; order Carnivora; family Hyaenidae; genus Proteles; species Proteles cristata. The sequence goes on from JAESUZ010000810.1 coordinate 754,866, forward strand.
AGAGCAGCAGGAGAAGATGTAGACTTGAAGACAAGGGATTTCACTGTTGGCCAGTTAAAATATAACTCCACTTATTTTATATTTCTATAAAATAAAATAGAATTCAGTAGTTCATTTATGTTAGTATTTGTATTGTCTATATAAATTAAAAAATGACTTAACTTTTAAATTTTACTTTTATATGCTTTTGTTTACTCTGCTCTCCTATTTTAATTATCATCTTAAAATACCACCTACTATGACAGTGGCATGGAAGTTTTAATTATTGTTTAATTTTATAGCAGAGGGATAATTTGTGTTTTCTATTGTATTGTGGATTGTGTAGTAATGCAAAATTGTGACTGAATTCAAAAATGTATTATAAAAGTAGTGTACACTGAACAAATAGAAGTAGTTGGGACATTTTTTATAATTACCCTGTTTTTTTCTTCTCAAATTCCACTTTCCAAAAGCTATATCACTTTGTTTAAGCATTACAATTTTCTTCCACAAATCCCACAAATGAGCTTACACACCCATATACACACAATCTTATAGTCAGCTTTCTCCACTAAACAATCTGTCCACGTCACAGAAATAGGTACAGTATGAATATACTATGTGGTATATTTAACTGTTTATTGAATTACGATTAGAATGAATTTTAGCTTTTTCACTATTACAAATACTGCTGTCATAAATAACTTCATAATATATAATCTTGCATGCTTATGTATCTATAAGGCAGATTTCTAGAAATGAAATTGCTGGGTCAACAAGTAAATATATTTGAAATTCAGATAGACATGATGAAAATGCCATCCAAAAAGGTTGTGCTGGCCTGTGCTCTTACCAGCAGCATGTATCTGAGAGTGCCTGCTTTGTGAGCTTTGCCAAGCTGGTAGTAAACATGGTATGGCACTGCTATTTTAACATGCATTTCTTTCACCATGACTGAGATCTAGCACTTAATCACATATTTACTAGCCATTTGTATTCCTATTTCTCTGAACTATATTATTTTGGGGGCTGGATTTTTTATATTGCAGATAATTTCTAAGAATGTATATTAGGTACATGGTTTTGAATTTCACATTAAATCATTGAAAATTTTTAAGCATACCATTAAAATTAGAGTTAGATAGGTGCCAGGGTCATATATGACAAAATGATGAGTTTTTGATACAAGGAAAAGATGCCCAGCCCATCTGGGTCCCTGGGAGCCTCCTCCTTCCACATCTCAGAGCACAGTGTGCTTTTTGCACTGTCATTTTTTAATACCCGTGGATGGTAGTCTCAGATATGCACATCTTTAAAAAGCTGCACAGCACGGGGGTGCCTGGGTGGCTCCATTGGTTGAGCTATTGATTTTGGCTCATATCATGGTCTCAGGGTTGGTGAGATGAAACCCCACCTCTGGCTCCCCACAAAGCATGGAGTGTGGGTGGGTTTCTTCCTTCTCTCTCTGCCCCTCTCCCCTACTTGTGGGCATGCTCTAAGTAAATAAATAAACATTAAAAAAATAAACATTTGTTTAAAAAAGTGCTAGGCAGCATGCTTTATTGTAGCCCCCAAAATTGTAGCTCAAAAATATAAAAATTGTAGAGGATGGGTTGGCTCAGTGCTAACTGTGCAGAAAGCTTTTCAGAGGTTATGTAAAAAGGAGGTAAGAAACAGCATGATTACGCCATGTGTGAAACTAAAAAGCTGAGATTAGCCCTGCTTTCAAGTGCAGCTGTGAAAGAAACAGGAGACAGCAGTCAAGTGCAAGGGAGATCGCTAGTATTAGGCTGTGTCTGATATTGGAATACCACACAAAGATTAAGCCAAGGAACTATTTATCTTTGTTTAAATTTAATTTAAGTAGCCTGCCAACATGAGGACACCCCTGAGCAGAACAAACCAGCTGTTTTTAGTTAGTTTGTTGATTGGTACTGGTGGTTTTCAGTCACAAGCTTAGGTGCCTGACTCAAATGAGTTCAGGCTAAAGAAGAAATCACTGGTTTATGTAAAAGCAAGTTGAGGATTACTTACCTTCAAGCATCAGTGGGTTCAAGGCTGACTCCTGAGTGCTGTCCCTTAATTCTTTATTCTTTCCACATAAGCTGCTTATCCAGGGGGCTCTCCCTGTGGTCACCAGCAGCATTAAGGTTTTACCTAACAAAAGCCAGGTGACTTCCTAAGTGCAGGAGTCTCGAGTGAGAAGACCTCATTCGAATGTTTCCTTTTTTATTTGATAAAAATGTATTTTTAAATCTATTTTCAGAGAATTAATCTCTATTCCCTTTATTTAAAGCAGCTAATTCCTTTTCCCCTTGGACTATTTTTGTTCTTTTTCCACCTATAACCTCTTTAGTAAATTCCGAAGTATATGTTTTTTTACCTTTTCCTTGGATATTTCATTTGCACTTACCCAAGAATATAATCTCGATATTTTTATTGATGGCTGCCTATTTGTCCATTGATTCAATATTTTTGTATTCAAACACCTAGGGTTTCTCTTAGAGCAGTTTTAGGTTTGCAGCAAAATTGAGGGGAAGGTACAGAGATTTCCCATATACTCTCCGCCCCAACACATGCATAGTCTCTTGCAATATCAATATCTGGCACTAGAGTTGTACATTTATTTCAATTGATGAACCTGCATTGACTTACCATTATCACCTAAAGTCTATAGTTTATATTGAGCTTCACTCTTGGTGTTACATGCTGTGGGTTATTACAAATATATAACGAATTATATCCATTATTATAGTATCACACAGTGCATCTTCAATGCCCCCCAAATCATCTGTGCTTTACCTATTCAACACTTACCTGTACCCACTGCCTCAACCCCCACAATTCCTGATAACCAGTGATCTTTTTATTCTCTCCACAGTTTTACCTTTTCCAGAATGTCATATCATTGGAATCATACAATATTTAGCCTTCTTTCACTTAGTAATATGCCTTTAAGATTCTTAATGTTCTTGGGGCGCCTGGGTGGCTTAGTCGGTTAAGCGTCTGACTTTCGCTTAGGTAACGATCTCACGGTGATCTCACGGTTCGTGGCTTCAAGCCCCGCATCGGGCTCTGTGCTGACTGCCAGCTCAGAGCCTGGAGCCTGTTTCAGTCTGTGATTCCCTCTCTCTCTGACCCTCCCCTGCTCACGCTGTCTCTCTCTCTCTCTCCTAGAAATAAATTAGAAAAATAATAATAAATAAAATAAAAAAAGATTCTTAATGTTCTTTTAATGGCTTGATAGCTTATTTCTTTTTAGCTCTGAATAAGATTCAATTGTCTGGATGCACCACAGTTTGTTTATTCATTCACCTACTGAAGGACGTCTTGGTTCATTTAAACTTTGGCCATTATGAATAAAGTCGCTATGAATATCTATGTGTAGGTTTTTGTGTGGACATAAATTTTCAACTCCTTTGGATAAATACCAAAGAGCACAATTGCTAATGGTAAGAGTATGTTTAATTGTATAAGAAATCACAGACTGTCTTTCAAAATAGAGGTACCAGTTTGTGTTCCTACCAGCAGTGAATGGGGGTTTTTGCTGTTCCACATCCTTGCCAGTATTTGGTGGTGTCAGTGTTCTAGATATTGACTATTCTAATAGGTCTGCAATGGTATTTCACTGTTATTTTAATTTGTATTTCACTGATGACATATGATTTGAAGCATCTTATGCTTATTTTCCATCTGTATATATTCTTTGGTGAAATGTCTTTGGCCTATTTTTTAATCAGGGTGTTTGCTTTCTTATAGTTGAAATTTAAGAATTTTTTGCTAATTGTGGATAACAGCCCTTTAATAGATATATGTATTCTAAATATCATCTCCTAGTCTATGCCTTGTCGACTCATTGTCTTAACATAGTTTTTCACAGAGCAGAAGTCTTTAATTTTAATGAATTCCAGCTTATCCAGTGTTTTTTTTTTTTTTTTTGTGGACTGTACCATTGTATTTAAAAAGTTAACACCATATTCAAGGTCATGTAAGTTTTCACTTAAGTCATCTTCTAGGAGTTTTAGAGTTCTGCATTTTCCATTTAGATCTCTGATCCATTTTGAGTTAATTTTTGTGAAGGATGTAAGGTCTGAGTCTACATTCACTTTTTGCATATGGATGTCCAGTTGTTTCAGCACAAATTGTTGAAAAGATTATCTTTGCTCTTTTGTCAAAGGTCAGTTGATTATATATATTTGGGTTTATTTCTGGGTTGTTTTATTCCATTGATATATTTGTCTAGTCTTTTGCCAATATCACACTCTTGATTACTGTAGTTTTATAGTAAGTCTTGAAGTTGGATATCATCAATTCTCCAATTTTGTTCTTTCCTTTCAATATCAGTTGGGTCATTTGTCTCTCATATAAACTTTATAATCAGTTTGTCAATGTCAACAAAATAACTTGCTGGGAATTGTATTAGGATTGCACAGGATTTATATATCAAGTTGAGAAGAACTGACATTTTGACAATATTTAGTCTTCCTATCTATGAACATGAAATATCTCTCCACTTACTTAGTTCTTTGATTTGTTTTTCAGAGTTTTATGGTTTTTATCATATAGATTTTGTACATATTTTGTTAGATTTATACTGAAGAATTTTACTAGGGGGGCTGATAATGTAAATGGTATTATGTTTTTAATTTCAAATTCCCCTTGTTCATTACTGGTATATACAAAATGATGTGTGTATTAATCTTGTATCTAAGAAACTTGTTATAACTTGTTATAAATTGTTAGTCACAAGAATTGTTATTATTGTTGATTCTTTTGGATTTCCTACATAGATGATCATGTCATCTGCAAAGAAAAGACAGTTTTATTTCTTCCTTTTCAATCTGTGTACCTTTTTGTTTCCTTTTCTTGTGTTATGATATTGGTTAGTATTTCCAGTAGAATGTTAAAAAGGAGTGGTGAGAGGAAATTTCCTTGCCTTATCCTTTATCTTAGTAGGAAAGCTTTTAGTTTCTCATTACTAAGTATGATGTTAGCTGTAAATTTTTCATATTTTTTAAATCAAATTGAGGAATTTCCCCTTTACTCCTAGTTTACTGAGAGTTTTTATGATGAGTGGGTTTTGGGGTTTGTCAAATGCTTTTTCTGAATCTGTTGATATTATATGATCATGTGATTTTCTTTTTTAGCTTGTTGACCTGTTGGATAACATTAATTGATTTTTCTAATGTTAAACCATTCTTGAATACCTGTGATAAATCCCCATTGGTTGCAGTATATAATTATTTTTATACACTGTTAGATTTAATTTAATTTAATTTGCTAATATTTTGTTGCATCTATGTTCATGAGAGACATTGGTCTATGTTTTCATTTCTTGTAACATCTTTATCAGGTTTTGATATTAGGGTTAGGATATTAGGGTAATGCTGGCCTTTTAGAATGAGTTAGGAAATATCCCCTCTGCCCTCTGAAGAGATTTTAGGGAATTGGTATAGCTTCTTCCTTAAATGTTTGATCAAGATAAAATTGTAAAGCAGGTTTCATTTAGAAAGTATATAGTAGTATAGGGTAAAAGAGCTCAAATCCCAAGCAGGTTTTCTGAATAATCATCACAGGAAAATTAAGTGCTAGATCACCTAGAAACCTGCCCTAGGCATTGTGTTAGGTATTTGATGAACACACACACACACACACACACACACACACACACACACACCTATATGAATAAATATATATCCATTTATTTTGTTTAAAATTAAAATTTCTAATTTTGACATAATTTCAGACCTTTGTTGCAGTAACTGTACAGAAAATTTCCATACATCCTTCACCTAGAGTCCTCATATATTAATATTTTATTATCATTTTCTCTGTGAGACTTTCAGACATGATGTTCCATTATTCTCAAATACTTTGGCATATATTTCCCAAATACAGGGACATTCTTTTATATAACCAGAGGACAATGATTAAAATCAGGAAATTAACATTGATGCAAAAGTATTGTCTGATATGTGATCATATTCAAAATGTGCCATTTGTTTTAATAATGTCTGCTATAGCAAAACGAAAGTCTGGGTCATAGGTTGCATTCAGTTTTTATTTAATTTGAAATAATTCCACAGTCTTCCTTTGTCTTTCATGACATTGACTTTTTTTAATACAGGCAATAAATTTTGCAGAATATCTCTCAATTTAGGTTTGTCAGATGTTTCTTCATGATTTGACTTAGAATGTGGCTTTTGGTCTCAGTACCACAGAAGTGTTTCTTTTCAAGGTGTCACTTCAAGAGGCATGTATTACCAATGTATCCCATGTCCCTCTTTTAAAAGTACATAGTATGTAGAATTGGTGACAGGCAAACAGAGAAAGAACTGTGACATAGTCCGATTAGAACAATAAAGAGAGGCATTCATGTGTAGGTGTCAGACATCATTTATTCCTTTCTTACATTCCCTTGGCTCCCATTTTTGCTCCAGTCATTGCTGCCACAGCCAACTCTGCTCTGCCATGACCTTGCCTCAAATGCGTGGACCATCTCTCTGTTTTTTGCAGTAAGGGCTTCTCTGCTACCACCATGTGGAATGCCTGCAAAAGCCCATCCAGCTGTTTTGGCACAGGCACAGACTGAGGAGTGTAAGGGAGTTGGCATTCACTGGAGCAACTTTCTACACCTGAGGAGTAGAGCCAGTGAATCCATCGTCTCCTCTTCTGCATCAGAAAATTCTGATGATTCTGAGACACAATTCTCGCAGCTCTCAAAGTACGTTCAGCAAGACTAAGCTCCAGGTGTCCACAATGGTGACCGGCTCAATAATGCATCCTTGGATTGGTTTTCTTTCCTTCCATTTATCATTCTTCTCCAGAATCCCCACCCCACCCCCACATCCTTCTTCTGCCCTTGGAATTACTTCCCAAAGTAAACCAACTACACCCAAGTCCTTGTCTCAAACTCTGCCTTTCAAGAGAACTCAAGATAAGACATTTGATATCAGGAGTAGACCTAGAAAGCAGACCATCAAGAAGGGATTCTGGAATTGAATCCCTTGCCCATCAGACACTTTCCCTGCTGGTAGAAAGGGGGGTAGTGATAACCCTCAACCTGAATCAGCATCACTAAGACTTTCACTGGTGGCTATTTGGAATGAGGTATAGATGGAAAGTCAAGCATTTGCTTATGGACTGGGAAGGGCCTTGAACAACTAAAAGACAATAGTACTTTTTTTCATTCAAGTATAATTAATGAATAGTATTGTATTAGTTTCAGGTATACAATATAATGGTTCAATAATTCTATACATTTCTCAGTACTCATCAGGGTACCTGTACTCTTAATCCCCTTTATCTCCTTTATCTGCCTTTCCCAACCCCCTACCCAACACCCTTCTGGCAACCATTTGTTTTCTATATTTAAGAGTCTGGTTTTTTGTTTCTTTTTTCCTTTGTTTTGTTTTTCAAATTCCACATATGAGTGAAATAATATGGTCTCTGTCTTTCTCTGACTGACATTTCATTTAACATTATACGTTCTAGGTCCATCCATGTTCCATGTATCTCTTCAAATTAGTGTTTTTATTTTTGGGAGGTAAATACTCAGCAGAGGAATTACTGGGTCATATGGTAATTCTGCTTTTAATTTTTTGAGGAACCTCCCTACTGTCTTCTATAGTGGCCACACCAATTTGCATTCCCACCAACAATGCATGAGGATTCCTTTTTCTCAACATTGTCAACATTGCTATTTCTTCTGTTTTTGATTTTGACCATTCTGACAATGGCCATAGTGAGGTGATATCTCATTGCAGTTTTGATCTGTATTTCCCTAATGATTAGTGATGTTGAGCATCTTTTCAAAAGACAGTGGTATGTATAAGAGCTGTGGATTGGTTCATTTTCGTTAAGGGCTTTTGAGGACTTTTTTAAAAAAGAAAAAAATAGGCTCAAGTTACCAACTTTCAGTTCAAGACAGGCTGTGAAAATTAGAAATCCTCCAAAGCAGTATTCAAAGACATGCTTATCTTTTGCACCCATAGAGCAAATTGTGCTGATAATCAGATCCAGGACTGAACAATAAAGTAGTATAGCTACAAGGAGACTGAATATACTGCCCTGACAAGTCCTCCGTGTCAAAGGCAGGGCCCTGGTGGGGAAAAAAAGGGCTTGCAACTGTATAATGTAGGTGGACAAGCCTGAAAAATTTGAACCCCCAGGTTCTTTTGAACTCTGTGTTGGCACAAGTGGCTCCCTCCACTTTACTTGAGAAGAATAGCCTCTCATTTTCTGGAGACCCTACAAAAACCTCAGATGAGGCAATAGCATGTAATTAAATAAAGAATGTTAAGATTTGGTTAATATTTTACCTGAAAGGACTGAGGATGCAGGTATAGGAATGAAGTTTTAAAGTGTTGGGCTGGGGGAGGCAGAATATAAAGGTGGACAGGAGAGTATTGACACTGAAAAATACTTGGAGTTTCATGACATAGCAGGAATACATGGAGGTAGTCCTAATATATTGCTGGGATGGCTCTCTAAATTTTGGATAGGATGGAGTCCTATAAGGAATGAAAGAGAAGTTCTAGAAGTGCCTTGACTGCCTTAAGGAAGGTGTCAGAAGGCTCAGGGAGGTTAGAATGAATTTAAAATATGAGACCTGTAAACCTACCATCTGACTATGCTCCTTGTACAGGCCCGGAAGACATACCCTTATCCAAGGCAGTCAGAAATACAGTAATGAGAGCACCATTGACATCTTTGAAAAGCTCAGTCACAACCATTCACTATAGTTGACAATAAGAGATGGTTCTGTGGAACTGGACTCCCCAGTATTATACTGACTGATAAAAACTCAAAATAACAGAGGCCAGATGGAGCATTTGACTGACAGAAGGAAAGTGTGCATAATTATGATAATGGGCTGCAAGGCCAGAGTGGCAACCCAAATGTCTTCACCCGTAGGGCTCTGTGATTAGGATTAATAGACCGTGGTGTTCCTCAGGGCAAGTTAAATGAGCATCCACTAGGGTGTTACTTGACTTATACATATAGCCAGGCACAGTCAACAGCTGGTGAGCAGAAGGTTGATGCCAGCTGTCTCAATGAAAAAATGCAGCCTTTTACCCACTTTACAGATTAAGCAAGTGCTCAGACCTGAAATCCATCATTTGAAGGGGAGGTGAGTAAAGACCCAGCAATACTGGAATAAGTGTATATACTACATATTCTCCCAATTATTCTCCAACGGGGCATATGCCCATTTAAGGGGAAATTGCACATTGAGAAAGGGGAAGTATATAGGCATTTCAAGGCTTGTTGGATACAGGTTCTGAGCTGACCCTAATACCATAAAGCTAGAAGTACTATCACAGCGTCCAGGTGAAGTGGTAGTTCGTGGAAACCAGATGGCTCAGGTTCCTCTTACAATGGTCCTCTGGAGTCAGAGACCCACTTTTGCTTACATCCCTGGTTTCCAAGTGAATGATTGGAATGGATGTACTTAGAAACCAGCAGAAACATCACTTTGGTTTCTTGTCCTATGCAGTAAAAATTATTATAAGGGGAAGAACCAGTGGAAGCCCCTGAAAATGAACATTCTCACTGGCTAAGATAGTGAGTCAAAAGAAATAGAGCATCCTGAGAGGAAATAGAGACTAGTGCCATCCTTGAAAACTTAAGAGATGCATAGGTTTTGGTACCCATCATATCCCTGTTCAGTTAAGCTAAGAATAGCCCAATCACAGCTGCTGTGCCAGATATGGTATGTTTGATAGAATCTTACCACACAGCCTTTGGCACCTGGTACATAGTTATTGCTCCAGTGAATATGTTCTTCTCAATCTCTGTCAGTAAAAAGGAGCAAAAGCAGTTACCATTTATCTGGTAAAGAAAGTAGTACATATGCACTGTTTTGCCCCAGAGCTGTGTTAACTTTCCTGCTCTCTTGTTACAAGGATAATTATCACAATGTCCACAAGGATGTTGATCAAGTGGACATTCTACAGAATGTCAGGCTACACTGATAAGGTGAGTAGCAAGGTGCTTCCACACTCAATGATAACCATAAATGTAACAGCCCTTACCCTGTCAGGCTAAAGCAATAAGGGCTCAGCCCTGCCAAGATGAAGTGGGTAACTCACCAGGCTAACAACCTAAGTAAAACAGAGTGGAGGAAGAGAGAGGATGAATATTAATTATGGCCTTGAATCCAATTACAGCTTGTAAGGGAATATTGCTTGTCTCTCTAACACTCCTGCATCACATCTTTTGTGGGCATTGCTGTCAGCTACCACCTGCATGATAGACCACATACTAGGCAGGCTACCAGCAAATCTGAGTATTACACATTGTGGAGTATATCAGACATCTCATATGCCCATTTCTTATCCAGTGGAGTCAAGGTGATATCTGATAGCTACAATCTCTTACTTTCTACCCTGGAGCTTCTCTGAGACTCTGCAAACATGAGAGAGTGAATACTCCCTAAGGCGACTATATCAGTAGGGGACAAGATGCTTCCTTCCATCTGTGTCTCAGCAAACAATTTCTAATTCTGCCCCTTCAGAAGTTCTCCAGCAAGGCAGAACCCCTATTGCCTGTAAAGGTAACCAGATCAATAACGCCCCTGTGTGCTAATTGTTTGTTTCCCTGTTTTACTCCTAGTCCTCTACCCCCCAATTTTTGTTCCCTGGGATCATGTCCCAAACTAAGTGAATGTGAATGTGAACCTTGTCTCAGGTTCTTCTTTTTAGAAAACCCCAGCAAAGACACCAAAGTAAGATAGAGCCCCAGATGTGGGGCTATAAGGTTTTTCAGAGAAAATAACAATTGAGTTATGCCTTAAAGTCTCACCTTAAAAATTTTCAATGCGGATAAGAGGAAAGAGTATCTCTGGGAGAAGCAAAAGCATGGACAAAAGCAAAGAGGTCAGAAAGGGGTTGGTAAATTCCTGAAATGTTAAGTGTTTCACAATAGTAGGGGCAATAGGGTCCGGAGCTGGAGGTGGCAGTGGCAGGGGGTGCTGGAGACACAACGGGACTCTGAATCAGAGGATTTTTTGTGCCATGCTTATTGTTACCTCTTTTTCTAAACAATGAAGAAACAATTACATTCACTCTTATATCAGACTTTCTGCCTAGCCTGAAGGATTGTGAAAAACAGCTTACTTTTCAATTTCCAATTGAAACACGAGTTGCTATTACCTATGAATGTTTAAAGATGAAGCTGTTCTGAGAAAGCTCATTGAAAATTCCGGAGAAAATATGTGGTAACATAAAACAGACACTGTTGACTACCTATCCATTTCTTCTCCCCTCTCCCTACCTTGCTGAAAAGAGTCCCAATTTTATTTGTGCATACTGACAAATCTTTTCCTAAAATATTTCAGGCTTTATGAGCAACATGGTCTTTGCTCCAACCACTCAATAATATTGTTGTGCTGTGAAGGGCAGTCTTTAAGAATACTAAAGTTTAGGGGTGCCTGAGTGGCTCAGTCGGTTAAGCGTCTGACTTCAGATCAGGTCATGATCTCACAGTTCATGGGTTCAAGCCCCGCATTGGGCTCTGTGCTGACAGCTCAGAGCCTGGAGCCTGTTTCAGATTCTGTGTCTCCCTCTCTCTCTGACCCTCCCCTGCTCACGCTGTCTGTCTCTCTCAGAAATAAATAAAACATAAAAAAAATTTTAAAAAAAGAATACTAAAGTTTAGGGGCACCTGGATGGCTTAGTCAGAGTGTCTGACTCTTGATTTCAGCTGGGGTCGTGATCTCAGAGTCGTGGGACTGACCCTCGTGTACGGCTCTGCTCTGAGTGTGGAACCTGCTTAAGATTCACTCTCTCTCCTCTGCCCCTCTTCTCCACTCATGTACTCTTTCTCTAAAGTAAAAAAATTTAAAAAGAACACTAAAATTTATTTATGAGATTGAACTTTGAATTTCACCTAATTAAAAAACAATTTTTAGAATTTTAATTCCAGTATAATTAACATACAGTGTTATAGTAGCTTTAGGTATACAATATAGTAATTCAACAATTTTATCTATCTATTTTTTTAAATATTTTATTTATTTCTAGGAGAGAGAGAGAGAGAGAGACAGCGTGAGCAGGGGAGGGTCAGAGAGAGAAAGGGAGTCACAGACTGAAACAGGCTCCAGGCTCCGAGCTGACAGCACAGAGCCCGACGCGGGGCTCGAACCCACGAACCACGAGATCATGACCCAAGTGAAAGTCGGACGCTTAGCCGACTAAGCCACCCAGGCACCCCAATTTTATCTATCTATCTATCTATCTATCTATCTATCTATCTATCTATCTATCTATCTATCTGGAGCATTAGCAGGAGTGGGAGAGTGGCAGAGTAAGAGGGGAAGGGAGAGAGAAAATCCAAAGCAGGCTCCATGCCCAGTGTGGAGCCTGACCCGGGGCTTGATCCCACAACCATGAGATCATGACCTGAGCTGAAATCGAGAGTAGAATGCTTAACCAATTGTGCCACCCAGGCACCCCTATATATACCACTTCTTTATCCATTCATTTATCGATGGACATGGGCTGCTTCTGTAATTTGGCTATTGTAAATAATGCTGCAATAAACACAGGGACGTATATAACTTTCCAAATTAGTGTTTTCATATTCTTGGGTGAATAATAGGTAGTGGAATTACTGAACCATCTGGTAGTTCCATTTTTAATTTTTTAAGGAACTTCCATGATGTTTTTCACAGTGGCTACATCAGTTTGCATTCTTACCAACAGTGCATGAGGGTTCCTTTTTCTCCACATCCTCACCAACACTTGCTACTTCTTGTGTTTTTTATTTTAGCCATTCTGACAAGTGTGAGATGATATTTCTTAATTTGCATTTCCCTGATTATTAGTGATGTTGAGCATCTTTTCATGTGTCTGTTAACTATCTGTATGCCTTCTTTGGAGAAATGTGGGTTAGTGTCTTCTGCCTATTTCTTAATTGGATTTTTTGGGTTTTTTGGTATTGAGTTGTTTAAGTTCTTTCTGTACTTGTATACTAACCCTTTATCTGATATGTAATTTGCAAATATTTTCTCCCATTCAGTAGGTTGTCATTTTGTTTTGTTGACTGTTTCTTTCATGGTAAAAAAGCTTTTTATTTGGATGTAATCCTAATAGCTTATTTTTGCTTTTATTTCTCTTGCCTCAGGAGTCGTATCTGGAAAAACGCTGCTATGGCATTATGCTATGTTAGAGAAAATACTGCCTGTGCCCTCTTCTAGGATTTCTATGGCTTCAGGTCTCATATTTAATTCTTTAACTCATTTTGAGTTTATTTTTGAGTATGTTGTAAGAAAGTGGTCCATTTTCATTCTTTTACATGTAGCTGTCCAGTTTTTCCAACACCATTTGTTGAAGAGACTTTTTCCCATTGCATAGTCTTGCCTCTTTTGTTGTAGATTAATTGACCATATACATGTAAGTTTATTTCTTGTTCTTCTATTCTGTTCCATTGATCTATGTGTCTCTTTTTGTGGCAGTGCCATACTGTTTTGATTACTATAGCTTTGTAGTAAATCTTGAAATCCAGAATTGTGATTCCTCCAGTTTTGTTCTTTTTCAAGATTGCTTAGGCTATTCAGGATCTTTTATAGTTCCATACAAATTTTAGGATTATTTGTTCCACTTCTGTGAAAAATGCTGTGATATATTGATAGGAATTACATTAAATATGTAGATTGTTTTGGGTAGCATGAACATTTTAACAATATTATTCTCCTAATCCATGAGCAAGAAATATCTTTCCATTTCTTTGTGTCATCTTCAGTTTCTTTCATCAATATTTTATGGTTTTCGGAGTACAGGTCTTTCATCTCCTTGGTTAAGGTTATTCCTAGGTATTTTATTATTTTTGATGCAATTGTAAGTGAGACTGTTTTCTTAATTTCTCTTTCTGTTGCTTCATTATTAGCATATGGAAATGCAATAGATTTGTGCATATTGATTTTGTATCCTGTTACTTTACTGAATTCATTTATCGGATCTAGTAGTTTTTTGGTGAAGTCTTTTTTGGGTTTCCTATATATAGTATCATGTCATCGCAAATAATGAAAGTTTCCCTTACCAAACTGAATGCCTTTTCCCCCCCTTTTTCCTGTTTGCTATGGCTAGGACTTCCTGTACTATGTCAAATAAAAGTGGTGAGAGTGGACATCCTTGTATTGTTCCTTACCTTAAGGGAAAAGTTCTCAGTTTTTCACCATTGAGTATGATGTAAGCTGTCGGTTTTTCATATATGGCCTTTATTAAACTGAGGTATGTTCCTTGTAAATCTACTTCTTTGGGGTGTTTTATCATGAATGGATTTTGTATTTTATCAATACTTTTTCTGCATCTATTGAAATAATGGTCTTTATCTTTTCTCTTGTTGATGTGATATATCACATTGACCAATTTGCAAATATTGAGTCACCCTTGTAGCCCAGGAATAAACCCCGCTTGATCATAGTGATAATTTTTTTAGTGTGTTGTTGAATTTGGTTTCCTGATAATTTGTTAAGGATTTTTGCCGCTATGTTCACCAGAGGTATTGGCCTATAGTTTTCTCTCCCTTTCTCTCTTTCTTTTCCCCTCTCTCTCTCTCTTTTGTAGGGTCTTTATCTGGTTTTGGTATCAGGGTAATGCTCATCTCAGAATGAATTTAGAAGCTTTTTTTCCTCCTATATTTGGAATAGTTTGAGAATAGGTATTAACTCTTCTTTAAATGTTTGGTACATTTCACTTCTGAAGCCAACTGGTCCTGGACTTCTGTTTGTTTGGAATCTGTTCACATTTTCTATTTCTTCCTGGTTCAGTCTTGGGAGGCTATGTGTTTCTAGGAAGTTATTTATTTCTTCTAGGTTGTCCAATTTGTTGGCAGTTTATCAGTTTTCATAACATTCTCTTGTCATCCTTTGTATTTATGTAGTGCTAGTTGTTATTTCTCCTATTTTATTTCTGATTCTGCTTGAGTGTTCTCTCTCTTTCTCCCTTTTTGATGAGTGTGACTAAAGGTTTATCAGTTTTGTTGATCCTGTCAATGAACCAGCTCCTGATTTCATTATCTGTTCTATTGTTTATATTGTTTCTATTTCATTTATTTCTGCTCTAATCTTTATTATTTCCTTCCTTCTCTTGACTTTGGGTTTTGTTTGTTCTTCTTTTTCTGCCCCTTTATGCATAAGGTTAGGTTATTTATTTGAGATTTTTCTTGCTTCTTAAGCTAGTCCTGTATTGCTATAAACTTCCCTCTTAGAACAGCTTTTGTTGTATCCCAAAGATTTTGGACTGTTGTGTTTTCATTTTCATGTGTCTCCATATTTTTATAATTTCCTCTTTGATTGTTTGGTTGACCCATTCATTGTTTAGTAGCATGTTATCTACTCTCTATGTATTTGTGTTCTTTCTAGATTTTTTTCTTGTGGTTGATTTCTAGTTTCATAGTGTTGTAGTCACAAAAGATGCATGGTTTGACTTCGGTCTTTTTGAATTTGTTGAGACTTGCTCTGTGGCCTAACATGTGATCTCTTCTGTAGAATATTTCTTGTACACTTGAAAAGAACGTGTATTCTGTTGTTTCAGGATAGAATGTTCTGAATGTATCTATTAGATCCATATGGTCCAGTGTGTCATTCCAAGCCATTATTGCCTTGTTGATTTTCTGTTTGGATGGTCTACCCATTGTAGTAATTGGAGTGTTAAAGTTCCTTACTATTATTGTATTCCTGTCAGTTGTTTCCTTTGTGTTGGTTATAAGCTGCTTCATGCTTTTGGGCCAGTCTGGGGCCACCATGGGCTTAAGTTGAGTCAGATCAGGGATTTGCCAGAGCCGTGGTAGCATCAAACTGCAGAGTGCTCTCCCTGTGTTGTCCCAAAGAAGCTTTTGTTGGTAGATGGAGTTGCAATCAGACCAGATGTCTGCCCACTGTTAGGGCCCTAGTTGAACTAGTATGTATGGTTTTTTCCCAATCTCCCAGGGACAGGAGTCACTTTGGGGTGGTGCTGGCCCCTGTCATGGCTACTCACACACTGCCATGCTTGTGGTGCTGCTTTGAAAGGACGCCTGCCATGTGTGTTGAAGAGGGCAGGTCTGTAGGAAAACTCTGGGGTATAGTGTTCTGGTCCAATGTGAGAGAAGACTTGCAACGGTCCAGGAAAACTACCAAGGCTTGAGGGGGCAGGACTGGATAAGAGTGTGGGAGCAGGTCACACTGTTAGCAAGCTAGGTGGAGAGTGTTTGGGCTGTGCTATTTCCCACAAGTATCCATGTATCTAGGCTGGGGAATGGAGGAGGTACATGGTGCCCACTGGCTCCTTTGTTCTTGGATAAGTCTTCCAAAGATCCTGCCCCTTCAGCTCATGCTCTCAGATTAGTAAACGTATCTCCCTCCCATATACCCTAGGCATTTTTCAAACTGCTTCTCTTATGCTGTATCTTTACAGAGCTGTTTGTTGTGTTGTATTGTCTCTTTAAGGGCAGGGACTCAGTTTTCTATCACCCTCTCAGCTTTCCCTGAGCTGAAAAGGCTGATTTTTAAAGTTTCAGGTGTTAAGCCCCACTGATTGTAAGAACATGCAAAGTTAGGCCCCTCTGGTTTACAAAGCTAAATATTATGGGAATTCAATTCATCTTCCCAGTGTGGGTCTCCCATGACTGGGGTGTTTGGTGTGAGATCTGTTCCTCTCCCTTCTCATGCCTTCAGCATCCTTTGCTCCTGTGGACAGTCCTGTGGACAATCCTGTGAATCTGTTTGGCTCCCAATCATGTCTCTGCCCTTCCTATATTCTTTGATGTGGCCTTTTCTATGTTTATCTGTGGAGAGTCTGTTCTACTAATCTTCAGGTCATTTTCTGGGTTATTTATACTGCTGTGGTTATTATCTGTCTGTAACCATGGGACGATGTGAGCCTAGGATCTTCCTACTCTGCCATCTTCCCTGGAAGTCACCTATTTTTTCTGTGTCACAGTATATGATGTTTCCTTTGATTTTTTGCAACTATTTAAGAATATAAAAGTCAGCTCATGGAGTATACAAAAACAGGCAATGAGCCAGATTTGCCTATAAGCCATAGTTTGCCAACCCCTTGTGTAAGCTAATCAGGATGGTCCAATTTCCTTTGTCAAAGACTGGATTCAGTGTGGACAGGTAGTTGAACCTTGACCGATGCAACATGAGGGATGGTTATCTGAAAGCTTTCCTTGATTTAAAAAAGAGGCTCATGAGAAAGAATAGTCATATTATTTCCTGTAGATACTGCTATGTGATTAATAATGCCCATAGCTGCTACAACCATGTTGTGATCACAAGGCTTCTTGCCTTTTTATGGAAAATAGCAGGATAGAAAGAATGCGATTGAATCTTCATACTATTAATGACCTGTGAAATTAATCTGGAAAATACTTGAAATCTTCGGGAAATTACTGAAGTGTTGAGTTAACTTGACTCTGGACTCTTTGTTGTAAGAAACAATAAAGGTCCTTATTATATAAGCCACTTTTAGTCAAGTCACCAATGACCCAGGAAAATACTACTTAAGCCATGAAATAGAACAAAATAGAACTATATATGCTGCAGTGGAAGAATATTCAAGGCAAATTCTTATTTATTTTTATTTTTATTTATTTCTAGGAGAGAGAGAGAAAGACAGTGCGAGCAGGAGAGGGTCAGAGAGAGAGGGAGTCACAGACTGAAACAGGCTCCAGGCTCCGAGCTGGCAGTCAGCACAGAGCCCGACGTGGGGCTCGAACCCACGAACTGCGAGATCATGACCCAAGCGAAAGTCGGACGCCCAACCGACTAAGCCACCCAGGCACCCCCAAGACAAATTCTTAAGTGAAAAAAAAAAAACCAAAACAATCCAACAGCAAGGTATGGGACAGTTTGCATAGGTAGAATGTAATCTTAAGGCTAGATAGGTATATATCTTAAAATTGGAGGAAGAATTTAATTAAGATCAACTTTGGGAAGTGTTCTTGGAATGGATGGGGAGGAAAAAGAGACTTAATTCTAATTGTAGGTATTACTTATTTTTTATACATCTTAAAGGATGTGCAATTATTACTTTTAAAATTGAAAAATTTTAAAAAAACAAAAAGAATATTATTAATGCCTAGATAGGCAAGTATGGCGAAAAGATTTCTGCAGGAGTCTGGGGATGTAGCAACTCAATGCTGATGCCTAATATGTAGTAAAGCCTTAGATTCAGATACATGATTTCAGTTCTATTTTATTCTCTTAATGTGGTATCTTTACCTATGCCACCTTCTCTTTGAGTGGAGCTTAGAAAAGTACAATCTAGAAAAGAAGAGCAGAGAATACCAGATACTGCAACTACAACTGTTTAGCTCTTCTTATCTTTCTGAGAGACAGAATATTGAATGCATTGCCCTTGGGTGTTAGGCCTGTGTCTTGTCTCAATTACCATGTGCATTAATGATTTAAAAGTGGGGAAAATGGGCACTTAGTAATGGAAGTCCTTCCTTACATTTCACTAGTGAGACTTAACTGTCTGGGAATGATTTGGGTGAGGGAGACAAAAGAGAATATTAAGAAGACTGAGAAGATAAAATAAAAAGAAGCATGAGGGATTTAGGATAGCAATCAGGAAGACATGTCTGATAGTAAAAACTATTATAAACAGAAGAGAATAGAGGTTAATTATACACATTGTAGACTTTTCATTATGATAGTATAAAAGTAAATTATCATTTGTGTAGGACAGTAATATCATTAGAACCATAATGATGAAAGAGACTTTGGAGAGCACCTATTCCAAGCCCTTTCATTTAACAGATGACAAAACTGAGGCTGAGAAATTAAATTGACAAAGATCATACAGTTAATTAGCTGTAAAGCCAGACTAGTGTTTGGTTTCTTATAACAGACTCTTCTATACCACATTTCCTGAGAATTATTCTGGCCGAAGGCAGTAGAATAAACTAGATGACTTCTAAAAGTCCTTTATAACTTAAAAACATTACTTAAGAACTAAAGCTATGATTTATCACAACCTGGGATTTTCTTTTTTTTTCTTTCACCTGGGGTCCTTGCTCAGGGAGTCATGAACCCTTTGATATTTACGTAAAATTATGTGTATGTATGCTTGGAAAGCTGTAGTTTTCAGTGCCTTCTTATGAAGGATTAATCTAATAGTAAGTATCCCTAAAGCTGAATTTGGGATTAATTTCAAAGAATGAAAGTAGGAAAAATTATGCAATCAATGAGGTAACCGGTTCAAATCCAACCTCAGAAACGAGAGGTGGAGAAATTAAGGGGACTCTCCAAATTCAGGGTTGGGGGAATATTCTCTAGACCATCTGACTATATTGGCATATTAAAAGCTCAAAAGTCTGGAGAAAACCTTTCATGTATTGGGGATTTCTGAAAGTCCAGGTGACTAAAAATGTCAGTCTAGTCCTACAGTAGTTACCATACATTCATACTGTCCTAAAGAAGTTCTGTTGTAAAAGATTACTTCTTTTAATATCTTCTTGAACAGGAGCCTTGGCAGGGGTCCAGCATAGTGAGTCAAGGCGCTATTAGCACAACTGTCTCCCTTTCCATTACTAAGTTAAACATGCCTAAGATATCAATATCTTATCCTAGAATCTGGTGACAAAAGAGTGGATGTCATAATTGGGACCATTTCCTTCATGCACAACAACCAAAGCCCTAGTCTTTTTTTTAGGACAAAGCATAAAGAACACCCAATCTGTTCTTAGCATGGATTTGATCTCTAGTCTTGTAGTCCATTAGTCATTCAGAAAAACATAAATGACACGAACATAATGGCAGCACACAGGGGGCAAGCAGAGGGTAGGTAGAGATGTGGAAAAGATGTGGAAGATTACTGAAACTATGTCTTGACTTTTCCATATATCCCCTAATTCAGAGGGCTGTGTCACAAAGCTTCTTTCAACTGCTTACATTGCCTTATGGTAGCAATGTAGAAGATGTATTTCCAATAAGAATTAACTTCATCTCCTCTTCAAGTTGTGACTAATTGTAAGTACTGTGTAGATAGTCAACGACAAAAAGTCTTCTGGGACTGTTGAATTGTCACAGAAAAGCTAACAGTGTTTTTGACATTGGATCAAAAAGGTAATTCTACAGCAACAGAAGTGTATCTTTCTATCCAATCATGATAACATAATCAACTAGTGCATATAAACCTAATGGCTTATTAGCTGTCGTCTATGTATTTGATTTCAGGGCCTGTTGATCATCATTAGTTGTTTGCAAACTGCCTTGTATGTAGATGTCCGACAGAATCCCATGTAGCCATCATATTAACTCACTGTAAAGGGTTACCTTACCTGTTAAAGGGAGATATTTAGAGTACTTAATTTTTAGGCTTCATGAGGATTAAATGGGATCATGTACATGAAGGGTTTAGAATAGTGGTTGGTACTGAGAATGTGTATCATAAGTCAGGGCCTTTCCAGGAAGTAGAATTCTCTCCCTATGACCCAAAGGAAGAAGTGTTGGTGAGAGTACTACATACAGTGATGAGGGTAAGAGGAAGGGAACAAGCAAGGGCTGGTAGGCACCTTGAGACAAGAATACTCTTCAGACTGAGGGGACACGGGGAAGAGAGCCAGCTGTTAGCTCGAACTGTAGGAGACGAACCACCAGCTAGGCACGGTAATCTAAGAGGGATGAAACTGCTCGCAGATGCTTTGTCAAAGCAGAAGGGGACTGAGAAGAAATACTCTGACCTATTTCTTTTGCCAGTGCCTCCCATTAGCCAAACCGAAACAGCGGCCAACTTGGCCAGATAGTGCAGGACATGCAGTCCTTGGTGATCAATTTGCTAGAGCATAAGGCAGAAAAGAACAAATAATGGATTTGGGGGGTGAGGTAGTGGGGAGAAGGGGGAATTCAGATTAGCCAGTACACTCTGGTTTATTTTCTATGTTAAACCAAAACAATCTGAATCGTAACCAACTTGGTATAACTGTATCCTTTCCCTACTATGAGAAATAAATTATAAGCTCATAATATGCCTTCCTTTTTTAACTTCTTCATTTGTTATTTAGCCATTTAACAAATAATTATGGAATAACTACTTTGAGAAAGCAGTATGCTAAATATTATGTATAGGATTGGTATTCTTGTCTTTATGGAGATTATCATTTACAAATCACTCATATAATTTAAGATCATGTAAATAATATAATATAGTAAAATTCCACAGTATAACTTTTCATTTATGTAAAAGGGAGGAATACTTCTTAAAAAACAGGGATTTTTACATTTTAAACGTTCCTACATTTGAGCAACCTTTTTTGAATTATGTACCCACTTGAAAATCTAATGAAGACTATAGATTCTCTCTCCAGGAAAAAAAAAAAAAGCCCCAAAACATTTATATGTTCTAAGAAAGACTTTTATTGATCACTGTCTTATCTTAGTCTCAAGTTTGTTCTCTTGAGCCTTTCTCAGATACTCTTCCTATCTCCCCATTTGCAGGTGCTCATGGGATCATTTTGGGCTCAGAGGTGCCATAGAACATTGCTGAGGGTGGTAAAAAGACAAAGAGGAAAACTTAGTGGCATTGCCTGGCACGGCCATACCTTGTTATTCCGAGGAATAGTAAAATGATGGAAGTCTTGGTGCCTAACAAGAAACAATTTGCTTTCATGTACCAAATGAAAGGCCCTGGGTATCGCAAGGGCTCTGATCTGTGAGGCTTCTAGGCACTCAACGTGCCTTCACAGGGTAATCATTTCTTCTACGAGTACAGTCACTCCCCCCAATCTCCCGTTTCCTGGCAGCATGACACTTTCTAAGTTCAGATCCAGCAATCTATACTCTTGCTACCTGGACAATCCTTTCTCCTTGTCTCCCCCCAACCCCCCTTCATTATACACACTGTCGTTTCAAATCCTCATTATTTTTCAACACAAAGTTCCACTGTCTTTCACATTGACGGCCCTTGAGGGCCCACCCAAGTTACTAGTACTGATTCCATTCTCTTTAGGGATGTGACTGATTCAGTTTTTAAACATTCCCTGGAAAGGAAAAATTTGTACACCATACTTTCTCCCTTCCCCCCAATAACAAATTCAGTTACACATCCCTTTTAAGGGAGTAAAACTTAGGAAAAAATTAAACTGTTCTATTAAATCAAGCTGGATGTTTTGATCCTGCCATATTCTTGTAAACATATAGCTTTTGTAAACGATTTCAGGGGTTTCAGGCTTTACACACTGTGTTATCTGTTGCCATATAATTATCCCCAAACTCAGCAGCTCAGAAAAATACACACTTATATTTTACACAGTTTTAGTGGTCCAGGAGTCCAGGTGTAATATAGGTGGGTGGTTCTGGTTCAGGGTCTCTCATGAGCTTGCAGTAAAGATGTCAGCTGTAGTTGCAATCATCTGATGGCTTGAGGATTTGGAATTAAGGTGGCTTATTCATGTGCCTGGCAAGTCAGTGCTGGCTGTTGGCAGGAGGCTTCACTTTCTTTCCACAGGGCTGCGTAAGTGTCTTCATGACATGGCAGATGGATCCCCCAGAGGTGATAATCCAGGAGACAATAAGGCAGATTCCACAGTGCCTTTCAGGATCCAGTCTCAAAAGTCACACAGTTTTTCTGTACTATCCTATTGGTTATGCACATCAGCCCTATTCAGTGTGGGAGGGCACTAACCAAAAATGTGAACACCAGGAGATGAGAATTGTTGGCTTAGAAGTTGACTACTGCACATATCAAATTCCATATATTTCCTTTAATTCCCCAGCTTCATCTTATCTACATCAATGATTCCTACAGAATAAGTGTAAAAATACTGTTCTCATTTCATCTAAAATAAGATTATAGAGTACTGCTATATGTGCCTGCTTTTTTGTGTGTTAAAACAACTATATCTTGCCCCATCCTAGTTTTTTTTAATGTTTTATTTATTTTTGAGAGAGTAAGAGGGTGCTTGCTCCTTTGGAGAAGGGAGGAGGGGGATTTGCAAAGGATCCAAATCAGGCTCTGTGCTGACAGCTGCTCAAACTTGGGAACCATGAGATCATGACCTGAGTTGAAGTCAGATGCTTAACCACTAAGCCACCCAGGCACCCCATCCCATCCTTATTTAAGGAGGTGGTATCTTATTTGGTTCTAGAGTCGACAATTCTAATGAGATACAGAAATTTATGAAATGGCTTATAGGAAAATCTTACAATCAATGATCTCATTAGAATTCAAAGACTGGAACTACTGAACCTCATTTAGCTAAGTCACATAATCTGTATGGTATCTTAAAAATTATCTCTGTTGTGGTTACTAATTATAGCATTTCACCGAACAAATGTTTAATACAGCATTAAATGGACCAAGTAATAATTCATTGAGGATAATTACAACAGAAAAATGTGGGGTAGAACCAAGAACAGTAGACGGGGAAAAGTCAGTAGGTTTCTAGATGTACTTCTGCTACTACTTAGTTTCGTGACTTAAAGCAGGTTTCTTAAATTCCCCAATCATCATTTCCCTATTTGTGAAATGCTGGAGTTTGACTAGAACTGGATGATCTTTAATGATGACTTCAGTTCCAGTAGTCTCTGACGTTACCTATGAAGCCATATCTATACAATAATTCCTCATTCTTCTCTGCTTCTAAACCCACTTCACAGTTCTTCTCTAAGAAGGTCCATTTTCTCTTTGTATTTTATTCGTTCGGCAATTATTCTCCATTCCTCCATAATTCCTTGCTATTCTTTTGCCAATTTATCCATTGATATGTCTACTTTCTTGGCTGTCCTTCACAGGACAGCCTGAATATATTGTCTCAGATCTGCTTGTAGATAAGAACTCTGCAATTACCATGATGGACTCTGACTTTATCTGTAGGGTTCATTCTGGTCCATAGTGAACATCACGCAAGCATATTCAATATATTTTCCTAAGAATGGCTGCTCTTTACTCCTGACTTCTTTCTTTTCTACTTCATTAACTACCGTTTTCAGTCATAAATGAGCAAGGCAGACATGGAATCTGGTTGTGTAGTTTCAACTTCTTTTCATCTACTTTTAGTATTTTGTCTATGTTTAAGTTGTAAAATTCCCACGGGGTGCCTGGGTGGCTCAGTTGGTTGAGTATATGACTTTGGCTCAGGTCATGATCTCACCATTTGTGAGTTTAAGCCCAGCATCTGGCTCCTTACTGGCAGCACAGAGCACGCTTTGGATCCTCTGTTTCCCCCTCCCCCCCTCTCTGCCCTTCCCCTGCTTGCACTCTCTTTCAAAAATAAATAAAACATTAAAAAAAAAGTTGTAGAATTACCAGAAGTCACAGCAGGCAGGCAGTGAAAATGAGTGAGGCAGGCCATTAGCCCAGGAGAGATCCAAGAGGCCCAATCTCTCATGTTTTTCAGATTAGAAATCTAGATTTTAAGTTTTTATAAAATAGTTCTTTTTTTTAATGTTTTATTTCTTTCTAGGAGAGAGAGACAGCGTGAGCAGGGGAGGGTCAGAGAGAGAGGGAGTCACAGACTAAAACAGGCTCTAGGCTCTGAGCTGTCAGTCAGCACAGAGCCCGGCGCGGGGCTCGAACCCAGGAACCGCGAGATCATGACCTAAGCGAAAGTTGGACGCTTAACCGACTAAGCCACCCAGGCGCCCCTAGACTTTAAGTTTTAATTTATTTATTTGGAGAGAAAGAGAGCACGAGCAGGGAAAAAGCAGAGAGAGGAGAGAGAATCTCTAGCAGGCTCCACGCTGAAAGCATAAAGCCCCACTTGGGCCTTGATCTCACAAAACGTGAGATCATGACCTGTGCCGAAATCCAGAGTTGGGCACTTAGCCAACTGAGCCACCCAGGAGTCCTGAAATCTAGATTTTAAAGTAAATTTCTTGATTTATTGAATTTTGGTATCTACTTAAAAAATATTTGGAAAACTACGTGGGCCAAATGAGACACTTTTGCTAGCTGAATTTGGCCACTGATCTTTCCATTTAGGACCTCTGTGAGCCTAAGATCACTAGCAAGCCTAAATATGTTCATTTTTAAAAATCTCACACGCCCCAACATTCCTAATAGCTGGGCACCCATGAAACATTCTTTCCTGTTATCTATGCCTTGCGTCTATGTCCCTCAGCCCAACTTAAAATCTTCTTTACGCCATCTTCCAACCTTCTCACAGTTTCTTTTCTTTACTCCTATCTTCTATTTCCAGAAATCCAGGGTAAGAAGGAGCAAGATGAAAACTGAATTGCTTAATTGAAAATTACTTCTGTTCTTGTTAAAATGCATCTAAAAACAGTTTGGAGCTCCAAACGGAGAACCCTAATTCTGTCTAGGTCAGCATGCTAGGTAAAGGAGTCAAACTAAAAATCTTGGTTTGACCTAGGGCCAAAAAGAATGAAAATCACCTCAGACTGAAATGGGAGAAAGCAGCGGGCAGTGCTTGGAGGACATACAGACGAGCCAGCTACAAAATTAACAGAGAATCTAGTTCTTCCCACTGAGTGTAGCAGCTGTAAAATGCTCTATCCATCTCTCATATGGCTCTGTTACCAGTGATGCTATCTTAGCTATTTAATAGTTATTATTATTAGCTATTGAGATATTTTTATTTATTACTGGGTGCATCCAATTAGTGAACGGTCCTCTCCTCATGACAGCATCCAATCCCTGGTTAATCTCCGCTTTTCCAAATCCCACCTCACAAATAGCGTCCAATCCAGAACTGATTCCCGCTCTCCCCAGACCCTCCTGACTCCCTTTGGCGGGAACCTAAAACTTACAAAAGACACTTCATCCTATTTTCCGGTCTCCACGCTTCATCTGGAGTGCCCTTCTGATTTACAAATAAATCTGATGTTATCAGATAGCAGTCTTCTTCCTGGTGGTCTTTGGCTGATTTGGCTTTAACAGGAAACAAGTTAGTATCCGATCATGTTTCATGATCTCTGCTAAATCTTCCTCTGAGCAGTTAAGGTTTACAGTTTTTAACAGCTACAAGCAAAGATACATGCTTTCTGTAATTGTTCCATCAGCACATTTCTAGGAAGGAATTCCCCCTACCCCCATCATACAGTCCTCTAATATACGTTTAAAAATGGCTTTAGTTACTTTATCCGGTTCAAATTTCGGCGAATTCAGTTTAAAGGATTTCGGTTCTGAATTCCTGGGTTACATTAAAGGTAGCAGATGGCGGTGGGTGGGCTCAGAGGGTGTAAATTTTTTACGTACTTTTAATTCAAAACCAATGAGGACGGGTTGGATCATTTTTTAAAAGGCTTCTTTTAGAGGAAGCCCCGAGCTTCCCCCGTGTTTTTCCGGGCGCCCCCCGGAGGCACACATTGCGGGATGACCTTTTTGAATGTAGAGGAAAGGGATGCGTCTGTCGTCTTTAGGAACGGGCCACATCCGGATTCAAGCCTGACAGCCCCAAACCTTGTACCTGGAGCCGGGTGATGGTTCCGCCCCGGGTCTCTGGGAAGGAGTCCCGGGGGTCTCGCAGCTGGAAAGAGTGCTCTTCGGCGTCGGCTGCCTGGACCCCCCAGTTCTCCGCTGCGCGGCGCCGCAGCTGTGTCTTGCTCCCGCGCCGCCTCCAGGTTTCCCGCGTTATTGACTCAGAAGCCCCTAGGCAGCCTCTCTCGCGCGGACGGTGGCGCACAGCTGCCTCGTGCCGGGGGCCCGCCCCCGGGCTGCGCTGCCCACGCCCAGAGCCTTCCGCCCGTCTGGTCCGGCGCAGTGCAGCAGAGCGCGCTCCCGCTCCGGGCCGGCCCGGCTCGCGCGCACGCGCGCAGGGACCCCCGCCCTCAGAGGGGAGTGGGGGCAGAGGGGGGCGGTAACGGGGGAGGGGAAGGAGAAGGCGGCCGCATCGCCTCCGGCGGGGCTCCAGCTCGGCGTCGCGCACGCCCTCCGCCTCGCCCGAGCCCCGCGAGGGTGAAACGCTTTCTCCCGGCATGCAGCGGGAGGAGGGATTTAACACCAAGATGGCGGACGGCCCGGATGAGTACGATACCGAAGCGGGCTGCGTGCCCCTTCTCCATCCAGAGGTGAGGAACCGCACCGAGCGCATTCCTCGCCCTTGGGGCCCCGACCTTTGTCCCCCGAACTTGCGGAGGGCTACGGCCTAACCGTGTGGGGGTGGTAGGACGTGCCGAAGTTCGGGAGGGCGGGGAGGCAAATCCAGGCCCGAGTGCGGCTGCGAGCGGATAACGGGGTGGAGATAGCGGGGCGGGCCTGGTCGGGGCGGGCTCTGGGACGCGGTCCCTGGCTGTGCCTGGAGGACAGAGGTGGAGATGTTGATGGTTCTGCCCTGTCGCCACGCTGCTCGGGGGTGCACACGCGACAGGGGCCTAGTGCTGGTTTGGAGCCGCAGCTTACGCCGCTAGTCCTGCTCCAAGCTTCTCGGGGGCGAGGAGGGAGCGTGTGTGGTTTGATTTTTTTCCCTTTGCTTCGCTAGGGTGAATGATGGTAGCTGTTCTTCCCATTTAGCTCATCGCTGTGGGGGAGTGCGGGGTAAGAACACCGTTTCTGTCTCAAGTGGTGTCCTTCAGGTTATGCCTTAGGCAGTACCTCGGGCACCTTGTGTCGGATGTCCTTCTTTGAGCGTTTGTCCTTATGCGATTAATGAGAGAGATGAGAGAGGTCAAAACTTTTAGCAATAGACCCACGCTTACCCTGGCTAGTCAGAGTACCGGTTTTTTTGTTTGGGTGTTTTGTTTTGTTTTGTTTTTTGGAGCCAGGGGAAGACAGTGCAACACGTTTCCCATCACAACACGAGTATCTTCCCATGTAAGTAAACAGTGTCCCGCTCCAGGATAAGTCATATTCCGTACTTGTTTACTTCTTAGTTTATAGCTGAGCTAGAGCTGGTTCACTCCGGGAAGCAGTTCGTGATGCATTCCAGTTTTTAATGATCTACAGTTAGGTGCGGATCAGGCAGCGGCAAAGCTTCCTGAGGAACTCCTGTAGTTTTTATGAGGTTAAGGGATGAAGACAACCTCTGTGTTGTGGTGAGGGGAACAAACATGGAGGTCTCTACTTGGTTACATTAGAGTGATTCTGCTTATTTATGAACTTTGGGTTTATAGCATGCTTTTATTACTTAGTAGAATGTAAATAAAGACGTACACTTAAACATGTTCAGTATTAATACTCAACCTCCCTCTTATTCATCACTTTGATTTACCAGAAACAGATGGGACAGTTCCTTAGGAATATGCCTGAGCCACTTTCCATAGAAAAGGCTTCTCTGGATTTCTGAGAAACAGAGCTGTTCAGTAAAACAGTATTTTTGGGACCAAGGTAGTAACGTTTTTATAACTGGTATTGGAGCTTAGGCCTGAAAAATATGCCAAGAAACAGCCAAAGTAGTTTTCAGATGATGCATTGAAAATGGTGTTAACGAATGTTTATATTCGTCTGTTCCTGTGAAAGTTTCAAATATTTAAATGTTGATTTTATGTATTTTAACATACTGTTCTCTTAATGAACCTTTGCTTTGTAAAATAGTACATTAGTTAGTACTTTACTGGTAACAAATACAGAGAGAGATTGCTTGGTATAATGAAGTGGCCTGTAGACTGGAAATTTAGAGACCAGTCTTAGGGGTGCCATGTAATAGAGTATTATTAGAAAATCGATTTCTCTTTCCATTGAAAGTGAAAGTTGATATCGATGTCTACCATTCCTTTTCACCTAGCAAACACAAGGTCTGATTACTTTAGATGTTATGAGTTTTAAGCTTAGAATTGCAAGAATTAAGGTCTTTCTGCAATTTTCCTGTGGTTAATGTTGCATGCACACCTGATAAAGTTCTGCTTCCTTGCAGTATGTGCTCGGGTAAGCTACTTCTGAGTTCTAGCTTCATCACTGATAATACTGGTTTGAAATAATAACTAATAGGCTGTTGTGAGGATTGAGATAATGTATTCTTCTTTTGTTAAAGCAAGCAGTGTTTTCACGCTCTTTAGGAAAGAAACCCATTCTCTGCCTTGGTAAGCAAATAAAAATTCTTTTAACTCCTTTTAGAAGAGAGCATAGACCTTTGGTCAGACAGACTTAGGTTCCAATCTGTAATTGTAGTAATTAGCCAAGGGACCTGAGACAAGTACTTAATCTCTTTAAGTCCCAATTTGTTCATCAAATGGAGATGTGCACTAGTTCACTTAGCTGTAAGGGATTAGGTGAAGCTGTATGTTGAGGATTAAGAACTGGCACAATATACATGCTCAGTTAATGTTACGTCTTTTTCCTCTACCAGAAGAAGGAGGGAGATGTTATACATTTATTTTGGTTTTGGTAAATGGTTTAGAGACTTGTGTGGATTTTAATTTATGGAAGAGAATCAAGTAGGAACAAGTTTTATTTTACTTTTTATCTTCAAATTTAGCACTATGTCTCAAAAATGGCTTCTCACTTAATGTTTATTGAACAGACGAATTATTATTTGTAGGATAAAGAAATTAGCCATTCCTTAAATCTGCTGTTAGTATGCAAACTGCACACTATTAAAATCTTTTTCAAGGGATTATGTAATTAGATGAACAGTGAAACCTTCTTTTAAGAGGTATTTCCTGTGAGAGAACCTTACTTTTTAATTGATCCATTTAGTCTTTTAAACATTTGTTTATTTTGTTTGGGTCAGGCACTGTGGTGTACTCTTAAGACTTTGGGACTTTTGTGTTAAATTCATTGAGACACAGGATAGGATTAAGAGCCACTGGTGAAAAACAGAATTTGGTTTCTGCCGCTTGCTATAATCGTGGTCAATTTACATTTGTAAAATTGGATCCGTATCTCTTATTTATTGTATTAAGTAGTAAAATACTGTTTATAAGTGTTTATATAATGTTTGTAAAACATTCATCCCAGACTGAGGCTGCCAAACAAATCTAACCTTCTGAAAGTCTTGGCCATGACTTTGTTTTCTGATGAAATAAGAGGTTATTCATTTTATCATAATGGAAGAAATTAGGGGCTATTTGGGATGAACTGATTATCAGTGGGATCAGGGTGCTAATCCTAACTGATTTTAGGCGATTGGACCTTTAACTACTCTTACTTTCTTTGCTTTAAAGATAAAAGAGGTAGACTAGATGATCTCTTAAGATTTCTTTAAATTCTAATGTGATTGTATGTTGTGATTTTTCAGAATCAGTAGGTTTGAGCATCTATCTACTGAATGCACAGCACTGTGCTAGGTTATATGGGTGAAAATAAAATAAATAGGATAGCTCCTGCTCTCCAGAGTTAATGATCTAGTTGGGAGTATATACACTTGTGAAATGCTTAACAGAAGGCAAGTAAGTGCTGAATTGAGTAGTGTAGCCTATAAACAGTGTCAGATTTCTGTCATCTAGAATGGTTAGAAGAAAGACTTTAGTAGAGACGTAGAGACCATATGTTGGTCTACAATCCAGCTGACTTGCTAGCAACACTTTTCCGTTTCACTCACTGGTATATCCTCAGTAAGCCTTCCTAACTCTTTCATAGAATGAGGCCACAATACCCCCCTGTGCCAGAGTGTTATTATAGGGACTCTCTGTTTAAGCAAGATCTGACTCAGAGCTTTGAACTGGATTGCCTAGATTATCTAGGGCTTTCATCTCTTGTTTGCTTCCTTTTTTTCTCAATTTAAGAATTTATGTTACTGCCTTTTCTCTAGATTCTCTCTTTTTTTAAATGGCATATAGCTTTTTTTTGCTTCACATTAATTTTGTCCGTATTCATGTCTCATATTTTTTGTTTAAAATGTTAAGCCAAAATATTACTACATCTCCTGTGTTCAGATTTTAAAAAATATCTTTTGAAGTTTTTCTTTAGTGAATGTGATTTTGCCTCTTTCCATTACAATTTTTTTACCCTATCATGTAGTTAGAGATACATGTATACACATAAATAAATTAATTCATTTGCTTTCAGAAAGTAGATAGAAAGTTCCTTTGAAAATTGCTTTTCTTCTTTCTGTTAGGTTAGTGGCACACTCTTTCCCTTTAAAGCATTCTTTCCCTTTTTGGCAGTCTTTAGAATCTGATGCCTTTTTTAATTCAGGAGGAATGCTATAGGTCATGTAGTTGTAATTTAGATTTAAAAGTACTGTACCTTAAGCATAGTAATCACTGAGGCAGTATACATAAAATGAAAATGCAACTGATTGGTGACCTCATAGATTGTGGCAAAGCCGGAGCTGAAAACTACTGACTTATAAACCAAGAAATTAAATTTAGCTGTGAGAAATGCCATTTAACAGTTTTGACATCTTTGTTTTATTTTGCTCATTATTTTTATTTAGTTTGAGAGAATCATTCTAAAAATACTTAAGAATGGACTGTGGAGTGGATAGATAATAAGAAGATAGAGATTAAAAGTGTGAGTACCAGTGTATGGCTGCTCGAGTTTAAATCATAGTGTTGCCATTTACTAGCTATGTGACCCTGGGCAAGTTATTGAACTGTGTCCTAATTTTCCAGATTTAAATGAGAATATAATAGCACCTGCCTCATGAAGTTGTGAAAGTTAAATGAGATAATATATGTAAAGTTCTGCGTCTGGTGCTTAATAACACAATACATGTTAGCTATTAATGTTGTGGTAAGAAATTAGTAATTTTCAAGCAATAGTAGTATACATATATTAGATATGGAGGCAGCTAAGTAGCTTAGAAAATTAAAATTAGTTGGGGATTGAGGAGAGGATAGGCAGAGGACTCTTATTATAAACCTTTTTTTATATTATTTAATGTTTTTCAAATGTGTGCTTTGATATGAGGAGTGTTTATTCAGCGCCTCAGTGTGATCTTGATGCTTTGATAGGCCACAAAGTAATGGGGAATATAAAATAAGGCATTGCAAAATTACAAAAGATTAACTGTAGGTCTCCAGATCTTACATTAGATGAAAGTGAGCATGTTAAAATTTTGTTAAAAATTAAAAACCCATGGCAAACTTCTTTTCCTCTAGGAAGTATCCTAAGGTTATGTTAGGGTAGTTAGAATTAGTTAAGGCATCTTGATAATAGTGTGCTTTTTAATAGAACCTCCTACAATCACACAGTCCAAAAAACATTATTTCAATATAAGGGTTACATGAAATTCTCTTTCATAACATCATCTAACTCTAGCATTATTTTGTAATTAGATTCTATTACAGATAGGTAATTTAAGAATAAAATATCAAATACTTAAAATTTTTTTAATGTTTATTTTTGAGGGGGAGGGGCAGAGAGTGGGAGACACAGAGTCCAAAACAGGCTCCAGGCTCGAGCTGTCAGCATAGAGCCCCACACGGGACTTGAACTTGAGAACACGATTATGACATGAGCTGAAGTCAGATGCTTAACTGACTGAGCCACCTAGGTGCCCCAAATATCAAATACTTTAAACTTTTTGGAATTAGAAAAATTGATTCAAGGCAATATTGTATTTATAGAATATGAAAGTAAAATTCTCGCCCAGTATAATAATTTTCCAATTGTCAGATAATATTTTTCTATTAAAATATCCTTAAAATACAACAGATGAATGGATCAAGAAGATGTGGTTTATCTATACCATGGAATACTACATGGCAATGAGAAACAATGAAATCTGGCCATGTGTAGCAACATGGATGGACCTTGAGGGTGTGATGCTGAGCGAAATAAGTCAGGCAGAGAAGGACAAATATCATATGTTTGCACGTATAGGAGGATTAGGAGGAACTTGGAGGAACAAGGGGGAGAAGAAGGGCGGAAATGGTGGGGGAAAGGGAGAGAGGCAAATCATCTTGAATGCTGACAAAAACTGAGGACTGATGGATGTGGGGGGGAGGGGGGATGGGCATGGAGGAGGACACTTGTGGGGATGAGCACTGAGTGTTATGTGGAAACTGATTTGACAATAAACTATTTGTAAAAAAAAAAAAATTAAAATAAAATAAAATATCCTTAAAATAGAGCTACAGGCAACTAATTTGAAAGTACAGTGAAACTTAGTTTTCTGTGAGGGAAATATGGCAAAGAACTTAATTTCCTGAATTATAGAGGGATAAACAATATTTTTGGCTTCTGTTTTAATCATTGGTGAAAATTTGCCATGTCATTTTTCCATTTTCTAGGCTTGATACATACTAAATATGATAGAATCTTTCTTAGATAAATCACAATATTATAGGGTCTTAAGCTTGTCTTTGTGATTATCAGTGATTATTATTGAAGAGATGGAGATGAGGGGGCTGAATGTACCTGAAGGGGTTTTTTTTTTTTTGTATATTTGTTAAATAGCTTGTATCTTTTTTAATGCTTATTTTACTTTGAGAGAGTGAGAGAGAACCTGTGTGCACACACAGGAGTGGGAGGCAGGAGAGAGAATTACAAGCAGCCTCCATGCTGTGAGTGCAGAGCCTGACATGGGGCTCGAACTCAAGAATCATGGCATTATGACCTGAGCCAAAATTTAGAGTCAGACAATTAACTGACTGAGCCATCCGGAGTCACCTAAATAGCTTGTATTTTTTATTTTATTTATTTTTTTTTTTTAAGGTTGTTTTTTTTTTTTTTTTTTTTTATCTCTAGAGAGAGAGAGAGACAGCGTGAGCCGGGGAGGGTCAGAGAGAGAGGGAGTCACAGACTGAAACAGGCTCCAGGCTCTGAGCTGGCAGTAAGCACAGAGCCCGACGCGGGGCTCGAACCCACGAACCGCGAGATCATGACCTAAACGAAAGTCGGACGCTTAACCGACTAAGCCACCCAGGCGCCTCATTATAGCTTGTATTTTTTAATCAGTTGTTTAATAGTAGGAAAAATCAAGTGAAAAAATGGTAACTACCACTTGAGAATTTATTGTACTATATACCTTGGTCAATTTTTAAAAATGTCTTTTTGGATTACCAACATTTGTTAATTTATGAAAGATTTAATAAGGGATAAGCAAACCTATTCTTATGATTGATAAATAAAGTCCTTAAGTGAGCTGAAGAGAGAAGTTGTTTGTTGTTGTGTAAGAATTCTCGAGTTGCAAATGTTTCCAACCCTTAAAAAATTTTTTTTAATGTTTATTCATTTTTTGAAAGAGACAGAGAGAGAGAGAGAGAGCGAGCGAGCATGAGTTGGGGAGGAGCAGTGAGAGGGAGATACAGAATCCAAAGCCAGCTCCAGATTCTGGGCTGTCAGCACAGAACCTGACGCAGGTCTCGAACTTATGAACCATGAAATCATGACCTGGCCGCAGTCGGACGCTTACCTGACTAAGCCACCCAGGCGCCCCACTCCAGTCCTTTTAAAACTTACTTGGGCTGAGCGAAATAAGTCAGGCAGAGAAGGACAAATATCATATGTTTGCACATATAGGAGGATTAGGAGGAACTTAACAGAGGACCAAGGGGGAGAAGGGCGGAAATGGTGGGGGAAAGGGAGAGAGGCAAACCATGAGAGACTCTTGAATGCTGACAAAAACTGAGGACTGATGGATGTGGGGGGGAGGGGGGGATGGCATGGAGGAGGACACTTGTGGGGATGAGCACTGGGTGTTATGTGGAAACTAATTTGACAATAAACTATTTGTAAAAAAATAAAAAATAAAAAAAAAACTTGGGCAAAAAAAAGGAAGTTACTGATGCCTGTGATTCTAATTTAGGATAGCAAAGGACTCCAGGATACCTGGAATTTGAGCCAAGAATGTCACCAAGACTGTTTTCCTCTATTCTCATCTCTAACGTTCAGCTCTATTTTCTCCTAATGTAGAGCAGCTCCCTTCTTTGTAGTGGCAACATGGATGCGGACTCCTCCCCCTCCTCCCTAATATATCTCAAATTTCAGCTAACCATTAGAGAGGGACTGCACTGCTCGTTTACTCTTATTCCACATTGGAATTGGGTGTTCCTAATTTAGGTTATTTTTCCATTCTATGACCATGAGATAAGGCCTGTTATTTGCTAAAATCTCTTGGTTGGATTTGGGGGAAGAACAGTTTCCTTAAGGAATGCTAGCATGTAAAATGATCTCTGTCCTCTATACTCTTAAAGAACTTTTTATTTGCTTTGCTCCCAGTCATCCAATTTTTTTTTTTAATGCTTTAAGAGATGTTGTTATAACATTGAACTCCTTCTTAATGCCAAATGTTCTGGTTGAGTTACTGAATAATAGTCTATATGAATAACCTAAGCCAGGGGTTGGGAAGCTTTCTGTAACATTTCCAGATAGTAAACCTTTTCAAGTTTGTGGGCCATATGAGTCTCTTTGGCAACTGCTCAGCTCTGTGTGGTCATATGAGAACAGCCAAGGACAATATGGAAATGATTGGACATGCTGTGTTCCAATATAATTTTATATATATATGTAAAATCAGGTGATGGGCCAGATTTGAGCTGTGGGCTATATTGCCAGCCCCTTATCTGGACAATACATAGGAACTCCAAGAAACTTATATTAAAATATAAGTTTCAGTGCATTGAATCCCATTAATCACTGGTGTTCAGTAACTTTGTCAGAACTGGATTTGTATAGGAGATGGGTTAAGTGAAGTAAGAATGTGTTTGTGTATGTATGTATTAAAATCTTATTGAGAACTTTGTTAAATACACTTATTTCCATGCACACCTCTCAGTTTCCAATTTAGTATGTGGGTTTGCAGTATACATACTTTGAAAAAGTTGGCAGAGATGCTTCTTATAAACTCTCATATTTTGTTCCCCATTCACTGATACATACTTGATATGTGGGAAAAGTTTTACTACAGGAGGAGGAAGGAGGCTAATTTGACATTTAATGTATTAGGCATTGTACTGATGGCTATTCATGTTATCTCTTTGGTTTGATAGATCACAATAATGGTAATTGTTAATGTTTATCAAATAACCATGAACTAGTCACTATCCTGAACTGTTCTGTGTATATATTCATTCATTTAATTCTTAAACTTTTTTATACCTATTTTGTAAATGAGGAAATAGAGGCATAGAGGGTAAGTAACTTTCTGGTAAGTGCCAGTGCTGAATTTGAATCCAAGTTCAAACTGTTTGAATTTAGTTGCTCCATTTTAAAAGTGCTGCACAGTGTGATAGTAATAATACATTTATAGAGTTGATTGAATATTATTTGCCAAAGCACTGGTTAGCAATGCCCAGGGATTGCAAATGCCCTTATTTACTTTTTAAAAAGTTCTTAGGGTTTTTAATAGACTTTATTTTTTAGCCTAGTTTTGAGTTCACAGCAAAACTGAGCAGGAAGTACACAGATTTCCCATATACTGGCTGCCTACACACCTGCATCACCCTCCCTGTCAATATCCTGTATCATTGACATTTGTTACAGTTTATGAACCTACCCTGAAAGTCCATACTTAACCCTAGGGTTCACTTTTGGCATACATTCTATGGGTTTTGACAAATGTATAATGCATCCACTGTTAACAGTAGTATACAGAATAGTTTCTATGCTCTGCCTATTCATCCCTCCGGCCCTGCTAACTCTGGCAACCACTGATCTTTTTACTGTTTTCATAGTTTTACTGTTACTATAATGCCATTTGGAATTACTGTAATGCCATTTGGAATGTATTTGGAATCACACAGTATGTAGCCTTTTAAGATTGGCTTCTTTACTTAGTAATATACATTTAAGTTGCCTCCATGTTTTTTCACAGCTTGAGAGCTCATTTCTTTTTTAATGCTAAATACTGTTCCATTATCTGGATGTACCGTAGTTTATTCATTCAGGTACTGAAAGACATTTTGGTTATTTCTGTGTACTGCTCATTTACTTTTTACAGTTCTGCAAAGTAGGTCTTATTGAACTACTTACCAGATTAGGAAGCAGAGTCAGACGTGAAGTAATTTATTCAAGTTCACATCATTAGCTGTTGGCAGAATTTATATTAGAATCTAAACACTCTGACTCCAAATTCATAATCCACATATATACTCTGCCATATAATTTTGTAGGTCAAAACACAAATTACTTTTGATTATATTATAGAAAAACTATCAAGAGTTACAATTAACTTTTGTTATTAAAGAAGTTAGGGGAGGACTCAGTTTTGGCAGTTGCTGTAAGGCTACTTTGAGCAATTGACTTGAAATCCTAAAACTGGATTTTCATAAAAACAGTTTCAAAATATTTGTTAATTCAGTTTATTTCCTTTTTTTCTTTTTTCTGCTTACTCTAAACTCATAAGAGAAAATATGTTTTCATTAATAAAATCCCTTGAAAAGAAATGAAATACTGGGTGTGGATCGGGAGAGGGTTTGGTGGGGTTGGAGATAAGTATTCTTAGCATTAAATCTTTGGAAGTAGCTAGCTGATGAGAGGACAAGTGTTGCTGGCTTGAGTCCAGGCACCTCGGTGGTAAATCTCTTTGAAGAGTCCCACTATCATTTGTGTTACCACCCTTCACTGTAATTATAAATAGTTCTGTCCAGGGGCGCCTGGGTGGCTTAGTCGGTTAAGCGTCCGACTTTCGCTTAGGTCATGATCTCGCGGTTCGTGGGTTCGAGCCTCGCGTCGGGCTCTGTGCTGACTGCCAGCTCAGAGCCTGGAGCCTGTTTCAGTCTGTGACTCCCTCTCTCTCTGACCCTCCCCTGCTCATGCTGTCTCTGTCTCTCTTCTAGAAATAAATAAAAATATTAAAAAAAAATAAATAAATAGTTCTGTCCATTTGTAATTCTGTGACTGTGATTGTGAATAAACTATAGACATTCTTTCTAAGAGAATTTTGCTTTCTGATTGAACACCCAATATAAATATCTGAGATCTCTCAGCTCCTTGTGTAAGAAGTTAATTAAGTTGATTTCATTAAGTTTCCATTATCTAAACTTGTTTTTACCTTATTTGTCTTCTTTTTTCCTGTAGATAATTGAATGTAACCAAATCCAAACTTGGAAAAATTTTTGACAAACTAGAATCTAGCAGTATAAGATAGCAGACCAAATAAAAACAAAACTTTCTGAACTATCATCCTAACATCTGATGTATCCTATAATGTTGAATAATCTATGTGAATTTTCAGGGTATCAGAAATTTAAATTCCAGTATGGATTTTTGGCTTCTACAAAACTTGGCACATGATTATTGTTAAAAAATTAAGGAGTACAGAGGTATATAGTAGAAGGTAAAATATATAACCAATGCATTTTTTTTCTCAATACACTTAGGACATAGTTCTATCTTAGCATATAATTATCTTTCCCATTTTTTGCAATGTCTAGACCTGCCTTGTTTAATGTGGTAGCCACCACCAATGACATATGGAAATTTAAGTTTAAATTCATTAGAATGAGAATAATTAAAAGTTTAGCTTTTCAGTCACATTAGGTTTCAAGTGTTTATTGGCTATGTTTGGCTAGCAACTACTGTTTGAGATAGCTCAGAAATGTAGAGTATGTCCATTATTGCAGAAAGCTCTATTGGACAACACTGATCTGGATGGGTTTTTTGTTTGTTTTTTTGAGAGAGATAGACAAGAAGGACACAAGTGGGGGAGGGGCAAAGAGAGGAAGAGAAATCATTTTCAATTAGAATTTTTTTTAATATTTATTTTTGAGAGAGTGAGAAAAGCATGACGGCGGTGGGGCAAACAGAGAGGAAGAGTGAGACAGAATCTGAAGCAGTGTCCAATCTGAGCTGTCAGGACAGAGATGGACAGGGGCTCAAACCCACAAAGTGTGATATTGTGACCAAAGTTGAGGATGCTTAACTGACTGAGCCACCCAAGTGCCCTGAGAATCCTTTTTTTTTTTTAGGTTTATTTATTTATTTTGAGAGAGAGGGAGAGCAAGGGAGAGGAAGAGAGAGAGGGAGAGAGAATCCTGAGCAGTCCCCACATTGTCAGTTCAGAGCCTGATGTACGGCTTGAACCCATGAACCGTGACCTGAGCTGAAATCAAGAGTCAGACATTTAACCAACTGAGCCAACCTAGGTGCTCCTGGATGAGTTTTTAAAAATGTGTATGCTTTTTAAAAATATGTTTTTACTGCAGAACCATTTTTGTTGAAGCATGTTTTATTTATGATAAATTAAATAAATTAAAAAATTTTAAGTTGGTAATTTTTCTTTAACTTAAGCTTTTTATTTTAAGATCATTTAGATTCACATGCAGTTGTAAGAAAAAGTGCAGAGATTTTGTGTACCCATTACCCAGGGTCTCTCAATGGTAACACCTTGTAAAATTATAGAGTAATATCACAACTGGGAGATTGATAGTGAATCACTGAAGATACAGAACATTTCCATCACCACAGAGATCCTTTGTGTTGCCTTTGTATACCATGCAATCTATTATCCTTTTCTGTAGTTTTTGTAATTTTAGGAATGTTATTTAAATGGAATAGTGGTTTGTAACCTTATGGGGTTGGCTTTTTTTTAATCAGCATAATTTATCTGGAGATTCATCTGGTTGTAACAGGCATCATCAGTTTGTTCCTTGTTATTACTGTGTAGTCTATGGATGTACTACAGTTTGCTTAACCATTTACCTATTGACGGATGTCTGGATTGTTTACAGTTTTGGGTTATTATAATTCAAGCTACTTTAACCATTTGTGTGCAGGTACTTGTGTAAACATAAGTTTTCATTTCTCAGGGATAAATGCCCAGGAGTGCAATTACTAGGTTGTATGTTAGTTGTACATCAGTGTTTTAAGGAAACTGTCAAGATGTTTTCCAGAGTGACTGTAACACCCAGCAGTGTGTGAGTGATCTGATCTCTGCATCCTCACCTACATTTGGTGTTGATGTTTTCTGATTTTCATCCATTTTAATAGGTATATGATTATAAGTCATTGTGGTGTTAATTTGCATTTCCATAATGGCTAATGATGCCAACTATGTTTACATGTGCTTATTTGCCATCTTTATATCCTCTTGGGTGAAATATGTCTTTATATCCTCTTGGGTGAAATCTTTATATCCTCTTTGTTTGCTAGGATATACATAATGGTGGCTTAAATAATGGAAATTTATTTCTCATAGTTCTCAATGCTGGGAGTCCAAGATCAAGGTGTTAACAGGTTTGGTTTCTTCTGAGGTCCCGCTCTTTAGCTTATAGATGTCTACCCTCTTGCTGTGTCATCACATGGTTTCTCCTCTGTGCTCACAGCGCCCCTGGTGTCTGTGTCCAGATATCCTCTTCTTTAAGGACACCAGTTAGATTGGATTAGGGTTTACCCTGATGACCTCATTTAAACTTAATTCCTTCTTTAAAGAAGGCCTGCTCCAAATAGAGTAACATTCTGAGGTAATGGCAGCTGGGCTTCAACAAATAGATTTTTGGGGGACACAATTCAGTCCATAACAATGTTTTTTGCCAGTTTTTTTTCCAACTGATTATTTTAATGGTGATTTTTGAGAGTTTTTAAATTTTTTTTTTAACGTTTTATTTATTTCTAGGAGAGAGAGAGAGAGACAGCGTGAGCAGGGGAGGGTCAGAGAGAGAGGGAGTCACAGACTGAAAGAGGCTCCAGGCTCTGAGCTGGCAGTCAGCACAGAGCCCGACGCGGGGCTCGAACCCATGAACCGCGAGATCATGACCTAAGCGAAAGTCGGACGCTTAACTGACTAAGCCCCCCAGGCGCCCCTTGAGAGTTTTTATTAGTTTGCAAATATTTTCTCCCAGTCTGTAGCTTGTCTTTTCAGCCTCAGCAAGGTCTTTCTCAGAGCATAAGTTCAAATTTTGATGAGGTACAGTTTATACATTTTTACTTTTATGGGCTGTATTTTTTCTGTCAAGTCTAAGATTCCCCTTGCCTAGTCATAGATCTCAAAGATTTTTTTTCTTTTTTTACAGTTTATAGTTTCATTGAAACATTGAAGTTCAGCATCAGTTATGAGTTATTTTTTTTGCATAAAGCGTGAGAATTAGGTTGGGTTTTTTTTTTCCCCCCTGTAAATTTCCAGCTGCCTCAGTATCAGTTGTTGAAAAGCTTATCTTTCCTCCATTGAATTGCTTTTACATTGTTGTCAGAAATCAGTTGAACATACTTGTGTGTGTTTAATTCTGGGTTCTGCTTTTTTGATCTATAAATGTGTCCCTCAGGCAACACTATACCATCTTGATTACTATAGCTATATAGTATTTCTTGAAATTGAGTGACTGCTTTCTTTACTAATCTTTTTCAGAATTATTTTAGCTATTTTGCCTTCCTATATAAATTTTAGAATAACCTTGTCTACATCTACAAAAAATCTTGCTAGGATTTTGATAGGAATTGCATTATGAACTTGTATATCAGTATGAGGAGAACTGACATCTTTACCACGTTAAGTCTTCCAATCCATGAATGTGGTATGTCTGTCTATTTAATTAGATCTTTGATTTCTTTCTTCAGTGTTTCGTGGTTTTCAGCATAAAAGTACTGTATATGTTTAGTTACACTAAAAAAGTACTGCATATGTTTAGCTATACTAATTTCCATCCTCTCAGGCTGACTTATGGCATATCTCCAACAGTTCTCATACTCCTACTTCATCAGTTTTTAGCTTTATCAGATTATATGTACTAGTGATCATTTCTCTCATCCTAAAAAGAATCCCCAAACCAAACCATATTTTCTTTTGATCCCACTTACCCTCTGTCTTCTGCCATATTTCTTTGCTCTTCTTTATAGCAAAACTTCTCAGAAAAGTTACTTGTATTTGCTGTTCCCAGTTCCTTTCCCTCTCATCTCATATTTAATTAATCCAGACTGGCATATGCCCTACCTTGTCAAAGTAAAGCAGCATTTATTTTCCTAAATCCATTGGTCAGCATGTGATCCTTACCTTCTAGACTTCTTGCATTGATATGTCAGTTTCTCCTGGATAAACTTTCTTCACTTTGCTTCAGGGAAATACAGATGAAAAAAAGTTGTAATCCATCAGATTTCCTAAAAATGAAGTCTCGTAAATCTAAGTATAGTGAAAGGAAAACTGCATTGCTAGTGAAGAGTGTAAATTGGCACTACCTTGTTAGAAAGTAATTTAATGATAGTAACTTGAAGATACTCAAAGTCCTTTTATCCACAAGTTCTAATACTAGGTGTTTACCCCAGAGAAACTTTTACAGGTAAGGTCTGTATAAGATTGTTCATTGTAGTATGGTTTATGGTAACAGAAAGTCTCAGTGAAATGTATGTTGTTTATTCATTTAATGACGTACCATCTAGCAGTTGCATTGAGTAAACTGGAATTACGTCTGTCAGCACACAAAAATGTAAGAAGCATAATGTTATGTGAAAAATACTATGTATGAAAAGGTAAATGCTTTATCATGTATTTGTATATAATAAGATAGTAAGTGGAACTTTTCTTGTCATCTAAGCATTTTCCCTGGAGCTCAAAGCTGAGGACAGTAGCTGACAAAGGATCCCTGTAGTGTAAATAGAGACGCTGAACTTGTGGGAAGTGGCCATGCTTTGTCCTGGAACTCTACTACCTCCAGCTTATACAAAATAGAGACTTTACTGGGGGGAAGGCCTCTTTGAAGAGTTATCAACCCAAAAAGGAGTACTGTAGTGTTTGTATTGTCCTATGTGGGTTGCAAACAATTTCTCTGAAAGACTGGGGCACTTTTCAGGAGGGAAAATGTATGTGTATCTATGGCTGGATATCTGCTGGGTTGTAGAAAATAGGCCTCCCTTGGGATGCTGTCTTGTTAGAGAATTAATGGAAAAGTGTGATTTGGGTCCCCTGGAGTTTTTGAGGGCCCAGGCTCTGGGGGCTGCTGTTGCTTTCCTGGGGAAGCATAAGGATAAAGGATACATAAAATAGCCTTACAGTGCAAGAGCTGGAGACAGGGCTTCCTCTGTGTGTGCAGTGAGGTTATGTGTTTCCTTTGGACCAGGCAAACACTTTAGAGGCTCTATAGATAGGCTAGGGCCATCATGAAACAAACTTAACAAAGGAAAGTTTTCTGTTTGACATAAGGAAGGAGGAGTTTTAGAAGTGAGCTAGAGAATGCTTGTTTTATACCAGAAAATGTTACAGAGGGAGGTTCTGTCAGAGAAAACCAGAGCTGGACAATAATTAGAGTGGTAAAAATGAATTTCATTCAGGAACTACTGCAATAGGGAGGAAAGAAGCCCCTCAGAACTGGGCTCCGTTCTGAGTACAGCAAGGGCAGTTGGGGGTTTATAACAGAATGAGAGGCTCAGTGGATGGGAATTCTAACAGAAGACATCAAGGGGATTCTTGCTGAAAGCTGAACTATGCATTCCTGGAAAGGATATGGGGAATGAGGGTGAGGCCTAGTTGAGAAGAGGTCTCAGAGGACTCTGACCAAAGTTTGTTTGAGAGTTACTCTGTCCCTGTGGAGTTAATTTCAGAAATCTGAATGTTCACAGGAGAGAGCTACATTATCACCAGTGATTGAGGGTATTTTACAGCCAAGAGAAAACTACAGACAGCACCAGCTTATGTAATATGAACTTGCCTCTGTCCTATGGTAAGCAGAATGATAGCCTCCCAAAGATGTCAAGTCTTAATCTCTGGAACTTCTATTACTTTATGAAAGGAAAAGAGCCTTTAGAGATAATTAAATTAAGGGTCTTGCGATGGGGAAGTTATCTTAGATATCCAAGCAGACACTGATTACAATCATGTGTATCCTTATAAAAGGGAGGCAGAAGGAGATTTGAACACACACACACACACACACACACACACACACACACACACACACACACACACACGGCTGTAGGAAGCAGACTGGAGAGATTCAGAGATGCTGACCTGGAATGTTGGTGTTATTGCTACAACCCTAGGAATGCCAGAAGCCACCAAAGCTGCAAGAGGCAAAGAATGGCTTCTACCCTATTGCCTCCTCAGGGAGCATGGCCCTATTGACACCTTGTGATACTGATGTTTGATTTTGGACTTCTGACCTCCAGAACTATAAGATCATATATTTGTGTTGGTTTAAGCCACTAAGTTTGTGGTAACCTATTACACCTGCCACAGGAAATTAACACACCATCACACTGTACTGTAATTATTATTTGTAGAGCAGTGAGAACACAGAAAACTGGATTGCTGACTCTGCCCGAGGGAAACAGGCTATGATGACATTTGAATTGTGAATTGAAGGATTTGTAAAAGATTGCCAGACCTGAGATGGGGTGTGCCTTTTAAGTAGAATAGCCAACATGAGCAAAAGGGCACTGAGGTTTTCAATATACATAACTTCTTGGAATGACTGTTAAACTTATAGGATGCTGGGACATGTAGGTGGCTCAGTTGGTTAAATGTCAGGCTTCTGCCCTGGTCATGATCTCACAGGCTCTCTGCTGTCAGCTCAGAGCCTGCTTGGGATCCTGTGTCTCCCTCTGTCTCTGCCCCTCTTCTGCTCACACTCTTTCTCTCAAGAATAAACATTAAATAAACAAAAACATGTAGGATGCTTGGAAGGAAATGGTGGATACTAAAGCTGGAAGAAGTTGGGGGCCAATTCATGCAATTTTGCATGATTACTGAAATGTTACTGTTTTACCCTATGTACATGAGTATAAGGGTTTTAAGCAAGGGAGTGATTGAAACAGCAAGGTAGACAGACTATTTGAGAAAGTATTGTAGAGGCAAAGACAGAAAAGAACTGATGAATTTGTTTGGAGAAAAGTAATAAGACTTGGCAGCTAATTAATTACACCTGAAGTTTTGGGAAACTGAATTAAGATTGAATGAGATTTAGTATGGACATTTTGATAGCTGGAAATGCCTTTTAGTAAATCAGGAAGGAGGAAAAATATATTGTGGATGTGGTGAGGAGGAAAAAAAAAGTCATTAGATGATCTTTTAAAATTGTGTATCTTATCTGTAATCTTGTTCAGAACTTCCTGATTGTTACCTACTGAACTAGATACCTGAGTGCCTTTGTTTATTGTCAATTGAAGATGCGATTTGTGCATTTTTTCTTTTAGGCTTTGCAGTGTTTCTTTGCTATCA
Organism: Proteles cristata cristata; assembly: GCA_017311185.1. Classification (NCBI taxonomy): domain Eukaryota; kingdom Metazoa; phylum Chordata; class Mammalia; order Carnivora; family Hyaenidae; genus Proteles; species Proteles cristata. The sequence goes on from JAESUZ010000810.1 coordinate 799,644, forward strand.
TATTTGCAATATGGTAATTAAATTTAAAACCTAATGTACACGTGTACTTGACTCATATACATTTAAAAAACAAACAACAACTTCTATTGCTTAAAAGGTACTTCCTCAGAATTTGCCACACATGGGACATTTTGTGTCTGCCCTATAGCTTTCTGTTTTTAGTATATGTGCTGCCGAAGGAAGCACTGCCCTATAGCTTTCTGGAGCAGAGTTGGAAATGTGGCCAGCACGTTAGCTTGGACTACTGGTGAGAAGAGTTGGCTGTGTGTGTGAAAGGCAGGAAGGAGTGAAGGTGACTTTCATAAGATTTTCAGGCCAACTAAGAGATATATTAAAAGAATGCTGGTCAGAATCTTGGAGTTGGAAGATAAAATTGACAATTAATCTCTAGTGACATATGAAATTTGACTTGTCGTAGTTGACGGTCCGATGGTCAAGAGAATGTTAGGAGAAGACTAAGAAGGGAATGCATAAGAAATAACATCTGTGAAGGAAATGTAAGATTAACCTAAATGTTCAAGTGATTGGGAGATGTTTCAGTATGTCAGTTTAATAATTAAATATTTTGTAATGGTTAAAAGCATGACTTATAAAAACTACCTATAATGGCATGAAGAAACGTAAAATGGAAGAATATAAAATATGAGTACTATAATTACAGACTACATAAAAATTTTTGGACAAATAAAGATTATATAGTAGTGTTGAAAGACAATTTTTTAAAAAATTAGGTTAAATTAGAAAACAACATTTTCTCCTAAAAACATGTTACTCCAGTCTAATAATAAAAAAAAATCAGACAAATCCCAGTTGAGAGTCATTTTGTAAAATACTCAAAACTGTCAAGATCATCAAAAACAAGGACAGTCTGAGAAGTTATTAAAGCCAAGGGAAGCCTAGGGAGTCATGACAACTTAAATGTAATGTGATATCTTAGATGGGATCCTGGAAGAGAAAAAGGATACTATGTAAAAGCTAAGGAAATCTGAATAAAATATAGACCTCAGTTAATAATAATAATGTATCAATATTGGTTCATTTAATTGTAGCAAATACGGCATACTAATGTTAGGTGTTAATATTAGTGGAAACTGGTTGTATAGAATATGAAAACTTTGCATTGTAAATCTGAAACTATTCTGAATAAAAATCCTAAAAATAAAGTTGATTTCTAAGAAGGTAGGAAAGGGAGAAAAATACACATGTAGGCATTTATTCATCAAATGTCTGTGGAAGGAAAAAAAAGTATGCCAACTATATGTGTATATATACATGTATATATATACACAACTATATATGTATATATATATACATATATATAGTTAAAAAGTTACAAATATTTGTATACATATGGATTAATTCCAGAGGGAAATAAAGTGAAAACCAGTTGTTGTTGTTGTTGTTTTATTTTTAATTTTATTTTTGAGAGAGAGAGAGACAGCACGGGAGGTGCGGGGTGGGAGGGGCAGAGAGAGAAGGAGACACAGAATCTGAAGCAGGCTCCAGGCTCTGAGCTGTTGGCACAGAGCCTGAGCCTGACGTGGGACTTGAACTCACAGACCGTGATGAGATCGTGACTTGAGCTGTGAGATCATGATGCTTAACCGACTGAGCCACCCAGATACCCCTGAAAAACAATTTTTAAAGAAGCTAGGTGATGAACGTTTTCCTACCCTAAAGTTTGTTGGAAGCCAGCAAGTTTAATTTGATAGTTTGGATTGAGGGGATGTTGGTACTACTACAGTATGAGAGAACTTGTGAGTCAGGTTGGACTCTATTAGAAGCAACAATCATTAAAAAGAAAAAAAGAAAAGAATCAACAATCATGTAGTGTTAGCCAGGGATTTAGGATCACAGGAGAACATGTAATAAATAGGATCTATTGCTTACTGAAAAAATTTGATTTGAAATCTTTCCATTGTATAATCAAATGTTTTTTGTCTGTATCTGTTAGTAGAGTGCAGCAAAAAAAGTTAGGCAGAATTCTGTCTTGCGTGTAGTGCCATCTGCTGGCACTATTAACTAAATACATTTAAAAATCATTTTATAATCATGTAATGGCTACTGGTTTTCCTTATTCTTTGTTCCCTTGGTTACATTTGTTTTATTCTTATGCTGTCTTTTTAAATATATAATTGATATTCCTTTTAAAAAATTCCTTATGGTATCCATAGAATTTAGCTCATCACTACCTCAGGTTTTTGCTTTTTTTAATATATAATTGATATTCCTTTTTAAAAACTCCTTATGGTATCCATAGAATTTAGCTCATCACTACCTCATGTTTTATGCTGTCTTTTTTAAATATATAATTGATATTCCTTTTTTAAAATTCCTCATGGTATCCATAGAATTTAGCTCATCACTACCTCAGGTTTTAAGTGGCATTTCGTTTGTCAATTTTAGCTGAGACTTGGAAGTAAGTCAAATGTACATAGACCTTTTTTCCTTTCCTTTGTTCCTGTCAGAAACCCTTTATACTGTTCTAATTTTATCTCTTACATTTAATGGAATTAAATTTGAGCGACTAAGTATTATATAATTAAGTACATTTCACTTCTAGATTCAGAATTTATCCTATTCCAGTGATACCTGACAGCAGACATTTACACGGTACAAGTCACAGGCATATACTTAATCCCTGCTGGTTTGTTAATTCACTGTGTATGTGAGCTGTGCACCAGACAGGCAGGTAACATGGGCCTTATAGGTAATGGGTATATGCGCTACAATGCTGTTAAATTGATTTCTCCCTCTTCTTGGGGGGGGGGGGTTGGAATTATGGCATGTTTTCATCTGTCTTGCTCTCTTCTCTCTCTCCAGCAATTGTATTTTGCCCCCTTTGAATTCTTTTCATATACTTTGTCTGTTTTGTCAAATATGATGTTATTCATACTTTTCTCAGAGCTTGGTGTATGGCCAGAGAGTCCAGAACAGTCAGAAGAGTCCAGGGAGTACACACACTCCCCAAGAACAGGAAGATGCATCCTTCTCTCACCAGGTGAACCATCCTTCTCTCACATTGGTATCTGTATGTTCTCATGGGGAGTGTGGCCAACTGGCTGACTGGGAGGCCTTTATTTGTGCTGCCCTGAATTCTCTGTGTGGACCTGTTGTTTTCAGACACATTTCAGTATCGTCTGCCATTAAGGAAACTATATCCTTGGCTGTATTTGTTACTGTCATTAAGCATATTAGCCTTTATGTTGGAGATTGCTAATTTTTTTAAGTAGGTTTTTGTGTTTTTTTTTTTTTTTTTTTTTGAGCTTATTTATTTTGAGAGAGAGAGTATGCATGTGAACATGAGCAGAAAAGGGGCAGAGAGAGAGGAAGTGAAAATCCCAAGCAGGCTCCATGCTGACAGGAGTGTGGTGGAGCTCACAAACCTTGAGATCATGACCTGAGCCAAAACCAAGAGTCAGACCCTCAACCAGCTGAGCCACCCAGATGCCCCCCTCCCACTTCTGCTTTTTAAAATGAATGTAACCTAAAGATTTAATAAGTCTGGCATTTTAAGAAAGTTAACTAGATTGCACACAGACACTTGGTAACTAGTTGGTTGGTTATATTCCATCTGGACACGTGAATAAGTGTGTACTGTGGCATCTGTCATCTTGATACACAAGCCAGCGTTTGTCTGTACCTGCTGTGTGAGTTTCAGTTCTGTCATGTTGATTTCTCTTCGCAGCAGTGTGCAGTGGCTAAGCTCTCCCAGGTCCCCTCATTCTTATCTACTGCTTCAGCGTTAGACTGGGAAGGTGCGTTCTCTTTCCAGTTCTCGTCAGCAACACCAGGGTTGTAATAAACTTTGGCTGTGAACTGGGAACTTTTTAAGGATCTTCATGTGGCGTAATTTCTTTCCTCCAATACAGAAAATCATCATGTTAGTCTTAGAAGAGATCCTGCAGGACTTGCAATCTAGTAGTTTTTAAACTTTTTTTTTAAAAGCTGCTAAATCTTTTTTCAATTAAAGAAATCTTATATAAAACCTGAGTATCTAAAAGACAGGGTAGGTAACAAAGTGCTGTGTTTAAAGAATTGAGAGTAATGAAGCTCTTTGACTCCTTGCTGTTGGTCCTTGAGGCACCTTAGAGGAACTGTGACCAGATCTTATTCATCCTACTCTCTCTCTTTTTTTTTTAATTTATTTATTTTGAGAGAGGAGAGAGCACATGAGAGCTCAGCATATGAGAGCTGGGGAGAGGCAGAGAGTATTCATCCCTCCCTTTTTACAGATAAGGGACTTGAATCCTATAGTAGTGAATTGCCTCACTGGGTGTAGCCTAGATAAGAAAATGGCAGACTTTGAATTCCATAGCCACTCAGTCAAGAACTTTTTCTATTAGCGGCATTACTCAGTGCTCACAATAATTGTATTCTTAATCCCCTTGACCCATTTCACCCATCCCCTCACCAACCTCTCCTCTGGTACCATCAGTTTGTTCTTAAGAGCCTGTTTTTGGTTTGTCTTTTTTCCTTTGTTTCTTAAATACTACATATGAGTGAAATCTTGTGATGTTTGTCTTTGTCTGACTTATTTCACTTAGCATCATAGCCTCTCCATCTGTATTGCTGCAAATGGCAAGATTTCATTCTTTTATGACTAATATTCCACTGTACATATATACCACATCTTTATTCATCTATCGATGGACACTTGGGCATTTTTATTCTTAGTGACTGAATTTTTTATCACCCTCTTAAACTTCCGCACTGGCCTTACCGTGTTCTGGCCTAAGGTTGCAGTACATTGTGTAGGGCTTTATGTACAGCAGGCCAGACATGCTCTGTGCCCTGCTGCCATAAAAAAGAAACATAGTTGAATCTTAGTGCCTTATTATATTGAGGAAGCTGACTATGCATAACAAGTTTTGTATTTTAAATAGAAAATTATAGCATATAAGCTTTGAATGGATGTAATATTCTGTAAAACTGTTTAAAATTAAGAGTGTTGACCTTTTTAGAACTATTTCAGTAGATTTACATTTTATCAGAGTTGCCTCATTGTTCCTTACTCACATCATGGTAGATGCTTAACAAGCCCTTAGCATGAAGGAATATAAGAAAAGATAATATCTGAAAATAATAGAATAGTCTTCATTGGTTTGTTTCTTTACCACCTTAGGGTTTATTTGACATGTGATGAAAGTTTGAAAACTTTTTAAAGAAACTTTTAAATATTTACTTGAGAGAGAGAGAGAGAGAGACAGTGTACACATGTCGGGGAGGGGCAGAGAGAGAGAGAGATTGTCACAGAACCTGAAGCAGGCTCCAGGCTCTGAGCTGTCAGCACAGATCCTGACAGGGGAGGGCTCGAAACCACAAATTGTGAGATCATGACCTGAGCTGAAGTCGGATGCGCAACCGACTGAGCCACCTAGGCAGCCCTAAAATTTTTTTTTTTTAAGTTTATTTATTTTGAGAGAAAGTGTAAGCAGGGGAGGAGCGAAGAAAGAGGGAGAATCTCAAGCAGGCTCGGTGCTGTCAGTACAGAGCCCTATGGGGGGGCTCAATCAAATTCATGGAAACAGGAGATCATGACCTGAGCCAAAATCACGAGTCAGACACTTAACTGAGCCACACAGGTGCCCCGTGGCATGTGGTAAAGGTTTTAGAGTGTTAGATATGTATAAACTTGTTGAATCACTATGTTGTTCAATTGAAACTAATGTAGTATTGCATGTCCACTATACTCAATAAATCAAAACTAAAAAATAGAATGCTCAAGGTAGGGGTTATGCTGGAATAAAAGACACATTGGTCTGAGAGAATCAGAGTTGATTTGAAGTTAAGAGTTCTGCGGAGCTAAAGATGAATTTCAGTTACAGATTTGTCACTCATTTCTAGTCTGGCAGCTTTCTGTTTTGAGAGTATATACAGGGGGTAGATGTATTTGAACGTGGTTTTTCTCTGAAGAGGACAGATTTCAGAATAAGGTAAAACTTAACCGTTTCAATAATGAACATTCTTCAGACAGTGCAGAAGTGGTAGTAAAATATTGAAATGTCGTCTGTATCTCTTTTCTGAACTTCTGCCTTTGTGTAATTTACTCTTTAACAGGAAATCAAACCCCAAAGCCATTATAACCATGGATATGGTGAACCTCTTGGACGGAAAACTCATATTGATGATTACAGCACATGGGACATAGTCAAGGCTACACAGTAAGTTTTTTTGTTATGGTTGTTCTCTCCTTTGCTGTCTGTATTTGAAGTAAGATATAAATACATGTATTTCTTTCTCTTTATTGAAAATTCTCTATTTGGTGTGATATTGTTTTCATACTTTAGCTCTTTGTAAAAATTTACCATGGCTGATTTAAAGGACTTTGTCTACTCAGTACAATGTCTGGGATTCCTTAGGGACAGTTTCTATTAATTGCTCCCTCCTCCCCTCAGTGGGTTATAGTTTCTTGTTCCTTTGCATGTCTTGTAATTTTTTTTGTTGAAAACTAGACTGTCAAAATTATATGAGGTCACAGTTCTAATAGATTCTCCTGGGGTTTGTTGTTATTAGTGCTATTTCTAAATTAATTCTGTAAACTCTATATCTTGTCATGTGTGGCCACTGAAGGCTCAGCTCAATTAGTTAGTGGTAACTAAATGATTGGACAGAAACTACTTTTTTTTTTAAGTTTATTTATTTATTTTGAGAGAGACAGAGACAGCTTGAATGGAGGAGGAAGAGGGTGGGAGAGAGGGAGAGGGAGAGAGAGAATCTCAAGCAGGCTTCACACTGTCAGCACAGAACCCAGCGTGGGGCTCGAACTCACAAAATTGTGAGATCATGTCCTGAGTTGAAACTGAGAATCAGTTGCTCAACCAACTGAGACACCCAGGTGCCCCAGAAACTTCTTAAATCTCTAGAACCAGTAAGTCCTGATCTTTGTTGAGGGATTCTCTGGATGGTTTGGACACTTAGTGCTTGCCAGGCACCTTTCCAATGCCTTAGCCTTCACTCTTTGCTTGCCTGGAACCTCAGAGTCAATCCGATGTGAGAGCTTAGGCTTTTCTTAGGTCTTTGTTGAATATGTGCACATAACCTTATGCTGTGCATGGCTTTCTAGATTCCCAGGAATATGTTTGAGCTTTTCAAAGCCCCTATGGATATCTCATTCCTCAGCCTTTCCTTCTTTCCTCAGATTTGTCTGTTTGCCCCAGCTGTTACACATCCTCTCAAGCACCTGTGATGCTAGACATTTGACAGTCCCCAGACAGAAGCTTTTAATGAGTTTAAGTGAGGTTCAGTAGATACGCCTTTCAAGTGGACTCTTCTGGGGAACCACCAAACAGGTCAGACAGTGACCTCTCTTTTGGAATAAGGCTTTGCAAGAACTCCATCCTTGTTATGCTTACTTTGGTACTAGTGTAAGGGAACCAATGTGAGTTTGCTCCTTAGTGAGTCACAGATACACCAGGTGGAGTTGTCACACTAGGTTAACTATTTGCAGCAAATGAGATCATGGGGAATAACTTGCAAAGCTGTGATGCCCTGAGCAAGGGCAGGTGGGTTCCTTTTATTTAGTGCTAAGATGAATATTTAAAAAGAAGATCTTTGTCATTGTATGTAGAGATGGGCATAAAGTTGCACACACACCTTAAGGAAAAGGAAACCTGCCTGTACATATATTGTATGTTATGTAAAAGAGACATGTGCTCCGGACGCCTGGGTGGCTCAGTTGATTGGGTGGCTGACTTCAGCTCAGGTCATGATCTCATGGTTTGTGGGTTTGAGCCCCATGTCGGGCTCTGTGCTGACAGCTCAGAGCCTGGAGCCTGCTTTGGATTCTATGTCTCCCTCTCTCTCTGCCCTTGCCCCACTCTGTCTCTGTCTCTGTCTCTCTCAAAAATAAATAAACATTAAAAATGTTTTTTTAAAAAAGGCACGCGCTCCTCCTTGGGCGGAGATTTTGATCTTATAATGAGTTAAAGGTAATTGTCAGTCATCCTAGAGGTTATTCCATAGTCTATCTGCGCAAGTGGAATTCAGAGATTATGCTGAAACTTGTCTGGATGGTCTGGGCTGGCTGGAGATCCTGTCTGGGCAGTTGCTATTGCCTGAGGGGTGGTTTTGGTTTCCGTTTCTGAGTTAAGAGATAAGCTGGAAAGAGGGACTTAAGGAAAAATGTAGGGTGAAGGTTGGGTGAGTTGAAGCAGGTGGGCGCAGTAAAGATCAGGTCTTGGAGTCAAGCCGGTGACGCCAGTACCAGGAATACATTTTTCAAGACTGTTGGGGAACAGAGAGGGTGGGACTATGATATGTTAAAATACCACAAAGTTCTCTGTTCTTACTGAAATTCAGCTCTTTCTTTTGACTGAATGCTCCTTGATTGTTGAAAGCCTTTTGTTAATTTCCAGATTTCTGAAAGAGTTGATTCTGACAGTTTTTGCCAGTTTTTCATTACTTTTGTGGAGAGACAAACTTTCAAAGTTCCTTAGTTCACTGATGTCACTCTGCCTTCTTGAATGTTAGGTATAGTCAAATATCAAAGCACATTGTGCCACCTATTAAATACCGATTACACTGTCTTACATTCGTCTTTCCTTTTGAGACTGCTCCTTTTGATATCTCCTTTCTCTCATTTGTGGTTAATATGTTTCACCCAAATGCATCATTTCCATCAGCAAATATACTCCAGTATCTTTGATCTTAAGAAGAAAACAACCACCCTTCTCTATCCCTTACATATTGTTTTCAATTTCATGAAAAGTATCTGTCTGTGGTTTCTACCTCTAAAAACACTCATTTAAATTGTGAAACCTTTCAATCCTACAGTGTAAAATGTAGAGAAGAATATAACTGTCAGATTAAGCAGATGATCCTAACATTTTGCTGTAATTGCTACAGGGTGCTCAGTGTGCTCTCTTCCTTCTCCTCAAGGGAACCTCTCTTCAAAGGGCTGTGAATTATTCTCATGAACATTCCTTTACATTTATTTCTACAAACATCTATAAGAAAATATGCTATTGTAATGCATGCCTAAAATTTGTATAAATTGTATTCTATTCTTGTTTTTGAAGCTTATTTATTTATTTTGGGGGAGAGAGAGAGAGCGAGCGAGCGAGCAGGGGAGGCCTGAGAGAGAGAGGGAGAGAATCCCAAATAGGCTCCACGCTGTTGGCACAGAGCCCAATGGAGGGCTCAAACCCATGAAATGTGAGATCATGACCTGACCAAGAGTCAGTTGCTTAACTAAGCCACCCAGGTGCTTCTAATTATATTCTATTTTACATACCATTTTGCAGCTTTTTTAAAATAAAAAAGCTATATACCATATAGTTTGTAGCTTTTTTTAAAATAAGAAACTATATACTATATTGATTTATCAGTATTGATAAAGACCTAATTTATTTTGTTTTATTTTTTGAGGGAGAGGGAGAGAGAGGGCGAGCACAGAGGGACAGAGGGAGAGAGAGAATCATAAGCAAGAGCCCAGTGCAGAGCCCGATGTGGGGCTCAATCTCCTGACAGTGAGATCATGACCTGAGCCAAAATCAAGAGATGGACGCATAATCAACTGAATCACCCAGGTGCCCCAAGGATCTAATTTATTGTTTAACTGCTTTGTATTATCCTGTCATTCTACATAGGGACACCTAAGACTGTTTCTACAGTACTTTTTTAGTATTACAAACATTACATCAATGAATATCCAGCTATTGCCAAATTGATTTCCGAAGTGGCTTTGCCAATTTGTACTTGAATCTGCAGGAATGAGTTCTTCTTTGACCACTTCTTGCCAAATCCTAGTTTTGTTACACTAATAATTGTCATTTTAATGGTTGTGAAATATTTTTCTGTTTTGATTGACCTTTCTCTGATAACAAATAATGTTGAATATATTTCCTATGTTTATTAGCCATTTGGATTTCTTGCTGTGTGAACTGACATGTTAAATCTTTTATCCATTGTGAGTTCTTATGTCTTTTTAGTAATTGATTTGTAAAAGCTCTTTTATATATTTTGATATGGGAGTCCACAAGAAGTTAGTGGGATATATGTCACCTTAGTGCCCTTCAGAGTCCTATTTTTCTGCTCTCCTAGCCCCTTCATGCCTCCCAGTCATGCAGCTCATCATTCAGTACTCCTCTCCAATGTGTCTAAACCTCAGGGTTTTTTTCTGCAACACTGTGGTAGAACTTCTCCTCTGGAAACCTGGACTTCCACAAGGCTTTCTCATTATGGTGTGGGAGGTTGTCTAACACAGTGTTGTTCAGGGTTCCCAGAACAACAAGGACAAGAAGGACTGTAGCAAGATCAAGGGCCACTGCAGGGTCATTGTTTGGCCACTGAGGTCTGTATGCCTATTACCCAGCACGTGGGTGGAAGAGACTTCTCATCTCCCTTCCAGTGTGGTACTGGATCCCACAACTCCTGCAGACGCACTTCTGTCCACAAACAGATGCCAAATTATTGTTGTTGGAAGGGGGACAAAACGATGGATGTCTTATACTACTCTAATGCTGACGTCAGTCTGGTCCATTTCATCTTGTATAATATATATTGTTTTAATCATTTCTTAGTCTTTGCAGTTAACTTAGCTATTTTTGGTCTTTTACTCTCACAAATGAATTTTATTTCTTTTCTTTTTTTTTTTTTTTAAATGTTTTTTATTCTTTTTATTTATTTCTAGGAGAGAGAGAGAGAGAGACAGCGAGCAGGGGAGGGTCAGAGAGAGAGGGAGTCACAGACTGAAACAGGCTCCAGGCTCTGAGCTGGCAGTCAGCACAGAGCCCGACGCGGGGCTCGAACCCACGAACCGCGAGATCATGACCTAAGTGAAAGTCGGACGCTTAACCGACTAAGCCACCCAGGCGCCCCTTCTTTTCTTTTTTTTAATGTTTATTTTTGAGAGTGAGGGGAGGGAGACATAGAGTGAAAGGAGGGAAGGGACAGAGAGAGGGAGACACAGAATCTGAAGCAGGCTCCATGCTCTGAGCAATGTGCGGTCTGAACTTACTGACCGCGAGATCATGACCTGAGCGAAAGTTGGACACTTAACTGACTGAGCCACCCAGACGCCTCCACAAATGAAATTTAGGTGCTACTTGAGAAATTCATGAGATACTCATTTGGAATTTTAATCAGAATTTCATTGAATCTGTAGATTAATATGGGGGAAATTGGTGTATATATTTGTCCTAAGTATTATTTATAGTGAGAGCAGTATAATTAAATATACTTTCTCATTATTATTTTAGATGATTTAACATTTCATATCATAATGATATGGAAATCTGATTCTAAATATATTTTACTTAGATACTTTGGGGTTTTTTTGGCTGAAGAAAGATAACCTCACAAAGATACATAATTCCCTGATGAAAGAATTATAGTCTATGCTACATTTACTAAGTCACAGTAATTATTTTTCAGTATTATTCACTAAGCAAATATTTTACTGAATTTTAACTAAAATACCCGTTTTTTAATGACAGTTATTGCAATTGATTCAGGTTTTGACATTTTTATAATTACGATAAATGTGTTTATACATGTTAGAAAATTATGTCAAAAAATTTTAGCACATCCACATGAGAAAGCTTTGATAGGCAATATATTTAGATCTTTCAGAAACTGTTAGGTAATGATGCAGACATCGTCAACCATACAGTTTTTAAAAACTATTCTCTTTATAGCAAGTTTTCTCCTAAAGTAGAAGTAGATATTTCCTCACTGTGTCTAAAATACCCTTTTGCCTTGAAGGGGAACAGACCAAATACCCTTATCCATTTTAAGAATATATGGTTGATAGTACAGTGTGCACTCATTTGCTGACACTACCCCTCTCAGCCCCCGTCCCCCCTAAAGCCAGTAAATTTGAAATACTTTTCTTTTTTGTTAGAGGGAAAATGCAGTTCACTTCTTTGTATGGTTAAGAAGATTTTTGGGGCACCTGGTTGGCTCAGTCAGAGGAATGTGAGACTCATGATCTCTGAGTTGTGAGTTTGAGCCCCACATTGGGTGTAGCAATTACATACATACATACATATATACATAAACTAAAAAAAAAAGAAAAGATTTTCATGGTCACTTATCTCAGTTAAAGTAGTTAAATTGTGAGGTAGATTCTGCTCTTTAAGGTAATGTGTCTAGTTCATTTAACTAAGCACATGTAGGCAGTTTTCTGTGAAGAACATAGAACTTAAGGTACCATTATCATCTCCTCTGAATTGTGAAACTCTTGCTCTTCCCTTTGGTTGATTACCTTGTGCACATGTACATATACAGTACAGAGCCAGTGAGGGAAGCAGTGTGAAGCCTCTGTTAAATATTAGTGAAGCTTAATTAGTTACCTATGGCATGAATATAGGTAGACATTTTAATATTTGCTTCTAGTGTCCCATTATTGTGCCACCCCTCCCCCACCCTCTCCCTGTGGTATGCCTTCCCCATTTTGGAGACCACTCTAATTAAGAAATTACTAGTATAGTCAAAGCTCATTTAAATTTGTTTTTGTGCCTCATATTTCCAAGGACGTGATATTTTGTTCAGAATAAAGCTGGTGGTTGTTGAGGCTCCATGGTGGATTCTTGGTGGTTTATTATACTGGTCTTTCCATTTTTGCTTATGTTTGAAATTTTTCATAATAAAAAGTTCAAAAACTTTATGTAGCCAAACTGTTCAAAAGCTGAAAGGGAGGGTAGGATCAGGTTCTCTGCAAGTGCTTATCTTCTTTACCAAATAAAAACATCTTTCCTAGCGCGCCCCCCGCCCCCCTCCCCCAGTGTATTTTGTCTTATGTCTCAGTGGCTTGAACTCACAGGACTCTTTCCCCACCCACCCTACTTCCTGTCCCCACAAGGCCTCTTTTATTTGTCTTAAGGAATATCAAAGCTAAAAAAGATTTGTAAACAGAATCTTGAGGCTTCTGAAATATCCTTTCTTCTTTTTGTTCTTCTAAATCATTGATACTTTTCATTACTGCTTTTTTGTGATTTAATGTTTTATAATATAATTGTATTTTTATAATCAGCCTTAAGTGTTTTCTGGAAAAAGAGGTGACATTAATAAAAACAAGCAATCACTAGACATTTTATTTCTGGTATCCTTTTCTCTTCTGACTAATGAGATACTGCATTAATGCTTCTAGATGAACATTTAAAACTGAAAATTTTGCTAACTGGATTAGGAAAAACTGTTGGAATATTGATATTTTTAAAGCAACATTTTACATTGAGAAATCTATTTTAATTTCCAGATATCAGAATGGAGCATTATTTTCTTCTGGAAATGTTACTTTCAACTTTATATTTTTTGTGAAATAGTAATAACAGTATCATATTTTCTTCTTTTCAAGATACGGAATATATGAACGCTGCCGAGAATTGGTGGAAGCAGGTTATGATGTACGGCAACCAGACAAAGAAAATGTTACACTCCTCCATTGGGCTGCCATCAATAACAGGATAGATTTAGTCAAGTATGTGTTTTCTGTATTTTAAAGTCATTATTTATTATAAAGTTATTCTAAATGATTCTAAAAATGAGTAATTTCTAAAGTTCATTGCTTTTACTTTTTATTTTTTTTAATGTTTATTTTGAGAGAGAATGTGAGTGAGTGCAAGCGGGAAGGGGCAGTGAGAGAAGGACAGAGAGAGAATCCCAAGCAGACTCCTCTGATGTCAGCATGGATCCCAGCACAAGGCTTGAACTCATGAATCATGACCTGAGCCGAAATCAAGAGTCAGATGCTTACTTAACAAACTGAGCCACTCTGGCGCCCCCATTGCTTTTAAAATGTAAATTCTATGTACCTTTTTTTCCTGGAAAAAAAATAGTTTTTAACATATGTTGAATGCTTATTTATACAAGTACTGTGCTGAGTGCCTTTTCATGTGTATTTCCTTTAATCTTAACCCTGTGTGAAAACTAACAATTATCACTGTTGTCCTGATATGGAAACTGAAGCGTAGAAATAGGTTAAATATGTTACCAATGACATGCAGCTAATAAAAGTTGGAATCAGGATTTCAACAGTATAACTTGCAGCTCACATTCTAAGTGTGAATGCTTTGGGAACAAGCTACAAAAGAAAAGAGGGGTCACAAAGATAAAAGGTAATAATAATTTAATTTAACTATTCATGCCAACATAAGCGATGAACATTTACTAAGTGAAAATGATTTATAACTTACTGCTAATCTGCTTGTTTAGTTTTAATAAGAGGTAGTTAGATAAGCAAGAGGGTAACAGAAAGTCTTTCTGGTGAATCTGGTTTAGTAGTCTCTGACAATTTGGACATAAGTTCCTTAGATAAAGACATGAATCTGAAATGACCAGTTGCAGATGTGCTGTAATGTACAACACACAGATTAGAGGCAAATAGGACATTAATACCAGGTAAACAAATTGTCCATTTTGAGTCTGAAAGAAAGGATAAGCAAGTAATAATAAAAGCATTGAACTTGAATGTCTTTCTTCCAGAGAGCATATCTCCATTTTATTTGTTCTTTTTATATTCTTGTATATCTCATTTTCCCTCTGCCTTCGATATGGGTCTCCTGATGTCTGATTCTGTTTTTGTTTGTCAGAAAATGTTTTTATTTCATCTTCATTTGTGAAGGAAATTTTCAGATGTATAGAAATCTAGGTTGGCAGTTTTTGTTTTATTTTTGCGTTTTACTTATTGAAAATATCATTCCACTATTTTCTGGCTTCTGTTACTATTGAGAAATCAGGCTAACTATTGTGCTCCTGAGGGCTTTTTTCACACCCCCTTGGCTGCTTTTAAGATTGTTCTCTTTGTTGGGGCGCCTGGGTGGCTTAGTCGGTTAAGCGTCCGACTTTCGCTTAGGTCATGATCTCGCGGTTCGTGGGTTCGAGCCCCGCGTCGGTCTCTGTGCTGACTGCCAGCTCAGAGCCTGGAGCCTGTTTCAGTCTGTGACTCCCTCTCTCTCTGACCCTCCCCTGCTCACGCTGTCTCTCTATCTCCTAGAAATAAATAAAACATTTAAAAAAAAAAAAAAAAAAGATTGTTCTCTTTGTTTTTGGTCTTTTGCAGTTTCATGATGATCTAACTAGGTGTGGATTTCTTTTTATTTACCCTGAATGAGATTGCAGTGAATTCTTGATGCTTTGGATTGAAGTTTTCATCAGTTCTATAAAAATCCCGGCTATTAACATGGCAATGAGAAAAAATGAAATCTGGCCATGTGTATAGCAACATGGATGGACCTTGAGGGTGTTATGCTGAGTGAAATAAGTCAGGTAGAGAAGGACAAACATCATATGTTTGCACGTATAGGAGGATTAGGAGGAACTTAACAGAGGACCAAGGGGGAGAAGAAGGGCGGAAATGGTGGGGGAAAGGGAGAGAGGCAAACCATGCGAGACTCTTGAATGCTGACAGAAACTGAGGACTGATGGATGTGGGGGGGAGGAGGGATGGGCATGGAGGAGGGCACTTGTGGGGATGAGCACTGAGTGTTATGTGGAAACTAATTTGACAATAAACTATTTGTAAAAAAAAAAAAAAAAAAAAATCCCAGCTATTATATCTTCAAATATTGCTTCCATCTCGTTCTTTTTTTGCTCTCCTTCTGGAACTCCAGTTAAACATATGTGTGACCTTTTCATTGTATGCTCTGTGTCTCGTCCCTTCTCTTCTGTGTGTACTGTCCTTTGGTGTGCATCATTCTGGAAATTTCTTACTTACCTTCCATCCAGTTCATTTATTCTCTATGTATAATTTGCTGTTAAATCTTATTCAATGTGTTCCTAATTTTGTTTATTTTTCAGTTCTAACATTTTTGTCATTTTTTAAACCTGTATTACTAAAATCATTTGTGGCTAAAATTTTCAATCTTGTATGCTTGAGCATAGTGAATACAGTTATTTTATAACCTATGAGAAAATGGCATTTGTAGTTTGTGTGGGTCTGTATCTGTTACTGTTGTTTCTTCATGTGCCTGATTGTCTTTAAATATGTACTACACATTGTGTTTGAGAAATTATTTGTTGAATAATTTGAGACCTAAAATGAGATTTCCATTTGTTTCTGCTAAGCGCACCTTTAATTAATTTCAAGGCTTTAGATTCTCTGGGTCACCCAGGTGGCTAAAGACAGGCTAGAGCCTGGTTTATTTCTGGTTCATAGTTATTGCTACAGTGCAGCTTTTTGGGGTCCCAGCTCTTGATTTGTTTTGCTTTTGTCTGCTTAGCTTGCTTCTTGGCCAACTCTTCTGCATCAGCAAAGTGTCTTCAGGGCAGATGGCGCCCAAGTAGTTTTCTAACTTCTCCGGATTTTAACCCTTTCCTGAATTTTGTCCTGGTTAATGCTCTTAATCTTGTTAGATTTTACTCTTTAGGAAATGTTTCTTATATTTCATTGAACTTTTTTAGTTTAATGGGAGGGTTGATTCAAATTATCTAGCCTTCTAAACCTCTGTTTTTTTAGTTAATGTTATTTAAATCAAAGTAGTGTATAAACAATTTGAAAACTCAAATAATACTTAAAGGCTTATAGTGGGAAGTAGCAATCCCTCCCCACCACCTGGGTCCTATGGCCCAGAAGTAACTGTTTTTAGTACTTGAGCTGTTTCTTTTAGTATTTACTCTTTATTTTATATATTTATGTTGCTACTTTTATCTAGAAAGTTATTTTCTTTACAAGAATGACAGCAAGCACTTTTTCTGTTTTTTTTTTTTTTCATTTAAACAGCTGTCCAATGTTTGTTTATATGGATTTAGTGTACTTAATGATTTTCCTGTTGATGGATGTTTAGATTGATTTTGGTGTTTTTACCATCACAACCAGTGTTCTAATTGATAACCTTGGTCACATATCATTTTGCTTATTTTTATATATATCTATAATATTTACAGGAGTAGAAGATTAATTTTGAATTTTTTAATGTTTATTTATTTATTTTGAGAGAGACAGGGAGAGACTGCGTGCAGGGGAGGAGCAGAGAGAGAGAGAATCCCAAGCAGGTTCTGTGCTGTCACTTGCAGAGTCCTACCTCTGCAAGGTCTCATGACCCTGAGATCATGACCTGAGCTGAAATCAAGGGTCAGACGTTTAACCAACTGAGCCACCCAGGTGCCCCAGATTTTGAATTTTAATAAGTATTGCCCGCTTTTATGCTGTTATTTTTTGATTTGTCAATTGTTGTATTTTTACTTTCTGTTTTAGGATAACTAGATGTCCTAAATCTCCTTACCACTAATCATTCTTCCATCCTCTAATTTAGTTTTAGTTAAGTCACTATGCATAGTATAAGTTGTGAGAATGTAAATTCTCACTGCTAAGCCCAGAAGTGTTCTATGATCATCTGTTCTTTCCTTGTAGGATTTTGATTTTTGTCTGAAATCGCAGTTACTTCATTTTTTTTCATTTGTTTAATTTTCTGTATATTGTAACTAATCCTTCCCTTACTGTTAGAACCATAAAACCCCTCTATCTGCCAGCAGTATCATCTTATTTATCTGTTCCATTTTTGGAGTTGGGAGGGGGAGGAATCATTCCCAGAATTCTCCATTTTCCTGCTCCAACCCAGTTATTTGCTCTTTAGAACTAATATACAGCCATTATCTTGAGACTTGTTTTGTCATTATTCTGGGGACTCCCTTTGCTCCAGTGTTGGTCTCAGTTTCCTGTATCTCTGAGTTTTTGTCTCTTGGGTTGTTCCCTGATCTTAGTAGAACACAGTTTCTGATAGCTTTCTGAGAGAGACAGCACTTGGGAGGTAAATAATTTAAAGTTATAATTATTTCTGCCCTTACACCTTACTGGATGTTGGCTGAGCATGGACTTACAGATTAAAAGCAGTTTTCTCAGAATTTTGAAGCATTACTTTATCATTTTCTTAATTCATATGTTACAATTGAGATTCTGTTGGTCAAAAAATTCACATTTGTCTTGTGTGTAAAAATAAAGTCTGAAGTGAGAAATACAGACAAAAAGTCTTGATGCTGCCTGCCTTACAGGTGTCCCAAGCCACTTGTGGGTTAGTGAAGTTATAGAATAAAGAATATAGAATAAAAGAATATAGAATAAAAATACATACTTGCAGAGTGGGTTAATAATTAGTATCTGTGTGTATTATATCTTCAGGTGAGTAAACTTAATTTTTTACAGTGCAAGCTACTTTCCTAAAACAAACGTGATGAGTGAAGGCAGTTTTCGATAACAACTGATATTTATAGCCTCAAAATTACTTTTTACTACTGATCTGGAATTACACCCCCACTTAAAAACTAAAGCATAACCCTGCTACAACAAATAGCATGAACATCATATTTGCATAGGGTTCTCATACACCTAGGTCTTAAGGAAGTGGCTTGTGGTCAAGTGGGTTTGTATTGCATCTTGGGGAATTCATTGCTTTTATAGTAAGAGCAGGCTTAGCTCTTTGTTCCAGAGGGAGACATTACCTCATCTCTCAAGGTTGATGGATGCAAGCACAACTCTGAGAAATGACCTGTGTAGAAGTGGTCAGGGCCTTGAATTCTTCATTTATACCTAGCGAGACATATGGGAACGTGAGAGACCCATGGAGAGATGTCTCTTTTTTTTTAAGTTTTTTTTTTTGTTTGTTTATTTTTGAAAGAGAGACAGAGTGTGAACAGGAGGGGGGCAGAGAGAGAGGGAGACACAGAATCTGAAGCAGGCTCCCTGCTCCAGGCTGTCAGCACAGAGCCTGCTGCGGGACTTGAACTCACAAACCATGAGATCACGACCTGATCCGAAGTCAGAAATTTAACTGACTGAGCCACCCAGGTGCCCCAGAAATGTCTTTTTTAACAGTTATTTTCCGTCAGGAATTCCATCTGTTAAAGGAATTTATCTACAAAGTAGTCAAGTCACTTTCATGATAATTAGGAATAAATTAAGTATAGTGTGGAAAGGAGGAGATCTTTAGTTTAGGTTGTTTACAGTTCCAGTGTTTTCAAGTAAAAGTCTTTATAAACTGTTTCTCAGCTTTTACCCTAATGTAACAAAATAGAAAGGATTAGCTCAAGCCCTTGTGTTCAGCAGTCTCTTGTTACCTTAAGATTCATGTTAAGAAGAATAATATTTTAAATAATACTTGATTATTAGAGATAATCAAGTAAATAATACTTGATTTCAGGTCAGAGCTTTATTAAAGAATATGGAGCTTTATTAAAAAATACAGAGTTTATCATTTTTTGAGAATACATCGTATGGGTGGCTTATTCTTCTTCCCTGGGAAACGTACTTTTTTTTCTTTGTCCTTGACTTTGTGTAAGTTCACATTACTGTGCATTTTATTTACTTACTTATTTACTTATGCCTTTATATCCAGTTTATGGCCATTAAGTGGCCACTTTTAATCTGGAAACTTGCCTTTTTGGTTTAGGGAGGTGTTCTTGCATGGTGCCCTTAAGAGTGCCTTTCATCCCCCAGAACTTTTATTTGTCAGGTACCAGAACCATCCAGATTGGTTTCTTGTTCTTATCATTATCCCAGATACTTTTTATCTCCCAGTATAGCCATTGTACTTTGGGGACATTCTTAATTTATATAATTTATCTTCTAATCCTTTCTTTGAATTTCTACTTTTATCTATTGCATTTTCAATTTGCAAGCATTTTTTTCTTGATCTCTGTCTCCCCCTCCCCCTTTTAAAAAATATTTTGTTCTTAATATCATGAGTATATTCTCTTATTTTTGGAGGACATTAATTGCAATTTTTGTTTTGTTTTTAAAATTTTTCTTCTCTACGTGTTAACTGTTTGTTTTAGGCTTCTCTTTATTTGGTCTCCTTCCATATTTGCAACTTTCCTCAATTATCTGATCATATTTAGAAGAGACATAATGAAGCTAAACTTAGATCACAACAGGACCCTCTCAAATGTCCATTTCTAGGAGTTTTTTCCTGGAGTTGTTCAGTGTCTCTTAGAGAAGAATCTTCTAATCTCTTTGTAGGGAGGAGCTGAGTATCTTTTTGCCAGCTGACTGAGCAAGGAAAGGGGTATTATTACAGTAATTTTAAAATTTTGAGGAGTCACATTTTGAGGTTCAGCATTGCAGTGTACAAAGAAATACTTGTCTAGCACTGTCAGCTGCTTGATTGTCCATGTCACTAAAATTCCTGTCTGTGATGTTAAATACTTAACTTTCAATGAGAATATAAGTTACAAAACAACAGTGTTTCCAGCAATTTAACTTTCAACCAGTGTTTTCATTTATAGTCTAGCTTCTTTACATTTTACAGAGGCAACAGTTACCTTTAATCCCTTAGTCTTCTAGGGTTTTATAACATACTCTGGATTGCTTCTCGTTGGTGTCCCCTCTGGAGACATTTGAGTTTTAGCCCTTTACTTTCCATCTTTCAAATACTTGTTAATATGTCTTGTTCATTGATGGTCCCATCTCAAAACCTAGGGATCATTAATTAATACCTGCAGGAACATTCCTTGGTAATCTTCTTGTAGTATGCATGAGGCTTGAGTTTAAAAACAAGAATTAAATGATCTTCTCAGAATTTTGTAGTTTTGAACTAGGGTCTTATAGCTATAAAGAATAACATGTTGGTAAAATAATAAAAATTTTATTTCTGGGGAAAAAAAGAAAAACATGTTATAAAAATTTGGTACTTCTCTTCCAGTAGCTTACAATGAAAAGGCAATAGAAAAAAAAAAAAGAAAGAAAGAAAGAAAAGGCAATAGAAGTTATTCTTTAACATGCAGAAAAAAACAGTTGTACTTTAGAACCAGTCTGGAAATCACTCACTGCCATAACCCTAGCAAGCATTTGAAATGTAAGTAAAAATTATAACTCTCAGGAACAAATGTATTGACTCTAGAGAATGTAATAAAATTGCCTTAAAAACATCCCAGCTCTTATCAAAGTTGTTCTTTGGCCAGGCTCTACTTCTCTTTGGGCTCAGAAAATCATTTTCAATTATGATATAGTTGAAACTTAAGAAACAGTTTAGGAATAGTTAAATGTTGGTGTTCAGACTAATAATGTCTAATATTTTGAACTGGAAATATTTTAGTCTGGAAATATTTTGTAAAGTTACTTTAAACTATTTGAGAAGATACGGTGGAGTCCCAACTCCTTTTTTGCTTAAGGGTTTAAAAACTCCAGTTTAACAAATACATAAAGCAATAGATTTCTGAATCAAACATACAAGTATATTAAATGTTTAAAACTGTGTACACTAAAAGTGAATGCGTTAGTGATCTAAAGCAGTAATTAGAACAGTTTAAGAATCTCAATAATAACACACACATCAAGCATTTGACATCAAAGTCGTGAAATCATTTATATAAAAGGTTCATCATAGTGATCAGTTCAAAGTAAGCATTATGATAAGCAGCTAAGTCCTGTTCATTTCCGAGGGTATCAAGATGTTATGATGTTACTATATTAAGCAAAGAGATTGCTTTTTTTTTTTTAAAGCAACATACCTTTAAAGGCATAACATGGCATTGTAAAGAACCTTTATATTATAATTCATAAAATTCTTGCACGTAAATTGTTTGATTTAATCTACAGTAATTTTGTGAGGAAAGTAAAGCTCTAAAAGCTGAGCCTCTACCAATGGTGGACTAAGTGGCCTGTTATACACCTTTTCTGTCTACTGTTTCTCTCTGATCCAAGCCTTTATGGTTCTCTGACTGCCTTCTTTTTTATATAGTTGTTATTTGGTATTGCTTTTCTTTTTTGTGACTTTAAAAAAATTATTTTCCTTTTGCTTCTAGAACAAAAGAGTGATGTTTGATATAAATTCTTAAATATATTTTTTAAAGATCACAGAAGATTGTTTATCATAAAGACATAAACTAGTATGAGATCTACAATGGAAAACATTTTTTTCTTTGTGTTTTTACATGATTTCTTAAAATTGAACATGAAAGTTTCTAAATTATTTAAAATTTTGTCTTATAGATACTATATTTCGAAAGGTGCTATTGTGGATCAACTTGGAGGAGACCTAAATTCAACTCCATTGCACTGGGCCACAAGGTTTAAATTTGCTTCTGGATTATCTTTTTCCTTTGATTTCTTTATTAGTCTATATAACTAAACAATTTTTCTTTTTTTAATGATATGCTAAAATGAATGGGAGAACTTAAAGTAATAGTTAATATCAACAGTATACTAACATATTGCTGTATAGTGTTACCTGCATTGGCAGCAGTTTATTGCCCCAAAATGTCTTTAGGGAATTCACCATGCTGATGTTAATCCAGTTAGTTTAAGACTGTGTTAAACTTCGGGTTTGTAAATGTAGTTTTAGGCAGCCTGTGTATATTTACAGTTAAAGAAGTTGCCTAGTTCATGGGACAATTAAGATCACATTTGAATAGGATTAACAGAATATAGTAACTATTTATTACATATTTAAAGAAGTTATAAGTATCTCTAAAATTTAAAAGACTTATTTGAGACTTTAAAACCTTAAAATCCTAAGTATTCATGATATATGCCTATTTTAAAAAAACATTTAAAAAATTTGTATAATCTTTTCCACCATTACCCTATTTAAAAAAAGATCTTTCCCGGAGGTCCTGTTTGAAATAACTTTATATGTTTAAGTGTTTATTCTTTTATGTTTTAGACAAGGCCATCTATCTATGGTTGTGCAACTAATGAAATATGGTGCAGATCCTTCATTAATTGATGGAGAAGGATGTAGCTGTATTCATCTGGCTGCTCAGTTTGGACATACCTCAATTGTTGCTTATCTCATAGCAAAAGGACAGGTAAAAAAAAATCACAATGGTGTGAATTTTAATCAGATGTACTTCATGGTTTAAATATCTAATAACAACCTGGTGATATTTTAATTAGTACTTTCTGATGGATGAGAATAAATAAATACATAGTTTGATATTGAGGTAGTAAATGTAGTTGAGTTGAAAATTAGAAAGATAATTAATAACCAAGTAATGATCCATTAAATAGCATTTTTTATTTCTGAGAATGATAGAGATGAATCTCAGAAAGTAAGAAAATTTAAGTGTCTATTTTTTTCCCTTAATTACATCTTTTGAATATGGAATCCTCTGAATTCATTTAAAATTTTTTGAACACTTTACTGGTTATTTTCTCTATTAAGTACCTCTCAAAGAGGGGGATAAATTGTTTAGGATCAGTTTCTTGGTTTCTGCTATATAAAATAATGTTGCTTCCTACATATCAGGAAACTTAAGTGGTTCTTCCTGATTTTCTGAGTGTGTACTGACTATAATCACATTAAATAGGTACCAGTTTGTATATGCCATGTTTTTGTGATAAATACATTTCATTAAAATTAAAGTTTCTCCGTTTTTCTTTTATATATTTTCCCTGGTTATGCTTAAACATAGTTTTATAGCTAAGGATCTCATCGTAAAGAGTAAGACAAATGATTTTATTTCAATGCTATTAACATTTATTTTAAATTTAAATTTTTATGCAGACTTGAAATTTGAATAGTATTTATTCTATTAATTCTTTTAAGATATTTGTTGTTGGCAGTGCCAAGCAATGACTCTTGTGTGTTGTGCATTGTAGCTTCAGGAAAGAGGCATAGACCAGCTAATTGCTGGAAGGGGCAGTGTTTCTATTATGGTGTTAACAGACTACCCCCCAAAATCTAACGGTTTTAGAACAATATCAAGTATGCCTTGGGTTGACTGGTCTTGGCTTGGTGGTTCTTTACCTTGTGATAATGGGTGGGGCTACAGTCATCTGGGGACTTAACTGGAATGGAGGATGGCTCACTCACATACCTTGTGCTTGATAGGAATCGTTGAAAGGCTGCATTCAGTTGGAATGCTGAGATGGCTAGTCCTCTTTCTTTTTCTTCATGCAGTCTCAGAACTCCTTCTCCATAGTATCCTCCATGTAGTCTTTCTGGCAGGGCAACTAGACTTATGTGGTGGGAGGTCCCAAAAGAACAGTAGCAGCCCTCTACCTTTTTTAAGTCTTACGTCTTGAACTGACACAGCAACAAGTTCTGCTTCATTCTGTCAGTTAAAGCAAGTAACAGTTCCAGTCTATGTTCATTGTAGGGACTCGTGGATGTGAATACCAGCAGGTGAGGTTTGTTGGGGGTCGTCTTTGGATACCAGCTGCCACAAGAGATTACTTTTGTTCTCCCAGAGTTTCTTCTAGGCTGGGGTTTGGAGCAGCAAATGGTGCTGTAACACATGATACTGTTGTTAGTGGCCTTTTATTTTGCAGGTATAAATTTACATTCACTTTTTTTCCTTTCAGTTTTTAACTGGGTAGGAAAAGTGATTTAAGATTTTTTAGTGTTTTTGTTTATTGATTTTGGGTTTTGGACGTTTCAGTAATCTTTTTAACTTTGGTATAGGATATTGGTGATAAAATTCTAGGGGCAGGGATTTCTACCTCTAACAGTACCTTTTTTATAATAAATGCATGATGATAATAAATGGCAATATGTTTTCTTTTTCATGAGTAAATTTTTTGTTGCTACAAAAGTAACACACTTACTGTAAAATATTTAAACATAAGAGCAGAGTATGACTTAGAAAAATGAAACCCCACCTCTTCCTTTACCCCCGCCCCAAACTGAGATCATTTTAACTGTTTACTGTATATTTTTCCAGAATTTTTTCCATGCATATACTAATTATAAAAGAAAGCTCCTGTAGTGTTTATTACATCATACTTTGAATGGGGTCCAAAGTCCTTCTCTGGCCTACAGAGCCATGTGTGGTCTGGTCTGAATTACCTCTCCAGCCCATCTTTTGTTCTCTCCCCTCACTCAGTCTGCTTTGACATACCAGTCTCTGTTTCTTGAGCAGCTCTGACATACTGCTGTCTTAGTGCCTTCGTGATTGATCTTACCTTCTGCTTGGTAAATCCTTTCCTTAGATAGTCACACAGTGTTCTGTTTTATTTCAGTCAGATGTTTGCTCAAATTTTATTAGTTTTGATTAGTTCCCAATTATAAGTAATAATAAAATTACTATATTTCCATTTTTTCTTTCTCTTCCCTTTCACTGACTTTAGTCTATAATACTGTTTTTCTTAGTGTTAACTTTGTTCTGATATCAATACATTTCCATTACTTGATTTTTTTTTTTTTTTTTTTTTTAGCTATAAGTAATATCCTCTGACTCATAGCAATTACATATTAGGCACTTCTCATACTTTATTTTCAACCTTCTTTTTCTATTGTTTTTCCTCTGTTTTTTTGTTAATTGTATCAGTTTTACATTATTAGGGCATATAACATTTCCATTTAGTTTGTCATTCTGTTCCTCACGTTTGTTTCATTTTAGCTCTATACTGTTAAAATATATTTAGTGCTCACTACCAATTCTTTTGGATGATTTTCAGGAGAAAAGGGAAAATGCTAAGTTATGGAGCCCTGTTGATCATGGAATTCCCATAAGCTTTTGATCTGGGCTTGTTAATTCTTCCTAATAGAGAATACCCATACGTCCAGGCTGAACTTGGAAAAGAAGTACCAAGTTTTAAATCCCGATCCAAAGAAAGAAAAGGTTGAATTTCATTTTTCTTTTAGTACTCTAGAGATGTGGCGTTATT
This sequence comes from Proteles cristata cristata, assembly GCA_017311185.1. NCBI lineage: Eukaryota > Metazoa > Chordata > Mammalia > Carnivora > Hyaenidae > Proteles > Proteles cristata. The sequence continues at coordinate 825,130 of JAESUZ010000810.1, forward strand.
TTATATTTTTAATTTCACTTATTGATTTTTTTAATACTATCACTTTTTAAAAAGGATATGAGAAGACAGCTAAGAAGGAAGAAGAAACTAAAACAAGAATTTACATGTCTGTTTTCATTGGACATCAAATTTAGTTGAGCTATCTTGAAATTATGATAGTGAAAGAAGTAAAATAAGATACAGTGCTTGACTCATATAAAAAACAAGGAAACTTATCATTTCTGAGAAGATTTTCTTAAGATTGAAAAAAATCAATGTGTATATTGGAAGTATCGAGTGAGGTTACATAAGATGTTCCCATCCACAGTTAACATAAATCCAGAAATGGATTTATAATGGATAAGGCATAATACTTGATTACAGTATTCACTGTGAGGGACAAAACTAATGATGTCCAAGGATCTGTCTAGTTTGTCTAATATACTGGTTCTCAGCATTTTTTCTGCTTCAGTATCCTTGAAAATATTCACATTTGAAACATATTCCCTCAGTATCACTGGCTCCCAGAGAATTGCTGCATAGAGTTTTAAAGTGTTTTGCAGTATATTCACTGTGACTCTGTCCTCTCTGCACTGATGGGTATACTAGATAACACAACTTGGATTACAGCTGCTGCTTTTATTTAATCCAGGAATGGGCGACGGGGAAAGGAAGAAGAAGAAACTTAAGATCTGTTGAACGTCTGTTATGTTCTAGGCTATGGAGTAGGTGCTTTACAACACAGTATTCCATTTAATCATCACAGTGTTCTTATGAAGCCATTATTTATTCATGTTTTTAAATGAGGAAGCTGAAATTCTCAGAGAATTAAAGTAATTTTGCCATCTTCAAGCTATTAAATGGTGGCACTAAGAATTCAAAGCTGTGTCTATCTAATCCTAAAGCCTATGCCTTTCCCAAACAAATAGGGAGATAAACATGTCTTTTCACTTCACAAATGGTTTTTGATCATTTACTCTGCTGGGCACTGCAAATACAAAGATGAATTTAATAGTAATTTTAATCCTCAGAGAACTCCTGTTCTAGCTAATGAGACAAATGCCTCAGGCATATACGATAATTAGTCCAGGTTGGAGTTAGGAGAGATAATTTTAGAGAAGTGAAACTGATAGAATCCCTGATACATCAGGTTGTCTTGAAAGGAGATTTAGGTAACTAGGGAAGAGTTTTGGTTGAATAAATGGTAGTTTTAATTCTAATTTGTGAAAAAACTAAGCAAATGAGGGGGAAAGTACCATGAGGAAAGCAAAAAGTTGGTTAGGAGAAGTAAAATCACAATTTTGCTGGGAGGAATATTCATATACATTTGTAATAATGTAAATATCAAATATTTATAGAACCAAAAATGCAGTAGATCTCTTGAAAGAATAGAAAGTTGCATATTTGTGATGAGGCAGGAAGAGTAAAGAGAAATTCTCATTTTGCATACTGAAGAGTCTCAGAAGATAATGCTTAAAACTGAACAATCAAAAAGTAGTAATTCAGGCATCTTATTTTAAGATGTGGAGGGTAAATACCAAAATAATGAGCTGAAAGAGGTGAAAATTATGAGGAGGAAGGCAAAGAAGTGCTTTATCACCACAAACTTTGCAAAGTTATTTGGTTCTAAATATGTACGTGCATAACAATAAAATAAAAAGCAAACAGACTTTTTTCTAGTTTATTGAAAAGATAGGTCTTTTTATTCTGTTTTTGAAATGGCTAGAAATAAACACGGTTTCATTATTCCTTATCATGAATTAGTATAAATAAGTTTTTTGGACACTTAAGTCATTTAATTTCTCCTTTGTGGATGAAAGATGGAGAGTAGGTCAAGATCTTTAAATGCAAAACATTGAAAGGCTGATTAAAGCATCTGAAAAAGAAAAATCTATAAATGTATGCTAATTAAATACATATTTGATGTATAGTCAATTATATATTTATATGTCCATTAATTAAAATATTTAGTGATAATAGGTGGTTTTATTTTAAAGTTAGAAAAAAATTTCATAAATCACTCTTGATTGAGGAGTGCTATTGGCTTTTCCTATGATACATAACTTAGAATTTTCAAGTAAGTTTGATAGGAACTTGGAAATTTTTACTGTCTGACTTTTTTCTTTTTATTCTATTAGGATGTAGATATGATGGATCAGAATGGAATGACACCTTTAATGTGGGCAGCTTATAGAACACATAGGTATGTAACCATCATAAAATATTTATTCAGATCATTGTCAGCATAATAAAATGTAAAATAAATGACAGGAAAAGGCAGTTAATGTTCTGTTTGCTAATATTTAAGATTCTTAAGAGTACATAGTATATGACAATTACCTTTTTAAATGTTTGAATCTTTGTGCTTACCTTGACCTTGGTAATTATGGTATCCTCAATCTTCCACTTTTAGCAGTTTTTAAGAATGAAAGATTCATTAAGATTTTTAAAGATTTTAAAAACATTTTTTTCACATTACTTGTATATTGATAAGTTTGGTATATTAATTACTAAGCAGCCTGAAAACATTTTTGGAACAATCCAGATTTAAATTTAAAAATTTAATTGTTTAATTATATAGGTATTAATGGCATTAATCCCTAATGAAAAACAAAAGATGTCAGGACCACGTATGCCCTCTCTTGGAACGATAATTACTTTATGTAGGTGTTGCACATATTTAATCCTTCATATTAGAATATTGTCTCATTACTGATTATAAGGTTGAGTACAGGTTAGAATAGAGGTGTTCCAAGGTGGGATGCAAATGCAACCACGATCAGGTTAGTGTCTGTAATGATTTCTATAATTGAAATTAGGGTTGTTGTTGTTGTGTTTTTTTTTTTTCCTTTTCAGTGTGGATCCAACTAGATTGCTTTTAACATTCAATGTTTCAGTTAACCTTGGTGACAAGTATCATAAAAACACTGCTCTGCATTGGGCAGTACTAGCAGGGAATACCACAGTCATTAGTCTTCTTCTGGAAGCTGGGGCTAATGTTGATGCCCAGAATATCAAGGTAAAAATATCCTGTATTGATTATGCTATGTGAAATGTTATTAAGATCTTAATTTGTCAATAAAAAAGTAGATTTTTTCCAGACTGTCAAAGATGGAAGAAATGTCTTATTTAAGATGTCACACCCTTTGCTTCCATACGAGAATTTGTTTTTGCAAGACTGGTTTATTTACTTTCGTGTTGTAATATTGAAATAATTTTGATGGCCTTTTCATTAGTGAATTACTACTGACTTTTGAAAATTAAATTATATAACCCATATCTTAATAGGTGAAAGGAATAGTTTTCTGGTTTCTTTAAGAAGCCCAGTACAAAGAATCACATGTTTATAGTTAAACATTATGCATAATGACTTTTAGTGATTCTTTGACTTGTTATCTTATTTTAAAGACCAAGACCTTTACATATTTTCTAATTGTAAATACCTTTCCCACAGATATTTGGACTAATCCAGGAAAAGTATACAAGATTATCTAAGAGCAAAACACAGTTAATTAACATTTACATTCTGAACATTTAGAAATTTGCAGACATTTCAAGAGTCGTTGAAAGACAGTTCTGTTGATAGTCTTAAATTTTGGTTAACCATTCTCATTTTTAAAGCTTCAGGATCCACCATGTCTTTCGGCACCACTCTTTCTGTGAAATGACTTTAAACTTTGAAACATCATCTTTCAGTAATGTCAATTCGAATAACTTTGTGGCCTTTGACAAATGTTTAATTTTGACAATCAAGCATAATACCTTTGGAGTCATATCTCTTAAATTTCTAAGGGATATGTGCTCATTATAAATTTGAAAGAGATTTGAGCCACACAATAATCTGAAATGACAATCAAAAAGTAGGTTATCTCCTGCTGGATCAGGGCATCTATTTATGTTCCAGTGAATAGTTCTTTCTGTCTTCAGTTACTCTGAGGTTAAACTGCTAAAATAATATCGTTTAGACTAGTTATAATGGAGCCTAATTTACTTAAAATTTTAACCAATTTTTAAAAATGAGTTTAATTAAAATATTTAGTTAAAAGTAAATACTAAGTGTCTTATTGGAAACTATAAGAACTTGAGAAAAATTTTCTTTCTTTCTTTTTTAAATTTCAAGTCTTTCTGTCTTTACCCAAAGTGATCAGAATGGCCAGATATCTGCCAATAAAATATGGAAAGAGGAAAGTCAGCGTACCATAGGGCCTGACACATGATGTATACTCTTTTTTTTAACAGGCTGTAGTCTTGAGCTTTACCTGTAAGCTAGTTTTCCTGATACTCTGCTATTATACTTCCTGCCACTTCTGAAATTATAGAGAGAAAACTTTGCTTTTTCAGATGTTTGGTTTTTTTTTTTTAAAGTCTATGTATTTTGTAAAAGAGAGTGCCAGTGGGATAGGGGCTGGGGGGGAGTTGGAAGGAGAGGGAAGGAGGGGGAGAGGAATAGGGAGAGAGAATCTCAAGCACTGTATGCTGTGAACACAGAGCCCAACGTGGGGCTTGATCTCACAAACCATGATATCAGACCTGAACTGAAACCAAGAGTTTGATGCTTAACCGACTGAGCTACCCAGGTGCCCCCCCAAATGTTCTTAAATAAGAAGCTCAGAAATGTTTTTAACACGATGATTAGTAAATTGGGCTGACCTCAAGGCCTAAAGGATAAGAAAGGAAGAGTTTGACTAAGGCTGACTAATATCCCCATAAGAAAAAAATTCATGAGTTTACCTTATGTTTATATCTGTATTGCTGTACAGCATTATTTCTCTTCTGCTTAGTACTGGACAGCCTTCCTTCCTTCCTCCTTCCCTCCCTCCCTCCCTCCCTTCCACCTCTCCTCCCTTCCTCCCTTCATTTATGTTTGTTTATTTTGAGAAAGAGAGAGAACACACAGGGGAGGGGCAGAGACAGAGGAAGGACGAGAGAATCCCACGCAGGCTTTGTGCTGTCAATGCAGAGCTTGATGTGGGGCTCATGAACTGTGAGATTATGACCTGAGCCAAAGTCAAGTCTCTCATGCTCAACTGACTAAGAAACCCAGGCACCCCCTGGACAGCCATTCTTAAAGTGATCATGCCCCAGGAATATATTTCAAAATATTTCCTGTAACATTATTAAAAAGGTAGAACCAATGTCACTATGGCAATATTGAGTCTCATTGACTCTGCCTATTAAAATTACAATAATATTAAAAACTGTGATAACATGACATTCTGGAATTTGAAACTAGTAGTATATATTTTTAGACCATTTAAAAGTATCTTTCTTATCTATATAGCCTTTTTGATAACTTCACTTGGATCATGATTTTTAAGTTGAAGTGTGGCTTGTAAACTTAATGTATTCTGAAATAAATAGTGAGCCCTTGCACTTCACAGTAACTATTGCATAAACTTTTTCTTAAGGATGAGATTATTTATATTTTTGAAAGAGCAAACTCAAGTGAGCAGGGGCCAGAGAGAGAGGGGGAGAGAGAATCCCATGAGGGGCAGAGAGAAAGGGAGAGTATAAAGCCTGAAGCGGGACTCAAGCTCACCTGATTGAACTCATGAACCATGAGATCATGACCTGAGCTGAAGTTGGATGCTTAGCTGACAGAGCCACCCAGGCGCCCCAAACATTTCATAAACTTTTATTAGACTTAGTAAAAGAAATCTAATGAATTTTAACAGAAAGGTAATGGTAAGAGAGATATTTGAAATGATTTAAATAGTTTGAACCTTATAATTTTAATGTTTTGTAGGTTTAGACACATGAATTACTTGGTAATTAGGATAAACTTGAATGTAGCTTTCTTAACTAGTGCAGTCCAGAGTCTACAGTGTCAAATAATTATTGTGCCTGTAGAACTTTTGTTTAAATTCATGTTTGTTTTTTCATTTTTATTAATGTTTTATCTCACATGTATAAGTAGGGTTGGCTATTGATAAAAAGAAGTTATTTTAAAATGTAAATCCCTGGCAACTTCTGGAGTTACATCATCATCATCATCATCATCATCATCATCATTATCATTCTTATCATTATTTCAAATTTTTCTAAATGGAGGCATAGTTGGCATGCAGCATTGTACTAGTTTCAGGTGTACGATGTAATGATTTGACACCTGAACGTATCATGAGATAACCACCACAACAGATCCAGTGAGCATCTGTCACAAAATTTTCTTTTCTCTTGTGATTGGAGCCCTGAAGATTTACAGTCTTAGTAACTTTCAGATATACAATACAGTAGTGTTAACTGTAGTCGCCATGCTGTACATTATATCCCCAGGACTTAACTTATTTTAAAACTGGAAATTGTTATACCTTTCAACTCCCTTCACCTATTTTGCCCTCCCTCCAACCCCTGCTTCTGACAACCACGGGTCTGTTCTCTGTATCAATGAACTTGGTTTTGCTTTGTTTGTTTTATTTTTTAGATTACGCATATAAGTGAGATTATACGGTATTTCTCTTTCTCTGATTTATTTGGAGTGGCAGTATTTTTTTTTCAGGTTTAATTTAATTTCATTAAAAATTTTTTTTTTCTTTTAATAGTTTATTGTCAAGTTGGTTTCCATATAACACCCAGTGCTCATCCCAAGTGTGGAGTGGCAATATTTTTAAAGGAATGACATTTAAGGAGTTGCTTCAGTTGCTTAGGGCTCACTTACACTTTCAGAGGAAAATTAATCTTTTTATCCACACTGGTGGGAAAGTAGAATTTTGTTTTAAAATGCACTGTTTGTGGAATTAAAAACTGAAGTATCAGATGCTTTTTCTGCTGGAATCTAACATTCTTAATATGCTGAAGTTTAGTCACCATCTTCTAATGGGAACCATTTATTCATTCGTTCTTTCATTTAACAAATATCAGTGGTCAGGAGCCCAGGTGTTTAACACAGATGAAGCCTGTATTCTCTCAGAATTTACATTGTATTAGAAAATAGACAAAAAGTAAATTAAAACATGCACATGCACACTCATAGGCAAATGGGTACAGTGATGAGATATAAAAGGGCCACATCATGTTAGAGTGACTTGTGAATACCTCTGAGGAGATGACATTGGCTTTGAGACTTGTCTGATGAAGGGATCAGTTATGGAAAGACGTGGAGAAGAAACTTTTCATGTGAAAGAGCCTACAAGTGCAAGTCCCAAGGTCAGGAATAAGCCTGCCCTGTGAGAGTTGCAGCAAATGCCAGCCTGGACTAGTGCAGTGAGCAAGGGAGTAAAGTCCCTGAGGGAGGCAGGTGCCAGATCATACAAGGCCACGATAAAGAGCTTTGTGTTCTCAGTCAGAAGAAAGAGTTGGAAGGATTTATATAGGCTGGCTTTGTAATCTTTGTGTTTTAAATATTTTTAAAAGATGACTTTGCTGATGGAGAATGCATTGAAGAATTAAGAAAATGGAGGGGATGGGTGAAGATCATTTAGCTATTGTAATAAACCAGGCAGATGATGTTGGTTTAGCCTACAGTTGTAGGAATAGAGCTGGAGAGCAATGAATGGATTTGGAAATGATAGTTTAGAATAGAAATGAAAATGATAGTTTAGTGTAGATTAGATATGAGGGTGGAAGGAAATATTGATGACTTAGATTATGGTTTGAATAACTGAATGGCTTGTGATACATATTGAGGTTGTGAAGACTGAAGGAAGAAGACTTTCTTGGAGTAAGGGTGGTAAGAATATATTTGAGGTGTGGTGCCTTTTAGCTCTGTGGAATGGCAAGCTAATTAAGTAAACTTAAATTGATATGAATGTCAACAGGGGAAAAATTAATGAGAAACAACATAGATTGTTTGCCTGGGAATTTGACAAAGTTGATTTATACCTGTATATTTTTCCATCTTTCATTTTGAGAGCTAAGAAAGAGACTCTAATTGATAATTATGAATTATTACAAAAAAGATGTAGTCTGCAAGTCTGGCTGTAATAGCTAATAAACGTATTTTTGAAAGAATATGAAAAATTATACTTTGTTTTATAGTTATAAAAGTATTAGTTGATCCTTTTTCTTCTAAAATAGGTATTTTATAAGTAAAATTAAACTTAAGTTTGTTAGAAATCTGTCTTTATGTTATCTATTTACCCTTGTAAATTAGTTATTTGAATAAATAATTCTTTTAATATGTAAATGATTTTTTTTCAAAATAAAATAATTTTAAAATTACTGTTTTGATCCTAAGAAGGATCAGGAATGGCCATATACTGTAGATTAGAAGTTCTAAATCTGGGACTTACCAGTGAATTTTGGTTAGAGGGTGAGCCCATGAACCCCTAAAATTGTTAACAAAAAATTACTTGTATTTTAGTACTTTTTGGAGGAGAATGTCAGTGGCTTTCATGAAATATGACTCAAAAGAATTTAAGAACTGTGGCCCCAGATAATAGTTACATAGAATAAATCCAAATCTTGTTAAGTGATCACAATAAGGGAGGGAAGAATATTTGGGATATTAAGGATTTTTAAAACATGACCTATGTAGTAATAATCCCTTTTTATTGTAGCAACTCATTTGTGAATTTTTAAAAAATAATATTTTACCCTCTCCCACATGTTTTGGTTATACACATAAATTTAGATAAATTGAGTTTTTGGAGAATAATTAATCTCTGGGTGCTGTCCAAGCACTTATCATTTTTTCTTTCTGAAATCATCAAACAAGATAATTTTTAGCTTGTGCGGGCTGTAACATTACTAAGCTCTGTTAATATATGGAAAAAAATCTTACATGGTTTCTTGACATGAGGTAAGATACTTTTTTCTAAAAATAGTTTTTATTACCTCTTCAGTAACTGACCTAGATGGTCTCCAAGCAAGAATTTTCCTTAGTTTTAACAATGAAATTCAATCTCAGGCAAAAAGTGATCTTCCACTCTCCAGCTTCAGTAGTGTTTATCTCACCAAAACCTTTGAAAATTTATTTTATTACCAGTTACATAGTCTATAAACACTCCATGATTGTTGTTGTCATTCTTGTTAACATTTACTGTTCGGGCTGGCACATGGAGTAATCAGATATAGACTTGACTCAGAACCCTGGTTTTAGTATCATTCTTTAAATTAATTGCTTGTTTATTTTACCAGCTGAATAAAAACTATATTAAAGCAGTCAGAAGACTAGAGGAGTAGTTGAAAGATTTCTTAAAGCTCCCTCCATCTTTTTATCTAGGCAATCCTTAGGTGTCACATGGCCCTCTAGTGGAAGGGATGCTCAGCTGGACCGAGGCAACAGCAGGATATTCTCTGGGAATTGTTACCCAAGGGATTGCTTTTATTCAGGTAATCTTTATAGTTTGGATTAATTAGCTGGTTCTTACGTAGGTGATAGAAGTTTTGAATAGGTAAGGAGATATTTTGCAGTAAATGTCCCTATTTGTGGAAGATTCACCTAGATTAAGCCCATTCCTTATTAAATACTATTGATCTTTCATTAAAGGATTGGTTGGGCTTTTTGTTGTTATTGTTGTATTGTTATAGTTGTTGCTACTGGTGGTAGTGCCGTGTTTGTTTTGTTGTTTGCTTCCTTTTTATTTTTTTAGTATTTTTTTCCATAAAGTGTACTTTATACTTGATAAGTAATCATCTCTCATAAGTCATGCTCTCCAAGACTCCTGTTCTTTTGTTTTTATCTAGTTTTTCAAATAAAATTTCAGTATTTTCCTTTTTTAAGTAGTTGTGAGTATTAATCCATACATTCTTAAAATTTTGGTGGACAAAATTTTTTCACTTTTATATTTAAAGTAGATAAATAGTGGAGAATATTAAATAGAATAGAAATGTAGGTGTCTCACTAATGAGAAAGAAGATGTGAAATTTATAAAGTCAAAAAGAAGCATAGACCTAGAATTGGGAGTGCTTATATCTTGTGTCTTCCTTTAAAACATATTAGTTTTATTCACTTCTGCTCTTTGGCATTCTTCTCAAGATTAAAAGCTATAGGTCCATAACTTGAGTTTCACTATTTTTTGTTACTGTTCTCATTCTCTGGAAATTTCTGGATGTGTGAATGAATTTAAGATGATTAGAATGCCAGTACAACAGTAGGAGAAATAGAAGTTGACTTTTCTTCTTCTTCCCTATTCTCTTCAGACTTTTGTCATTACTGAGAAGTATCTGGCAACTTATATTCTAGTAGGATATTTTGTAGTAATAAACGTTACTAACAGAACTCTTAAAGATATGAAATAACTGATAAACTTGATAGCCTCTGATCCAGCAGGTACTGAAATGCCTACTTTTTGATATACTTTAACATAAGCCAAAAGGCAAGCAAAAATAGAATCTGTAGAATAAGATGAGTGGATACGTTTACTGATTGTACTTTGAATTGGAGAACACACGTAATATGTAAGATTTAGATTCTTTTAGTATTTGACTTTGCCTGATGTCAAAACAATGTTGATGAACTAATTTTCAGTCAATTTATTTTTATGGGAGTGCTTTAAAAGTTAGTAATGAATATATTTTGCTTTAAAATTTTTTTTAATGTGAATTTCTTCTTATCAGGGTGAATCAGCACTTGATTTGGCAAAGCAGAGAAAAAACGTGTGGATGATCAACCATTTGCAAGAGGCAAGACAGGCAAAGGGATATGACAATCCGTCCTTCCTTAGAAAGCTCAAAGCTGATAAGGTAATACATTCATGACTGAAGTTTTTCAGTCTATAATCTTTATTTATTTTTTGGGAGAGAAAGAGGGAGAGAGCAGGCACAAGTGAGAGACTGGGAGAGAGGAGTTGCAGGGAACGAGAGAGAGAATCCCAAGCAGGGGCTCGATTCCATGAAACTTGAGATCATGACCTGAGCTGAAATCAGGAGTCAGATGCTTAACTCACTGAGCCACCTAGGCACCCCGGCCAGTGTAATTTTTAAAACACTGTTTTACCCAGGATAAGATGAAGTCAGATAGCAGTTTCTCAGGGCTCTGCCTACTTGGCCTGTTTGTGTTATTGGATAATTAAGGATAGTTATATGTAAAATTGTTTAAATCTCCACAGGCTAACAAATTTTAGTTCATTGATTTAACTGGCCTTTGTTAAGTAATAGATAATATGTTCTTCCTGTTTAAGTGCACTTATTAATATGGTAAGAAACTGTGAAAAACTGTGGTCCTAACACACATCTTTTTAAACTGATTATAACTCTAATTAATTTAAGCTTCCCATTCTTTTGTGATGTTCTAACTTTTTTTTTAGAGTGAGAAAACTTATATGTCTCACTTTTGTGTAAAAAGCCGGTTTTAGATCTTCCATGTACCACTTATGTTAAATGAGTGTTGCTCAGTTGCCTCATTGTAATATGATTTCAAAACTAAGAATATTTCCCCCAGCGAAAGGTCTGTATTCCTTAAAAATTTCTTTCCTTTAAAAAGCAAAATAGTTGGGGCGCCTGGGTGGCTTAGTCGGTTAAGCATCCGACTTTCGCTTGGGTCACGATCTCACGGTTCGTGGGTTCGAGCCCCGCGTCGGGCTCTGTGCTGACTGCCAGCTCAGAGCCTGGAGCCTATTTCAGAGTCTGTGTCTCCCTCTCTCTCTGACCGTCCCCTGCTCACGCTGTCTCTCTCTCTCTCCCCTAGAAATAAATAAAAATATTTAAAAAAAAAAAAAAAAAAGAAGCAAAATAGTTATTATTAGCTGGCAGTTTCTTTATATATTTAAGTAATTGACAAGATATTTGGCTAATTTGTCAATAATCACAAGTTGAATGGCATTAAGCCTTGAGTACCATTTTATTCAGGCTGTTCTAGTGATAAAATACTATTTACTTAAAGTTAATATTGATCTGTGTGTTAACAGAACAAAATGACAAGTTTTGGACAAAGGGAAATGTGAAAGCATGCCTCATTTATTTATATTTCAGACTTCTTTAATGCATTGAAGATCCATTGTTCCATTACTTAGACATGAGAAGAGTTAGATTTATAGTTTATAAACTTGCCTGTTTTCAACTCCATAGTTGAGAATAATGAGCAATTTTTGCATGTTGTGTTACCTCTTTCATTTTACTATTAGATATAATATAGAGAATGGTTAATTTTTTATATTCTTTGATTTTGCTCTGTCCTCTAGGATTTAGAGCAGTTTTTCTCAACATAGCGAACAAAGGCTGATGTCTCATAATAACTAAGCTTGTTACAAAAGTGTCTTATATTATGTTGGAAAGCCCCATGATCTTTGTGTTTTCATTTGTTCTGTGTAAATGTTGTAACATTTTTAAAAAATGCATTGTCAGATGAAAATGACGTTGTAAATTCTAGATGTTTATTAATATATAATTATTATTATTTTTTTTAATGTTTTATTTATTTTTTAGGAGAGAGAGAGAGACAGCGTGAGCAGGGGAGGGTCAGAGAGAGAGGGAGTCACAGACTGAAACAGGCTCCAGGCTCTGAGCTGGCAGTCAGCACAGAGCCCGACGCGGGGCTCGAACCCACAAACCGCGAGATCATGACCTAAGCGAAAGTCGGACGCTCAACCGACTAGGCCACCCAGGCGCCCCTATTAATATATAATTATTATAGCAATAATGAACTAACTGTATGTCAGGGTTATATGTTTGGATATGATTCCTTTAATTTTTTAGTTTATTTTGTTAAAAAATTTTTTTTAATATTTATTTTTAAGAGAGAGAGCATGAGTGGAGGAGGGGCAGAGGGGGAGACAGAATCTGAAGCAGGCTGCAGGCTCTGAGCTGTCAGCACGGAGCCTGAAGCAGGCCTCAAACCCACTAACTGCAAGATCATGACCTGAGTTGAAGTCAGACACTTAGCCGACTGAGCCACCCAGGCGCCCCTAATTTCTTTTAAAAAAGAGAGCTTCATTAAAGAGTTCAAGACAGATTTGTGGTTAAATAAATGCTTAACAGTAAGTTAGAGGAAAATCTCTAAATTATTATTTCTTAACACTTTAACAAAAGGGATGGTAATCTCATATATTGTCCTCTTTAATATTGTTTATTGATTATATGAAAATAAATCTGGAAAGATGGACTAGATGCCCTTTTCCTTGTACCTCCCCATTAAGTACAAGTGTAAAACCTGGACATTATGTACAAAACAAATGTAGGAAGATTCTGGGAGATGGAGAGAAGGCAGAGTGGGTAGAGGGCTCAGGACCTAAAGAATGACATGTTGGTGAGTTTTCTGTGTTTTCTTTTTTTTTTTTTTGCCTCCCATATCCCAAAAGTGGAGCTGACAAAGCCAACAACTTAGAATCACAAATGGATACAGACAAAAGTCCTGTTCTTTGGTCAAAGAGGCTAAATAAATAACTCTTTGATCAAAGAACCACAAAAGAGGCAGCTTAGCAAGATAGAGATTTTTAAAATCTTTTTATGTTTTTTGTTTATTTTTGAGAGCAAAAGGGATAGAGCACAAGCGGGGGAGGAACTCACAGACTATGAGATCATGACCTGAGCTGAAGTAGGATGCCCAAGTGACTGAGCCACCCAGGCACCCCAAGATTTTTAGAAAATAAATTTCTACCACAACTAAATACTACCAAAAAAACTGTGGCTCCATTTCGAATCATACCAGCAAAGGCCTAGACCTCCCCCCTTACCAGGCTGTAATAAGGTGCCCCATCTTATCTCCTGGGATGGTGTGTTGGAGAAGGCTAAATAAAGATTTGCCACTTTCATCCCCACTGGGTGTTAATGAGGTCCCATCTCCTGCTCCATCAGGGAAGATAACAGAGGAAACTGTAATGAGGCATTTCTAACCCTCGCAGCCAGGGTGGTATCAGTAGAGTTATAGTGAGAGTTGGAAGTTCCACCTTTGCCCAACAGTAATTAGGAGACCCCTTCTTGGGTGTCCGTGTCAGTGGAGTCTAAGTTGAGATCTGAACTTCATGCCACCTGTTAGTAATGAGAAGGTGCATCACTCCCTCCTTCTGCCACGATGCATCAGAGGAATTCATCTAAAAGAAAAGGTTTAATAATAAGATCTAGTGTCTGATAACGTTATACCCAAAATATCCAGGTTTCAGAGGAAAATCACTCATCATACCAAGAAACAAGAAGATCTGAAACTGATGAAAAGAGAATCAAATAGGTACCAACAACATGATGACAGAGATGTTAGAATTACCTGATGCAATATTTTAAAACAACCATTATAAAAAGACTTCAATGAATAATTATGAACATGCTTGAAACATGTGAAAAATAGTCTCAGCAAAGAAGTAGGAATATAGAAATAGAATATACAGAAGAACCAAATGGAAATTTTAAAACTGAAAATTACAATAAACAAATTTATAAAACTCAGTGAATAGGATCAACAGCAAAATAGAGGGGACAGAGGAAAGAATATGTGGCCTTGAAGATAGAACAATAAAAACTACACATTCTGAACAACAAAAGGGAATAAATTGAAGAAAAAAAAAACAACAACAACCAAAAGAACAGAGCCTAAGGAACCTGTGGTTATAACAGAGTATCTGATGTTCATATGTTTGGAGTCCCAGAAAAAGAGGGTGGAGCTAAAAAAGTACTCAAAAGATATGATGGCCCATAAACCCCCCAAATTTAACAGTTAAAACCCTGCAGAATAAGAAGTAGAACATACCCTAAACAGAACAAACTCAAATCCTGCCTGAACACATCATAGTCAAAATTCTGGAAATAAAAGACCAAAAAATAAAATTCTTGAAGTCCCCTTATCAACAGGGGTGAAACAGTTCAAATGGCCATGGATTTCTCATCAGAAACCATAGAGGCCAGAAGAAACTGGCACATTTCCCATGTGCTGAATGGGAAGAACTATTTTTACCAGTATCCAGTAAAAATAACTTTCGGGAATGAAGGAGAAATCAATATGTTCTGCGGATAAAAGACAACTAAGAGAATTAGTTGCCAGCAGACCTACCCTAGAAGAATGGCTAAGAGAAGTTCTTTAAACAAAGGAAATGATAAAAGAATATATCTTGCAACATAAGATCATGATCAGCAAAATTGTGGGTAAATACTGTAGATTTGTCATTTATACTTTCAAAGGTTACAAGCAAACATTGGAGCAAAAATTATAATACTGCTTGATGTGTCTCTAATTGTAGGTAAAGAACATATGTGAGACAATTTATAATATAAGCAGGGGAAGGTAGAGAGAGATAAAGGCAGAATTTTCCATACTTCTGTTGAACTGGTAAAATGATGCCAGTGCACTGTGATAAGTTATGTTTATATAATACTTAGAGTAACTACTAAAAAAGCTATACAAAGAGGTAAACTGAGAAATACTATAGATGAATCAAAATAGAATTCTAAAAAGCTTTCCAGTAACCCAAAAGAAGGCAGGAAAAAGAAAACCGAGAAACATATAGAGAAGTAGAAAACAAAAAATAAAATTATAGGCTTAAACTCTAGCATATCAGTATCTCATTAAATTAAAATATTCTAATATACCAAGTAAAAGACACATACTGGCTCCCTGTGTTATAAAGCATGACCCAACTATATACTTAACATTTAAGAACAGTGGCAAGTATAGGCAGAATGGAAATGATATGTTACCCTGATACCAAAATCAAACAAAAGCAGTACAAAATATATATATAACAAAAGGCTACTGGTAGTTAAGTTTGGGGGGTTTCAGATGTTATATGCAGATTTTTTATTGAATTGGGTTCAGTGCCCCTAAACCCTACATTTTTAAGGTTTAAAATGGTACACTCAAAAATCTTTAATAGGGGTGCCTGGGTGGCTCAGTCGGTTAAGCCTCCGACTTCGGCTCAGGTCATGATCTCACGGTTTGTGTGTTCAAGCCCTGCTTTGGGCTCTGCGCTGACAGCTAGCTCAGAGCCTGGAGCCTTTTTCAGATTCTGTGCCTCCCTCTCTCTGTGGCCCTCCCCTGCTCACGCTGTCTCTCTCTCTCTCTCTCAGAAATAAATAAAAAACATTAAAAAAAATTTTTTTAAACTTGAAAAATTGACAAATAGAAGTCATCATTACATAAGTAAGAGGACTTAGGTGCCATGACCAAATTGGATTTATTATAGGAATGCAAGGCACAGTTATTTATTTATTTTGGGGCGCCTGGGTGGCTTAGTCGGTTGAGTGTCCGACTTTCGCTTAGGTCATGATCTCGCAGTTCGTGGGTTCGGGCCCCGCGTCGGGCTCTGTGCTGACTGCCAGCTCAGAGCCTGCAGCCTGTTTCAGTCTGTGACTCCCTTTCTCTCTGACCCTCCCCTGCTCACGCTGTCTCTCTCTCTCCTAGAAATAAATAAAACCTTAAAAAAAAAATTTTTTTTAATGTTTAATTTTGAGAGAGAGAGAGTGTAAGTAGGGGAGGGAGGGGCAGACACAGAATCTGAAGTAGGCTCCAGGCTCAGAGCTGTCAGCACAGAGCCCAACATGGGACTTGAACTCATAGACTGCAAGATCATGACTTTAGCTGAAGTCGGACACTTAACTGACTGAACCGCCCCCCCCCAGGCACCCTTATAGTGCTCATGTAATATTCAAAATGATTGAGTGTAGTCTACCATATTAACAAATTAAAGAAGAAAAATCTCATAATTATATCCATGTAGAAAATGCATTTGGTAAAGAGCAATATCTGTTTATGGTAACACTGAGAGAACTAAGAATAGAGGAGAATTTCCTGAACTTTATAAAGGACATTTCCAAAATCTTCAGCTAACATCATACTTAATTGTGAAAGATTGAATGATTTCCCAGTAAGATCAAGAACAAAGCAAGGATATCCCTCATACTGATCTTATTTAACTTAGTGCTAGAAATTCTAGCTGGTGAAATAAAGCATAAAAAGGAAATTAAAAGGCATATAGTTCAGAAAGAAAAAATAAAATAAAATTGTCCCTATTTGTGGTTGACATGATTGTCTATGTAGAAAACCCCAAGGAATCTACAAAGTAAACTCCTAGAACTAATAAATGAGTTTAGTAAGTCATAGGATACAATCTATTTTATTTCTGTATACTTGTAATAAACATGCAGACACCAAAATTAATACAGTATTACTTAGAATTGCTCAGAAAAATTGGATACTTAGGTGTATATATATATACACATGTAAAGTACTTGTATACTGAAACTTTTTTTAAATGCCAATGAAAGAAGTCAAAGGTGTTCTAAATAAATGGAAAGACATACTGTGTTCATGAAATGAGGGGTACCTGAGTAGCTGAGTCGGTTAAGTGTCTAACTGTTGACTTCAGCTCAGGTCTTGATCTGATCTCAGGGTCATGAGTTCAAGCCCTGCATTGGTCTCTGTGATGGATGGGAAGCTATTTAAAAAATAAAAAAGAAAGAAAAGAAAACAACAACAACAACATGAAATGGAAGACTTAACATAGTAAATATGTCATTTGTGCCCCAGTTATACACATTTCATGTAATTAAGTAAAAAATTCCAGCAAGAATTTTTTTTGTCTGCATAGCCAAGATTATTCTATACAGAAAGGCAATAGATCGAGGATAGCTAAGACAATTTTGAAAGAAAAGAATCATTCTGTGCAATTTTAAGACCTGGTATATAGCTATAATAATCAGGAGTGTGTGGTATGCTTGGAGGAACAAATTCCTAGACCAGTAGAACAGAATAGAGTGCCCAGAAATAGATCCACAGAGATATATGTCCACTTAATTGACAGAAATGCAAAAGCAGTTCAGTGGAGAAAATAAAGCCCTTTCAACAAATAATGTTATAGCATTTGGACATGTATAACAACGAAAAAATAAACCTCTATTCAGACCTCACACCATATAAAAAAGTAACTCAAGGGGCACCTGGGTGGCTTAGTCGGTTAAGCGTCCCACTTCGGCTCAGGTCATTATCTCACGGTTTGTGGGTTCGAGCCCCGTGTCGGGCTCTGTGCTGACAGCTAGCTCAGAGCCTGGAACCTGCTTTAGATTCTGTATCTCCCTCTCTCTCTGACCCTGCCCTGCTCACGCTGCCCCCCTCTCTCTCTCAGAAATAAATAAAACATTAAAAAATAATAATAAAAAATAAACTCTAAAAGTAAAATAATTAAATAAACATTAAAAAATTAAAAGGAAAGGTTAACTCAAAATGGTTCACAGACTTAAGTGTAAAGTGCATAACTAAAACTTTTAGAAGAAAAATCATCAGAACCTAGGGCTATGCAAAGAGTTAAACTTGACATGAGAAGTGTGATCCATGAAAGTAAAAATTGATCAGGTAGACTTAATTAAAATGAAAAACTTTTGTCCTATGAAAGACCCTGCTAATTAGGATGAAAAGACAAACTACAGACTGGGAGAAAATATTTGCTAGCCATATATCCAACCAAGGACTTGTTTGCAGAATTTTCACAACTTGGCTGTGAAAATATCAAACAATCCAAATAGAAAATGGGTTAAAGACAAAAAGAGGTATTTCACCAAAGAAGATATAAAAATGACAGATAAACACATGAAAAGGCATTCAATTTTATTAGCCATTAGAGAAATGCAAATTAAAACCATAATGACTTTCTGTCATACCTATCAGAATAACTAAAGAAGTTGCAGCAACACCAGACACTGGTGAGGATACAGAGAGATTACTCCAGATGACTCATAGTTGCTGCTGGGAATGTAAAACAATACAGTACTCCTGAGAACAGTTTTAGTTTCTTTTTAAAAAACTTAACATTCATTTACCGTACAACCTTGAAGCTGCACTGTTAGGCAGAGAAATGAAAACTTTTAAGTTCACATAAAATCCTGCATGTGAATGTTTATTGCAACTCTATTCATAGTAGCCCCAAACAGGAAACAACCTCAGAGTCCTTCAGTGGGTGAATGGTCAAGCTTTGATACACTCATACCATGGAATGTTCTTTAATAATAAAAAGAAATGAACTGAGGATACATGGCCATAAGTGGATCAGTCTCTAGACAATTATGTTGAGTGAAAAAGCCAATCTCGTAAGATTACATACTACATAATTCCATTTATATAAAATTCTTAAAATGACAAAATTATAGAAATATAGAATCGATTAATGGTTACCAGATGTTACTATGCAGATGCAGGTAGGGTAGGAAGGAAGTTGCTGTAAAATGATGTGAGCATTCCTTGTAATGATGGAAATATTCTGCATCTTACCTGTATTAATGTCAACATTATGATTATGATATTGTACAAAATATTGTACTATATTTTACAAGATGTTAACCTTTGGGGGAACCTGGGTAAAGGTTACTTGAGATCTGTCTGTATTATTTTATTACAACTGCATGTGAACCTACAGTTGTTTCTAAACTAAATTTAATCCAAAAATTGCTTACTGAATTATAGAATCTAGATGGTGGATACACAGGTTTTCACTGTAAAGTTTTTCCAAACTTACTATATATTTGAAAAGTTTCATAATAAAATTCAAGAGAAAATAGATTTTTCATATCTATAAAAGCAGCATATCGCCATTACATCTTTTTTAAAAAAATCTTTATGATATCATAAATAACATGTTAAATGACATTTTGGAAAAGAAGAAACAACTCTGGAAACCTCACACATGGATATTTTTCCAAGTGAAACGAACTTCTATTCATACAAAATTTGTATGCAGTGTTTATAATGGTTTCATTCACAGTCCTCAAGTGGGGGAAGAACCTTTATCCTTTAGCTGGAGATGGACAAATAAACTGTGATACATCCTGTAATGGAATATTGCTCAAAAGAACAAACTGCTGATACACACAACAACATGGGGGCATGTCAAATGAATTGTTAAAGTGAAAGTAGCCAGACTTAAAAGACTGCATCAGTATGATTCCAGCTATGCAATATTCCTGCAAAGGAAAAATTGTAGGGGCAGAAATCAGATTAGCGTTTGTAACAGGGCTGGGTCTGGGGACACAGGTATTTCCGGGCTTGATAGAACTGTTCTATGTCTTGATTTTCATGCTAACATGACTGTATGTTAATCTAACCTCAGAGAACTATACCCAAAAAAGGATGAAATTTACTATATGTCAATTGTATCTTTATTTTTAATAACGAAAAAAAATGTAGCTATTGCTGAGGGGGAACAAGTATCTTAACTAAAAACAAGGCAAGTTATAGATAATTTTAGAAAATACTTCTTCAAATAATACATTTACCTTCTCTCCCACCAGTACCCACCCTTAACCATATACCCTGTCTTCCTAGTTATAAGTTTCCCTAATGTCTTTTTTTTTTTTTTTTTTAAGAGAGAGTGAGAGTGTGAAGGGGGAAGGGAGTAGAGTGGGAAAGAGAATCTTAAGCAGGCTCCATACTCAGCGTGGAGTCCAACACAGGGCTCGATCCCACGACCCTGGGATCCTGACCTGAGCCCGTATCAAGAGTTGGACGCTCAACTGGCTAAGGCCACCCAGGTGCCCCTTTCTTGATATTAAATTCATGCATGCTAGAGATGAAAACACAAATCAGAAGGGTTACTTTACTACAGCATAAGATTAAAACTCTGAAGTTAAGCTTAATTATTATTCAAGCTAAAATGACATACCTTTAGAAAATGAATTACAGTGGCTAAATTGGGAAAGACATGGCCATTTATTTATATGAAAAAGTATTTCATTAGAAGCCAGCAGTATATTGGGGCGCCTGGGTGGCTTAGTCAGTTAAGCGACCGACTTTCGCTTAGGTCATGATCTCGCGGTTTGTGGGTTCAAGCCCCACGTCGGGCTCTGTGCTGACTGCCAGCTCAGAGCCTGGAGCCTGTTTCAGAGTCTGTGACTCCCTCTCTCTCTGACCCTCCCCTGCTCACCCTGTCTCTCTCTGTCCTAGAAATAAATAATAAAAAAAAAAAAAAAGAAGCCAGCAGTATAAAAAGGGTGCTAAAAAAGTGTGATATCTTACCCTTCAAAAAGGTAAATAGTGAGGAAAGTAATGTTTACACTTTGACCTTTATTAAATCACAGCTGGAATATCTTTTATTATTTTGTCACTTAAGGTAACTCCAGAGACTTGATAGCTGCCTATCATCTGTGGTATGTGTTACAAGGAAATAATGGGTTTTATACTTAGAAGTAGGGACTTTGTAGCAATTAGACTACTACAAAATGAAATGGAACTACCTCCAGAGTATTAAGTACTCGGCTTTGATATATGTTCACGGGCACATAATCTTTATTCTGTGGACTCTGGGACTCTGTATACTGTTTGATTTTATTTTCTGTTTCATTTTAAGGTCGTTCAAAGTATCTTCTTCAGGCTAAGCATCCTCAGGTTTCTTTATCTGATGTAGCTCTTTGAACATCAAGTTACTCTGGTTGGTCTTGTCTTTAGTTATCAATGGCCCGGTTAATGGGGTCGTATCATCAAGAACTGTTTTCTAGCTTATCCATGTGTTGGCAAGCAGCCAGTACTGCTGTCTTCTATCTAGACCCACTCCTATAACTTATATTCTCATTTTCCACAGTTTTAATTCCTTTTAAATTGTCTGTTTAATGCCTGTCTATAGAAGGCGGAGACTAGCATCTTGAATAGTACCTACTCATAGTAAGCATATTTGAATGAATGAATTTCATTCTGATGCACGTTTCCACTAAGATAACAGTGGTTTACATTCAGATTACTTGAAACATGCAAACTCTCTGACTAATTTTTTTTTTTCTGTGCAGGAATTTCGGCAGAAAGTAATGCTAGGAACTCCTTTCCTAGTCATTTGGCTGGTTGGGTTTATAGCAGACCTAAATATTGATTCTTGGCTCATTAAAGGGCTAATGTATGGTGGCGTTTGGGCTACAGTACAATTTCTTTCAAAGTAAGTATGTTGCTTTGAACTATATTTTTATCTGTACGTGAAAAGATATAATTTGGTCCCTGCTATGTAAAATTTGTATTTTGTGTGTTATGAACACTACCTTTATGTAATATGTTTCATCTTAGTTTAATGTTGAAGAATTTTGACAGATTTATATCTGAAATCTTTTAAGTTTTAAATGTTGAAATGTTGACATTTTAAAGTTATATTCAGTGACAAAGTCTAACATATAATTTTTAAATCTAAGATACAGTTTAAAAACATTTCAGTAGAAGTAGATTGAGTTCGTTGACCTCTAACTAATATACATATTGCTTATTTCTAGGTAATTATAGCTTTAGCTTACTTTTTCGTAGGAGTTATGTTTTCTTTGGTCATAAGCAATATGTAAGAAAGAGGTTTGATTTTAGTAGTAAGGTAGAGTCTGAGCATATGATGTACACTCAACTTTTTTATTTTCTTCTTCCTCTTTATTTTTTTAAAACATTGTGATCTTTCCCTTTCTTTTCTCCTTAAATCTCGTTTTCTATGTTGCCTATTCAACAAACCTAGGCAGTTGTCTGTGATCTAGGACCTCCTACCTAATTTCCATTCTTTTAGTACTTTTTTTTTACCTGAATTAAAAAAAAAGAGTTATGAAAATAATTCACTTAGAGTATGTTAATTCTCAGGAAGAGGCTTAATTCTAGGTAATTAATCTCATTTTAGTGTTTCTGGGAGCTCCAAGGGGTCCTATAAAACACAGAGAGTTCCTACATAGCCTGCATGGATGGTTGATCCTGCTTATGTTTAACAAAATTTATTAATACTTTCCCCAAATTCTAAATTCTGTAAATAATGACCTTCACTTCTATTTAATTGGCCAGTTCATTCTGTTTGAAAAGCTGTACTAAAAGCTTAAAAGGAGTGTGTAGATAAGGAGAAATAATGAAACATAGAGAAAAACTTGAGGATTGCTTCGTACTCATTTACCAAAATTATAGTATGTCTTTGGTATTATATTGTACTATACTGAAGTGAATTATTGACTTAAGAGAATAGAAGTAGACTGAAATTCTGAGGCTGAAAAATACATAGAACATAACTCTGTTTCTTGGTAAATTAGGAGCTCCAGAATCGTGCTGATTCATTCAGCTTGAACTCATTTATTATTGATTACCATGAAAGACAGTGTTGGTATATTAAGTATCTTGGATGTCTGTATTTTGGTTAAACCCGAGTTTACTATGAGGAATGTGTATAATTTTCATTTAGATAAATCATTTTTATAAGGAAATATGGAGCTCAAGTTTTATAAAAACTTGTGTTTTGCAGATCCTTTTTTGATCATTCAATGCATAGTGCATTGCCCCTTGGAATATATTTGGCAACCAAATTTTGGATGTATGTAACATGGTTCTTCTGGTTTTGGAATGATATCCTTTGGTTATAAAGGTCATATCTAAAGCAAGTTTTGTTTGCTATTTAAATGAGTGTTTTATAATTATTTAACATTTAAGACTGAACTAACCATGATTTTTTGCAGTAGAACAGTATTTCTAGAAAAGTAATGTGTGAACCAATATAAATATTGCTCTTAAATGTTTCATATTTAATAGACTGGTTTTGAAAGTTGCTTTTGATAATAGTATCAGAAATAATAATAGTAGCTACTATTTATTACCTTTAAATAGTAGTGTTTAAAGGGCATTTTATTAAACACTTTGTACTCATTTAATACACATTCTCTATGTTAATATTGTTATCTTCGTTTTACAGAGGAGAAAATTTAGGTTTAAACAGGTTAAGCTATTATCCTTGCCCAAGGCCACATAGCTAGTCTCTGATAAGGCTAGGATCGAAACACACACTTGTCTGCTGCTATAACACCTATTCAAAACCTTTTTACTAAACTGTGATTTTCATGTTTTAATACTAAACTATTTACTCTAAATATTTTCTAATATCACAACTTTTTTTGTGGAGAATAACAAGTTAATTTTCTTTTGCTTTATGAAAAGCATGCAGTGCTGTATCTTCAAATATTTGCTAATTTTTTCAGTGTAGTATACTTTAAAAAAAAAAGTAATGTACTTTAAAATTGTAAATCTGTGTGTGTCAAAGAAATAAGGCCGGTGTCACCTTTTGATATTTTTACATAGAAAAAGCTCAATCAGTAAGACAGTCTGTTTTATTAAAATAAAGGCACATGTTTCACAAATGTCTGTACTAAAATCATTTTTTCAAACATTACTATAAAAAACATACAAGGTAGATTTTAAATGGAATTCAGGCTTTGGTGACATAACTATTCTGGACAATTTTAATTAATATCTAGTTTCACTTCACAGTTGTATATGTTATAACATTGTATTTTTGTTGTCTGTGTTTTAAACAATATTGAAAATCAAAACTGCTTATTTTGAAACTGAGGCACAGTCTTAGGTTTTTACAGCATTACATGATTACTTTCAGAAAGTGGGGTGCTTTTTAAATATTTCTTTAGTGTAACTATTTTTTGAAATGTTGCCATGTGGCAGTTTTTACTAGCTCATTCTGCATTGTACCAAACTTTGACATAAAAATTATTCAAGGATTACTAAGCATTAAAATTATCTTATTGAAACATTTAGTATAAGTAAAATAGATCTCCTTACTTTCATTACCTCATCTATTTTAAATTTATAAAAAGCACTGACCTCTGAAATGACTTTAGTATTCCAGACATATTTTCTAACTTTGTTTCCTAAATTGGAGAGTAAATTTTATATCCTGAAAAGTCAGATTCACATTTCAGAATAATTTTAGACTGTTGCTGTTCTTTTAATCTGTTGTGCATATAAGTAAAGAAAGGCTGGAAAATTAGCAAATTATGAATAATGAAAACTTCATGCCATAGAGTTTTATGTAGTCTGATTTGAATATTTCCTTCCTTATTTGGAGATAGAATAAAATAGCTATGCAGTATCTAAGCTAGGGAGTTGAGAACGTAAGAGGTAGATTTTGAGAGGAAGGTCAGCATAATCAACTCTATTTAATTTGCCCTATTTGAATAATTGTGCCTTTAGAATAGATTGGCATATAATTCATTTTTTAGATGCACTGAACAAATTGCATGTATTAGTTTTTCAAATAAAAACTACAGTATGAAAATACCAGGTTTCATACTTGTCTGTATAGGAGGGATGATCAGAGTACTCTCACAGAAGCCTTGAGAATGAATGTAATAAATCTTAGGACACGTCTGACATGTAAAAAATGTAAATAAGTGTGTGTTACTGTCTTATGTATGACTTTTTGTATCATTGTGTCTACATGGGCTTTAACTGTGCATTTATGGTTTCTTTTATTCAGATGTTTGTGTATGTATATATGCTACTCAGAATGTGGAATGAAGTCACAAATAACTAAATTCTGATAATATATAAAAAAACTTTACACTTCTCTATGTTATAAAAGAATCATATATTCAGACCTTATATGATGTTAGAGCTATATATATTTTTTTGTTTTGCTTTTAAGTATTAAACTTCTGAGGCCAGAGATAGGAGCTCAACAAACCAATAGGAAGGGAACAGAAAGATCCCAGAATAATTTATAATGGAAGCACAGAGGGTGTTAGACAGGGAAGTCATGAGTTTCATGATATAAAATAATGATTAAGATACAGAGTTAAAATAGCAGCTGTTACCAGGGACTGCCTCTTCTTGTTGACCTAAGCCTCTTTGCTTTTGCTTCTACCACTTTCCTCATGCAAGTCATGACTGCATATGTAATTAAAGCTGATTAGACTAGTTGTGCAAAATAAGAGTTACGGTCAATTTTCATTATTTGTGGTAATTATATACTATAAAGTTGCTGCAAACACTGAATTAGCAAATACTAAACCTATTGCTCCTGGAGAAAAAGAAAATGCAAACCTCTGGTCACATTTTTGTCCTTCAGTCAGTACATAACCTTGGTTTTATGTGTGTTTCTGTTTCAGTACCAAATTTAAGATTTATTGTTGGTTGATTTAACACTGGACTCAGAGCCAGACGCACTATAACCCATGCCTGAACAAAGCTTATCTCTGAGATTTTCTCTGTAAGCCACATACATACTGCCCTCATGTTCTTAGGAACATGAGATAACACTTCAGCACTTCACTAAGAGGCCATTTTAAACAGTAAGATCAGTAATGAAAACCACAAAAAGGCAAAAGTGTGGCACAGAATAGGCCATGAAAAGGACAGTTATTTCCAGTGTGAGAGCTGGAACAAGAAGGCAGAGTATTGCTTTTGTTCAACTCAGCTGACATTGCATGCATAGGAAGGTACATATTTTTTGCTACTTTGCATCTGGCCATAATGACTACAAAAGTACTGTGAATATTGATTTTATTAGGAGGTAGGCATGAGGATCAACTGTATAAACTTTAAGTTTCTCATAATATACCCAACTTAAGTGTTACTGTGGTAGTAATGAATTTTGTATTGATATAAACTATTCTAACAACTGAGTTCTTATTCTTTTCTACTGTTCATTAAATAATTACCATCTTAGGGGCACCTGAATAGCAGCTCAGTCAGTTAAGCGTCAGACTTCAGCTCAGATCATAATCTTACAGTTCGTGAGTTTGAGCCCCACATCAGGCTCTGTGCTGACAGCTCAGAGCCTGGAGCCCGCTTCGGATTCTGTGTCTCCCTTTCTCCCTGCCCCTCCCCCACGCACACTCTGTGTCTCAAAAATATATCAACATTAAAAAATAATAATCATCTCCTACGTACCTTATATTTATCCAGCGCTTTTTGGTTTATAGTTCTTTCAGATCTGTTGTGTTATCTGGTTCTCAGAACAATTCTTTGAAATTAGAAAAACCACATATATCCTATCCTAATCCTGTCTTCTAACTGATGGAACCCTTGAGGTTCAGAGAAATTATATGTCTTGCTCAAAGTCACATGGATTGGTAATTATCAAGAGTCTAGTATAAGACCCACCTTCTTGATGTGACAACAGTGTATCTTCAAATGTGAACATAATTTTAAGTTTTTAAACATTGCTAGAGGGGCGCCTGGGTGGCTCACTCAGTTAAGCATCCAACTTCGGCTCAGGTCATGATATCATGGTCTGTGGGTTCGAGCCCTGCATCAGGCTTGTGCTGACAGCTCAGAGCCTGGAGCCTGCTTCAGATTCTGTATCTCCCCCTCTTTCTTTTCCTCCCCCATTCATGCTCTGTCTCTCAAAAATAAATAAAAAGTTAAAAAAAATAAACAAATAAACATTGCTGGAAAGCAACTTGTAGAAAGAGCTTTAAAAGTATTTTTAATTGGGGCGCCTGGGTGGCTCAGTCAGTTGAGCATTCAACTCTTGATTTTGGCCCAGGTCATGGTCTCATGGTCCTGAGGTCAAGGCCCTTGTCAGGCTTTGTGTTGGGCATGGAGCATGCTTGAAAGTTTCTCTCTCTCCCTTTGCTGCTCCCCTCATCCCCTTCCCTCCCCACACAGGTGCGCGCTCTCTCTCTCTCTCCAAACAAACAACAAACCCTTAAATATTCATAAGTAAATCATCAGAGATAAGATTAAAAAATGTATTTACAAGGCTGTCTATCACAGTACTATTATAGTAGGAAAAAAATGTAAACAACCCGAGTATCCATCCTGAATGGGAAATAGGTTTTATCAATTAGCTTTGTGTAGATTGGGATAAAATAGCTTTTCTATTTTTGTGTAGTATGGGATAAAATAATGCTTTTCTAAGACTTGATGTGGGCTTATACTTAGGATATAATAAGTAAAAAATACACTAAATTACATTTATAGAGTGATTCTATTTTTAAAGTGTGTAAAGTCTCTTGTCCTTTTATTTATTTGAAAGTTTTGTTCATTGGCCATTTTTCTTTTATAATAATCAGACAACTCTGAAATTCAGTCACAGCCAGTACAATCGATTGTTCATTATGGTGGCACCACTTGTGAAATGTTGATGATAGGTTATTAGAAATTTTAGGTCTAAAAATAAATTAGTTTTCAGTCAGGTTTTAAGCTTAAACTAAAAATGGATATGAAGCTCTTCTGGAACTTGGGATGACTACATATATAAAAATGAAGACATTGTAGAATTACCATTTTCACCATCCTTTCCTATGAATTTTTCTTGTAAGCATTTTTCCCTGAGTTTACCGTTAGAGGACTTTTTCAGTTTTTTGTGTATCTTTTCTAGTTTCCTTGTGATATTCTCTAAGCTTTTTAATACCTATCTTCAGGTATCCCGTCAATACCTTCAGTGAATTTTGACAATATTACTATTAATATTCTTGTATATCATTTGTGTGTGTCTAAGTTATTAAAGATAATCTCTATTTCTTAATTCATGTGTATTTAATTACTTTGTATAATGAATAATGTGAGGGGCGCGTGTGTCTTCCTTTCTGCTTATTAGGGAACTCATTGCTCCAGCATACCCTTTCCTCACTCCGTTGCAGTATCAACCTTGATATTTATCAGTATTTCTGTACTCTGTTCAGTTTATTGATCTCTTTGCTTGTGCCAGTACTTTATATCTTACTATATATAACTTTCCTTCCTTCCTTCCTTTCCTTCCTTCCTTTGTTCTTTCTCTTTTTCTCTCCTTTTCTTCCTTCCTTCATTCCCTCCTACCCTCCCTTCTCCCCTTTCCTTCCAGTACCCACAATTATATCAGTTTTAGGGGTACAGTATAGTGATTCATCAATTCCGTACCTTACTCAGTGCTCACCATTGTAAGTGTATTCTTGTTCCCCTTCTCTCTTACCCCCTCCCCCCACCTCCCCACTAAAGCTTTATTCTTAAATCATGTTATCTGTTAGGCCAAGTTTCCCAGCTTTTTTGTTTCTCGGGAATATTTTAGCTTTTTTTTTTAGCCCTTTGTGCTTCTGGTTAAGTTTTTTAGAATTAGCTTTTTAAGTTCTGTGAAAAGCCTAATGCTATTTTATTGAAATTCTGTTTAAGCTGTAGAATAATTTAAGGAAAAGTGAATTCTTTTGATGTTTAGATCTTTGCCATTTCAAAGTAACATAGACTGGCTAACTTAAACAACAGAAATTAATTTTCTCACAGTTCTGGATCAGGATGCCAGCATGATTATATTCAGGTGAGGATTCTCTTCCCATCTTCCAGGTAGCCACCTCCTCCCTGTGTCCCACATAGTAGGGGGAGAGTGAGGTTTCTTTCTTCCTTCTAAATCTTAAATATAGCCACAGTTCTATTAGATTAGGGTCCCATCCTTAGGAACTTGTCTAACATTAATTATCTCCTAGAGACTCTATTTCCAGAAACAGTCACATTAGAGGCTAGGGCTTCATATGAACTTGGGGGGCATCGGGGGACATGATTCAGTCCATAGCAGAGGACCAGGGTGGACTAATGGGAATTCTGCCTTTGTCTTCTCATCGGCATGTTCCATACCACGTAATAAAAATTAAGAACAACTCCAAGCAGCTTGCCTCACCAGAGTTGTAGTCTTTTCTTGACCTCCAGTTGAACCTTATGGTATAGTGTGTCATTTCCGCTTCCTGAAGTTGTCTCTGGTATTTTGCAGACATTTGATTAATTTGATTTACTGTTTTTGTTTTGTTGGGTATTATCAGAGCTGCAGTTCACAGCAGGCATCAAAGTAACAACCAAGTGAATTAAAGAGTTAAATGTAAAACACTATTCCATAAGCATTTAAATGAAAACATTAATGACACTTCTTTTTTTATCTAATTAGAAGACTAAACATAAAAGCAAAAGTACAAGTTAAGTCAAATAAACCTTTTACTTCTAAAATTGGCAACTCTTTTCTTTGCTCAAAGCTGATGAAGATGTAGTAGTCAAGCAATACGTGTTGTTAGCGGGGTTATAAATTGGTATATCTTTCTGGAAATAATCTGACAGTATAAAAATATACATCAAACCTTAAATATGTTCAGACCCAAGGGGACAGTATTTAAGGATATTCTGCTGAGTGCTTTGGAGAAGTAGGATAGCACAGGTTAAAAGAGCCTGGATTTCAATATCTCCTTCACCTCTAATTGACTCTGTAGCTTTGGACTATTTAGTTAACCTCTGCCTCAGGTTTGTCATCTGTAACGTGGGGATAACCATAGTATATATCGTAGAGTTTTTATGTACATTGAATAGCAAATAGTCAGTTAGCAAGTGTTCTTTGTTTTTCTAATGTTCATAAAACACCATGGTCTCAATTATGATTAAAAATGTAGAATACCAAATATAAAAGGAATTATCTCTGGATTATGGAGGTATTATACTTTTTAGTGTATTTTTTCTTTTAATCAGGAAAAAAAAGTTGTTTTAAACCCTCACAAAAAACAACCATACCATTTGTGGAGAGTTTGTTAATTTTTACTTTTAAGTTTAAAAATTAACTGGTGTGACCTGTTATTAAAGCTAAGTTCAAACTACGATTTGGAGATATCTAATCTCCACACTTTTAAAGACCAAGCAAAGAAATTATTTACGTTCATCTGATATTTAATTCTTGAATATCCCTTTCAAATCTGTGGACATTTATTGAGCTGCTGCTTAGCTCCCTTGCAAATTTAGTCCAGGCTCTAAGAACCTGAGCTATTTATTTACATGTTAGCACCCTTTGAAATTGTTATAGTGAATAAAGGTCCTGCTCCTGAATAGAACCAGGCTCCAGTATTCCTTGCATATACATTTACCCAGCTTTCTTTTCAAGAAATTCTTATGCGTTGATACTCATACCAACATCAAATCTTGAAAATGGTATTTGAGTATTTTAGATACTGGTGTCTCTGAAAATTGTTGCTCTAGCAACATTATTTTTCTTAGTGTTATTTAAAATAGTTTTTGATGCCTCATTTATATTGATAAAACTTAGTACATTTCTTACATTTTCATTAGGTAGAAAAATGTGAACATAGAAACTTACTGTTTTAGGCAAGTTTCTAAATACTTTTCTAAAATGAAGGTCATTTTGTTTTCAAAAAAGTCAACGGAAAGAACTTAAAAGTCTTTTAAATGCATGGGTGTGATATCTTAAGTGGTAGATATATAAGATTTTAATGTAAATAGATAACTCAGTAATATATTAATATAACTTTGAAAATGAGAAATCTCTTCATTTTTGATCAAACGAGGTAATGGTCATTAAAAAATAATGTATTCAGGGGCGCCTGGGTGACTCATTCAGTCTGTTAAGCGGCTGCCTTCAGCTCAGGTCATGATCTCGCAGTGCGTGGATTCGAGTCGTGCATCAGGCTCTGTGCTGATAGCTCAGAGCCTGGAGCCTGCTTCAGATTCTGTGTCTCCTTCTGTCTCCGACCCTCCCCCACTCACAGTCTGTCTCACTCTCTCAAAAATAAACATTACAAATAATAATAATGTATTCACTGAATTTTTAATGCATCACTGACTTTTTTAAAGTGTCAGATAAGCCTATTCTACATGATTTAAAGTTTATAAAATCTTTTACTTTTTCCATTCAGTTATGAAGATAACTAAAAAGTATATTTATTTTGATGTAATAATAGGTAAATCAGCTTGTATTTTTTTTTATTGGTGTTTGTGTGCACATGAGCATGTTTGGTAAAATTTTATAGATTATAAGTTTACCTATAATAGTAATTCATTTATCATTTCTTCTTTAGATTCCTTAACTTTAGTCACATCTCAATTTTTTATTTATCCATCTTCCATTCCTTGCCAATAGTGTTGCACTTTTCTACAATTTTGGAAAATCTTGGAAGTCAGATCCAGGGATTATTAAAGCTACAGAAGAACAAAAGAAAAAGGTAGCAAGATAGACTCTAACTAGTCACATGTTTAATTGCAAAATTATCAATATTTATGCCATCTATTAGAGTACAGAGACTATCATTTAGAACATAAAGAGGTTTCAAATCAAACTGAGATTGTGCATAATTGTTGCTCACCCTTGGTACTCCTGAATGCCTGTCCTTAACACTTTCATGACATTTTAAAATTTTGTGTTTGTCTCCTTTATAAATTGTGATTGCTTTGAGGGATGAGTACAGTATTTTAAATATCTCTGTAAACCCTCAAATAGTAATGAATTCAGTAAACGTTTGTTAAATGTATAACTGGAAGGCCAATAAAGTGGTTGATAGTGCACATCTTTTGTTTTAATAATATTTTTATATACACACACATATGCACACATATGTAAATGTATATACGTATATATCATCCACAGCACCCCTCATCTGTAAGGCCAACCACATTCACAGTCTGAAGGTCTCACATACGAGAATAAGACTGGAGACAGTTAAATTATCTTAAGATCTCTTTTATCCAGTCTCTGAAAACAAAACAAATCCTGATGAATTATTCCTGTGTACAATAGGCTAAAGCACTAAGATTGAATCCCCACTTTTCTAGAGTGCAGAGAGTTGCTGCCCTTATGCTTACAGTATTCTTCAGACATTACTGCTAATTGATTTGCTAGGTTTTCTAAGTCATAATCCAGTTCTAAAGATTTCAGTTCTTTATTGAACTTAAGTGTATTTTCATGTCTTCGTTATCAAAACCTATATAGACCTCTTCTTAGGGTAAATAACTTAGTTGTATTCTCAGAGGAGTATTCCCCTAAATTTAGAATTCTTTTCATATATCCAAGAAATAAAATTCCTGTATTCATATTATAATGAAATAGCAGAAGTAAAGGAATAAAAGATTTTATTATTTTGAGCTGAAAACATTGGTTAATTAAAAATGGACATCATGTTTATTGATTCATATTGATGGCACTATTGTTGGTAAACATTGTTCAGTTTGAATAAAATATATATATTTTTTAATTCACAGACAATAGTTGAACTTGCAGAGACAGGAAGTCTGGACCTCAGTATATTCTGCAGTACCTGTTTGGTAGTATTTTTTTTTCTTTATTCTTTCCTTTCTCCTCTTCCCATTGCAGTGGCATAACATAGAAGGGGTGGGGACCAAGGAGAACAGTGTCTTTTGCTGGGCACATTTCATGTCCTCCACATTCCCGACAAATGCCTTTTAGACTATAGTACAAGAAGAAAGATGGTAAAAAGATATCTCCTCCCAATCTGCTTATTCCCTCTGATGGTACAGACCTTGACTGTACTTCTGATTCGAGGTGCCATTCATTCATATTCATCCTTAATCTCTTTTTCTTTCTTAATATGTAACTCAAAAAAGAAACTTAAGTAATAAAGTACTAAAAATCAAAGATTATGATTTTCTAATATTGTTTTCCTACGTATTTTTGAGAAAAAAATTATTTAAAGGTCTCAGTGGAAAAATCCATTTAACTTTTAAGACAACATGGCCTCTAAAATGGTTTGGTTTGAGTAGTTATCTCTTTGTATTAGAATGTTTATGAAACTTTGAGCACTGTTTTATTAGACTAAAGCAGTTTAAAAGTTGTCATCTTCAACCAGGTCATAAAGAAAGGTATATATGAAACTAAATAGCATTTGCTTATGGAATGAGATATAGTAATACTGACATTACTTATTTTCATAGACCTCAGATTTCTATAGAAAATACTGTTTTGTGTTTTAATTATTTTCTGCTTAATTCTTATGATTAGTTCTTGTGAAAAATATATAGACACTGCCACAGTGGTTAAACCATGTTTTCCTTTGTGGAAATGGAAATAATCCCTAAATCATACCTGAAACTAAATGCTCTTTTATACTTTTAAGATCTATACTAGAACCGAACTAATGTCTTACCATGTGAATAATAACAAGAGAATTCACTTAGTTTGGGATTATGTAGTGAGTCTTTGAAATGGAACTATAACTGTACAGATTCTTTAAGTTGTTTCAACTAACACTCCTTGACCAAACAATTATGATTTTAAGTGTTCAAAATGTATACTGCCTTACCATTGGTAGCAACTTTAGAGTGCTGACTAGATTCTCTTGCATTTCCAATCATTCTTTAAAAAAGCTTTTTGTTTCTGTGCTTTACAATGGTTAATTTACAGGATTGGCACCTTAATGTTCAGAACATTTTTATATTTCACTGTTCTTTGGAGACACTATTTTTTCCACAAAACCAAGAATAAATTGGCTGATACATTTGCCCTATGGCTAATAAATTCTTAATAGTCACGTAGTATAGTTTAATTGTTAAATAAATATCTGATGGCAAGAACAAGACCATTTTTATCATCATAGAATAAATGTTTTATTATATGTTGTGTTATTTTAGGCTGTGTAATTCCGGATAGATAATTCAAACTGACAAAGGGATCTGTCATATTATGGGTGTCCTTCACTTTGATAATAGATAAATGTCCCTAAGAAGACATATGTAAATCATAATTTCCTAAAAATGAATTAATTACTCTGTAAGTGAACTGAGGAGCCTATCATGTTTAGGAGCCTTGTGTCAGTCTTTGTTCGGAATTCACTGACAAATAGGAATGTTGGAGGGTTGGAGGTGGGGCTAGAGTTTTTTTAATACATCCTTATTCTTTTTCCCAAATAGCTTTAGTTTCATATCTATGCTAAAGAATAAGTGACACTTTTCTTTAAAGGGTTCACACATCATTTTAGTACATGTAAGGACCACATAGTCCACCTGTGCTTTTTTCCTAGTGCTTCAAAATGATGTATAACCTGTTGTGAACTGGTAGAGAAATGGCAGTGTGTTTTATGAAACACCAATGAAGGACATTATAAATGTTGTTTCTGTCATGGGTTAATAACTAGCTCTTGTCATGTGTCCAGCATTAGGTCTGTTAGAGATCAGTAATGAGTTCTTTTATTCACTTGACTGATTGAGAGTAATATAGAGAAACATTTCGCAATACTTAAAATAGTAAGGCACCATAAACAAGAATTCTTTATTACTTGTCAAGAGGTGAATAATGTATTTTATGTTTTTGCAAGTGATAGGGACTACCTAAACTTGTTAAGCATGGTGTGCTTTCTCAGATGGGACATTCAGTTAGTTCATCAGAGGAGATGCTGTACCTTAATCTCCGAGATTTCAGGAGCCACCGAAAGAGAAGGATGTGTACACTTACTGCTTTTTGCTAAATTGGTTAACTTTGGGAAGACATTTTGTTAATGACTTTGAATTTTAAAAGCTTCTTTTATTCACTTCTAACTTGACCTTCCTTTTAGTAAGGAGCAGTTTCCTTTTATTAAACAAGAGCCAGAATCATGACCATTAATCACAATAATTTCCATTTAGAAGCCTGGCGAGTGATTTTTTTTTTTGATCAGAAATTTGAGGGATGTGAATTAAATATAGTACCATTCATTACAACAGCAAATTGGTCTGTGATTCTTAATTACTTTTTTAAAGTTATGGCTCTACCCCATTTTTAGGAGTTTATATTCCACAATAGCCCCATCCTCTCTTTGTTGTTGCAGTTGAAATTCCATTGAACAAAACAGTAGTGTTTTTTGTTTTATTTTGTTCCTAAGGAAATACAGTTTTGTTTCCTTCTTAATTATACTTTGAGAAAATGTTCAGCTTGCTTCAGTATAATGCCCTCCATAATCTTTTAACGTGCCTGTTAACAGATACGGAAACCAGTGAGGTCCAAACATTGTGGTGTGTGCAACCGCTGTATAGCAAAATTCGATCATCATTGCCCATGGGTGGGTAACTGTGTAGGTAAGTTTTATTAATAATTTCTAGGTATGTTGTTCATTTAAGTTATTCTAGGTAACTGATGTACTACGGTTTTTAAATAGATGGTAGAAACTTCATTCCTACACCCTACTACAGCTCCATTCTTCCCAGTTATCTTCTGGTTGCAACTCAGTTGTGAGAAAGTAATAAAATCCATGTTTAGGAATGACTGATATTTCTCTATGAATTCTTTCTGGTGCCTACTCTTTCCTGTTTTCTTTATTGGATAATAGTGGAATTGATAAGGAGGCAGATAGTATTATTTTTTAGTTAAACAGGGAGAAAGTGAGGCAATGAAAATATTTGGAAGGATGTTGTGTACAGAAGCAGAGAGGGATAACTGATGGAATTCTGTATTCCGTAGTTCTGAACCTCAGTGTTCAAGAATGGTGTAGTATGAGGAGGTAAACTAAGTGGTCTGAGAGATGGCCTTAAGGAATTTTATGAGGTGACAACAGGGAAACATTACAAAGATCGCATAACCAATGAGAAGAAGCCTTTAAAATGTTAGATTACAAATAAAGATAAAATAGAGTTATTTTAAACCTCACAAAGCAAAACAGTAGGTTAAAACTCAGAATTGAGATTCATGTGGTTCATTGGGACTCTTGAATGTCATTGCAGGGGCGCCTGGGTGGCTTAGTCAGTTAAGCGTCCGACCTTCGCTTAGGTCATGATCTCACGGTTCGTGGGTTTGAGCCCCGCATCGGGCTCTGTGCTGACTGCCGGCTCAGAGCCTGGAGCCTGTTTCAGCCTGTGACTCCCTCTCTCTCTGACCCTCCCCTGCTCATGCTGTCTCTCTCTCTCTCCTAGGAAAACAAAAAACAAAAAAACAACAACATTGAATGTCATTGCAGTCATTACATCTTTGTGTGTAGTTACAAGCATTCTTAGTTTAAGACTTTTATAAAAACATTTACTTTCCTGAAGAACATTTAATCAAATAAGTAATGTATGAGATTATTGTCCAGATTGTATCACATCTTTCATGGCATTTTTCAACC
The DNA here is from genome assembly GCA_017311185.1 of Proteles cristata cristata. NCBI lineage: Eukaryota > Metazoa > Chordata > Mammalia > Carnivora > Hyaenidae > Proteles > Proteles cristata. Next base: position 861,442 of record JAESUZ010000810.1, read on the forward strand.
CCCATCCCCAAAAGGTGTATTTCCATTGTTTTCTCATAGCTGAAAAAAGTTGCTTCTGTGTTGTTCTTTAGGTGCAGGCAACCATAGATACTTTATGGGCTACCTATTCTTCTTGCTTTTTATGATCTGCTGGATGATTTATGGTTGTATTTCTTGTGAGTACAATTAGCTTTTCTACCTTTGCTTACCATATTAACAAAATAAGATGGTGATAAGCCTTTTAACTAAAAATTATGGTTTTGGGCACCTTAGTGCAGTGAAGTATAAGGATAGAATAGATTTACAACTATAAACATATTCGACATATAGCGTAACCAACAGAATTATCAGTTAATTACCCTTTAAAATGTGTGTCCTCTGAAAAACATGTTAACTTAATAGGCTTTGAAAAGCTTCTGGGTAAAATACACCAACATTATTCACATCACGTGCTTGCCTTACTCTAGTAGCTTACAGATTTTGTAACTGTGCCAGTTGCTCTTCCTTACCAAACAGTTGGAAAAGTATAGTTAACTTCACACAGAACTTGAAAAATTTCGAAAAGTAAGGTATAATTATTGCCTATTAGAGAATAGTAAGAGTTACTCTTTTAAGAATAAGTTGCCATTCACTTGATTATATGGGTATAGAGGAAATGATGGGGTTTTTGTTTGTTTTACATTGAGAACATGATTGGAAAAGGGTTTAAATGAAGATATTAGTTACCGTGCTTCAGGGCTTGGTGGTACTTAGCATAATATTTATTGTATCCTGGCTTAAAAATAGGACTTGGAAGGATGGTTTCTCAGACCTCCTCTTCCCACAGATAATAAGAATAATGTCGGGGTGCCTGGGTGGCTCAGTTGGTTAAGCGTCCGACTTCAGCTCAGGTCATGATCTCACAGTTCGTAGGTTTGAGCCCTGCGTCAGGCTCTGTGCTGATAGATAGCTCAGAGCCTGGAGCCTGCTTCTGACTCTGTATCTCTCTCTCTCTGACCCTCCCCTGCTCATGCTGTCTCTGTCTCTCAGAAATAAATAAAACATTAAAAAAAAAAGGGGGGGGGGATGTCTGTTAATTGCCTTAGTGAAAAAAGAGGCTACTTCCTCAAATAGAGATTAACAGAGAGAAATATTTGGTCAAAGATCTTGACCTAGTTTCTGGCCCAACACACCAGAGAGAGAATACGGCCTGTAGCAGCAGTAGTTTTTATGGCAGCATAAAAAGAGGAGACTTTTGTTTTGGAAAAACCCCTCTAACTGAGGTGATCTTGTGTTTATTTTATGCTTCCCCCCCGCCCGAAAATTTTCACTTTTATGCATATCATCTTATCTTTGTATAAAGATGTTAGCCATTATATGTAGGCAATGCCAATCGAATAAAAACTGTACTGTTTAAGTACAGCATTTTTTTTAAGATTGTTGTTTTGTCCATTTCTGTCTGTGCTCTAATTTTTTTCACTAATGTATAGAGGGATTATTTAAGAGTATAAACAGTTTGCATCGGAAGTTATTGGTTAAATCTAGACTTTTAGATTATGTTTTCTAAGTGGTGCCTGTTGCAGTTGTCTTCGCCAGGTGTTTGGATGATAGTTGAGTAAATGTGAAACTTTTGTTCTCATTTTAGACTGGGGACTCCACTGTGAGACCACTTACACCAAGGATGGATTTTGGACATATATTACTCAAATTGCTACATGTTCACCTTGGATGTTTTGGATGTTTCTGAACAGTATTTTTCATTTCATGTGGGTGGCAGTATTACTCATGTGTCAGATGTACCAGGTATGTGCGAGTACATGACTGATTCTTTAGTGCACTGACAACTCTGAAAACTCCCTTGTTAAATACAATAATGCATTCTCTTTCTAACCAATCCTGTTTTTCAGGAATTAGAATATTCCATTTACCTTCCTCACTCTTCCTTTGCTCTTTCTTTACTTTTCCTTTCTTGGTCCCACTTTCCCTTCCCCTCTCCTTCTTATAGTATGGACTTTCTTCTTACATTATGAACTTTCAGTACTACTTGTGACAAAACTTATTTCTATTGTCCCTGATTCTGTATCTATATTCTATATCTAGTTGGATATAGGTATGAGCTCAGATTAGTTTTGTGCTTATCCATAATGTTTTATTACCTATAAATAATATTTATTTATTCAAGAGCCTTTTTTTAAATTAAGGATTTTTAAAGAAGCTCATGGAGAGGTGTTCTGTGTACATAGTGTTCATCTGTCCCCATGCCCAATGCCAAATAATATGTGTTTTAAACATTTTTCCTGTTTAACTGGCTACTTTTCACCAGAGTCAAGGTGATATCCCATAAACTAGCTTGATGATCTCTTAATAGAAAAACAAAAAGAAACTTCATCATTTTTTCTCCATACTGATCCCCTCAAGAATTAACTTATTTTACATTAAGCCTTATTTTACACCAGAGGGAGTTAATGGTCTGCTTTCTCTTATCTCTTAGATATCATGTTTAGGTATCACTACAAATGAAAGAATGAATGCCAGAAGATATAAGCACTTTAAAGTCACGACAACATCTATTGAAAGCCCATTCAAGTACGTACGTGTTTATAAATTTAATATTTTCTTTTGGCGTATAAAATTCCTTACTAACCAAACTTAGCAAATATCTAGTGAATACATCAAAGAGAAATATTTTCTTTAGGTATGTCAATAGGATATGAAACAGGAAATTTTTCTTTTGCTTAGCAAATTAAAATAGCTTAGAAATCCTACTGAATTCTAAGATTTCTGCCACACATAGCATTGGTTAGTTTACCATAACTTTAGAATTCATCGTTAACTGCATATGAATTTGTAATACTTTTTTCTTAATTGCACAATACAAACTCCATTGATCTAACATTGGTTTAAACATAAATCTTTATACATTAACATACAGCTTTAACACTGCCGTAAGATTTTACAAATTTTCATTGATACAGGAATGTATCCAGAGAATTGAAATGTGATTTTTAAAATGTGATTAATTGAAATTTGTATTTAGGGAAATTTTCTAGACTCTAGGGCAGCTACTTTTCAGTGTGAATTATTTTATTTGTCCTTTGAAGAGAAAATTTTCCATACACATAGTTTTATTTCGATTTTCTTTTTTAAATTGAGGTGTAATTTACATATAGTATTATATTAATTTGAAATGTACAACGTGATTTGATATTTGTGTATATTGCAAAATGACCACCACAAACATTTGTCACCATACATAATTACAGAATTTTTTTTCTTGTGATAAGAACTTTTTAAGATGTGTCTTGGCAACTTTCAAATATGCAACACAGTATTATTAACTGTAGCCACAGTGCTGTATATTATATCCCTGTGACATTAATTTTATAACTATAAGTTTGTACCTTTTGACTCCCTCACTTATTTTGCCCACACTGCACCTGCAGCCCTCTGACAATCACCAGTCTGTACTCTGTGAGCTTGGTTTTGTTTGTTTAGATTCCATATATAAATGAGATTATATGTTTTTGTCTTTATCTTTCTAAATAACTTCTCTTACTATAAAGCCCTCAAAGTCCATTCATGTTGTCTCAAATGGCAAGATTTCCTTATTTTTTATGGCTGAATAATATTGCGTGTATGTGTGTGTAGTGTGTACATTTTCTTTATCCATTCATCCATCAGTGGGCACTTAGGTTGTTTCCATGTCATGGCTATTGTAAATAATGCAGTGAACTTAGAGGTACATATATCTTTTCGAATTAGTATGGATTTTTTTTTGTTAGTTTCTTGAGGTTTTTTGGTTGTTTTTTTTTTTCAGATAAATACTCAGAATTGGAATTGCTAGATCATATGGTAGTTCTAGCTTCAGTTTTTTTGAGGACTTGTTTTCCTAGTAGCTGCAACAGTTTAACCTTCCCACCAGTAGTGCACAAGAGTTCCCTTTTCTCCACATCCTCACCAGACTTGTTATTTCTTGTCTTTTTGGTAATAGCCATCCTAGCAGGTGTGATGTGCTATCTTGCTGTGATTTTGATTTGCATTTCTTTGAAGATTAGTGATATTGAACATCTTTTCATGTTATCTGTTGTCATCTGTATGTTTTTGGAAAAATGTCTGTTCAGATCTTCTGCCCATTTTCTAATTGAATTTTTTCTTTTGAGTTGTATGAGTTCTTTTTGCTCTTGAGTTGTAGGAGTTCTTCATATATTTTGGATATTAATCCCATATCGGACATATGATCTGCACATATTCTTTCCTATTCAGTAGGTTGCCTTCTCGTTTAGTTGATGGTTTCCTTCGTTGTACAGAAGCTTTTTACTTTGATGTAGTCTCACTTTTTTTTTTTTGCATTTGTTGCCTTTGCTTTTGGTGTTATATTAAAAAATTCATCGCCAAGATCCATGTCATGGAGCTTACCACATATGGCTTCTTCTAGCAGTTTTATGGTTTCAAATCTTGCATTTAAGCCTTTAATCCAGTTTGAATTAATTTTTGTGTGTGGCGTAATATAGTGGACCTGTTTCATTCTTTTGCACGTAGCTGTCTAGTTTTCCCAACATCATTTATTGAAGAGACTATGCTGTACTTTTATGTGTATATGTGTGTTTATATATAATATATATGATATATGTATATTTAGTTTGATACTGAAAAGCAGTTTCCTAATTATATGAAATATTTAAAACTTGATTTTTACTCAAGCTACTTGGCCTACTACCTTCAATTTTTGTGATACCATTAATTATTGCATGCTTCTGGAAAGCATACAAACTGTTAAATAAAAGCAAAAATAAGGGAGTCAGTTGAGTAGTTTTGAGAATTCTCCCATAGGCAAAATTATTATGTAAAATGGAAAACTTTGACTGCTTTTCCAGAGGTGTTCTTCAAGTCCTAAAATTTCCTGAACTTATCCTTGATACTTCTTTTCTTAAATTGTTACTTTAAGGTACATTGCCAGATTCATGCTGTTCGTAATCATTTTGTCTTTTTACACTCTCAATTTTGGATAGAGTTTGTCTCCTTGAATTAAGGAAAGGTTTTGTAAAAAATTACATAGGACACAGGAATGAAAGAAATGCAGATTTGAATAACTTTAAAATATAATTGTGTGACTCATTAAGTTAAAAGAGAGAAGAAAAATTGGTGTTGGCAGAGCTATGAAGAAACATGAATGCATATACACTTTGTAGAGTTATAAACAAACGGGTTCTTTCTGCAAGTAACCTGAGTTTTTAAGTTTAGAAAAATATATATTTAACACCAAAATTATATTAAATTCCTATATCAAATTATTGTACTAATAGACTTTTTCTTTTTCTTTCTGTTGGGGGGATACTTTAGCCATGGATGTGTAAGGAATATTATAGACTTCTTTGAATTTCGATGCTGTGGCCTCTTTCGTCCTGTTATCGTGGACTGGACCAGGCAGTATACAATAGAATATGACCAAATATCAGGATCTGGGTACCAGCTCGTGTAGCAGCATCTTTATCCTATGAAGCATATTGCTGAGTGGTGCCTGAAAATTGTGTCTGTCCGTGTCTCTCTCACACTCGAATCCACATTTTTTGAATAATAGCATGCTATATGTAGGGCTAACAGTGAATTTTACAGTCTTTTTTTCAATACTTTATTAACAAAGGTAAACATGGACAGAACACACTGCCACTTCTGGGAAGAATAAAGATCATAAAAAGGAATTTTAACGGTTCTTAATGTGGGAACTCACAACATACTCAACTTTTTGGTTTTGTTCTCATAACATTTTTCACAAAGAAAGAGTGAACTTATTCTGTTGATAGACATGGGATACTGATCAGAAATGTTCAGTTCTAGCTAAAGGTAAATTTATGGCATACGGCTAAATTTTATGATGCAATCTACTCTGACTATTGCATTTAATCCCAAGAGAGTGGTCTTAAATTGATTCAGACTAGTATGATGTACATTTTAGAATGTACATGTAAGTACTGTGATCAAAATCATGTGGTTTTATTAGGGATCTACTATAATGTGTCTTCAAGGACACGAGAAAATGTTCACAAAAATATGTGCTAACACTATTTTATTGCCATCAACTGTTGCAGTGCTGATATATTTCTAGTTCAGTGAAATAATTTGTAGTAACCTTGCTCTGAGGTTTTATGGTCTGATAATAAAGCACTTGCATGAGTATAGTAAGTCATGTTATTTTGTTCAAACTTTAAAAGCCCTACTAAGTGCATGATACACCTCATAGAATGTATACTAGCACATACTATCCAGTAATGCATAAATTAGAATTTAATTTGATGTGCAAACAGTCCAATTTTTAGAGTTGAGGTAATTTCAAGGCAGAACAAATAAGTTCATGTGAAATTCTCAGTACTAGAGATAAATGGATATACTTCTAGAATTCTGGGCTGCAAAATAAATTGTAGACAAAATAATGGAGTTTAACTAAAAATGGAGCATGATCTCTGTACATATAGCACATGTGAATAAAAGAAAAGCTAATGGGATATTCTGGTTTTTAAAAAATGACCTATCAGAAAGAATTTAATCCTCAACATTATTTCAATTTCCCCAATATTGACTGTTTTGAAGTTTGTTAGTGCTGTCTGAAACCATTTCAGAAATTTTCTTATTGTTAAATGTGATGCACTGATCAATTTTTGTTGCAGCATTTCCATACTCTCACAGTGAACTATTAGTCACTGCTTCCATAAATATTGTTTACAGAGTGAGACTTGGTTTTGTCCTCTTAAGTGCTGTAGCAAACTGTGGTTCGAGCAACCTGTGGGAAACCTGTGAGAGGGAATGGGCATGGGGGAGGGTGGGAAAAGGACGGTCAGACTGATGACAGATCCTAGACCAGTGTAAAGATTGTGTATCTGTATATAAATAATTTATCAAATAGTTTTCTCTTTGTGTCTGTATGTGTTAGTGTATTCAAAGCTGCTCATTTCATTTTATCCAACCAAAAAGAAAAGGGAGATAACTAATGAGCTTCTAGTGATGTTCAATATTGCTGTTAATAGGCATTATACCCTGCAAGTTCCACTGCATGTCTGATGCTTGGTAAAATTCGTATTCTCTGTAAAATGCAGATTCCAGGTATTAAAGCAATCTAGTGTTATACCCGCCCCTTGCCTTAGTAAGAGGAGCAGTGAAAATGTATATAGTTGATGTTCAGTATTTCCAAGTACCATTTTTATATAGTAGTTTCTTTGACCATAAGTCACACATCAGAAAGATTACCTTTAGTGTATTTGAGTGTTTTAATATTAGAAAATTGGCATACGTACTTTATTTTTGAAAAGGGAAAAGATGGGTGTGGGGTGGCAATAGCATTGTGCCATTTTGTCATAGAATGTAAAAAATTGGTTAACTTTACAAATGTCTCTGCTAGTTTTGACTACTAATTGGGGGGAATTTTAGGTAATTTTTAAATTCAAAGTTATTTATAAAACGCTAGAATTTGTTTTAATTTTTTGTATTTTGAGCCACTTCACATGAAGACTCAGTTGCAATTTTTATTGAATACATTTTTTATTAACAGTTGAATACAGTGGTGGTATTCTCAAGAGTTTGGATAAGAGTGTTGTTACCATGTTCTTCCTTTGTGGTACAATATCCTTTTCAGTGCAAAAGAGATGTCTTTCAGTTCAATAGAAAAAGTACTCTAGATACATAAGTACATGGAAAATATTAGCAATGTTAATGCTTTCGTACTAACCATCTCACAGTGCCGGTGAGATCTAGAACTTAAGAGATGGTCAGGTGGTCACATGGTCAGGAGCCAGCTAGGCAGCAGTGTACCGTACCGTCCGTTTACTTAGTTTATAAGTCATGTGTGTGGAACCAGCTTAACCCAGTTCAAAAGTTGTGTATGAAGGTGACCCTTTGGGGGATAGTTCATATCAGCTTAATTGGATACTTTTAGCAAATAGGAACTTACTTCTCAGCCCGGAACATGAATTACTTCTTTGGAGTTTTTTTCCTTCACATTTTTGTTCCCAGGAGTTTATTTGAAATATTAATAGACGTAAAACAGTATCATTATACTTAAGCTATGGATATTTTATTTTATATTTTCTTTATTTATAACTGTGCCAAGTATTATTTTGCTACTTACCGTGTTACTCTGTGGAAAGAAAAACCTGTAAAGTGTTTAATAAATTAGCTCTCCTTACATAAATTAAATCTGTTAAAATTTTGTAAAATATTAATCAGAATAAATATTGACTCTTAAGTGTGTGCTTGTTTGTTATTTCGTTCAGTTCCCTTCAAGAAATTAATGAGACACTGGTAGTGGTCCCTATTATATTGAAAAGATTATTCTGTATATTTATATCTGGAACAGCTGGGATTCAAGTGGGAGGACTAGAAATTAGCAAAAGTAAAAGGTGGTGGTAGTATTTTAAAAAACTCTAATTCTGTGTCTGTGTATATGTATGTAATTAATACTTTTAAAATAAAAGGAGGAAATTTTTCTTTATGAATTTTGGATTCCATAAAGTAATTAGGATCCTCAAGGACTATATGAATCTCCAAGTTTTAAATCTAAGTATTATCTAGAGATACTGTGGTAAAATTTTGGAAAAGGAAACCTACCGAACATTGATCTCCATTATTTGAAAAGCTATGCATGCTAACTTCTTTTTTGGGGAATTTAAAAATCAGAAATTATAAAGGAACCCTTTCCTGCATGTTCACATGATTGTTTATGGTTTGAGTACCCAGTGGTATTAAATATCTTCAGATTGGACTAATACTCATTTCGTAACTATTTTGTGATATTTAAAGTAATGCCTCCAGAGTTGTGTAGACATCAAGGAACAATATTTTGAACAAGTATAAAAATGAAGCAATTTCTACAAGCCATCAGTTTTCTTTCCGGGTGTATTTCTCCTCTTCCTTGTTGACTTATATGAATCTGCCACCCCTTCCTGAGATTGGTAGACTGTACTTATTGTAAGGATACCATATTCTGAGAGTTTATAGAGATAACTGGAATCAAGTGGTACATATCAGGACAAGAAATTTTAGCTTCTTGTCAAAAAGGAAACCTTCAGTTTCATAAAGTTGTTGGTATAAAAGTTACTTATTAAGTATCTTTATGTGACTTTACAAAATGGAAAGTCTGTAATTCCAAGTGAGATATTCAGAATATTCCTTCATCTGGGTCAGTTAGGTCACAAATTCCAGGAATCCAGATGTGCCTTTTAGAAAACTTTTTGCTTTTGGAGTATGAATTTTTTGCTTAAATAAATTTAAAAAAAATTTTTTTAATGTTTTATTTTATTTCTGAGAGATAGAGACAGCGTGAGCAGGGAAGGGTCAGAGGGAGACACAGAATCCAAAGCAGGCTCCAGGCTCTGAGCTAGCTGTCAGCACAGAGTCCAGCGCAGGGCTTGAACCCACGAACTGTGAGATCATGACCTTAGCCGAAGTTGGACGCTTAACTGAGCCTCCCAGACACCCCTTTCTTAGATAAATTTTACTAGAACATCTATCGTCAGACATTTACTTGGATTGAAAAATACATTTTAATAGCAGTGTTTCTAGTACTCCAAAAGATATACTGTTTCCATTCAGATCCGCAGAAAACCTCATTGCTGCTGGCTTGGATCAAAATTTTCAGTCATTGTATCTTCAAATATTTTTCCATTCCCCTCCGCCACCTTCAAGAAACACTAGGTACACAATGATTAGGCTCACTGATCGGTTCTTTTTTTTTTCAGAGCACAGGGAAGGGCCAAAGGGGAGGGAGAGAGAATCTTAAACAGGCTCCGTGCCCAGTGTGCAGGCCGATGCTGAGATCATGACCTGACATCATGTCTGAATGGAAATCAAGAGTTGGACACTTAATTGAATGAGCCACCCTGGTGCCCCTGATCAGTTCATTTTTTAAATTCTCTTTTTCCTCTATTTAGTTTGGATTGTCTTTACATTTTTAAGTTCACTTAAATCTCTTCAGTCTTGTGTAGTATATTGTCAATACCATTCAGGGGAGTTTTCATCTCTGACATAGTTTTCACCTACAATATTTGATATAGACCATTTTTTACATCCTCTTTGTCTCTACTTTTTTGAAGATATGGATGGGGTACACTTATAATTAACTTTTTTTTAAGTGAGGGTGAGTGAGCAGGAGAGGAACAAAGAGAGAGGGAGAGAGAGAAAATCCCAAGCAGGAGCCCAACATAGGCTTGAGCTCACAAACCATGAGATCATGACCTGTGCCAAAGAGTCACATGCTCCACCAACTGAGCCACCCAGGTGCCCCATAATTAACTTTTAATATCCCTACCTGCTAATTTTCACATCTATGTCAGGTTGGGTTGGTTTTGATTTTTCTTCATTATCACAGGTTTTATTTTCCTGCTTCTTGGAATGACTAGTAATTTTTTTTTCTTTTCAAATTTTTATTTAAGATGACTAATAATTTTTGAATTGGTGCCAGACACTATGAATTGAGTGCTGGATATTTTTGTATTCCTACAAAAATTTCAGAGCTTTGTTCTGGGATGCAGTCATTTGGAAGCTTGAGTCCTTTCGGGTTTTGTTGGCAGGATCAGAGCGATGTTCAGTTTAGGGTTAATTATTCCCCATTATTGACATAAGCAAGAGCAATGTACTCCATCCAAAGCCCCACAAATCCTGTTTCCCCGTCACCGGTGGCAACGGAACTATTCCCAGATTCCTGTGAGCACCAGACTTTGTTCTAAGTCTTTCCGTTGTTTTTCCTCTGGTCTTGGATAGTTACCTGGGAGGTGCTATCAGTACATGGCTGAGGACTCGCAAAGTGGGGGTTAGGGTGTCGTCTTCATGTCTGTGGAGTTCCTTTTCTGTACAACTCTCTCAGGTCCCTTGAACTCTAGCTGCCCTGGCCCCTTTGGACTCCACTCAGTCTCAACTTGGGGTGCCTCCCAACCCCAGCTGTGTTTTCCCTCCTTGCACTACAGCTATAGCTTGGAAACTCTCAAAAGTAGTGAGACTGCTAATCCTAAAACCGATCTCATTTCCCTGTTATTGTTCTTTGTAACCTGTTGTCCAGGGCCTGAAAACTTTTTTTTTTCCCAGGTAATTTGTAGTTTTGGTGTTGCAAGTGAGAGGGCAAATCTGGCCTGTTATTTTCACTTTGCTTTTTTTTTTTTTTTCTTTTTTCTTCACTTTGCTTTAAGTGAAAGTCTGAGTTAATACATTTTTCAAAATTTTGTTTTAACTTCTGATACAGAAAATATTGGTAGACATAATTGGTCATAAACAAGAGTTCTTTGGGGTCCTCAATAATTTGAGATTGTAAAGGCGTCCTGAGATTAACAAAAAAAAAAAGTTTGAGAACCAGTGGGCTAGACTCCCAGCGCTTTAGATGTTAGTGGTTACATGTGCAACGAAAGGCTCTTGAGTTGGGGCGCCTAGGTGGCTCAGTTGGTTAAGCGTCTGATTGGCTCAGGTCATGATCTCCTGCTTCGTAAGTTAGAGCCCTGCGTCCAGCTCTGTGCTGATAGCTCAGAGCCTGGAGCCTGCTTCAGATTCTGTGTCTCCCCCTCTCTCTGTCCCTCCCCTGCTCATGCTCTGTCTCTGTCTCTCAATGATAAATACACATTAAAAAAATAAGAATAAATTTAAAAAATAAAGGTTCTCGAGCTAAAACAGATTTCTCAACCACATACTCTTAAGGCCTTCATTATGCTAGTGTGTCCTGTGAATCTACAGCTGTGTGTGTGTTGATACAGATTGACAGCAGCAACACTTGTTAAACTTAACTGATCCTGAAGACTTTTTGGAACTAGAGTTCCCAGCCCTTCTTAAATACGCCAAACCACCACAAGGGACTGAAAACATCCCAATTGGGTCACTTTAAAAATAAAAGTATTTATTTGCCGTTAGAGCATTGGATTGCTTTTGGGCTACCCTGTTGACTTATGTCCAAATGATGAAAGTGATTCCTCCCAGAATAACCGAAGCAAAGCCAAATTTCCTTTTCCACTCCTAGAACCACTGGTAGCTAATTTTACATTTTTGGAGTAGCTGGATAACAAAAATGGATTTTTGTTATCATTCCCAATTTAAGAATAATTTTGAGTAGGTGTCTCGCTTTTTTATTGGGTAGAAACCTCAAATTACTAGGCACCTGGCAACTTTGTTTTGAGTAATTTCCTTTCAGATATCTACTAGTATCTCCAGTACAATTTGGGAAACTTAGTAGGTATGGGAGATGTTGGTCCTGTGTGGGGAATGGTTTAATAATTTACATTTGGGTTATCTGTAGCTACCTAACCAACCACTCAAAAATTTAGTGGCATACAATGGTGTTTTTGTTAAAAATCTCTAGTTTGCTCAAGATTCAACAGGAATAGCTCACCTTGTTCCACTTGGTGTGAGCTGCGATGTTCAAAAACTTGGGACGAATAATCTGAAGGCTCGCTCACTCACGTCAGTTGATACTGACAAAATATGGCAGCTAAGTTCCAAGGCTAAGCATCCGAAGGGAAAGAGGCAGGCAAAAACTACTGCCTTCTCTAACCTAGCCTTGTCCATTATATCGTGCTAGTCAAAAATGAGTCACTAGGTTGGCCTTTATTCAGAGGGAGAGGAATTAGTCTCCATGTTTTGATGGGAATGTCAAACAGTCTGTGGGCAGGTTTTAAAACTACTACCTACAGAATTAGAAGTTACTCCATAACTGTTCTTCAGTTCAGCCTCTCTTCATTTAAGGCTGATTAACTTCCCCAGCCTGCTTAACAAAAAAGCCTTCCTCTCTCCCAAGTGGAACTTGCCTTCTAAGACCATGTGAGGTGCTCAAGGCTAAGATGTAAGTAAATAAGCATGAATTCTTTCACCTAGTACATCCTCAATTGATTTCGTCCTACTGAGTTTCTGCCTATGTTTTTGATGCCATACATAGCACAACCCCCTATAGCTTTTCAAAATAAGCAATATAGAATGTTAAAATAGGCTTTGGACAAGATTAAGATGTGTTCATTGATCACGCTGCTTCAGGTTTACGCATTTACAGACCAGTGTCACACCCTGAAAATTAAAGGTTGGATTGAGTCTTTGATAAAAGTTTCTAGGGAAATAATGAAAATATTCTGTGTACAGTCTGGCACCTCCTTTTCTACGTGAGCCAGTTGAATGTCAATGTGTCAGGATGGTGGAGCATTCTTTGTTAACTCACGCAGGATTGAAATATTTGAAGAAGTCACTTCAGTTTCCAGGATTTAGTAAGTTACCATGTATCAGGTCAGGGTGGAGTCTAAAAAATGTCATACTAAGCCTCAGATTCTGTAGTTGTCTCTAGGTCGCTGTTTGTAAAGATCTTTAGGTTTAGATGAATCAAAAGAATACTGCAGAGTTTTCTTTATCTGTGCCCACCACCCTGGGTCCTTGTAGCTTTCTGAGGAGCTTATTAGAATGGCTTCTATGGCTCCGCTTCTAGAGAGTCGGCTTCTGGAAGGCCAGGAAATCTTTGTAATACTCCCAGGTGACTCGAGTGCAGGTTGTCTAAGGAGAAGTTTAACCACCAGCTAGAGTGGGGCAGGCAGGTGGACAGGAGATGCTGCTCGCCATCTCTGAGGAGCTGGCATCCGTTGCCTAGCAACCCTCACTCTAGAGGCACACTTGCCAGGCTCAGAGAGATCTTTTCCAATAGCTGTAATGCAAACATTAGCCTAGTGAGTCAGCTGCATAATGGGGTGGACTCTCTTTAACCACTAGAGTGCAGGTAGGGACCCAAGGGATTTTCTGGGTCCTCCAAAACGTGAATGGAAAGACACTGAGCACCTGAATCCAGCTGAAGTTTTATTTAAAATGTCAAAGAAACACTTCTTGAAAATGCCAAGGAATAAAAAGCAAAGGGATACAGTGCTCTCTTCACACTAGTCAGCCAGCCTATCCATGTATGGGGCAACAAACAGTACGTAAGTGCCGGCAAAATTTCACAGTAGTTTAGTGTTAGGTTATCTGTGCCTGGGCCACGTAGAGACTTTCCATGTGTGATCTCAGCTCTAGGCTCAGGCCTTTACTGAGCATGAACAAGAGCTCCTGCTCCTTGGCCATAGCCAAATCCCTTGGGCCCGAAGTTCTTTGCGTAGCATCCTAAAAAAGGAAAGAGAATTAGCAGAAGGTCCATTACGCTTTGCCAGGATTAAGACTCACAAAACAACAGACCCCTGTAAGTTTAAAAAAAAATGGTTTGCCATGCCCAGAAAGAGTTCGACTTATTTAAGAGATAAAATGAGCCATGTAGCAAGTATGTGAATGCTACAAAAGCGAGTCCAAACGCTCCGACTGCACAGTACTCGGGTCACAGTCCCACTTGGGTTACAAGCATAAAAACTGGGCCAGGCAAATTACGTGTTTCTCTGTTACTTTCATATATTCATGTGCTTTGCTGGAAATATAAAATTCAAGAAAGAGTCTTTACAGTGAGGTGAGGTTTTGATCTTATTTGTTGGGGGATTTTAAATGACTACTAAACTTTATTGTATCATCTCACATTATTTCTGTTATCTGTGAGCATCTCTAGATCCTTTATTTTCAAATAGCCAGTGGCAGTCCCTTCCTTTCCTTCCCAATTCCTTTCCCCACTGTTGCAGTACTTTCTTTTTCTTTTATGCTGGTGACATTTCCTTAACCAGTAACAGTGTGGGATATTCAGATGGAGGGCAATAATGGAAATTAATTTTACCTTTACAATAGATTTCGCCTTCTTTCTCAGTCAGAGTTGTTGATTCAAGACTCTTCCCACACTTGGCACACCGGAAACAGTTTTTGTGCCAGGGCTGGAAGAGACAACTGAGTAAGTCTGAGAGAGTGGTTCCTTGCAGTACAGTGTAGACACTTGGGCAAGTGGCTTGGAAAGGTGAACCCAACGCGAACTCCGGAATGCTGTACTTCAGCTCCCAGCAAAAAGCCTGGAACTGGACCTCCCGGTGTCTACACAGTTGGCCACCTGCCAGGGCTGAGTTCAAACTTCATTCACAGAAGACATGGGCTGGGAGCTGTGCCACGCAAGGGCCGTCTCCCCACGAGCTATGTCCGACCTCGCCTCAAGCACGCTGCACCCCTTTAAAGACAGCCCCCCCTATGGGTGAGAACACTGCAGCTCGAAGAGGTGACGTGGTTCCATAACTTGCTCAGAAGCACAGCTCAGGTTAGCATCAGGGGCCCCGACTCTGGTTTCCCACTACGTGGAATAACGTACAGAGTGCAGATGTGTTAACAGTCTGCCTTGTTCGCTAACAGTCTTCAGGAGCGCCCCTTATGAAAACAAGCTGCTTTCAAACACAGATGTGATTTGTCAAGTAAGAGCATCGTTTCAAAAAGTTAATGATTCAGATGGAAATCTAAGCAAAATTTGAATCCAGGGCATTTATATAAGACAGCACGCCTGAGGGGATTTGAGGGGGACGGGGAGAAAGGGAGCAGAGAAGAGTCATTTCCTGCTACTAGCTCAAGACAGCACTTTACCTTTCCAGCTCCAATGATCTTCTCGGCAGCATACACGGAGTCCCCACATCGGGAACACTTCTCAGCACCTCCGTATTTCTGAGCAAACTTAGAAGTGTTTGGATTTGTTGTAGGCCTGTGAGGTTGAACACTTGTAGAAAGCGGGAAAAATTAGGCAGTGCTTACTGAAGGGCCCCTTCTAATTAATAAGCCCACAAGACAGGCACCTCTGAACGCTCAGACTTAACTGCTGTCCTGACTCAGGGCCAGAGGCCTTCACTGAATCACTTCCAGGGGAAAGAAGAGCTGTATCTCAGGCGCTGGCCAGCTGGTACCTGAACCTACTTATGGGCTCATTACTGGCACAGATAAGGCCCCAAACTTAAATACCCGTCTCTGTGAGTCTAAACTCAACAGAGTTCAATGACTCTCCAGTGCTGGCCTCTCCATGAAACAATTAAGCTATGCTTTATAAAAACAAGACACTGGACATATTTTTACCCCATATTCATATCATTGTTCATATTATCACTGGAAATCACAAGAGTTTTTTTACTTTACTAGAGTCTGAAGAATCACTGTTAACCTAAGCAGTTAAAGGCTTCTGCAGATAGGTCAGTGGACCCAGGTAGAATTAAGAACATTAAGCATTACTAAACAGATTAATTTCCTACTGTATGTTAAGTAGGGAAAACTGTGAATAAACTACTTAGCTTCATGGATAAATATTTAGAAAGTTTGCCTATTACTGTATGATGTTTACTTTTTCTCTGGATAGTGTTATTTTTGTCACTTATTTACAAGTCACTGGGTAAACTGTTTTCCTAGCTTTCTTTAATTTTTTCCCCTTCAGTATGTAGATGCACCTACAGTGCAGAATGCCATTCTGGGCTCCGAGAAGATTTAAAGGCCCCTCTCAAGTCCTGTCAGTCGAGCAGATAAGAGGACAATAGCAGTCAGCTCACCAAATGGTACAAGTGTCCCATTTTTCCTATTGGAAAGTTTTCTTTCCTCACTCTAGTTTAAATTACATACTTATGTAAAATAAAGTTAGTTTAGAAATCCTGCCTTTTCATAAAACAGTGGATTCCAACTCCTCTCCAGTATCTTCTATTTATTCATCTCCAGTGTATCCACATTTTGGTCATCTGTTTTCTGCACTTCACATGAGGTGTTGAGTCATGTTTGCTACAACCACTGGAAACGTTATCTAAACAGCAAGTACCAATTCACGGTACTGATTCACAGTATTGGTGTTTCCAGTTGTCTCTAATGTATGCATTTTTTTTTAACTGTACAATCCACTGTAAGTAATTTATTTTGAGAATGATCTTTATTTTAATTTTTTTATGGCTTTATTTTATTTTGAGAGACAGAGACAGCAAGCAGGAGAGGGACAGAGAGAGGGATACACAGAATCCGAGGCAGGCTCCAGGCTCTGAGCTGTCAGCACAGAGCCCGATGCGGGGCTCAAACCCACAGACTGAGACCATGACCTGAGCTGAAGTCGGACGCTTAACCGACTGAGCCACCCAGGCGCCCCGAGAGTGATCTTTAAAAGCTATTCACAATGATATCCAAGATTTGGAATTAGGAGTTTCCCAGGAAAAATGTCCAATACGTTATGTTAACAAGAACTTAATGTAGATTATCTCCACCTCCCTGCTAATGACACATAGAGTGTGGATAATAGTTGATCTCATCAGAGATGAAGAAATAGGAGCTCAGATAGTAAATAGCTTGCTGAAGAGCTACAGAATTAGTAAATTGGTGGATCTGAACCGAAAAAAACAGTTCTGCCTCAATAAAACATTCTGCCCACACAGTGCTGTCTCCCCAGGAGACTCCTGTGAAGAAATGTGGTCCCCATATGTTCTATCATTACCACATCCCACAAGAGTGCTCCAGACTACAGGTGCTCCCAGAGGTCAGTCATTAAGAGAGAGTTCTGGAAAAGGAAGTGGAAGTCTCTGTACCCGGCCCTAGTATGTGGCCAGGCTAAGAACAGGAAGAGGCAAGGGCACCGATCGACAGGCCACCACAGAGGGCTTACCACTTACTGGAGAAGGTGGAGCAGCAGCAGGAAGTAAAGAGGTGGATCTGCTGGTCTTTCTGGCTTTAAATCTATAGCTACAATCACGGACTTAACTCTTGGGGTTATGGATGAACTTGGTTTTGTAGGCGGTGAGGGGGAGGTACATAGATACGTGTGTTTTGAAAGATTTGAAATAAAATCTTAGGAAACAAGAAAGGATTTTAACACGCTGGAAAAGGAGAGGGGAACAGGAACAATGAACTTCAACAAAGACCAAGGTAAGCTGGGTTCCTACAAGTGGTGGGACGCAACAGTGGACGAGCCAGCCTTTGTACAGCTGGAGCACAAGGCACCATGGCTCAGAAACTCTGTGGAAAAAACCCAAAGGACAGACAGGTGGGCCTCAGTGCAGTGGAAAGCGCACAGGTTTGGGAATCAAATGGGCATGCGGTCAAATCCTGGCTATGTCACTTACCTGTGTGACCTGAGCCCTAGTGTCCCATCTGTAAAATATGGACAGTGTATCTACACTCAGAGTTACTATAGGGATTATATAAAATGAACATAAACATTCAGACAACAGGCACTCAAGCAGACTTAGTATTATTTCAGGCATACCATAATGCGCTGTGTTTAAGATTATAAGCTATGGAGTTATACCAAGTTAAATTCTACAGTTAGCTAACAATGTGACTTTAGGCAAATTGCTTAATATTTTATTGTCTAAATTTGTTGAGTAAGATAACCTTACCCTGTTGGGTGGTTGTGAGGATTATGTAAGGAGACGTGTTAATACTGAATGGTGTCCAACTCAACAGGGCATGATTAATGGCCTTGTCCAAGAACAGACCATCTTACAGGAGTGTAACACCAATTTTGGGCTCTTCAATATAAAGCAGATGTGAAAAATGTAAAGTTCAAATGAGAGAATGGGTCAAAAACAGGAATTAAGAGGAAACTCCAAATGAAGAAATTATGTAGCCTGAACATAAATACTAAATGAAGTTTAGCAGACTTAGCACCTTGCTGTTTTGGCACTGGAACTTTTAAATTTTAATGCTAATCTCTCAGCAAATCAAAAACAAATCTCAATTTTAAGTAAGAATTTGTTACTAATTCGAGAAAATAATTTCTTGGTGAAACAGTTTTACATGGAGTGACTGAGGAGTTTTCATTGCTTAATTGCACTGGAGATGTATGTCCCATGATACAGACACTACATTTCTGTATCACTTGATTTCATGACATCTGGTCTCCAAAACACTGTGTAATGTAAGTAAATGTAAACCACGTGCTTTTGCGAACATGAGTTCTTGATACACTGGAGCATGCCACAAAATCAAGACTAGAAGTCACTGGAAGAATCAATAAGAATTCTCTTAGGTCCAAAGCTGTCCATTTCAAGCTTAAAGAAGAGTCATTGGTTTACGTAAGAAAACTGGGAGTCCTTTTGTTTGCTTATTTTAAGCTAAAATCTGTCCCAGACTCCTCGTCACCAAGCAACGTTGTTAGAATTCCTTTCTGCAAGGAACAAACATGGTCCTAACTCACCTCTCTGGCTTGATCCCCAGTCTCTCACCCCGGTCCATGTTGAGCGTGCCAGCGCCCTGGCCGTAACCGTAGCCTTTGGGCCCATACTTCTTTCCATAGCAGGATTTGCAGTAGATCTCTTCATCGTGAATTGCCACTGTGGTGCTATCTAAATTTTTCCTGCAAACCACTGAGGGGGAATAAGTTAGACCTTTAGAAACATGCCAGAGATGCAATTTTCCTAAGAACAGTGGTAGCCCTGACACACGGTCTACAAATGGCGAAGACATAGGCTCTCTCACGTTCCTGTTTCTCGTGTGGTTTCCCAAAAGCCGTGGGACAGAATCTGGACTGGGTCGCTGCCGCTGAGGGACAATTTGCCTTTCTCCATGGACAGGATAGTTGTTTCAGAAATATATCAGGATTTTAACATCCTGAAGCCTCAACTTTTCAACAGGCTTGGCCTCTCTGGCAGAAGGAAAGGTTTCAGAGATGGATAGAATTACATGAACAAAAGGAACAAAACTAATGCTTCGCTCCCAACCCTCAGCACAATCTTCCACCTCTTCACCCTAGTGTTGCCAAAGCACAACCTAACAAAGAACAAAAGGGTGGCCGAGTGCCCTGGGGGGCTGGCTCTGTAGCCCTCCTCCCCTCAAGAGCCCCCCCAGCATAAAAATGGCTTCAACTCTGGAATTCCAGTTTTCCTCACGGGTCCAGACGGGAAAACTTATTATTCTTTCATCTCGCCACTGGCTTCTCCAGCAGTGATGAGTAGGTCTGAAAATCGTAAAGTGGTTTCAAGTCTGCATTTGTGTTTCCCTTCTGTCCCAAAGGAGAATGCATTCTTTCTTGATGGTTTTCTCGCCACAAGACATTTCCATGGATCCCACTTCATAAAACTGCCAAATGTCATCATGTTTTACCCAGACATTATTTCACTTTCTAAAACTTCAATTAAGCTTGAAAACACACACACACACACACACACAACTGTGAGGGAACTTACTGGGCAGCTAGAAATCGGAGGTTAGTAGAAAGGGGGATTTTTTTTCCCCTCCTACTTAGGGAGGTGGTGGGGGGAGAAATCAAACGAGAAAGGTAAGGGGGAAGAAAGAAAGGAGAGAAAGAAGGGCAGGGAACAGCAAGTGGCTGGTGTAAAACAGTTAACATTAGGAAGCTTCTATCGACTAACACTTTCTCTGATGGAACAGAATGACGTCATCTGCTCTGGAACCTTGCTGTTAAGGCTCAAGAACTGAAATGGGTTTGCTGAAAGACACAGTGAACCTAAAACCACACATTACAGAAGAGTAAACACCCTTAATAGAAAAAAAATCAAAATACAAAAAATGTTCCAAAGACCACAGAGCTATTAACCAAAGCAATTTTATGAAAACTGTCCTGTGTGACCATCCTTTCTTCCCTCCGTCCTTGCTCTCTACTTTCTACGGTAAGATTCTCCTAAGTTTACAAACTGCTCTGAATTATATCCTTAAAATTATATCCTTAGTCACCAGGGACAGATACTAGGAAGTAGCGGTAAAATTGCCAGCAAAGAAGCTGACATTTAGTAAACAGTGAGTTTATTATGGTGGAGAGACTATCCTGGCTTAACCTAGATGAAACTAAGAACAATTTCTAAAGTATCTGGTTTCCCCTTTGTTCACGTACTGGTTTCAAACCTGCTGAAAAACAGATTCTTTAAAAAAAAAGTAACTTCTAAGAGAAGAAATGGTCAAACCAGTTCTAAGAAATGGTAACTATTATAGGGGTGTACACAGTAAACATAGGTTATATTTTTATTCTTTGTAACTGCGACTTTCTGCTGTTTCTCGTTGCCTGCGAAACAGTTATACCATAAAAAGGTCCCGACATGTTGAATGCTGGTGCCTAGAGAGGAAAGGACAACTAAAATTTGAAGAGCGGTTTTCCTGGAGATGATTTCTTAATGTAACCAAAGGTTTTTAACACGTGCAGTTTCTAGCAATAATTTTCACTATACAGTACTATAGATACAGCAAGTATCCACATGTACAGGACGGCTCCTCATGAAACAAATCCTTCATCAAAGAAAATCTGTCCTTTGAATCAGAAGATGATGATTAATGAAGAGCTTTCTGAAGTGGCTTCTCTCCTGCTTGAAACTGAGGACTTTGTTATCACCCAGGGGGTCTGAGGGGGAGGGGCCCTGCGTCCCGTTCTGTTTCTCTGTCAGCTATGTACGGCCTTTCGAGCACACAGGCGTGTGTTTTATGTCCTTCCTGTCTGTATCAGACACTGATAATCTTCCATCTCTGAACAGCAATAATTCCCAGCTTGCCTCATATCCTAAGCTCCTTTCCCTCAATGAGGATATCAATAACCCAGAAAAAAATGAATTCTCACGACCAGAGAAAACGGAAATTTAGCTTCTAGACATTGGATTTCAACTAACAGTGTGCCAAGAAACAAGCAAATAGGTTTCAAATAGGTTTCTTCCCTCCAGGAAGAGAAAGCTTGGGTGGATGAGGAGCAAACCTGTTCATTCAGAAACGCGAGCCCAGCCCTTACGATGCCCCAGAAACTGTGCCAACTGCCAGACTATAAAGGGCACTGAGCTCTTAGTGAAGCAGGGGGGGATGGAGGTGAGAACAAGTACAGTAGGGTAAAGGCCCAGCAGAGGCTAAAAGCCATGGAGATACAGCACGGCCACATGCCATGGGTCACCCCTGCCATCCTTGCTGCTAGGCTGAGTGTTCACAATGTCCAGGACAAAAGGGCAAAAACCACCTGAGCTTCTAAAATAATCTCTGTGGGGCACCTGGGTGGCTCAGTCGGTTGAGCATCCAACTCTTGATTTCAGGTCAGGCCATGATCTCACGCTGCACTGAATCGAGCCCCGCATCAGGCTCTGTGCCAACAGCATGGAGCCTGCTTGGGATTCTCTCTCTCCATCTCTCTGCACCACCCCCATGGCCCCGCTCATTCTCTCTCTCTCAAAATAAATAAGTAAACATTAAAAAAAAAAAAATCTCGTTGACAAAATCACAATGTTTTTCCTTAAATCGGTACAGTGAAGCTTTTTACAACCCATTTTTGTCCACGGTCGAGCCCCGGGAGGTACTTACTGCACAGAAAGCAGCAGCGGTGGAAGCTTCTGCCATCACACTGCACTTCTTCTGCGTGGTACACGGTCCTCCTACAGGCCCTGCACTTGTTGCCGCCTCCCCACACGGGCATTCTGCACGAATAAAGGACTCATTAGAATGTCTCCACACCAGGCTAGATGCCTGCCAGGCTCCTGGGAGGGCTGTTAGACCCCGGGGCCAGCTGCGGATTTTGTCACTTTAAGAACTACTCTAACCACATCCTGAAAGCCCTGCATTCCTCCAAGCTCGCCTCATCTCATCTTCCAAATTGTAGCTCTTCCCTTAGCAAACTCTGGCTTGTCACGCACAAGTTTTTTTTTTCCCTACGGGACAAAGGACCTGCCTTCCGTAGAACAGTACAGGTCACCAGGCACAAAACAAAACTATGCCACCAGAAGCATGGGAGTTGAGAAAGAAGTGGGGGGCAGGGGCGCCTGGGTGGCTTAGTCGGTCAAGCGTCCGGCTTTCGCTTAGGTCATGATCTCGCGGTTCGTGGGTTCGAGCCCCGCGTCGGGCTCTGTGCTGACTGCCAGCTTGGAGCCTGAAGCCTATTTCGGAGTCTGTGACTCCCTCTCTCTCTGACCCTCCCCTGCTCACGCTGTCTCTCTCTCTCTGTCCTAGAAATAAATAAAAATATAAAAAAAAAAAAAGAAAGAAGTGTGGGAGTGGAAAGGCAAACACTGCCCACCCTTCAACACCCCCGTCTTAAGGATGGGTTCTGAAAACTCAGCTGAAGAACATGCACTCGGGTGGAGGTCTTTATCACGTGTTCACTTCATTGTAACACCGGCCAGTTCTTAACACAGAACCCTACACGAGCTCCGACACTTTCAAGGGACGAACAGAGTGTTATATGGCCCTGCGAGAACTACTCTTATCTTTGTCTGCTGAAGTTATGCAAGATGACAGCATAAATAGTGCTGTCAGTGACTGGTACAACTGTGTGCCTGGAGCCCCTGCTGTAACCACAACAAACAACCATCTGGATGGCTGCGATTTAGGTTTCTATGCTTCACTAACCCCCGGGCCCTCTACCCTGGCCAGCAGTTGTTTCCTCCTCTTCGACAGGCCTGCCGGTCCATACAGAGTACGCTACCAAGTTCCCTTCCCGGTGAAGTCGATTGTCTTCTGAGCACATCCGCAGTGTGGCCTGACTCTGGGGTAGAGCTCCCAAATTTAAATCCTGCTATGATGTGAACAGCCTGTAGGATGATCTAACCTCCCTTCTCAATGAACTGGCCTAGCTGGCCGTGGTGTCAAAGCCTACTTCTGAATGGCCAACATACTCAGATGCCTTGTTAGTACAGAAAGTTGTCCTTCGAGGATGGTGCCCTGCCCCACCCTGAGTCATGTCTAAAAACAGTGAGAATTTCTTTCTTCTCCAGCCTTATTCTCACACTTCTCTTCCGTGCGTGGTACGTGTAGCCCTTAGTTGTTCAGTGTCAGATGAGACACACGCCTCTCTAGGAAAGAGCTGGTTGAGAAAGTGGAGACCTCCTTACTAACTTGGACATGGCAAGCTAAATAAGGGAAGAGGAGGGCTGCTAAGCAAACAGATGGAAGAATCTTCAGTCTTTAAAATAAAAAGGAAGGCGGTCAATCCCCATCCTCCTGCCCATCCTACAGCATTAAACAATCCAGAACCCAAAGACTTCCTCGACACTGAGAGCAGGCCTTTCTTTTTTTTTCTTTTTCTTTTTTTTTTTTTCAAATAGTTTATTGTCAAGTTGGTTTCCATATAACACCCAGTGCTCATCCCCAGAGAGGAGGCCTTTCTAAAAGCAAGTTTTTACAGAATCAATCACTGTGTTGGGCCCATTTCTGGGACATAGCATTCTCTTGACCCTCTTGTAACACTTTCTCCCCCAGATTTTCTCCAGGGAAGTAACCATCTCTTTCTTGGTCCATGTGGGTTAGGAAGTGCTTTTTAAAATATGGTCTTGTGATGGTCCACCACATATGGTACCAATTCAAGATGAAATGCAGGTGAGAAGTCTGAAAGTTCATACAGTTTTATGCCACAACAATCAAGAGCATGATCAGCAGACTCATCCTGTTGAATAGCATAGAAGCAGAGAATGTGTGCTCGGAAATTAAACAAACAAAAATGGTCCTTTACCAGATAGTTTGAGAAGTACTTGTTTAGATGGTATTGACTCTACCCTCAGTTCCAGAGCTGGGCATGTGACTCGGTCATGGCAATGAGGTCACTGCATCCCCCCGCCCGCCCCACCCTCATCACGGTGTCTGGTGTGGGAGTGAGCACATGACCCTAAGGCAGTTCAGTGAAAGTTAAACCCGGGGCTTTGGTTTAGAACTGTGTGGATGTGGGTGTGGAGCAGCTAGCAGCCGTCTAGCCACTGTAAGAAAGGAACCTAAGAATGAAGCTGGCACAGAAGAGAGATGGAGAGACTAGGTTTAGACACTTTTCATCTGTGTCTTGTCATCCTAGACATTACATGAGCCAATACATCACCTTTTCAAGTCATTCTGAGATGGAGCGCCTGTTCCTCGAAACACACACACAGCGACCTGACTGGTAGGACTAGTTATCGCTAAACTCACGTTGGTCTCAACTTGCAAAAAGCCTACTTCCTTATTCAGACAGGACCAACGTAATTCTGAGGGACCATGAGGGTAACAGCCTATCGTGAAGGCATCCACAGAGGATCAATAGCTAGCAACAACAGAATAAATCTGCAAGCTTTCCTTTAGTACTTGCATAAATCTCTTATTCCCTTCCCTGGAGACAGGTGCTCCGTTGTTTAAATCCACAATGAAATTTGAGCCTGACTGTAAAACCTCAGACACAAAGCTTTGGCTCCAACAGCCTGCACTGGCTTGGGTCTAAAGTGCAATTAGGGATATTGACTTTGCCCCCTGGCTCCAAAGTTACCAGAGTTCTGGAATGCTCATGGATGCCACAGACATCTGCTGGAAGTTCCCTTATGATTCTGGAGGAAACCTAAAACCAAATCCAGGCTTGTAGGTAATGACCTTACAATTACTACTTAAAATTGGATCCCACGCATCAACAGCCCAGCTGGCTTCTAAAATGTTTTGTTATTGTCAAGACATTTCTCATCATGTTAGAAAGTATACTATTTAATATCAACCTACTAGCTTATATTTTCCCACCTATTTACTTTGGAGCTATTACCAATAATGAATCAGATTTCTATCAGGACTAATGCCATCTTGGGTTATCTTTGAATGCCATTTAAAAATAACATTTTCCAAAAACGAACTCATCACTTCATGTTATTCCCTATTAAAGAGCAGCTTGGACTTTTAAAAAGGGAAGAAGATTGTGGCGCCTGGGTGGCTCAGTCGGTTAAGCGTCTGACTTCGGCTCAGGTCATGATCTCGCAGTTCGTGGGTTCGAGCCCCACATCAGGCTCTGTGCTGACAGCTAGCTCAGAGCCTGGAGGCTGTTTCAGATTCTGTCTCTCCCTCTCTATCTGACACACACGCTGTCTCTGTCTCTGTCTCTCTCTCTCTCAGAAATAAATTTAAAAAAATTTTTTTAATTAAAAAAAGGGAAGAAGATCTTTCTTTATGTAATAAAGTTACTTAAATTCACTTATTGTAAGTCAAGTCTGATTTCGACTGCACAGGCTATACCAGCCAAATGTGTCTTTTCAGGAAACACCCATCAAAGTACTACAACATTCAGCCTACTATGTTAAAAAGCTTTTTCCCCTCTAGGCCGGGCACCACATTTCTGTATTCCCCACACCATCTACCAGAGTACTTGGCACATATCAAAATAGTTTCTATTGTTTTAAAGAATTCTTCCTTTTTTAACCTGCCTGTACAATTCCCAGTTCCATTGTATGCTTATCAAGTGGCTTATGTGCCACTGGTCTAACTTCCCTTTGTCACATTTTTTGATTCTCAGTAAAATTCCCAAGTCATTAACTTTTCAAAAGTTCCATCCAGTTTCAAGGCTTTCCTGAGGATTTCTGAATAAACCTCTCTGTGGTCCAAGCACACGGTATGATAGAGCATCCTCAGGAAGCTTCAGCTGGAGTAATGCTTTATTTTTTTTATGTTGGATACTGGGTAGTTGGGTGTTCCTTATATTATTCTCTGCTTCATATGTCTGAAATAGCTCATAGTGGAAAGAAGCTGGCGGGGAGGGAGGTTGGTTTGGATAAATCTGTTATTTAAGATGTTATTTAAGATAGCTGTGCAACCTCGAGATTAGTTTTCTCATCTGTAAAACAGGGAAAGGCAGCCCTCGCTAACCAGTGGAGATACTGTGAAAGATAAAAGGGGGTAAACAGATGTCTTGGCAGCTGTCCTGTTAGCTGTTTGCATCTCCTAACTGTCCATCCTGCTGAAAGTACTCCAGTAAGAACACCCACTGGCTGGGCCTATAGAAAAACAGAGCTCAGAGCAAAAAAACAGGGGAAAGAAAAAACTTAGAAGGTTAGTCACTCATAAACCTTCGGGGGCATTACCACGCACTGCAAGGACAAGGGTAGTTCCATTTATGGTGACAAGAAATGAAGTTCAAATTTACACTTTTGGGGCGAACCCCTGCGGCCGTTCCCTGAATTTGGCAGAAGGAAGTGTGATGATCTTCCATTTCTGTCACTCTTGGCATCGCTATACATAGAAGAAAATTCTGAAGCCTCATGTTTCCTACAAGCCCTTGGCCGCACTGCTCCACAACAGCTGACATTAATCACAGCAAACTGGGTTTGCACTCAGCAATCTGGGCTACATGCCTCTCCCCAGTCCTGTGCATTAATTTACAGAATGGTGAGAGGAGAAAAGAAATCCCACTTTACGCATTTCTCGCCAAAGAGGCCAGATAGGCTTATTCTCTATTTCTCAGCCCGCTCTTTGTTTTTCAGTGTCTGAAAGAGTTCTAATACTGGGGTTTATCCACTGTGTTAGATTAAAAAGCTTGGTTTACATCTGAACACCTGTATGCAATTTCTCTTCGCTGCTTCTCCCCAGGCAAAGACACCACCCAGAATTTCATAAGACTTAGCCCTGGGAGAAAATTACTCTCGTCTAAATCTGAGTCACCTTGTGGTAAAGTTACCTCATTCTCCAGATAACCAGCAAGAGCTGCAAAGTGGCCGCATGGATCATTCTCACACTGCCTGTTCTGCATTTACCGTCTTCTTTTAGACTCTGAATGTCTTGGATGCAGGAGTCTAGACTCTACATGTTGCCACTGGCAGTTTCAGTCACTCTATACCAAAGGTTTGGAATGAATCTGTCTATAAACCCCGATTCTAAATACTTCCAGAAGCTTTGACATTTTATTACTACATACAGGGTTTTGTTATGACTCTAGAATCTGGCTAGAATCCAGTTTCCAGAAAGGGAGAATTTATTATAAACCGGTTTCATCTTGAGACACATGGAGAGGGTCGCTAGTTAAAGACTATGTAAATTAGTAGCACTGTTGCGAATTACAATGCTTTTTTAACAGAGCCAGAGTTTGAGAGTCGTAGTTAACTGGAAATTAAGCCCTTCTCTGTGCCCATTCTAAACATTTTTCCTTCTGCTTGCTTACCAAACTATCTGGTTGGTCTGCTTCCCTTATCTAAGTGAATTACCACTGAACCATGGATAGACTGCGCATGTTAGTAATCAGCTGCATGTTCCATTTGGCTCGCTCCTTCTGCCAAAGCCAAGACTTGAAGACATTTCGGCCCAAGAGTCCATTAAAAGCATGGCTTCTGGAGTCAACACAGTCTCATTTCCCTCATATGTAAAATGAGGATAATGTGCCTTTTTTACAGAGTTATTAAGAGACTGGGTTGGAAACGTGCTTATAGGAGGTAGTCCGTGGAGAAGGATATACTCAGTATACCCAAGATAGAGGTGAAGGATATACTCAATATACCCAAGATAGACGTTTTGTTCTCAGTTCTCATCTCCTTCCCACCTCATATGGCCATTCCTTCCTTATACCCCTAAGCCCTCCCCATCAGGGCCACTGACTTCCCACCCACCCTCATTTAGCTACATCTGAACTTCTTTCCTGTATCTCAAGTAACTCTTCCAGGGTAGGGACAGCTAATAACCGCCGTACAGTGCTTCACTGTACGGAGATTTTGTATAAATGTCTTAATTCAGGACTCTGTAAGCCACATCCTGGGTCAGGAACTGAGGATAAAATAGTTCTTGTAAGGAAGGGTGCCTGTTCCTCAGGAGGTCCTGATTTGGCGCTAGCACAACATCAACAAATGGCGATACAACAGAATCCATGGCACAGAAGCAGGTAGAAAGGGATTCGGGAAGTGTGCAAGGTCTCCTTGTACAGGGATGGCAAAAACAGTTTCAATTCATAGATGTACTGATCGTGCGTTCCTGGAACTACGTTCAAGATACCGCATTAAAGATGACTGTGATTAATAACGTCTGCCGCGGAAAATGCAGTGCACCTGCCGCCTTTAACATGTCCCTGGTGTAAGAGAAAGAGTGCGGAGATAGAAGATTGTAAGTCTGTTACTGGCTCTGTGATCTTGGCCAAGCTCTTTAACTTCGACACCCTCAGCTACCCCTTAGAAACGGATGAGAACGCTCATCGGGTGGTTGGAGGATTTAATGAGATAACGTTTGTGAAGTACCTGGCAAAGAGCCCGTACTCCACGAATGCCGGCTTCCTTTTCCTTCAGTAGCACTGCTGGGCCTGAATACGGCTAACAGAAGTTCAGTCCTTAGGTGACTTGCTGAGATCACTGACCTCCAAACACCCAAAGCCCGGCTCAACCCACTCCTGTCAGATTCCAGAACCACCATCTCTTCCCCAAACCGCCATATCTGATTGAAGGGTGGAGTCCATTCAGGTCACCTGAGAATTATCAGTCCTTGTGTTGCCAAATTCTTGTGCACAGGAACGCCTTCCTCTCTGACCAGTCTTCATCTATCCAGCTACCAGTGGGTGGGTGTCTTCTCTGTGCCTGTCTCCCACCCAAACTGCTACTTTCAACCAGAAAGGTCTCTATCACTCCTCTCTGCTTCCCTAAGTCTGTCCTCACTACAGAGGAATCCCCCCCTTCTCTCCAGTAAGTTCTCCTGTGTTCACCTCAGCCTCCTCGTTAATTACTAGTTCTATATCCTGTTTCCATTTATGTCTTCACTGTGGAGAACAGCAAAATCCTTGACACAGATTTGAGTTCTACATGCCAAGTCACATATTGTCATTAGAATGCAAGTAGGCTATAGATTTGGTCACCCGGACCCCCATCATCTGCTGTAGCAATCCTCAATCTGTGCAATCTACAAGATACTTAATTAGTCAAATAATTTAACGTTTGTGTGATTTTTACACGGAGTCACACTTGAGATTTATATGCCGAAACTACTGCTTATTTGCCAAGTGATCTTTGGTTATTTGAGCTGCTGGTTTTCTCATTTTGAAAAATGGAGATAATGCTTACTTATATCATAAACTAGTTCTGAGATTAAACAATATATAGAAAGCATTTAGAATAATGCTTGCCACGTGGAAGGTAACAATCATCACAAATACTTATGTAATACAGGCTCTTTGCCAGGTACTTCACAAACGTTCTCTCATTAAATCCTCCAAAGCTTACTCCGTGTGCTACTTGTATTACATAGTTTACTTATATTAACTCACTTAATCCTCATAACAGCTAAGGTAGACATTATCATTGTACCCATTTTATGGATGGAGAGGCTGAGGTGTAGAGATCAAGTGACTCATAACTGTGACACCAAAACAAAATTACCATTTCAATTTAAAAATGAACACCAATAGGGGCACCTGGGTGGCTTAGTCGGTTAAGCGTCCGACTTTCGCTTAGGTCATGATCTCGCGGTTCGTGGGTTCGAGCCCCGCGTCAGGCTCTGTGCTGACTGCCAGCTCAGAGCCTGGAGCCTGTTTCAGTCTGTATCTCCCTCTCTCTCTGACCCTCCCCTGCTCATGCTGTCTCTCTCTCTCTCCTAGAAATAAAACATTTAAAAAAAAAAAATGAACACCAATAAAATTCAAGTGAACTAGAGAGTTCATTTCACTATTAGAAACACAAATATAGTAGTAACCGGTAGGCTCTGGCACAGGTTCTTTTCAAATTGTGCATTTCCTGTACTACGCGAAGATTCAATTCTCTCTTCACTTTTCTCTTTTAGAAGAACTATGAAGCCACCATGAAACCTGCTTTCCTGTTGTAAACTGGGAAGCTATTTGGCCCCAATGTATTACATGGTTACCTGTCCTCTTTCCATTACTGAAGGACAATTAGTACTGTTGGCACAATGAGATAATAAACAAAAAAACCCAGGGAACCTGATATCCTTTGCAAATGATTCACAATGTACATCAGTTGGTTCTTCTTCTGACTTACACAAACACTTAATTTTTACAAAATTTTTACTTTATTTTGAGAGCGAGAGAGAGCACGTTTGAGACTGTATGTGAGCATGTAGGCACGGGGGAGAGGCAGAGAGAGGGTGGGGGAGAGAGAATGGGTGAGCAGGCTCCACACCCAGCATGGAGCCCGACTTGGGGCTTGATCTCATGACCCTGAGATCATGACCTGAACTGAAATCAAGAGCTGGATGCTTAACTGATGAAGCTACCCAGGCTCCCCCAAAACTTAAAAATTTTAATAATCAGAACTTGTGCCAGGTTCATCCACAATCCAGCTTGAGAAAACTCCAAGTCAGGGTTAAACTGGGACCACAGATACCTTGAAATACCCAGGACTAATGAACTTGGTACTGTGTACTTTATTTTATGCACTTAAGAACATCTTGAAAAAGGGGGGCGCCTGGGTGGCTTAGTCGGTGAAGCGTCCGGCTTTCGCTTAGGTCATGATCTCGCGGTTTGTGGGTTCGAGCCCCGCGTCGGGCTCTGTGCTGACTGCCAGCTCAGAGCCTGGAGCCTGTTTCAGAGTCTGTGTCTCCCTCTCTCTCTGACCCTCCCCTGTTCACGCTGTCTCTCTCTATCCTAGAAAAAAAAAAAAAAGAACATCTTGAAAAAGGGCTCAAAAGCTTCACTAGACTGCCAGGAGGGTCTACCACACAAAAACAGTGAAGTATCACCACCGTGGGTAATCAAGGCCCCACAGGAGTCTAGAGATCCCCACCCAACAGAACCCCAAGGATGCCATACAAATACCAGCCCAGGAAACGATAGAGTACCTTGAGGAAACCTTGAGGAAACCGATGAATATCAGCAAAGGGAAGGAATCTGTCCTCGGGGCAAGGCCTGGTAGATATTGATAAGTCTGCATCAGTGCTCTCTCTCCTGGAAGAGGCTTTCACTGATAACCATTTCCCTATATATTCAACAAAATTCACAATCGTGTCCAGTTATAAGGAACCTCTCTCTGGCAACCCTGTTGTATGTGCTATTACATCCATTTTATTAGATGAAGTAACTGAGGCCAGACAGTAAATATGCCCAAGGTCATCAACCCAATGGGTGCCACACCTGGCATGTAACTTGGGGCATGACTGGCTTCAGTCCTGCCCTTTTCACCGGGCCATGACTCCCCACAGGAGGCTTGCTCTCCCCAGCTCTCCGGATCTACCTCATTTCTGGCAGAGAGGAACAATTAGATGTCCACATTTCCATGGTTGGTTAGTGGCAGTGCTGAGGCTGGACCTAGATTTCTTTTAAAGCTCATTTATTCCTGCCCCCTCTATCCTATGCCAACATGCTTGCTGTTTTGGTATAAAATACAATTTCTCCAAAATCCAAGTTATTTCGCAATTTCATCAGGCTTCCAATGAGTATTGCTTTCATCACAGTATTTAGCATATCAGTATTTCTATTACTCAATATTTGAATACATCTGGAATAACCGTTAAAAATTTATAACTGAAATCCTAAATCAAATTTGCTAATATTATTATATTCCTGAGTTCAATTAAATACTTGTGCCCCACAATTGCAATCTTACTCCTTCCTTTCTTCATTCGATTAACCAATACTGGCTCTGGTCCGTGTTCAAGGCACGCAGGCAAGTACTGTGAGTCTCAAAGACTCATGAGATGCGGATCTGGTGCCCTGTAATTTTCACTCTAAAAGAGCAGAGAAAACTAGAAACCAGAGTAGAAAGATCATTGAGAAATACTGATCAAGTACCAGCTGCAATCAACCTGAGATAGCAATGACCAAGGATAGCCAGGACAGACCAGGGTGGACTTCATAAAATCACTTATGGTTTGGTACACAGTTTTGAAATTATGTGATTCATTTAATCCATCGCCCGTCTCTTTCCCGAAAAATCTGAGTCAAATCAGAGCCAAATCTGTGGTTGTCCTGTTTGAATTCTTGGCATTTCATAAGTAGAGCTTTAAAACAGGTTAATTAGAAAAGAACCAAGGACATCATTTTTACTGCCGGGGTTAAAAAATTCCTACCCCAAATTAAGAGTATCCATATTGAAAGCATATTAAAGGTGAAAATATGCTCAGTCTGTAGATGGCAATAAAACAGAGACAACATTTTGGGTAAGCATTTAAACAAATATCCTTCAACAAACGTCCCGGCTTGGGAGAGTGGGAGGAAGGGAAGGTGAGTGTCTCCCGGCTTAGAAACCCCCTCCCCCCCCAGGGACTGCCTACGTGGAGCTTTGGAACTCAGGATGTGATTTCAGGACCTGTTGCAGAATTTCACAACTGTTCTTGCTTTCCCGTTTATACCTGAACCGTAGAAAGTTCTGGAAAAAGCTCGAACTGATGTTTCACTGCTGTTCTTTCAACATTTAAGGTTAAATGCTTAGTGGGCAGAGACCACTGAACAATGGGGATGCCAGAATCCCTCTGGGCTCGGCGGGCTGTGGAACCCCCCCATCTCCCTCCCAGGACTCCCAACCATTCTCTGGTAAGGTCGCCCTCATCGCAGCACACTCCGGGCAGTGGAGACCCGGAGACTCGGAACCCACCCCCTCCCCAGCTCGGAAAGAGAACCGGCTGCTGGAGTAGGGGGCCCAGTGCTACTAAAAGGCGGAATAGCAGCGACGCGAAACTCTCGGCCCCGCCTCTCTCCCAGAGAAAACGGTGTGAAGCAACCGGTAGGGAGGTCACGCACTATTACTTATCTGCCCTCAGGGCCCGGGATCCCAGGACAGGGCCGGGCAGCTGCGGGGAGCGGGGCAGGTGCGTGGAAGAGGGGTGGGAGCACCGCGGAGCAGGGGTGAGGAGAACGGCGGAGGGGAGGTCAAGCGGGGATCGGGCTGGGGAGATCGGAGATGGGGGACCGCCTGCAGGACGTGCCGAGGAGCCCTGGAGGCTGTGGGAACCTGCCCCCGTCCCCCCCGCCGCCCCCACTCGGGGGGGTAGGTAGAGGCGCTACTCACTCGAGTCGGAGGCAGGACCACGCACCGCCGCGAGCAAGACCAGAACCCAGGCACGGCTCCGCGAGTCCGCGAACGGAGGACAACCGAGAGCCCCCACCTCTTAAAGACTCCGGGATGGGCGTGGCCTGCGCACCCCGGCCCCGCCCCCGCCCCGCCCCGCCCCGCCCTGCCCCGCCGAGCAGGGCCGATTCCAGGACCCGCTCTGGAGGGCTGGGGGAGTCTAGCGCGGGCGCTGCTCGCCTCTCCGCTTCAGGAAAGGGACCGCGAGACAAAGGGCAGAAGCCCGCCTCTTCCTGCTGTTTCCCGCCCGCCTGGCATCTTCCCACGTCCCGGGACCCTTCCGCCGGCCTTACCCCTCTCCCTCCCTACTTGATCCGACAGTTGCCAGAAGTGACTAGCACTTGGAAAAGGAGACTTCCTCACCCTACAGAGGGACCGGGCCGCGATCCCATCCCGTCGGGAAATAGCGCCCGCCGCCTTGTGAGGTGCCCTTCCCACGGCGGGCACCAGGTCTCCTTCAGGACGGTGCAGGCCAAGGCCTCAAGGAGAAAATCCGCCAGATCGGGGCTTTCCACCGCCCGCTGCCTTGCCTTATCTTTGTAAGTAAACTCAACGTGATTAACTTCCCCAGTGCACAAATATTCTCCGGTCCGATTTCCAGCTTCTGGGAATCCTCAGCCTTCCTGTTCTGAAAGAGCAAAATATCTCATCTAGACTAAATCAATGACGTTACGAAAACGCCTCATTCCCCAGGTGTTTTTTGCATTTCCCACCACGAGGGCACGGTTGCACGTGCGGAGTGGGGAAGAAACGTAAACCCAGTAAATCCAGCCGGAGACCAGGGCACCTAAGGGCCAAGGCTGCCAAGTGACAACACAGGGGACCTCACCTTGAGCTGCAGGATGATTTATTGTTTTAGATGTAAAGAGAAACAATGTCGGCTCTGTCCAGTTCACATTCTAGGCCTACTGATGACCTCTGTGCCAGAAGCCATGATCCCTGAGAATTGTTGTCTTGGAGAAGGGAGACCGGCTGTTACTGAAACTATCCTTCAAGCCACAAATGCTATAGAGCTCGCTCTGGTCCAGAGCTTCTCAACCTGGGCACTTGACATTTGGGGCTGGACGATTGTTTGCTGTGGGAGTCTGTGCTGTGCATTGTAGGCCGCCTCCAACCAATAGATGTCAATATCACCCTTTCCCTCCACCTCCTAACAGTCAAAACCACAATTTGACTTTGCCAGACGCCCTGAGGGGAGAGGACACAGGGCACTGGTTGAGAACCACTGCCCGTGTACATCTGCATGACAACAGGCAGAACTGACTTGTGATATTACTATTGTTTTATTTTATATGCTGAGGCTAACTCAGGATAAACCCATTACAATAGCAGCTTTATAGTCTCTGCCCACCAAGTACTGTGCAAAAACACATAGTGGTGATTGACATCTCCTGATATGGTGGCCAGAGTCTGGAAGCAGAACTGCCTGCCGTGAGCTTTTCTAAATATGGGCAATCTGTATTTTCGTGGCATCAGCTAATGTGAAAGTGACCTGACTTCTGGGGCAGACAGGAAAATTCTGTCCTTCAGATTCTACACTCACTCTAGCTCGGTTGCTTACGATACTCATTTCGTCTTACGATACTTATTTTGTCTTGCATAGGTTCTGCAGTGTTTCTACTGAATGAAACTGTGAACTTGCCTGCTGTACTGGTTTTCAGCAAACCATTGGTTTTTCTCCCCTACGCTTGGGTTCTTGATGCCTCCAGGACCTGACCTGTTTGCTCTCTGACACTCATGTTGTCCCTAAATTTCACAGCCGCATCCTATCATTTGAAGTTGGGCTTACTTCTAACCTGGAAGTATTTCCATTATCTGTTCCTATGAGTATTTGTCTCAGTGTATTTTACAGCGAGTTTAGGGATAATGTACATTTGATTTTTAATAAGTCTGTGCTTATATTTAAGTATCAAACATGTTTTTAAGTATTTAATTTCCCTTTAAATATTTCTTTAAACTGCTGACTCTTTTTGTTGTAAATATTAAGAAATGCTTTCAGATTATTAGAGAGAATGGTACAAAAAGAAAGAGTTTGGGCTTTAGAATGAAACAGATGTGGTCTCAGCATACAATTCTGCCACCTAGTAGCTCTGTGAGCCTGGCCTAATCCTTGATTTCTTCACACCTTTTTATTTATCTGTAAAATGAAGATACTACGCAATTTGTAGGACTGTTGGGAGAATTACAAGAGATTATGTATGTAAAATGCCAGGCAGAGCTCCTGACTCATGGTTAATTCTCAATAAATGATGGTTGTTCTGTTGAGCAAGACCATCTTGATATCTTTTTCTGCCTTGAAAAAGAAATAGAAACTGTGTTTTGGTGAGCATTCATCTTATGTTGCCTAATGAAAGGTTTGGTAGTAAGAAGGTATTAAGTGTTTTCCAAAAACAATTGAGAGCCTTTCACTAGAAAGTAAATTGTGTGTCTGGGGGGAGAAGCTAGTGGGAGAAATTTGCCCTCAAGGAGAAGAATAAAGCCTTCTTAATTCCATAGGCCCTAGTCTGTTTGACCCCTTCAATCTCATAAGAGGCCAAACTGAGGATTAAATGTGTCCAGCAGGATGTTTCTTTTTCCCAAGAAATGCACATTATACTTGTAACAGTTCCTTCATTCTCTGGAACCCATTAAACAATTTCAGATGAAAGTTCTTTGTCAAGGTCACTGTCCTGAGGCAAGTTGAACCAAGGTTGCCTTTCTTCATGACCTTGTGCTCAAGTTCAGATTTTTCAAATATTTTTATTATTTTTATTTCATGCTACTTTTTCTTAACAAAACTCTGAACCAGATGAGTGTGAATATAAACATAGGGCCTCTTTGTTTTATTTTAGGGCAAGGATTCCTTCCCAGAAGCCAGTTAGGCTATGGTGAAGAGGAATTTTTTAGTATATGTTAAATAAAGGAAAAAACAAATTCTCACTTTGCTAATCTACATGCTTAATAAAAAAAAAAAAAAAGAGAGAGAAGAAGCAGCAGCTGTTCCCTCTTATTTCTTAGCCAAGATTTAGCAGCAGTGGTAGGAATTAAAAAGCACTCATACTCAATCCTAATAAACTGTGATGCATTTTCTGGCAGAGAAAAGAATCATATAAGTTATATATGCTTAAACTTTGAAAGGTAGATTAGAGTTCCTTATTCTTGATATTTGCCATAGTTGCTTTTTTCTAAACTGACTTATAACTTCCACTTCCTTATAACTTGCATTATTTCTTACCCTTCTTTCTCCAGTGAATACTATTTCTTTCAGTGCTATCGCTTCTATTACAGCATTATTGATGTTGTTGTTTGTTGTTGTTTTTTTTCCATCAGAGCTTTCTGGATTTTCTATCTATGCTTGCGCCTTCTTATTAGAGCAGATTTTTCTAGCCCAACAAGCATGAAAAATATTATTAACCTTAATCTCCAAGACAGTCTATTCCACCCATCTTAACCACATAAATGTCCAACTACACTTTTCTCCCTCATGTTCAGTTGATGACCTCTCCTCCTTCATTCGCATTCCTCAACACAGTCAACATTTGTTCAGCCTATCTCTTCTAACTGGCTTTGTTTTCTCCCTTGTTTATACTTGCTGTTCTCTATGTCAGAAGAAGAGGTGGTTTTCTGACCACTTACCAAGAATATCCACTGTGCTGGTGCCTTTGAACCAATTTTTCAGCACTCTTAGTTGTTATATTCTCTTGCTCACCAATTTCTCAGTCTCTACAGCTTCCTTTGCTGTATTACAAAAATGCTTTGTACTCCATATTTTTTTTTTAAAAAGCTGGCAAAACTTCTGTGACTTTCATAGGAGGCATTCATGATTGCCTTCGAGCATCTATTCCTTGTTCCCAGAGGTCCAGGTTTCTGTTTAATGTCTGTGTGGTTTCAGGGACGTGCCCTCCATAAGCTCTGGTTCAGGGATAGGGCCTTGGAGGCACTGAAGGCCTTCTAACCCTGGTTTGGATGGGGGTGGGGGTCATGTGACCTAAACCCATCCTATCGGAGTGAATCTCCAAACCCTGGGGCGTGCTGAGACAGAGCCATATTTACCTGTTCTGGAAGGTTCTGTGTGCATACATGGGACCCAGAGGTGCTGCAGTTGTTTTTGCTGGTAGGAAACCCATCTGAGGATGATTGAACATAGACTGGACAGAGAAATGGAGCTGGAGCTCTGAACAAAGTGCTCCTGAAGTTTGTCTACCTGCAGGATCTTTGAACTCCCACTGTTGTTTATTCCATTTTGAGATAGATTTTCTGTTACTTGCAATCAGGACTTCTGGTTGTGGTGGTTTAAAATTATGTCCACAAATTCTTTGATATTTCTCCCTTCCTTGGGTAGAATTTAATTCCTCTCCCCTTGAGCACGTGCTAGATTTAGTGTCTTGCCTCTAGAAAATAGAATGAAGTGTACGATTCTAAGATTAAGTAAAAAAAAAAAAAAGGCATTGTGACTTCCTTCTCATTCATCCCTCTAGTGCCCTTCTATCTCTGTCTCTGTCTCTGTCTCTGTCTCATTACTGGCTCTGGGAAGCCAGCTGCCATATCAGGAAGACACTTTAGTGGCCTTGAAAGGGCCTACATTATGAAGAATAGAGGCTTCCAGCCAACAGCCCCGGAAAGTTGAAGCCATCTTCCAACAAAAACATGAGTGAGCTCAAAAGGAGAGTCTACAGTCCTGCTAAGCCTTGAAATACCTCGCTGACACTGCCCCCTCGTGAGAGACCCTGAGCTGCTCCCTGTGGTCATCAGAGAGACCTTAACTACCAAACCAATGACCATTTTTCAGTCCTTACCCTACTTAACCTCTTGGTTATAGGACAACGCTGAATAAGTATATGATTGTGTATATATGCACAGAATGGAATTTTCTAAGAAGGTCACACTTCTGAGGTTTCACATGAATGTTAACTTCTGTCTTAAGATAGTATTCTGATGAGAAATGGGAATAAGTTCTCAAAGTCATAATCACTGGGAAACTTATTTCTTCCCTCCAAAAATTGTACTGTGAGGAATAAAGTATACTGGAGGACATATTAAATAATCTATTATCTCACTTGTCACAAGAAGCGCCAGACACTTACAGGAAAATAAAATATAAATATCCTAACTTTTAACAGAATTTTTTTGGCTACAGATTATGTAAAAATAAATGTATATTTATCCACCAAATTTCAAGGAAAATTTTTAGGGCTTAGCAAAGAATTTTTATTTTTCTCCCCCTCCCCCTCAGAAAAAGTCTAGGTAAATTAGCCTAATTTTAGATTTAAGAATTAGCATTTGGATATAATTTATTTCAAATGTAGTTAAATAAGATTTCCATATGTATTTTGATCACTGAACAGAGAAAGTCTCATAAAAATTTCCATTTAAAACATCATTCAAATATATACATATATGTATACATATATATATACGTGTGTATACATATACTTATTATATATACATATGTAATGCTTTGAGTGAAGTGATATAAAGAAGGCTAACAGGGTTTTGGAAACAATGGGCAGCTGCTATAATTGATAGGCACTTGATTATTTATTGCAAATGCCTGCCAGGATTTTTGCTCACATATGGGATTAGAAGTCATTTGTAAAATGAGATTTCTCTTGTAAAAGAAAAGAAAAACTGTCATGTTTCTGCATCTCTCACCTCATAAGAAACGTGTTGAGCTATAGACAAAAGATTAGTACTTAAAAAAAAAGCTCCTATAAATTTTGTATGTGTTTATAAGGAAAGCTGACTTAGATTTTACTTTAAACATTTTTGACTTACCTCGTTCCAAAAAGTATAGTGGGAATACCTAATTCGCATTCCTAATTCTTGAATAATGTCATGTGTTAAAAGACTCAAGTTTTGGATTTATTTGTCCCTGTGTTCGCTTCAACAGAAAACTTGAAGTGCCGGAGTAGAACGAAACTCTACTGGCCTGGGAATGGCTGGGTATGAGCTCAAATATATATGTTTACATGGACTTGCAAAACCGTCGGAGTCCTCTGTGAAAGGGCATTGGGCTACCCTGGAACAATCTTCGCCTCCTGTCGGAATTCAGCAGCAAAACCATAAATGGGAAAGAGCCACAGTTCGCACCATTGGCTGTTCTTCACGCCGACTGCACATGTTATGTCCTCAATAACAATAACCATTTACCAAACGTCCCTTGTGTGTCAAACATTATAGGAATGCTTTTTCTGGTCCAAACAACAGCCTTTGAAGGTCATCATCTTTCTTTCCATTTTATGGATGAGTAAAGTGAGGCTCATGGAAAGTGACTAACTTGTCCCACAGCCACATCGTAAGTGGCAGAGCCGGGGCTCAAATCCATTTTGGATCCAAACCTCATTCTCTTTCCATTACCAAATGGTGTCTTTCAACAATGATCCTTCCCTGTCAGACAAGAAGAGCAAAAATGTAATTTTGTCTGACAGCACTGAGGACCACTAGCTCCTTGGGAGCAAGTCTTCAGTCAGGTAAAGCAAAGTAAACCTTTGCGGTCTGCTCCACACCATAGCTGACTGGTGTGAAGGCTACGGTACGAAGTGGCACCAGGAATAAGCCTAGTTGCTCTCAACCAGGGGAGCAGGTGTGGGCATGGGGCCTGTGCTGGTCTGGGAGGGGTAGAAATGGTGGTGGATGTAAAGAGGAAGCAAATGCACTAAAAAGACATCACGCTCTGGGGCACTTGTGTTGCTCAGTTGGTTAACCATCCGGCTCAGGTTATGATCTCACAGTTCATAGGTTGGAGCCCTGCACTGGGCTCTGCTAATGATGTGGAATCTGCTTGGAATTCTCTCTCTCTCTCTCTCTCTCTCTCTTTCTCTCCCCTCCCAACCCCCCTTCTCTGCTTGCTCTCTCAATCAAAAATAAAAAGGGGTGGGGGCATCACACTCTGACATGAGTGCTTTGGGCTAAATCCTGCCAGATGAAGGGTGAGCATACTAGGCAACTCAGAAACACCAAAATCTAATTTGGGCACAGCCATTGTTGTCCCATCCCCTTTCTGGGACACAAGGGTGGAATAAATTCCTCATATGGAGTGGGAACCAAGCATGTGGCCTTCCCTCCACCTCTATCCATCTGAAAAAATGGTGAGCTCTTTAAGTTTTTAGAGTTTAATTTTCCTCTATGTCTAGCTCATCACTATGGACCCTTTCGCTCTAAAATTCTATGATTCTGCTAGCAGCAATGATATGATATTATGGTCCTATATTTCCTGACATGGAAAAGTGTTCACATGTAGTTAGATAACAGATATTTGCAGATAACAGAATTTCCAAGAGAAGCAGGAAAGCAAGCAATGTGCCTGACCCCAGCCTGGTGCAGTTTTCAGGGGACCCCTCTGTTGCCCAGGCCTGCCTCTCAGTATATATTATGCCGGAGCCCAAGAGAACGCCCTCTACTTCAGGTACTGGAAGATCTGCTGTCCCTGACCATGGCTGTCACCTCATACTACTCACTCCCCTTCCAGATACACAGGGTATGTATCTACCACTAGGACTTGGTGAGAATTTGGTTACATGTGGAGCCCAAGCTGCAAGGGAGTTTGGAAATGTTTCGCTTTCTCGCCTCTGGGAACAGGGAGCCAGGTCAGAAGTGTGAGTGGGTGTTACAGTGTTTGCCTCATCCTGCTTTATTGCTGGGTGCAAAATGGGGAGATCTCTTATAGATGTCTATTAAAATACTATACAAAATGTCTGAAAGGGTATTCACTAAAATTTTAGTAGCCTTGGGGTGCCTGGGTGGCTCAGTTGGTTAAGCATCTGACTCTTGATTTCAGCTCAGGTCATGATCTTATGGTTTGTGAGTTCAAGGCCCAAGTGGGGCCCTGCACTGACAACACAGAACCTGCTTAGGATTCTGTTTCTCCCTCTTTCTCTGTCCTGCCCCTACTTGCACACACACACTCTCTCTCTCTGTCAGAAGTGAATAAATAAATATTATTTTAAAATGTTAGTAATGTTTTGCTTTGACCAAGAGTATAACCGTTCACTTCTCTGGACCAATATCTCTACCATGAAAGAGTATTGCTTGTATTATTTTTTGGAAGAATGACCTTGTTGTTTAGGTTCCTGTGATTCTACACTAAATAGAGGTGCTGTTACTGCCTCTTTGTGTCTTATAGATAATCTGTCTTTAAGATACAGGCTCACAGAATTAGACCTTGGAAAGAAGGTTGAAGGGTGTGATATCATTACCCCAACTCAGATTGTGTTACCAAATCTCTGGATACTTGAATCACTTTTTTTTTAAGTTTATTTATTTATTTATTTTGAGAGAGAGAGAAAGCACAAGCCAGAGAGGGGCAGAGAGAGAGGGAGAGAGAGAGAATCCCAAGCAGGCTTCACATAATAAGGGACTCAAACCCACCAACCATGAGATCATGACCTGAGCCGAAGTCAGACACTCAACCAACTGAGCTACCCAGGTGACCCCTGAATCAGTTTCTTAATAAAGATTCATGGAAAATATAGTAATGAAAGGGAAGCAAAGTGGGATTTGAGGAAGCATTATTATCTGGGGGAGTTGGGTTTTTTCTTAAAGCATGTATCTGGTTGCCCATTTTAAAACAATGATAAATTTTCTTATGAAGTAAGATCTGTGGTATATGCAGTTTTCTTGACAAAGATAAGCCTGAACTACGAGTCAACTGCACATACAGAAATACAGCTGGCTGGGCAAGGAGGTGAGAGCTCAATAGACTATTTATTTGGGTCTTTGAATGCTAAGTCAAGAAATATAACTTGATTCAAATTGTATCTCCTCTAACTCCTTCAATGAGTGCTGATTTTTTTCAACCAGAAAATATTAAATATATTTAATCCATTGCTTAATCTTGAATATCCATTCTGAACTTGGAATAGCATATGAGAAGTCTAAATCAATAATTGTGATTCATAAAAATTTGCTTAAATCATATGATGCCACAGAAAATGCTGTGAACTATTTAGGTATTAGATTGCTATAGTGCCTTTCTTATAAAAATCCTTGATGTGATTAGTGTAGTTACTTAATCTAGTATTTTTTAAATGCTTGCTATATGCAAGGTACTTTGCTAGGCTTTGGGGGATATAGCACTTAAAGAAAATTTCTCAAAGAATTTAAGGTTTAGTTATGAGAGGCTAGACATTCATAAAACCCTGCAATATAAGAGTATAACTTGAGACATATTACAAAACGGGAATAATGGAGCCCAGAAGGGAGAAGACCCTGATACAAGGATGCAAGAACAGGGACTTTCCTTTTGGAGGTATAAGAAGGAAGGTGAGTGGAGAAGTGAAGCAGATTAGAGAAAGTCATGGACATAAACACATTATCAAGCCAGTCACCACTATGGGCAAACAAAGCTTAAAACCCTTAGCAACCAGAGAATCATATGGACAGAACCTCAGAGTTATTCCACCCAAGAAGAAAAAGAGGTGAGGTGCTTATTCACCAGTGTTGAAATCTTAATCCCTGATGTGATGGTATTGGGAGATAGGACCTTTGGGAGGTAATTTGGTTCAGATGAGCTCACGATAGGATTAATGCCCTTATAAGAAGAGACACCAGGCAGCTTGCCCTCTCGCTCTCTCCCTCATATGAGAGCAGAGCGAGAGTCTACTGTCTCAAACCAAGAAGAGGGCCTCACCAGGAACCAAAGCAGCTGACCTCTTGATTTTGGACTTCCTAGCCTCCAAAATGAACAGAACTAAATTTCTGTGCTGATGCCATCTCGTCCATGATATTTTATTATGGCAGGCTGAGCACACTAAAACAGGCATGTTCCATCAGTCCATCAGAGCAGGGGCTTTCCAGAGGAAGTTACTCCTCTAGCACTTCCAGACTGCCAAGCATGGGCAGAACAGCCTTCTCCAGGTTTGTGGGAGGTTCTAGACCAAAGACATGCTGCCCCTAGCCATGGGAAGTTGATCTGTGAGCACTGAAAGTAAGGCTAGAGGCATAAGGGTGAGAAATAGCAGCATCTGCTGGGAGGTTAATTCTGAGGATAGAGGGACCTGGAAGTCTTGATACTTCAGGGAGGATGTAGTGTTTCAACTGAGCCTTAAAGAGACAGATGTCAACAGAGTCAGGAAAAAGCCATTCCAAGCACAGGGCATGGCTGGAGCCTAAACCTGGTAAAGGCAAAGTTTAGGATAATTTAGATAGTTAATACAATTGCTTTAACTCCATTTTACTCATTTTTCTCCTTGACATGATTTAGTTCTTGGGTTTTATGTCTAAAAAAATTGTATGTACCTCAATTTAAAGATTGCTTATTGCTAACAGACTCTAACCATCATCTGAGCTTTCAGGGAGTTAGAATCACTGATCACAGATCACTATGACAAATATAATAATACAGAAAAAGTTTCAAATATTGTGAGAATTACCAAAATGTGAGACCGAGACATGAAGTGAGCAAATGCTATTGGAAAACTGGTGCTGACAGAATTGCTGAAAGCAGGGTTGCCCCGAAACTCCAATTTCCAAAAACTGTCATATCTACAAAGCTTGATAATGCAAAGCACAACAAAACGAGGTGCCTTGAATCTAGATTGTTTTCAAGCTTTATTCTAAGGAATATCCATTTAATCATTAGGTATGTATTCCACAGTATGAAGATGAGCAAGACAGATCAAACAGCTGCCCTTATGAAGCTGACAATTTAGTAGGGGTGCCATTGAAACCCAGCTACAGATGGTCAGTCTTTAATACATCACAAGGCCTCCATCCTTGGGAGAACAGGCAGTGACCTCAGGTGACTGTTATGAGCTCCCGGCAGGCAGGGCACTACCTTCTTTATGTTTAAAACCTCTGTAACCATCATAGCATCTGGCCCTTAGTTAATACTGGGTAACATTGGTCAAATTATGGGAGAATATGCCTAAGCATGGTGTGAACAGGGTAATAGAGAACTTGAGTTTAGGTTTTATAAAAGAATCATTGTGATTAGCAGGACTTTTTTTCCTCTACAACTTTCCGCATGTCCTGAGACATGAAATTTATTTCCCAAATATTTTCTTCTGTGGGGTCTTTAGCTTAGGATGAAATACATTTCATTTCCTTGGAATGTAGTCAGTGAAAGCCATACCTCCCTTGTTAAATCATAATACGGAAAGACAAGCTTCTCTTTAAATTCTAGAAGCAAACTTTATTTACTGTGTAAGTGTCTTCATCTCAGTTGGCTTCACAGAAACACCTGCCCAGGCTTCTGGCTTTCTCTTGGA
This sequence comes from Proteles cristata cristata, assembly GCA_017311185.1. Taxonomy (NCBI): domain Eukaryota; kingdom Metazoa; phylum Chordata; class Mammalia; order Carnivora; family Hyaenidae; genus Proteles; species Proteles cristata. The sequence continues at coordinate 906,089 of JAESUZ010000810.1, forward strand.
TTACATTTTGGTCAGCAGTTGCACATGTAATATTTTATCTCGTTAAGTTTTGTCTCTCGTTAAAACAGTTCATGAATCACTTTTTATGGTTTCCATATAGGTTACAGAATGAGCTCATTTACATAGAGATCCTAGTCCCTGCCAAATTTAGGAGACCACCTTTAAAATGTATCTCAAAACTTCTATTTTCTTGCTAAGACCCGCTTTCTAATATCATGTCCATCTCCATCTCCTTTTTTTTTTCATACTAATTTCTTTCCATCGCCAAAACCAACAGTTGACATTTTTCTCAGGGACATTTTCAAAAGTCAAACAGATTTTTACTACTATTAAAGCTACTGCCTGAAGAGCAGCAAACTAGAAAACCACGTTAGGGTATGTGTTGTGGGTCGTGGGCCGAGCTCATTCATTGGCTGGGCAACTCACTCCCTGGCCTCCATCTTGGCCCAGTAGAATCCCAGATTATTACAGCAATGGAATGTCTTCTGACAAATAGCTAACTCTGAAAAATGTTAAGCTCACAAATGCCAAGGGTTTGTTCCAGTATTTCTGAAGCTGGCCTCCAAGGAGCATTAGAGTTCAAGTTGCTAATGGGTGTTTTGCAAAACAATACAGTTTTGTGGTCAAGTAAGTTTGGGAAACTCTTCATATTCTATATTTCTCTTGGATAATTCATAAAATACATTAACATGTTGCAGGTTCCTAACCCTATTTGACCATAGAAACCTTTTGTAAAGAACCTATTAACAACTCACAGATTATTAATATTCTAAGGAATATTGTTTGGGAAAGATTGGTCCACATGGTTTCTATGGAGTTTGTTTCCTGGGTTTATCAGACAAGAGGACATGGTTTTTTTAGTTCTTGATATATGTGTCACTGAATGGATTCAAACAACAATATATTTACTGATGACTGTTTTTCTATGACTGACAAGCTTTGCCTTGATTATCAAAGCGGTTCACACTGTGTTGATGATTCATAGATGAACATCACCTGATATGTTCTTAGTTGAATAGTTTACAAAGTAGTTCTCAAAGTGTGGTCCCTAGACCAGAAGCTTCCATCTGTGAACTTGTTAGAAATGCAAATTTTAAGGTCCCATACCTACTTACTTAGAAACTCTAAGGAAGGTCTTGTATCTTAACAAGCTTTCCAGTTAATTCTGATGCCCACTTAAGTTGGAGAACCATCAGTTTAAGTTGGAGTACCATCAGTTTAATATACTTTAAGACTTCTGCTTTCAGCTCAGAAGGGGTAACAGGGATTAGATTTATCCTCCTATCTGAAAGAACTAAAAAACTGAACAAAAGATAGGAAGCAATGGTTCTCAGACATTGGACATTAGGCAGCTCAGGACAGTCATCCTTGAGAAATAGAAAACAAATGAAATGATCCCTATCTCTGCTCTGGCTTACTACTTAGAGAGAGTTTCCAGGTTGAAGGCAGGGGGAGGGATTTTGGGGGAGGGATCTCGTTGCATTTAGGGGATGAAGCTGGGTAGCTAGATTTTTCAGGGCAGAACACCAGATAAGAGAAAGCTACATAGAAAAAACATTCAGAGAGCTGCAGAGGGTCCCCCTCAAGTCTTTGGCTGATTGCTGATCAGAACATGAGTCTGAGAAAACTACCCAAGGGAAAGATCTGCCCAGATGGAACAGAGGACACACCCCCTACAGCTCACACAGGGCTGGAGACAGGTTGTGTTCCCACCATCCAGAGGCAGCACCTTCTAATTCACAGAACACTGGTAGAATACTCAGGGGTATTGGCTCAGTGGTGGGGCAAAGTTGGCTCTCGACTAAAGGCTGTTCTGGTCCTGGCCAATAAAACTTGGAAGTCTTGAAAGGATCACACTACTTCCAAATAACATAACTGCATCCCAGAACGAAGCTCTAGGATATTGACAGGAAAATGACTCGTATCTAATACAACCCACAATGAAGAGGGGGGAAAATCAATTAATAGGAACAGATCCAGGAATGACACAGACAATACAATCCATAAAAAAAAAGACATTAAAATGGTTCTGACTGCATTCATATGATCAAGTAGAGAAATACTTGAGCATGTTAATTGGAGACATGGAAAATATTAAAAAGCCTAAATTTGACTTCTAGATATAAAAGGTACAATGTCTAAGATGAAAATTGCTATTAGATGCAACAGAATAAGAAATTAAATAACTTAAAGACACAGCTTCAAAAACTATCCAAAATGAAACTCGGGGTAAAAAGACTGAGGAAAGATTGAATAGAGCATCAGTGAACTGTGGAACTTCACATGACCTGATATAGTGCTTACGGTTCCTTAAAGAAACAGAGACTATTTGAAAAAATGATGACCAGACATCTTCCAAATTTCATGAAAACAAGTCCAAGTCCAAGAAATTCAGCAAAGTCTAAGAACAAAAAATACGAAAACTATACCAAGGCATATTATCATTGAGTTGCTTAATCAGTGCTAACGAGACAATCTTAAAAGCTGTCAGAGGGTAAAATGCCACAGAATATGTGGAGTGAGGGCTGGCCAGTGGGGGTTGGAGGGAGGGGTGAATATGGAGGTAAGAGCAATGGCAGATTTCTTGCGGGAAACAATGTAAGCCACGGGAGAGTGGAGCAATATAAAAAAATATCTTTCAAAAATGAAGGTTAAATACAATTTCTTTCAGGTTTATAGAAACTAAAGAATTCATCAAGGCAACAGACTGAAGCAAAACAAATTTTTTTAAACAGTCCTTCGGGCAGAAGGAGAATGATATTAGAAAGAAATCTAGAGCTACTTAAGGAATGAAGAACATTGGAAATAGTACAGAGATAAGTAAATACAAAACACTCCTCTACCCCGCCTTTGTAAAAAATCTGCTTAATAGATAATTGACTGTTGAACAGAAAAAAATACAACATATACAATGTACTGTAGGGCGTATAATATAGAAATCAGTTGTCAAATAGCACAAAGGCCTGGAGGTGGGAAACGGCAGTGTGCTATTGTAAGGTTTTTATACTGTTTGTGAAGTGGCATATTATCTCTTGAAAGCTGGCAGTAATAGATTAAGGATGTACACCATAAACTCTAAGCAACCACTAAAACAAAATACAGTAGTTATGGCCAAGAAGCCACCAAAGGAAAGAAAATGGAATCATAAAAGTATTCCAAAAGAGAGTAAAAAGATATAAAAAAGAGAATAACAGATGGGCCAAATAAAAATCAAATTGCAAGATGATGGATTTAAAACTCACCATATTAGTAAGTACTTGGACACATAAACAAGATTTTTTTTTTTTGCCTATAAGTCTTAGGCAAATAAACAAGCTTTATCTCCCATCAGCATTAAATTTCTCTCAAAAAGTTATGCCGTGAAAGATTAGAAAGTTGAACTAATCATAGTTATAATAGCAAAATGATCTTGGCAGTGATTGCTTTTTGAACTTAAGCATATCGCAGAAAGATGTCTAACAAGTTCAGCCAAGAGACACTGCTGAAGGCACTTTTCATTTCTTACTTCACAGAGATTTACGTAACTCAGATTGCTTTAGGGTAATGATCCAGGCATGGAGGGCTTGAAAGGGATTTCTTTCTCACAAGGCCGGGGCTCAGGAACGCTATTAAAAGGACTTTCCTTTGTTCCCCTGAGACTCAAGGCGACTGCAGGCCTTTGGAGCCCACTCTCTCATGTGGTCAGTGGTGTCTGCTCTTTGGCAGCCCAGTGCTTGAGGAGTAAGTACCTGGGCCTCTCCTCTGCCTCATCTGTGTCTTGCTCCCCTCACTCGGATTAAACCTGCTACTTTTTCGTTCCTGCCTCCCTCCAGGCTCGGACCCTGTCCAATGAAGTGTTTCTTTCCCAGAACACTTTTTCACCCAGTTCACTCGTGTTCATCCTAGATCTTAATTCAGAAGCCCTTCACTGTGCACCTTACCCCCATCTCAGATGTTCATCCCGTGTTGAAATGAAATACAGCGGGGTATGATTATTTGGATGGAAGAGATGGAGGGAAAAGTGATGAGTATCTGTATTTTCACCTCCTCAGATTAAATTAGTCCAATCTTTTGTTGCCACTCAGTGCCTCTCAGCTACGCTCCACTCCTCCATCCCCACCTTTTAAGGAGATTTCTGAACTTTATTAAGCAGCTTGGGGTAATCAGTGGAGGGAATACTTGAAGAACAGGAAGCCTAGAGAAGCCACGCTGGAGAAGGAAAGAACTAGAGGTAACATAAAGGTGGACTCGGACAAGGAGAGTCAAGGCACAGAAAGTGAGGCAAGGACAGCAGGGTTGTCAGATGGAGCTGGGAAGAGTTTTGTTGGGACTGGGTAACAGTCTGGGCAGAGAGGCCCTGGGACATCGTGGGATATGCGAGAGACTGAGAATGAGAGAAGAAAACAGAATATCAAGATGTGTGTCCGTGGCTGTGAACTGAATCATTGAGAGGCATTGGAGAATCATTGAGAGGCATCATTGAGGAGAGAAATTGCTTTCAGTGGAATTTTGGCTGCTGTATGTGACTCCAGGAATAGGAGGGCACAGACGACTAGACCACACGGGGCATATTAGCGGACAGTAGCTAGGGCACTTTGGCTGCCAGTGTCCATTTCCCCTCCTTTTGGTAAGGCATCCCCAGTTTCTTCTGGGCACCAACTCTCTCCCCACTGTCAATTCACGGGCTGCTCCTGGAATTGGCTCCAGCTCCAAGTCTAAGGAAGAGCATGTGACTTAGGCCTGGCTAATCAGAGCATCACATTCCCCCGGCCAGGATGGGTTTAGGGAGTGTGCATGAGTTCTCTTTTGAAACAGGGAAAGTCATGCCCAGGATATTTGCTGAAGGAGGAGAAATCTTTCCTTCACTACTGTTTTGTTTTGTTTTGTTTTAATTTATTTACTTCTGAGAGAAAGACAGCATGAACAGAGGAGGGTCAGAGAGAGAGGGAAAAACAGAATCTGAAACAGGCTCCAGGCTCTGAGCTGTCAGCACAGAGCCCGACGTGCAGCTTAAACCCACGAACTGTGAGATCCTGACCTGAGCAGAAGTCGGACGCTTAACCTACTGAGCCACCCAGGTCCCCCTTGGGTTTTAACATGGAATGAAGCTGAAATGTAAGTGAACAGGGCTGAAGTAAGGAGACAGTAGGTCCTGGTAACATTGATTGAGCCCCTACACCAACCCATGCCTCAGCTAGCCCTCAGCTTTTTAACTACATAAACCAATAGATACCTTATTTATTTATTTATTTGCTTGTTTATTTATTTATTTGCTTATGGCAGTATGAATTGAGTTTTTGGCCACTTGGAACTGAAAAAGTTCTAAATTATACAGCATTCAACTTATGTCCATGTTGCATTTGTTTAAGGCCCATCTCCACAACTATACTTCATAAGATAGGGTCTGTGTCTTTTCTGTTCTCTACTGTATCCCTACCACCTTGTACAGTTTCTGGAGTATTCATTGGATAAATGATTAGGTGCATCTTTGTGGCTGGTTATTGTCTGTTTTCCTGCTTTCTGAGGGTTTTTATATATATAATATGACATATATATATATATACACACATATATATAATCTATATCTCATTTATCTTGAGCTTTCAGCCTAACGTATAAGACTTGGTCCTTCACAAATGTTGGTAGAATGAATGAACAAATATAGGAAAAAAGATATAATACAAAGCAGAGCAAGGGATAACAGTGCCCATCATGAAAAGGCCAAGTAACTCTTTGTAAGTTGATTTCCCAGATACATATATACAATGCCTATGAAGTGAAACTTTGCTTTGTTTTTTATTTTTTTGTATATTTTTTTAATTTTTCAATTTTCGTTATTCATTTATTTTTGAGAGGGAGAGAGAGAGAGAGAGAGTGTATGTGTGTGTGTGTGTGTGTGTGTGTACAGGAGAAGGGGAGGGGCAGAAAGAGAGGAAGAGAGAGAGGGATTCTCACAAACTGTGAGATCATGACCTGAACTGAAATTAAGAGTCAGATGCTTAACTGACTGAGCCACCCACGTGCGTCCTTGTTTTGTTTTTTTAAAAATGTTTATTTATTTTGAGACAGAGTTCAAGCAGGAGAGGGACAGAGAGAGAGGGAGATAGAGAATCCCAAGCACTGGCAGCGTGGAGCCTTATGCAGGGCTTGAACCCAGGAACCGTGAGATCATGACCTGAACCAAACCAAGAATCAGACACTTAACCAACTGTGCCATCCAAGCACCCCAAGACCTTGGTTTTAATGACAGAATTAGAAGACTGAGAATGAAGCAGGCAATCATCACTACTATATTTTCCTCTCTGCTCTTCTACTTATCAAAAGTGATGATATCAGCTTTGTGAGTAGATCAAACTCAAAGTTCAGGGTACTAGACATAGAATCTTTGTGGAGCTAGGAAGCAATGCTATTGCTAATAGTGCCAATAAATTTAATCAATTGACCAAACAAACAAACAAACAAAAAAGTGATGATATCTTTTTACTTCATGCATGTTCCTCTGACCTAACAAGGCCCAAGCTTGTGTATAAGACTTAAAACAGAGTAGTGGTTAACATATCATTATCATAGCTTATGAATTTGCATTATCTAGAGAAAGAAAAGTGGGGCTCCATAGTAATTACAATATCAAAAGATAAGGCAAAAGTTCAAGTTCCATAAGCTGTATTTCTAGGTTATTTAAAATTGTCCCTTATAGGGGCGCCCGGGTGGCTTAGTCGGTTAAGCGTCCGACTTTCGCTCAGGTCATGATCTCGCAGTTCATGGGTTCGGGCCCCACGTCGGGCTCTGTGCTGACTGCCAGCTCAGAGCCTGGAGCCTGTTTCAGTCTGTGACTCCCTCTCTCTTTGACCCTCCCCTGCTCACGCTGTCTCTCTCTCTCTCCTATAAATAAATAAAAACATTAAAAAAAAATTTTTTTAAATAAAAAATAAAATTGTCCCTTATAAGTGACAAAGAAGTGAATATCTGGTAAAGACCCTAAAAAGCCCACAAGTGATTCTAATCCATACTCATGGGCCCATTCAAGCACCGAGTCTATTCCAAGACCAGGAAGAAAAGTTTTCATCATTTCCTCTCCCTGCCTAAGTATTGCATATGATTCAACAAAGAAAGCAGAGTTTTCTGGAAAAGACTTGAATGGTGGGAGTTGTCTAAACCATCTTCAGTAGCAGGGAGGCAAGGCTGAGATTCCAGGAAAATGTGGTTTTGCCTGGGCCATCTTTTTGTGTCAGGACAATGCTGGTGAGCAGGCTTCTGGAATGAGTAGAAGCATTCCTATTCTCCAGCAAGACCAAGCCCAAGCCAAACCCAAGTCTGAGAAACAAAAAGCAAACAGAGAGCAAAATAAGACTTTTTTGCTAGTTGCTGACAGCCTTCTCTCGTTTGTGACTTCCCCCTGCCCATCCTCAGGTGAAATGACCCATTAAGTGCAGAATTGAGCACGTCATACAGAGGAATCTCAGATTTCTTAGGTTGATTTTATCAATTAATTAATGCATGATGTTGTTGGAAATTGTGGGCGTTGACTCACAGTATAATGAGCTCTAGAGAGTATAAAAAATTTCAAAACAATAACTTTCATTGTAAATGAACTCATGGTTAGAAAACATGTCTGTAAGAAACAATTAATATTCATTTTGTGAGGAATTAACAAGAAAGATTGAACTCAGAAACAAGGGAATGTTTCCTTCTTTATGTTAAAGTCTGGAGCGAGGATTTGAGAATTTAGATGACATAGGAAGAAATGAGTGCTTCTTTGACATTGGGACAAAAGAAATGTGTGCCTTCAGCTGCTATCCAGCTCGATGCCCCCTCTACGGGAAACAATTACAACACTATAAAGTAACTTTTTTTTATAGAGAGACATGAAAAACTATTTGTCGAACAACAGGAAGAGTATGCTGTGGTCTGATCAATAGCACACTGACATCGTGGGTATTTCTGCTGTGATATTTATATATCTGCACGGTAGAGTCTTTCTTGAAAACAGTGTTTATAATAAGAGGATTTCATGTGTGCTATTAAAGTGATAAGGTACCCTTTAAGTACTACTTACATCCTAAATATGTAAATCCTAATGTATATCTTTAGTAGCTAGTATACGATAAGTACATAACATTTGTTTGTATCAGATATATCATGGGTGCTCATCGAGTGTTGAAATAAAAGGATAAAATGTTGATTTGTTTTAGCAAGCATTTATTTTAATCTGAAGTTTTTGGTAAGAGTAACCTGTTATGACTCAATGTGTTTATACCTTCCCTATGATGTACGTCGAGATCCCACAGATGTCTGAAAATCATTTAATAGCTTCTTAATATTACAGTTAAGCACTCCTTAGCTCAGATTATAATTTTAATAGCCTTGGATACCAAAATTAGTGGTTCTTCCCATGCTTCATACATAGGAAAGATTGTTTCTGTATATGCCACATTCTCAAGGCAAGCTTTGCAAATTAAAGAGGAAATATCCGATCAAGTTTTTTTTTTTTAATCATCGACTAATACTATAAAATGTGAATCCATGTGATAAGTATAGGGGGAATGAGAATAGTTGGTTATTCAGGGACTCCTGAGTGACTTGTCGTTAAGTGTCCATCTTCGGCTCAGGTCATGATCTCCATGTCTCCCGTGTCAGTGAGTTTGAGCCCCATGTCGGGCTCTGTGCTGACAGCTCGGAACCAGGAGCCTGCTTTGGATTCTGTGTTTCCCTCTCTCTCTCTGTTCCTCCCCATTGAGGCTCTGTTTCTCTTTCTCTCTCTTCCTCTCTCTCTCTCTCTCAAAAATAAATAAACATGAAAAAAAAAGAATGGCTGGTTATTCAATTATCAATTATTTTTTTACTAAAATTAATACATATATTTTTAAATGTTTATTTATTTATTTGGCAGGAGGCGCCTAGGTGGCTCAGTCGGTTAAGAGACTGATTTTGGCTCAGGTCATGATCTCACAGTTAGCAAGTTTGAGCCCTCCATAGGGCTCTGCACTGACAGCTCAGAGCCTGCAGCCTGCTTCCGATTCTATCTCTCCCTCTCTTTCTCTCTGGCCCTCTCCCATTTGTGCTCTCTCTTTCTCTCAAAGATAAATAAATAAACACTAAAAAAAAAAAGAAATTGCCAAACTGTTTTTAAAAAGAGTGTGTGTGAGCAGTGGAGGGGTAGAGAGAGAGAGATAGAGAGAATCCCAAGCAAGCTCTGAGCTGTCAGCACAGAACCTAACATAGGGCTCAATTCCATGAACCATAAGATCATAACCTGAGCTGAAACCAAGAGTCAGTCGCTTAACCGACTGAGCCACTCAGGTGCTCCTATAAATGTATCTTTGAGATATGTATATTTTAAATGTTTATTCATTTTTGATAGGGAGAGACAGAGACAGAGTGCAAGCAGGGGAGGGAGAGAGAGAGGCAGACATAGAATCTGAAGCAGGCTCCAGGCTCTGAGCTGTCAGCCCAGAGCCCGATGCGGGGCTTGAACCCACAAACGGTGAGATCATGACCTGAGCCGAAGCTGGATCCTTAACTGATTGAGCCACCCAGGTGCCCCAAGATGTATTTTTTTGAGAAAGTCTGGATAGTGATAGAACTTTTCTCTTAACCTCACAGTTGCTCTGGATGTTTGCTGACCCTGATTTTACCCATACAAATTAAACATGGAAGGAATTTGAGATACAAGGCAGAATGTATTTTCCACAGATGGGCACCACAGTATATCCTACCCCTTACAATGTGATGTTGATATTGCTTCTATCCAGAGGTGGCATCTGTCTTTCCTCACCTTGAATATGATGGACCTGTGACTATGATAAAAGTGACTCTATGTGATTTCTTTTAATGTTTATTTTTATTTATTTTGAGAAAGAGGGAGGGCAAGCAGGGAAGGGGCATGAGAGAGAGAGGGAGAGAGAAAGAGAACCCTAAACAGGCTCTATGCTGTCAGCACAGAACCCAACACAGGGCTTGATCCCATAAACCTGAGCAGAAATCAAGAGTCAGATGCTTAACTGATTGAACCACTTAGGGGCCATGACTATGTGATTTCTAGGCAAGATAGCTTCTGCTTAGTGCTTTAGGGTCCGTTGATATTGTAACCCAACAGCCATGTGTGAAGAAGCCCAAATCACAGACAGAGGCTGTGTATGGGTGTTCTGATCACAATTTTGACTGACATTCCTACCAATAGCCAGAATCCACGTGCTATGCGAATGAAGAAACATCCAAGGTGACTTCAGTACCAACAACTGTCAGACTGCATAAGCAAAAAGCCTCCAAGAGAGAATTGTCCCCTTTAGCCAAGTAAACCTTCACAATTGTGAACATCAAATAATAATAAAATGATTGTTGTTTTGAGGCAGTAAGTTCTAGGGGCACACATTATGCAATAATAGGGAACTAGAACAAGATAGAATGAGCTTTTCTTCAATTCCCTATGTGGTCTTTTGTGGTATAAGAATTCAGTGTTCTCTGTTCTCTGTAAGTTTTCCTTCTGATCACATAGCATCAAATGATGGAAAGAGAAGTCAGACTGGACTGGCAGTCATGTAGCAATCTGTGATCATCTTATCTTTCAGGGTAGTCAAGGCTACTGGGAGACTACAAAAGCCTGACAATATGAAAAATATAGTATCATTTTGGTTTTGGGGTTTTTTTTTGTTGGCTCTGTGGATTTTTGTTTTTTTATTGGTGCATAATTGAGCTCATTGAGGGCATAGATTTTGTCTGTTTTATTTCTTCATGCTATACCCTCAAAGCCTAGAAGAGTGCCTAGCAGAGAGGCTCCCTAAAAATATGTTGAATAAATGAATGTAAATTCATTGAACCAAGTGAGCACCAAAATTTATTCCTGGCAGATAGAATTATGTATGGTTTTCTTTCTTGTTTTTCTTAAATTCTCTACCATGATCATGGATTACTTGTATAATGTACTTGTAAAAGGTCATGACATTCTATTTAGAAGAATAAAAACTCTCAAATACTTAAATATAAACATATATTCAAACCTTTTTGTAAGCAAAATATCTTCTTGGAAAAAAAGGATGCATTATAATAAGTCTCAAGAGAAGGCCTTGTGTTGTATAGGCGGGGCAGTAATAAATGAAGATTTTCTTAGTTACTGTATGGATTCTCCACAAGGTATCATAGAAATACAGATTTCTGTCAAAGTTTGAATTAATTAGTTGGCTTACTTTATGGTCTTATTATAATTTCTTTATTTAGCTCAGCTGAGATTCATGTTATCCATCCACTTAAAAATATTGAATTTTCACCTTGTGCCAAAATAGGCCCTGAGAGAAAGTCTCATGCCTTTATAATTGTTCAGATTTAGGATAGAAAACAGATTTCCAGTTCTGATCGACTCTACTGGAGATTACCCAGCATGCCCTGCAGAAAAGGTAACGAGGATGCCTAGTTGATTAGCAGTGTCTGCAGTGGATCAGGTGGAGAGAGCAACAGGTGTGATAGCCCTTGAGTGCATGACTTTGTCAATGACTATCTTAATCTGTCTTGTATCAGGCCCTACTTGTTTACAAGCTCTAGGTCCTAATTAGTTTCTCAGGGTGAGTTTAAAATGTGATAGGCAGAATAACGACTCCAAAAGACATCCACATTCTCATCCCTGGAATTGGGATCACAGTTGGTTTTGACTGAACTGAGAGATAAAAAGATCACTGATTGCAACGTAATTGGCAGTCTGGTTAGACTTCTCTTTCCATAGCTTGTCTTTGGGAATATGTTATGTCCCATGGCGAAGGGAAATTAGGGAACAGATGAAAAAAATTACCAGCTGGCTAACCTAAAATAGGGAGAGTACCCTGGCTTATCCAGATGGGCCCATTTTAATCATAAGAGTCTTTAAAAGTGAAGAGAGAGGCAAAGAGTCACAGTCAGAGGAGAGTGTGACTGTGAAGAAGAGAACCGGAGAACTGGTCTCAGGAAGGACTCTGCTTCTAGTTGCTGGCTTTGAAGATAGAGAAGGGAGCTGGGAGTGAAGGAAGTCCGACTCTAGAAGCTGGAAAAGGCAAGGTAAGGGGTTCTCTTCTTGAGCCCCCAGAAAGCCCTGCCAGCACCTTGCTCTTGGCCCAGTGAGATCAATGTCCTATTTCTAACTGTAGGGAGGAAAAATAATATTCCCTTTACCTTTCTGAGTTCACAGATGAGACCCTCTGTACTAAAAGAAAGATTAACAAGAGAGAGGAAAAAAAAATAGAAGTTTATTAACCTGTATACTTTATGTATAAATGCGAGATGCCCAGGAAAAATGGGTAACTCAAAGAGGTAGCTTTAATTTGGGATTAAATACCATCTTCATAGGCAAAGGAAGGGCAGATGTATTCCTCTTCGGGGAGAGTAAATTACTTTTATGAAAGAAGAGTGAGCCTTTAAAAGAATAGATGGGGAGTATGATGGTCTGCGACAAAGTCTGTCTGGGTGTGGTGATGACCTCTGATCTTCTCAGCAGTGATAAGAGTTGTCTTCCTCAGTTAATGAAGCTCCAAGGAAGGGGACTGATAACAGTTCAGTTCCTTTTGGAGAAAGGGGAGATAAGGGAAGTTCAGAGAAAGCCTCTCTGTGCATCTGCTCTTTTTCAAGTGTCTATAGCTCAAAATAACCAGTATGCCAAAGCGGCACATTTTGGGTCAGTATAGTTCATTACCTCTCATAAACTACAGAACTGTAAGATGATAAATTTGTGTTAAGTTAGTGGTAATTCGTCACAGCTGCGGTGGAAAAGTGAGTCTGGGCTATTCTACCTTTAAAAAAGAAACTGCTATTCTACAATCCCCTCCCCAACTGCTGACCCATTGGTTTTCTAGATCTCCCTTTAAAATTCATGGCCAGTTTCTTCTAACGGTTTGAGGGTCAAGTGTCTCAACTTAATAGGTTATATTGCGTGAGACACCGCCAAGTTTTAATGTGGCTGATAAATGGTCTAATTTCTCTTTCTTGCAAATGATTTTTTTCTATTCAGCAAGACCACATTCATCAAACAATTATAGGAGAGTACAAAATAAAGCATTCAAAACTGGACTGCTGCAAAGAAGGGGAGAGATTAATATTAGCTAGAAATATTGACTATGGCTTTGAGGAAAAACTATAACCACTGAATTCTGGATTTAAAAAAAAAGCTACCACTTAGGAAGAACAAACTATTGCTTTATATACATCATCTTATTTAACCTTTAGAACAACTTTCAAAGGGAGAGATTGTTGTGTTCTTTTACAAATGAGGATATCAAGGCTCAGTCCAGGAAATAACTAGTTCAAGATCCTCACCATAAGCACAGATCCAGACATGGGGCATGAACACACAAAGCCTGGAGATCATGTCCTGATGAGCCAAAATCAAGAGTCTGACCTGCCCAGGTGCCTCCCAAGTTTAACTGACTGACCTGCCCAGGTGCCTCCCAAGTTTAGGAGCTCTTCATCTGCAAACTAGAACCTCATTGTGGTTGTTATATCCCCAGCAATGATTGGTTTATGATATGTAACCAAGAAATGGGCACTCAAGCTCTTAAATTTTTTTTAATGTTTATTCATTTTGAGAGACAGAGACAGAGCATGAGCAGGGGAGGAGCAGAGAGAGGAGGACACAGAATCCCAAGCAGGCTCCAGGCTCTGAACTATCAGCACAGAGCCCGACACAGGGCTCGAACTCAAGAACCATGAGATCATGACCTGAGCCAAAATCTGAAACCTAACTGACAAACCACCAGATGCCCTAAGCACACAAGTTTTTAAATGAGTATTTTGAGAAGATCACCATAAACTTGGTTTTTCAAACTTAGAAGCTTAATGAGATTCAGGTTGTCTTGAACCAAAGACTCACTGAACAGATTTTGGATGTCTGAGTGTATTGATGAAATTTCCTTTTCTCTATTTTTCTATTCACAATCCTTCTAGTGCCTTCATTCTCTGTAACTTCTCTATTTATATCACTATACATACTTAGAGAGAGTCTACCTTTCCAGCCTTTGACCACTAAGGTGGTCCTACTGTATTGACTTTAAGACAAAAGCTCAGAAGCAGGAAAACCTTTTAAAATGTAATATAAATAAAGGAAATCCAAACAAAGACACTACCAGTCTTGTGATGTGGGGTAGAAAACTCGTGTCCCAATGGGGCCAGGCAGGAAATCTAAATAAACGATACGGACTAGTGCTTTTAAAGAGAATGGGGGAGGGAGGGAGAGGGAGAGAACAGAGGGAGTAGACCTTATCCATTGTTGCCAGATCTTCGTTTTTTTAAAGAGAAGCCAACTTGGATCTTTGATTTTTAAGTGTCTATATGTTTCTTAATGTCTGTTCAAACAATTTTAAAGCACTGTGTCATTCAAACAAAACATGTGTTTGCTTGGGATTCAGATGCACCAGCCTCTGTACTTTGAAGCCCAGACTATGATGGATTTATCGAGCCCAGTGTCCTCCAGTGAGTCTCCTTGGGATTCAGCCTTGATTAGAATGATAGTAGATGGTGTAATCCTGAATTTTTTTTTATTCTAGAGATAAGATCATTGGCCATTGATTGGACCATTAGTCATGATTAGTCATTATTGGACATTGAGATAAAAATGATCACAAGGTCGAACAGTTCTGTATTAAGAGCATTGCCTAGAATACTATTTTTTGTGTGTTCTGCATAGCTAATATATATTTAATTATGTAATTATTAAATATATAGAATTATTAAATATATAATAACAGCCTCTAACAGTGAGGAATTAAAACTAATCCATGGCTATGGAGGAGATCATGGAATGGTGGTAAAAGTGGCTTTTGAGATAGAAAAAGCATTGAATGACAGATGTAAGATGAGGAAAGAGATGAGAACGCAGGAAAACTGCATTTGTATCTCTTTGAGGGGAAACTGATAGAATTATTTACTTAAAAGAGGTATTTTTTATGAGGATGGAAGAATTATAGAAATCCATTTTTATAAATACTTTGATCTTACTTTATTATTAGCAAACACAAAGGAAAGATTTTTTTTGGCTTCATTGCTTATTACTTACAAAGCATTTATAGACCAAATTCACTGTTTCTGACCCTTGTCTGCCTCCTTTCAGCTTTCAGTTCCTTTGAGCTAGATGCTTTGAATTACATCTAGTAATAGAGACTGGCTACAGTTGATTAGTTCTGTACAGTTGATTAGTACAGTTGGTTACCACTGGAGAGTGGTAAGATTAGTCACCTGCCAATCCACAGTGGCCAGAAGCATAAAAAAATCTTTTCATTTGCTTAGCCTCTGACTTCCAGATATGCAATTCCTTGATAAACCTGTTACTTTCCTTTCAACCCCACCCTCTGTTCAGTTTCCTGCTTTGTTAATGGAAAAATTCTTAATCCCATATAATAAAAGTAATAGTCAAAAAGGCCAGTTGACATTCACCCCTTTTATTATAAACATAGCCACAGCTACCAAAGGTGAAAAGGAAGTGGTGGTGATAAGTCTGTATTTTTTTTAACATCATAGAATTTGATAGCTGGCAGAGATTAAAACCTATCTGGGCATGCCCTTGTTTTTACAGTGTGGTTAGTGACTTGGCCAAGGTCACACATCTGGCCAGTGGAGGCACTGGACCCTAAGCCACATGTTTTGACTTTGACCTCACTATAAAGTTGCTCACAATTTCCAAGACCTTCCCATATTTGGTCCTTATAACAACACCATGCAAGAGGCAGGGTAGGAATTACCATCTCATTTTATAAATAATTAAACTGGGTCTCCAAAGTATAGAACTATCTTCAAGGTCAAATAACTAGAAGCCAGAGTTCGGCATCATATTCAGGATCTTTTAGAGGTTGAGATTGTCTAGGCTAGTTCCATTTCCTGAAACTCCCATTATCTTGGAAAAATATCCAAACAACATCACATTTATTTTAAAGGTTTACATCTAACAAATTATTTCTTCTAACAACCCCCCACCTCCAAAGATAACTGTGAATCGAACCTCATCTGGAGACCAATTCTAAAGTCTGTGTTTCAGACTTCAGTGAATATGAGGGCAAGGCTAATTTGTCCTTTTGAATGATCCCTGACCTTGGTGGAGGAAGGAATGGGAGAGAGGCATAGAGAGGCAGTGAGACCATAGCACCTGCTTGAAATAAAGCAGTTGAAACTTTGAGTTTCTTAGGCAACCCCATAATTTCTATACAGAACAGGCAGCAATTGCTGGAATCTCTGGTTTGTAGGTGCATTTACATAAAACTTTAAGAGCATTTTTCAAAGAATGGAGATCTCAGAAGAGGTAGGAACTAGCAGATATTATTGGTTGTGGATGGAGAGGCCAGGTGGGATTGGCCAAATTATCCTTGGCTTTCTATATTTGATACAGTGTAGACTGAATCATCAGTGGACTGCTTTCACAGAGAAGTGAATAAAATCTCCATCCACACCCTCTGTCCCTCTATTTATGCTTCATTTCTAACAAAGACGGTTCTGTCCTTTTATTGTTGATTGTGGCCTTAAATAAAGAATTCTTTATGGCTGCCTGGGTAGCTCAGTTGATTGAGAGTCTGACTTTGGCTCAGGTCATGATCTCATGGTTCATAGGTTTGAGCCCCGCATTGGGCTCTGTGCTGACAGCTCAGAGCCTGGAGTCTGTTTCAGATTCTGTGTCTCCCTCTCTCTCTGCCCCTCCCCTGCTCACGCTGTTTCCTCCTGTACCCAAAATAAATAAACATTAAGAAAAGTGTTTTTAAGAAAAGAATCCTTTAGATTCCCTCGTGCTCACCACCTCTGGCTCTTTCCAGACCAACTTTCAGAACCAATGACCATAGTGAAAACTGAAACGTATCTGTGAAATAATCTGTCTCATTGTAAGGGTACTCATAGTTCTGAAGATATTTTCACATTTGGTCCTTTTAAAGCACCAGGCAGGGTAGAAATTGTTACCCTATTTTACAAATGCTTAAGCAGAATCTTCCATATAAGCTTATATACAAAGTTCTAGAACTGTGTCCCAGAAACAGTTTCCACACTTCCATTTCAACTTTTTTAAAGTGTATTTATTTTGAAGGGGATGCAGAGAGAGGGAAAGAGAGAGAGATAATCCCAAGCAGGCTCCACACTGTTAGAGAGCCCGATGCAGGCCTTGAACTCACAAACTGTGAGATCATGACCCAAGCAGAAACCAAGAGTTGGACACTTAACCTACTGAGCTACCCAGGAACCCCTCAATTCCATTTCAGTTCTATAGATTCTCTAAAAGGACACTGCTAAGGACTCAGGACTTAGGGAAAGTTCATGTCTGATTTTAAAATTCAGGATATTTTTATCTTGTTTATCACAGTATACCCAAAACTTCAAGAGTTTTGTGTGTTTGTGTTTGAGTGTTTACGAAATCCTGCAGCTATTTTTAAACAGCTCAGTATTTATTTTGGACTCTAATCCAGATTTCATTCACTCCTGCAGTTTTCCAGTGGTCAGCTGCTTCCCTGTGGTAAGCTGTTTATCATGACCACAATCAGTTTGGGAGAGATTTGAGGGAGACAACTCAATTATTATTGGTGTTTTTGTTATTCAGAATTTGATAGATGGCTTTTCAGGAATACTTACGGAGATCATGCTTACCATTGACTGACTGACAACACTCCACTAAAATTGGTCTTTTCTAAAATCATGGGAAACTGTTATTGTTTGACATAAAACAGCTCTTCTAAGCACTGGAATGTATAATTTAAGGCTCTGACTATTACTTTTTATTTTTCCAAAGTACTTTCACATATGTGATCTCTATAAAACCTAGGAGTGGGAAGATTATGTACCATTCTTTCAGTTTTCACAGTAGGAAAGAGAAAGGCTAAATTTGCCCAGTGTTGTGTAGATAATTAGTGGCAGACCATGAGCCCTAAGTAACTCCCAGTTTGCCTTTTGACCATGCTTTTTATGTGTTGACATAACAGGGGAGCAATGATTTTGGCCAACCAGCTGGCGTTTTAATATTTGAGAAAAATAACAGTTTGTGTCCCCTCCTTCTGTGCCAGCTACCAGTTCCTTTCTATCTTTGGCCACATAAAAGAATCCTTGGATCTTAGATCAGAGGAGCCCCCTTTTGATTTGAAATACTGGCTACTCTTTTGTCAACATCTTCATTATCTGTCATATATATTCTGCCACTTGGTTTATAGTCACTGTAGCTCTTCAGTATGCCATTTCATCTTTTTTCAAGTTTTATGTGTTTAACCCTAGTCTTGCCAATATAACAAGGTTTTTATAGATAGGGACTGACACTTTTCCAGATGTGTCCTTTTTATTTTTTTTTTCAGTTGATTTATTTATTTTGAGAGTGAGTGTGAGAAGGGGAGAAGCAGAGAGAGAGAGAGAGAGAGAGAGAATCCCAAGTGGGGCTCCACACTGTCAGTGCAGAGCCTGATTCAGGACTCAAATTTCTGAACCATGAAATCATGACCTGAGCTGAAATCAAGAATCAGACACTTAACCGACTGAGCAAGCCACCCAGGCACCCCTCCAGGTGCATGCTTGAATTCAACTGCCTATTTTGTTTTTTTCCTCAAAGTGTCTTGAGTTTGGCTTCACAAGATGTATATTAAAAGATTTTTTTCCCCTTCCTTTTATTAGTTAGTTACCTTCTCCTACTAAAGATAAACAGAAAGGACTACTGCAAGATGCTTGTCTCTTCTTACATGCCACACTTTTAATTTTCTTCCTAGTGGAAAGATCTCCTTTTGTTTCAAATTAATGTCCAGATTCAAATGGTGAAGCTTCAAATGAAAATCAGGGACAGCTGCATAAATTGTAGGGTCCAGTGCAAAGTGAAAATGTGGGTCCTTTTTCCTTTTTCTCAAAAAGGAGAGAAAAGTGCCATTAAAGGCACTGAAATGTAATTTTCGTTCAAAATACTTTATTCTAAAACTTAATAGGGGTAATAGTGTTACATAAGTAATTTTACAAATTGCAAACAATATTTTTGGTGCCCTAATCTTCCATATTAAAATTCTACTTTATTAATGTGATATCTTGATTGATCATATAATTTTCTGGCTTAATTTGCTGAAATTCTAATAAATTTGTTTATTAGATCATCAAAATTTATACTTTTTCATCAATGGATTTAAAAGGGTTGTTAGTCATGCTTGGCATATAAAAGATTGCAAATAATTTTTGATGCCTATTGTAATTTTGAGAAGAAATTTCTGCTGCTGGCCCTGTTACAGGAGCTGTTAATATTCTACAGAATGTACCAACATTGGATAAATTTCTGATAAATTATTTTGATGTAAATTTCAGTATCTCTAGAATGGAGGATTCTTGGAACAATTTTTCTAAAACTTCATACAGCTCAGTTTTGTGTAAGTTTGAATTAATTAAAAAAATTTTTTTAATGTTTGTCTATTTTTGAGAGTGAGAAAGACAGCTTGCGAGCAGGGGAGGGGGAGAGAGAGCGTGGGGGCACAGGATCTGATGCAGGCTCCAGGCTCTGTGCTGCCAGCACAGAGCCCAATGTGGGGCTTGAATTCAAGATCAGTGAGATCATGACCTGAGCCAAAGTTGGACACTTAACCTGCTGAGACACGCAGGCGCTCCCTGATTTTGTTTTAAATGTAAATTTATACAATGGTATTTTAGTTTTTCCTCTGAATTTCCTGTGATTTGGGGGAAGAGGATCATACAAGAAACTGAAAGAGGCTCTAAGATCTGTATATTGCTAAATACTCATTCTATCGTGTATCTTCAATTACAAGAACAAAAATAATTTAGGGGCACCTGGATGGCTCAGTCAGTAAAGCATGTGACTCTTGATCTAAAGATCCTGAGTTCCAGTCCCATATTGGGTATAGAGATTACTTAAGTAAATTAAAAAAAAAAAAAAGTAAACATAATAAAGAACAAAGATAATTTAAAAACTGTTTATTTGGTTCAGCCAAAGGTTCATGTAAAAATAGTGGTCTTTTTCCTTGAATGTGGTAATTTTAAAATTATTTCCATTTCCAAGTATGTAGATACTTTATAGTATTGAAGCAGTTTTCAAAACCAGTTTCCCAACTCTTTGAATAGTAATAATAATTCTCTGACCTGCTTTATCTGCATGTCCATGTGTACATATCTAATTTTGTAATAACTTCCTGACCAAGTTTACCGCCTGAGTGCAGGCAGTTATGATCACATCAGTTCAGCCAGAGGGAGAGTTACTATTTTTGCAGATAGGGTAGTGACAGGCCCTGGGGACAGATGAGCAAGCTGGCCTTCCCCAAACCCCTTCTCTCTCCTGTGGCTGCCGCCGCCGCTGCCGCCGCCACCCGCAGTGGCTGTTGCCATTGTCCACCTAGGCCCAGCTCCCAGCCCCGCCCCTCAAGCCCTGTGGCCCCCGGGGTTGGCTGAGGCTTCGGCTCGGCTGGGTGTGGTTGCTGGCAGCCATGCCCTTGGACCTGAACCCTCACACGTGTGGACTTCACCACTCGCGCGCCTGATGCCTGGGTTTCTCTGCTCATTCCCATGCTCCACTATCCCATTAGAATTTGCTGTGAAACACAAGTTCAAGAATAAAATAGTACGAATTTTGAGACGGCAGAAGAGAACATTAAACCAAGTGTGACACCTTGCAAAGGCACAGACCGCATGCCCATGAAGTCCACCTTGACACGTAGGCCTTTCTGAGCAATTTCTCCAGCCCCTAACTCCGAGATTAGCTAACAAAATTAGCACTCTGTCTCTACTGCCCTGCCTGGCTTTGTGACCTTGTCTGACATCAACCCCACCCACTCTCTTTGGACCTGTTTCCACGAGGTTTATTGGCCTTACTCTTGGATACCACTTATTGCTTCTCTGCTAATACTGTTCCCTTTGAGTGTATTGTCCTGCTGTATCAGTTAGTTGTGTGTATTGACTTTCCTCCCTCGCCATTTCACTAACTCTTGTTTATTTTATTTCTCTGTCCTTCAGTCCTGATACCGGGCATGAGTGGGGGGTGGAACGGAGGTGATACAGATTGAATTGTGCCTTCTGGGGTATGAATATCTGTCTAGTCAGCAGTTAGAGTTCTGGGAAAGATGCCTCCTCTCAATGATCCAGTGACTTTACTTCAAGTGATCTTCAAAACTTTGAACAAAAACACTATTGACTAAAGACCCAGAAAACTAATTTTATGCCATCTTGACTTAATTATGGCAGAGAATAATTGATTCCATATAAAATGGAATGATATATTCATGTCCTACCTCTTAGTTAAAACAGTTCGGTTTAGATTTCACTTACATACTTGGCTTACAAGAAAATGATATTTGATTGCCATACAAATGAAACAAGATCAAAATGCAAATTCAAATGCGTGGAAACTATGCATTTTTAAACAATGAGAGTAATTATGTATACAATGTCTTAAGCTCCTCTTCAAAGACTGTAGGCAGTGATTGAAGTAAAGTATTTCTACCAGTAAACAAAAGATCTCTTCTGAATAAAGACAATAGCGTAAGTAATTTACATGTCTTGCTGCATAAAAATAAATAGGTTTCAAAAAGCATTTTTAATCAAGAAATCAAAGTGTCATACCCATGTTAGGAGGAAAGTTTGAACATCTCATCAGATACAATTTTGAAAGTTCTGCTTAAAACTGTTTGAAAGCCAGGACAAAGAACTGGGAAAACTGGTTGAGTCTGTGGTACCCAGTCGGAATGGCTTTCCATATGCAAGGCTCTGCTGCATCTGGAAGCAGATAAAGTCACTCTTTTGCAGGAAGTCTGTGTTTCCCTCATAAACACCAACCCCGGGTGGTATCCTTCATGGTACTAGATTTGGGCTTGTTTCTCTACCTCATCCTCTATGATTATGCCCTTGACCACTGCCCTTTGGACTCTTACTCTGGTTTACAAAATGCTTCTTTTGCCTGAGCCATATGTTACGCTGTCTGCTTGTCGTGTTGCTTGATGTAAGAAATGGCCATATAAGGAAATCTTCTGTATTATCTGCAGACCCCTCGTTAAAGACCTGATGTACTGTGTGGCTCAGTGTTTTGTATAAGGTTTCATGCTATAAATCTCTCCTAGAGTTAGTGCTAGGAAAATGTTTGGTTTCCTGACAAACGGAAAGCTTTCTCTCATTAGTTTCATAAAATGACATTTTCCTTTCCTGTCTTATACACAATAAGCTTAGGAGGAAATCTTGTGATTATTTTTAGTGATTGTCTTTGGTCTCAGTTTTTGTTATAACCATTTCTTTAGTTAACCACCACAAAGTGATTGAGTACTAAGTCTATTTAGAGAAAAAAGGAAACAAAAGGATACAAGTATTTAAAAATTGGTGAAGCCATATAAACAAATAATTACATTATAGTTAGGGAGAGCTGTGATAGAGGTATATACAAAGCGCTCTGAGGATGTAGGTGGAAATGTTTAATTTTACCTGGAGTAGAGGAGCTAGGAAGGCTTCAAAGAAGAGGTGATGACATCTGAAGTAGAATTTTTTTGCGGGGAGGAGTGAAGGTGCACGTGTGAGCTGGGGATGGGCAGAAAGAAGATGAGAGAGAATCCCAAGCTGATGGTGCAGAACCCCACATGGGGCTTAAATTCACAAACCTTGAGATCATAACTTGAGCCAAAATCAAGAGTCAGAAACCCAGTTGTCTCTGAAGGAGGCCCTCTTAATCAAAAGGGGAAACTATAAAGAAAAAGATGGAAAATGTGTGTGTATGTATATGTGTGTGTGTGTATAAAAGATATATATTTGTTATTTGCATATGCATATATCTACAAGTTCTGAACACCCAAAGTCCTTACTGACAATATAAAAAGAAAATTAGAGACTAGAAATATTTGTAAAATATATAAGTGGTTAATATATACTAAATTCAAAGAACTACTAAAGTTAATAAGAAAGTTAATTTTTTTAATGTTTGTGTGTGTGTATGTGTGTGTGTGTGTGTGTGTGTGTCTGTGAGTGAGAGACAGAGAGACAGAGAGAGACAGAGACAGAGACCGAGTGTGAGCAGGGGAAGGGCAGAGAGAGAGGGAGACCCAGAATCTGAGGCAGGCTCTGAGACGTCGGCATTGAGCCCAATGTGGGGCTCAAACCCACGAACTGCGAGATCATGACCTGAGCTGAAGTCGGATGCTTAATTGACTAAGCCACCCAGGTGACCCGTTAATTTTTTTTTAATGGGCAAAGGATATGTATATATAGGCATTTCATAGAAAAACAAATGCAAATGACCAAGAAATAGATGAAAAAACTGGTCAACTTCACTTTTTGTCAGAGAAATTCAAACCAAAAATGAGTATAATTTTTCAGATTGGCAAATTTTCTTAGTGTTTTTCTTTTCTTGAGAAATGACTAAATCCATACAGTAAGAAATAGTCATATGCTACCAAAATGTATATAACAAAGTAACCCTGGCTCTTAATGTAAATCCCTAGTCTCCCATGCTCTACATTTAGGGACAGCCACTGTGAAGTTGACTTTTGTGTTTTCCCAGAAATGCTCTCTGTATGTCAAGTACATAGTAGGAAAAAATATAGAAGTTACAAGCAGGAACATGCCATAACCATTATTCTGGACATTGGTTTCTTATTTTGTATCTGTCTACTTGATGATGTTTTAGATCCATAAAGCATTCTGTCCTTTGGATGAACCATAAATAGATTTTTAAGCTGTTGTGTTTTTTTTAATGTTTTATTTATTCTTAAGAGAGAGACAAAGAGACAGAGTATGAGCAGGGGAGGGACAGAGTGAGAGGGAAACCCAGAATCTGAAGCAGGCTCCAGGCTCTGAGCTGTCAGCACAGAGCCCAACGCGGGGCTCGAACTCACAAGCAGCAAGATCATGACCTGAGCCGAAATCAGACACTTAACTGACTGAGCCACCCATGTGCCCCTTTAAGCGGTTTATTTAATCTGTTGCTGTAATAGACAGTACTACGGGGACTATTCTGTGTGTTCAAGCACACCTGCAAGACTAATTCTGAGAGGTAGAATTGCTGAGTTAGAGTTTGCGTATTTCAGATTTTATGGATATTCCCAAACTGCCTTCCAAAGTGATCACACCTGTGTCACTCCCAGGAACTATAGGTGTTGAAGGACATGCATCAGGCTGTTAACACAAGTGACCTCAGGGGTTGGAACAGGTAAGAGAGAGACTTGAGTTTTTCTTTATCTTTTTTTTTTTTTTAATTTATTTTTGTTCATTTTGAGAGAGAGCAAGAGAGACCAAGTGGAGGAGGGGCAGAGAGAGGGGGAGATACAGACTCCCAAGCAGGCTCCGTGCCATCAGCACAGAGCCTGATGTGGGGCTCGAACTCTCAAACCATGAGATCATGACCTGTGCCAAAATTAAGAGTCAGATGCTTGACCAACTGAGCCACCCAGGCGTCTGAAGTTTTTCTTTATAAATAAATACCTGTGATTTATTTTTCTTATTAGAGGACCCATGAATTGCTTTGTAGTTACCTTTTAAAAATAAAATGAATAGCAATCTGACATATGGGGGAAAGGCGAAATTAAGCAGACACCTGGGATAGTGAAAAAGCCGTTTAAATCAGCTTTTTTTTTTTTTTTGTAAGCCTTTTTGGAAGTAGAAACCTTACAAATGAATGTAAGTGTGAAATATATCAATGCTTGGCTAAAATGGAAATTATAGACTTCTCTTGGTGTAGATGAGCCCCTAAGGAGGTGAAGGCCCATTATCTCCACCATTTACCTGCCTAATTTTTCTTTTTATGCATACCATCAAACGGCTGGAAAATGTTAGTGCCTCTTCCAAAGTGCTACATGAGCTCCTCTGATTTATTCAGGCCATTAACAAGAGTGCACCCCTGATTCTTCCTCATTAAGTACAAATGAGGTTTTAAAGATCTTTTAACGTATTTACCTCCATTTTAAAAAACATCCCCCCTGCTTTTTTTTTCTTCATTACTGCGGGTAGCCCCTTTTAGTAGTCTTTAGGAGTCCTATATGCTCCTGAAGGCCTGAGGCCCTAAGAGGGTGCAGCACTGAACAAGGGGGTTGTTCATCATTGATTTTGTGAACTCGTATCTTCTGTGCATTCCTGTCCCTTCGGGCAAGTACTGTGTCCTAAGGCCAACCAAGGAAGGCCCTCCAGCTGTGGATGCGCAAGGCTTTAAGGGAAACTGGGAGGTTCCTGGGACTTTCTTGGGTAAAGGGGGAAAGGCGGTACCTGGGGGCTTTCAGGAGAAGATGGGAACAGGGAGATTGGATAGGGCTATGCGAAGAGAAATAAAGGCTGAGCTGCTAGAGGACTTCAGAAAAGAATCACATAGATTTTTCCTTTAACAAGGGATAGTGTTAAATTATTAAAGACTGTAAAACCCAGGTGAATAAACATTACACCTTAGACTAAATTTTTTCCCTTGTTAAAGTTTTTATGTGTTCCCCATCCTATTTGGAGAGAGAGGGAGGTGGGGGGGGGTGACAGGAAGGAGGGAGGGGTGGAAAAGAAAGAAAAATTTCCTTTTCCCTATAGGGGAAAAAAGTCAAACTCTACTTCACTTGGCACATAAAATACTTGACAAGATCTTCAGTGAAAGCCAACAATTATCAAGTATAGAAGATATTAAAAATGAAAATGCTGGGGTATCTGGATGCCTCAGTTGGTTAGGCATCTGACTTCAGCTCAGGTCATGATCTCACAGTTTGTGAGTTTGAGCCCTGCACAGGCTTTGTGCTGATAGTGCAAAATCTGGAGCCTGCTTTAGATTCTGTGTCTCCCTCTTTCTCTCTGTCCCTCCCCCACTCTCACGCTGTCTCTCTCTCAAAAATAATAAATATTAAAAAGAATTAAAACAAATGATTATGATCTGCCTGGTACTATGATGGGGGAAGCCATAGATGCAGTGCCAAAGAAGGGTGATTCGCTCTATATAGGGTCAGGACAGATTCCTTGAGGTGGTGACATCTCAGGGGTGTTTTGAAGGAGGCAGACCATGGGAAAGGCTGGAAGAGCATTCCAGGCATATGTGCACCACAGCTCGATGGCTCTGGACAGCAACAGGGCATTGTACTCTTCTTGGAGGGGAAAAAGTAGAAGGGAAGAGTAGAAGGAGATGAGCTTGCTTCATTCACCCACAATACTCCTCTTCCTCTGGTAAACCCCTAACTGTCCTTGAAGATGCTGGTCAAATGCTTCCTTTTCTTTGAATTCTCTGCTGTGTGCTGTGTATACTCTTGATTAATGTTAATCACACATTATAATTGTGTGGCAAAAGGTCTCCCACTTGAGATGTAGTTGTTTGTACTTCAGAAGTCAGACATATCTGATAATTTGGGATAGGCAGATCTTCTGGAAATGCTTGTAAAACAGACTGTGGACCAGTCTGGGAGAAAACTCAAGGGAGAAAAAGCCAAGTATAATAAGTTGTGCAGTAACAAAGCCTCAGTTGTTACAAAGCAGGGCAATTTGGGGACCACATTATGTCCATGTGATAATGGTTAGGTCCATGTTCCTCACCTCCAAATCTGCATCTGTACTCTCTGTGACCCCTTGGGCTGGGACTCTGCTCTGCCAAGAGAAAACCTTAGTGGGAGATGGCAATTCAGAAGAGAAAAGGGATTTGCTTCTCTCTGCACTCTGTTCTGTGCCTAAGTAATTGTGCTTCACCCAAGTACAATGGTTGGTTCCCACTCCCCTATCAGCGTGCAGCGGTAGCTGGGTGGGACCCCTGCTCAAGCTAAAATTTTAGCTTTGGAGGTCTCTTCTTCCAATCTAGGTTGTACTAACCTAGGTTACAACCTAGGTTATAAAAATCCCAACTTTTCCTCTTCATTCCTCAGGCAATGACCATGGTTGCTTCTTGCCATTATCACCACTATATCACTTTGGTGTCCCTTTGTGCTTTTTTGGTCCTCAATACCTGTTTAAACAATTCCCTTTTATAGATCGTCTCTGTTAGAATCACTAATGTGGCTGCTATTTTCCTGTTTGATCCTGATTGATACTCATTTCCATTGGGTTCTGCATGAACATATATATGAATCCTATGAGATGTGAGTGAAAAATCGAAAGATAATTTTCTTTAAAAATGGTACTGTTTTTTACCCCTCCTAGAGAGCAAGGCACAAAAATTAGCATGTTCTATTTGGCCACAATCTTTCTAAGATTTTCCTGCTGAAGAATTCTCTTGTAGGACTTTGCGGAATCCCTAAGAGTTTTAGGGCTTAATCTAGCACTAACGAGTTGAGAAGTTCAGAGCTAGAGGAGAGGAAAATTCAGCTGATGGCCAGGCAAGTAATATAAATGATGTAGGTTAAGTCAGTGAAACAAGAGAGGTAGGTCATTGGTAAACTAGAGACCAAGTACCTGGTCAATACGGACAACTACTCAGTGTTAGCCTATTACTGCCATGTGGGAATGCGGAGCCAGTATGGTCTACATTTTCAAGAAAGGTTAAAATTGATATTTTCAGGGAAAAATAGTTAATGAATTCAAATTAAAAATAACTATGAAGCTCAAAGTCATTCAAGTCAAACAGTACCTTTTTTTTTTTTTAACATTTGTTTATATTTGAGAGAGACAATGAATGGGGGAGGGGCAGAGAGGGGGGAGACCTAGGATCCCAAAGCAGCCAGAGGACCTCATACCAGCACAGAGCCTGATGTGGGGCTCAAACCTGCAAACCGTGAGTTTGTGACCTGAGCTGAAGTCAGACACTTAATTGACAGAGCCACCCAGGTGCCTTTTTTTTTTTTTTTTTTTTTATCACCGTAGACTGTTGGTCAGCATTTATCAAATCAGCAGCTGCTAAGACTTATTTGCAAGACTTGTGAGAGTCTTAGAAATACTTGCCGATCTTGGGAGATATCTCTTCAAGGAACTTAGTAGCTGTAACTGTGGATGTGGGTAAGAACTGGTTTATTCACACAATCACACTTCTTTCTTATTACATGGTAAGCTCCCTGTGGGACAAAGGTTATAGGGCAAGGATTTATGCCTAATTCATCCTTCCTATCTCTAACTCCTGGCATAATTCTTGGAAAATAATAGTTTTAATGACTGGATGAATGTAATAGTTATTAAGAAAAATAACGTGTATAACACAGCTTGGAAATTAGACTTAGGTTCTACTCCTGGATTTATTATGAGCTGGGTGGCTTTAGGAAACCACTTATCTGAAATTTTCCTATCAGTAAAGTGGAAACACTAATACCTTCCAAGGACTTCTGTTTTCTTTATTAAAAATATCTATTGCAAGGCTTTTTTATTTACCTCCAATTCATTAAGATACTGGGAAAGTATCTTGTGGAGGGATTCGCTAAGCTAGGAATGGGCGGTTAGAGAAGGGTTCAGATGTCTTTTCCTTCAGTGGTTTGCTGTAGGTGAATGGCACAATTAGAACTAAAACCATGCTGTGAAGTGTCCTAGTCCAGTGCTACTTGACCTGGATGTGCTGACAGCCAATAATATACTTGGAGAGAATTCTATTTTACTGTTAACATCGAATGGTGTTTCTACCAGACTGCCTCTGCTATGTTGAACACTGACCCACTATTATTGAGGAAAACCCTCCACATTACCCACATTTGTGCAGCTCAAATCGTTTAAAGTATTTTTAAAAGGATGTGGCTTTGATTAATTTTCCTTTTCTGGAATATCTAAGGTTATGATTTGAGAAAAATAGCCCACTTATGAAATGTACTTTTTGGATTTCTTCCCAGAAGTCACTTTTCCTTTTCTCCTATTATTTGAAGAAATGAAACTTGAGCTTTCATGTAGTGCCAGTACTTAATGGGCTTGAGGTGTTTATGTGATGAAATGGGCTCTGGATGCCACCGGATAGAAAATTCCTTTCTCCTCATTCCTTTACTGTTAGCTTGCTATTGTCTCTATCCGATGCCACATAGCATCTCCATTAAACAGCATAACCCTGAGGTCCCTCTCTGTTTCTCACTTATGCCTCTACTTGGCTCTTCATCTTGGCCAAATGTGAGTTTGGTCAAGTGATAAGGGAGAAGAGACTAGTTTACCTCACTGTGCACAGATCCTGGAAAAACAAACTTCATGGAGTTAGACTGAGTATAAATACCTATGTTTGTCACCCAATTAATTCATTTTGACCTGACCAACTTGGTATAACCAGGAGCTTTTTAAAGATCTTTTCTATTTTACTTCTTCCTACCCTATAGGTTTTGGATTTCTCAAGCTCCCACAATTGGAGTCAAGTCCTTAAAAATAAATTTATATCTATATATTCACATATCTACATATAGATATATAGACCTACCTATATATCTAGATAAGTAAATAGGGATATAGGTATATAGATAGAGATAGAAAATATAGACAATATACACAAATATACACAACAAAATGTGTATATGGATATATAGAACCACAGGACACCTCCTTTTGGTTCTATATATTTATCTGCACACACACACACACCCTGATGATTATGTATGTGTATCCATATCTAGATATCTACACACACACACACACGCACACGCACACACGCCCTGTTGGCTCTGCTTCTCTGGAGAACCCTAATATAAAATCATAAAAGTGTATAAACTTAATAAAAATTAAAAATTTTTGCTCTGAAAAAGACAACATGAAGACAATGACAAGATACTTTATACATCTATCTATGTATATGTGTATAGAGATATGAAAAATTGTATTCAGAATATGTGAAGTATCTTATCACTTACTAATAACAAGTCAATAATAAATGATCAGGATCTTAACAGGCACTTCACACAAAGAAATACGTGCGTGGCCAATAAGCACATAAAAAGATACTCAATGTTGTTAAGTGTCAAAATAAACAAAGCCAGGCACTAAACTGGTGAGGACAGATTTTAGTTGGTAATTCTATTGCAATAGAGAAAGAGTCCTGTGTGAATCCAAGTCAACACTGATTGGTGCAGCAATAAGAGTGTTTCAAAGGGAGAGTGAGGTAATGGGGAGGCGAGAGCAGCGAGAGCTTGAGTAGAAATTATAAAAAGGAGGAAGGGGGTGTTAGTTAATTTGACCAGACCATCTGTGTTTGTTCATCAGTTTGCTTATCTGGAAGAGAAACAAACTTCTCCTATCTTTGTAATAGGAGGGGGTAATGTAAAATTAGAGCTTTCAAATATCCGTGAATGCAAATATTTACTTAGCACTTTTATTAAATTGAGGAAACACCTTTGCTTATAATTTGCGGCTACCTAGATGATAGGTTACAAACCTTTTCTATGAAGAGCTAGGTAGTATATATTTTAGACAAGCCACAAGCCACATGCAGTTTCTGTAGCCTTTTCTTTTTCTTTTCTCTTTCACTTTAGAAATGTAATGACCATTCAAATTTGTGAGCCGTACGCATCAGGCTGTGCACCAGATTAATTTTTATCCATGAAGGCCAACACAACCATCATTTATTCATAATCAGTGCTACTTAAATATTGATTTTTCAAAATGGACTCCCCTTCACGATCTCATCTGAGTGACAGTCCAGTGTGTCAGCGTGGGAGACCCGGTGTTTCCATCTTATGCCTGCGTTGAAACTGACTACCAGGGGGCTTAAGTGGATTTCTGCATGGTCCATCAGCACCATCCATCTTTAACTGACAAATTCCACTTTGAGGAGGATAAAATAATTTGGGGAGGAAATTAAAGACCTACCCTGACAACTAATGTTTAATTTAATACCTTCCTAGTGAAAAGGGTGGGTCACATTAATGATTATTTTAATCCTCTCAAGAATTTGTAAACTTTTTTGGACAGAAAATAATCATTTAGAGATTCTATAATTGATAAGACAAATTCACTTGTTCCATGTAACTTTATCTTCACAACGAAACTTAACCTTGGGATGCCTAAAATCTGTCACCTCAGAACCTTATTATTCATACCTTACGTACATAATGTAAGCTTTTCTTCTCTTCTGTGACAGGCACTTTTATTTATTTATTTATTTATTTTTATTTATTTTTACTTTTTAATATAGCTATTGTCAACTTGGTTTCCATATAACCCCCAGTGCTCATCCCAACAAGTGCCCTCCTCCATACCTATCATCCATTTTCCCCTCTCCCCCACCTCCACCGATCCTCAGTTCTCAGTATTTGAGTCTCTTATAGTTTGCCTCCCTCCCTCTCCTCAATTATGTTGTCCCCTTCCCCTCCCCCATGGTCCTCTGTTAAATTTCTTCTGTTCCATTTATGAGTGAAAACATATGGTATCTGTCTTTCTCTGCCTGACTTATTTCACTTAGCATAATACCCTCGAGTTCCATCCACATTGCTACAAATGGCCAGATTTCATTCTTTCTCATTGCCATCTAGCATTCCATTGTATATATAAACCACATCTTGATCCATTTGTCAGTTAATGGACATTAGACTCTTTCCATCATTTGGCTATTGTTGAAAGTGCTGCTACGAACATTGGGGTACATGTGCCCCTATGCCTCAGCACTCCTGTATCTCTTGGGTAAATTCCTAGCAGTGCTATTGCTGGGTCATAGGGGAGTTCTACTGTTAATTTTTTGAGGAACCCCTGCACTTCCAGAGTGGCCACATGAGTTTGCATTCCCACCAACAGTTTAAGGGGGTGCCCTTTTCTCCACATCTTTGCCAGCATCTGTAGTCTCCTGATTTGTCTGTTTTAGCCACTCTGACCAGCGTGAGGTGGTATCTCAGTGTGGTTTTGATTTGTATTTCACTGATGATGAGAGACACTGAGCATCGTTTCATGTGTCTGTTGGCCATCTGGATGTCTTCTTTGGAGAAATGTCTGTTCATGTCTTCTGCCTATTTCTTCATTGGATTATTTGTTTTTTGGATGTGGGCTTTGGTGAGCTCCTTATAGATTTTGGATACTAGCCTATTATCCAATATGTCACCTGCAAATATCTTTTCCCATTACTTAGGTCACCTATTAGTTTTGTTGATTGTTTCATTTATAGTGCAGAATCCTTTTATCTTGATGAGGTCCCAATAGTTCATTTTGGCTTTTGATTCCCTTGTCTTTAGAGATGTGTCAAGTAAGAAATTGCTGCAGCTGACTTCAAGGAGGTAGTTTCTTGCTTTTTCCTCTAGGGTTTTGATGGTTTCCTGTCTCACATTCAGGTGCTTCATATGATAGGCACTTAAAAAAATTTTTTTTAATGTTTTATTTATTTCTGAGAGAGAGAGAGAGACAGACAGACAGACAGAATCTGAAACAGGCTCCAGGCTCTGAGCTAGCTGCCAGCACAGAGCCTGACGCAGGGCTCGATCCCATGAACCGTGAGATCATGACCTGGGCCGACGTTGGACTCTCAACTCACTAAGCCACCCAGGCGCCCCTGATAGGCACTTTTAATCATGCAATGAATGGATAGACCAGCAAAATTTATATATATTTTCCACAGCAAATCCTGATATTTGATCTGTTTGGAAGCATGTCCATAGCACTGCTTTGCACTGTCTCTGTCACTAGAACAATTTTTTTCAGTATGAAATTCTATAGCACGTGACTAATGTGGGCAAAGTATTTCATTAGCATGATATAAACACTTTTTTTTTTAAACTAGGCTTTACACCCAGCATTAAGCCCAATGTGGGGCTTGAACTCATGATACTGAGATCAATACCTGAGCTGAGATCAAGAGTCAGATGCTTAACTGACTGAGCCACCCAGGAATTCCTAAAAGGTTTTTTTTGTCTTTTTTTTTTTTTGTTGTTTTGGTAAAAGAAGAAACCATCACTCAAAAAAGCTTTAAACTTCCATATAAAAATGTAGACATCATTTTAAATGTTTTAAAACAATTCTTTAAAATTAGTAAATGGAATCAGACTTAATTTTCTTAATTAGAAAATTAGAAAAAACAATGTTTGAGTAAAAGCTTATGTTTTTCATCCTGGAAAATTTTATTGACAGATAATGAAGATAAGTTGTAGAAACTTACACAAGAAACTACAATCCCTCAGTAGAATAAATTATTAGATGTACTTGCATGAAAAACTAGTGTAATTTTTAACAGATTTCTTGCTTATCTCCTTTAAATTAAAATATGAAAATCAAAATCACATATTGAAAGTGATGAGTTACATTACTTTCTTCGCTATCTCGTGGAGTAGTTTATTGGGGCATTCATGTACATAACCTAGGGATAATTTATCTACTTTATATGAAATAATAATTTCCCATGTAATTTTACCCAATTTCTACAGGAGCTCGATTTGGGATAACTTTGGTGGTTAATAAATCATTAGAGAGAATTTACTTTGTGATAGGTGTAATTAATAATCAAGATTTCCAGGCTCATTCTTCAAAACCTTTTCTATTAATCAAATTACTCACATTTCCAAAGGCAGCAATAGGTACCATATATATTTTTTCAGGAAATATAAATTGTATTAAGGATAAATACGTTGGAATCATAATGTCTTTTCAAAAGGTTTTGTACTTCTCTTTGATGGGTAAGGTAATTTGCTATAGAAATTGAGTTAAAATGTGGATTTCTTTGAGGTGATTTAATTCTGAAGAGCCTAGGAAAAATAGCAAATAACTGGAAAAATTTGCAGAAGTTTGAGTTTCACTCTTACTGGGAAAAGACAAAAAGAAAAATGTATTGTGAGATATTTATTGAGGCATGCTTTGAAGAATCTTAGGGTTTTATAAGTTTGCCTTTTAAGACCTATGTTTTAGAGCCTCCTAGGAGAGCCTCTCCTCCAACATGCATTGATAGATCCATCCTACTGTATGGAAAATTGGTGTAGATTGGCAAGGTACCCCTTTATTGATAGGGGTTGGTTCACATCTCTCTCAGACCTTGGTTAGTCCTAGGAAAATTTATTAACAAAGACATTCTGGTGATAAATCCGTCTCCTGTGTGTTGGGCTGCAAATGCAAACCATAGAGCTGCTAGTAAAGTCATAGTTGTAAATGTACAAAGCATATTGTATAAATGTACCTGTGTGTAAACATGTAATCCTAGTATGTGAAAAACCACTTCAGATATCCACTCTCCTCCTCCATGGTCTGGATGGTTTGAGACCTACTTCTGGTTTCTTGGTCTGGTGCTACTGACGGTAGTCAAATTTCCAAGCTGTGCAGTGAGGTGTCTTAAGGTAAGTGGTCTGTGCTGCTGAGTTTACTTCTTGACGCAAAGCCACCAAGTCTATGGGGGCAGCCATTGGCTTACAAGGAGACTCTATGTTCCTGTTAGCTGCGTCTTAATCACTGAGGTCTGGCATCTCTGGGAAATAGGAGGTTTATCAGACAGTTAGTGTCACTGGTATTTTTGTCAAGATATTTGGATGTGAAGGTATTTTCACAGAGTGCATACACATTCATTTATACTTACACACAAATTCAAGAGAAATGTTTCCCATCCCCTCATAATGACAAAGGTTATGGAGGCAGACGTGATTCTTCACTGTAGGTTTAATTACACAGGAGAAGAAATAGCTGTTGATTTAAGTTTTGATGCAAGCATTATGTCCACAGTTTAAACAAAAACAGCAAAGAACATTGAACCGAACATCACCAGCTCGGATTACAAGTGAATAAAATGATAAGCTAATTTTGGCAGGAGCACTAATAAGTCAGGATCGTAAGTTGGCATATAGATACCCACATCACCAGTCTCTCCTGCAGGTCGGAATGCTGCACACAACGGACACAAAGAGCCATCCTTGGCATTCAAGACCATCAGACTGGTTAGAAGGAAGAGTGGCACTAACATATGTTTCTAATAGGTTTGACTCCAATACCTTGGTTTTTTCATTTGCAGTTTAAAATATACCATGGTAGTGTCTGGGTGGCTCACTCGGTGAAGCGTCTCTTGATTTTGGCTCAGGTCATGATCTCCTGGTTTGAGAGTATGAGCCCTGTGTCAGGCTCTGTGTGGGCAGTGTGTGGAGTCTGCTTGTGTTTCTTTCTCTCTCTCTGCCCCTCCCCCATGCTCATGCACATGCTCTCTGTCTCAGAATAAATACATAAACTTATATATATATATACATACTGTGGTATTTCACATGCATTCACACAAATGTCAGGACTTCTGAATTTTTTTTTTTTTAAGTAGGCTCCATACCCAGTGCAGAGCCCAATTTGGAACTTTGAATTTTTGACCCTGAGGTCATGACCTCAGCTGAAATCAAGAGTCAAATACTCAACCTATTGAGCCACCTAGGTGCCCTGAATTTTTTAAAAATAATGCTCCAAGCAGGGTCGCCTGGGTGGCTCAGTTGGTTGAGTATCAGACTTCAGCTCAGGTCGTGATCTTGGAGTCTGTGGGTTCAAGCCCCACATTGGGCTCTATGATGATCACTCAGAGTCTGAAGCCTGCTTTGCATTCTGTATCTCCCTCTCTCTCTGCCCCTCCCCTGCTTGCATTCTGTCTGTCTGTCTGTCTGTCTCTCTCTCAAGTACATAAACAATAAACACATTTAAATAATGCTCCAAAGGAAAGAATAATGATATGAAACAAATTGTAAGGTGACATTGAGAACGTCTAGGAATAAATTCTCCATGGTACATACTTTTCAATACCTGACTAGATATTGACAAAAACTGTAGTTTTTGTTTGTTTGTTTTAATAACAAAGGGAACAGTAGAGGCATTGACTATTAGGGCAAATATCTTCAAAGGCTGCTGTAGTGCTCTAGTGTCATTATACCATCCCCTGGAGATGTCAAGTTCAAAATTGCTGCCACCTGAGTAAGTGTGTGTGTGTGTGTGTGTGTGTGTGTGTGTGTGTTTCATCTTGGCCTTCCATCCCCATTCCTTAAAATCAGGGATATTTCCTTGTCTTCACCCATTCATTCAATTCAAAGTACAACTAAATTTTGCTGTAGAGACATTTAACACATATAATGATACACAACTAAGCTAAGTCCCATTGCACTATAAAATCCAGAATATTAAATAAACCAACTTGTTTTTTTACCAACAAGTTATTACCAACTTGTAATTGCTTCCTATTGTATTTAGAATAAATTTAAAAAGAAAACATCAGCTCCAGAGCATGGCCCACAAGGGCCTCCATGAGTAGCCATGTCCACCTCTACCGCCTCCCCCTCGCCTCTGTCTCCTTCCCCATACCATAGCCGCAGTGGCTGTCTTCCTGTCCGTGGAGCACACAAGGCTTGTTCTCCCCTCAGGCCTTTTGTCCTTAAAGTGTTCCCTTTCCCCTGAACTCCGTGTGACTGGTGTCCTTTCACTGTTTTGTTTTTGGCTCAGAAGTGACTCCCAAGAGCGTTTAGTTGGTAGAATTGCATGGGTTGAAACTTACTTTGTTCAGTGGGTTTGGCCAAGTTTTAAAGCATTAAACAGCTTAATTAAATGGTTTCAGAGATACTTACTCTGTCAATCTACACACCCTTTCTCTAGGCCATAAGCCATTTGTAGTAGCCTGTGTTAGGGTAACACTTACAGTTGTAAGAGAGAAACTCCATATTCTCAGTGGCTTATGGTTCCACAAATTTATTTCTTGTTCATGTCACAGAGCAGTGTTTATTTCTGATTGGTTGGTTTCTGTGTACTCATTTAGGGACCTATACTTCTCCCATCTGTGGCTCTCCCTGCCTCTAGAAATGCGGTTCTCTTAACCATCATCTTCTCTCTCATCCATTCCATCCAGTCTCACTCCGTTGGCCAGCCTATTGTGTTAAACCACCCAGCCTATGTGTTACTGCCTGAGAGATGGGAGGGGAAAGTAGTCCAGCTGTGAACTAGGAGAAAAGGACATGATTTTGGGAAGATTGTTGAATGAATTAAACAAGGAGGCCATTAGACTGAGGTGGCTGTCAATGCCATGGCGGCCTACAAAAGCAAACCAAAAGTCCAAACTTGTAATCATCTCAAGGTTATGAAATCAAAACATTAAAGATGACAAATCACAAACAGCCAACCAGGCTTTAACTATAGCTGATCAAATAATGTCCTTTCTTCTACCTTTTCTCTGTATGTTTACCCCCTGGCTCCTGTCGGGAGAATGCCCCAACCATTTCCTGATTGGCGCTGCCCCCATTGGAATGGATTTTTGCTCACATAAACTCTTAAAATGTTTAATACCTCAGTCTATTTTTTAACAACACACAGCATAACCTTTCAGGAAAGATGTTCCTCTTTCTCTCATATCCAGCTGTGCCCTCAACTTCTGTTATTGAATCAGACTTGGGGCGCCGAGGTGACTCAATCGGTTAAGCATCCGACTTTGGCTCGGGTCATGATCTCACGGCTCATGGGTTCTAGCCCTGCACCCAACTCTGTGCTGACAGCTAGCTCAGAGCCTGGAGCCTGTTTCAGTCTGTATCTCCCTCTCTCTCTGACCCTCCCCTGCTCACGCTGTCTCTCTCTCTCTCTCTCTCTCAGAAATAAATAAAACATTAAAAAAAAATCAGAACTTTTCTTTTGGGGCCTCCTCTGGCTGTAAATCCTGATTCCATTAACTCAGTGTTGCTCCTCCTAGCCCCCAGGAAGCTCTATTTTCATTCTTTTTTTTTTTAATTTAGGAAGTGTTCTTAGTGTACTTATTAAATGGTACTTCTATTGTCCCTGCGCCTCTAATATTGATTCCCTTAGCTTTGGTCCACTTCCCATTGGTCAGAGTCATGTAATAGATTATGTCTTTGATCTGAATTTCTTCATTCTAGACTCGTCCCATCCATGTCCCCGCAGCTTCACACAGTCCTATCACGCCTCCAATTCTCTACACCAGGTCCTCTGCATTCAGTTCATTCTATCCTTTGTGCAGTATCTCCTGTGGGGGACTTTCCATACAGTTCTTCACATTAACTGTATCACGATATCTTAACACTCTTTTTTATGTTGACAGTTCATCATCACATTGTGGGGAGTTTCCCAGAGCCATTTATCAAAGCGTGCTCTTAGAAGAGCAGCATGGTAGGGGCGCCTAGGTGTCTCAGTTGGTTAAGCTTTTGACTTCAGCTCAGGTCATGATCTCATGGTTTGTGAGTTTAAGCCCCACGTCAGGCTCTGTGCTAACAGCTCAGAGCCTGGAGCCTGCTTCAGATTCTGTATGTGTGTGTCTCTCTCTGCCCCTCCCTTGCTCATGCGCACTCTCTCTCTCAAAAATAAAAAGAGCATGTTAAATCATGTAGGGGAAGTGGTATGTACTTTGGGATTAAATAGATCTGGATTTAAGTCCATATTCTAATTTATTAACTGAATCATCCCATAGAGAGATGGTGATGATAATATTACACAGATTTATTGTAAAGATTAATTAAAATAACAGTGCTTAGCAAATAGTAGCTTCTCAAACATTAATGTGTAAGCACATTACCCTCTTTTATTTATTCACAGATGGGAACTGGTATAGAAAATGTAAGATCTAGCAAAATGAAACAAATTACTAATTTGACTTGATAATGGCAGGTAGTCTGAAACATGTGCCTTGCACAATGTGGAGTGGAGACTCAGGAGTTAGTTCATGAAGTCTGCATTCAGACCGTAGAAGACTAGGGAAAATCTGAGCTACCCTCTACAACTGCATAGGCTGTGCACAGGACGACTCAAGTGGGGGCCATTTTCACAGCCAATGATGTAAACGACACATCTGGGAGCTGTTTAGTGAAACAGTCCTGGGGAATATTGATTGGATTTGGTTGAAAATAATTTTCTTGATTTCTTGCATTACAACTTTGAGAAATAAGATTTTCCAGCTATATGCTTTAAATTAAGCTCCACTTAATTATCCTTGTTCTGGTTTTAAAAAATATAAAATAGGTGACTGTAATAGAGGATTGAAAAGTTAACATATGTGCAAGCTATTTAAAACATTATTTAACTAAATTTAATTTTGAAACTCAATAGAATAGGCTGTCAAGTTAATATAAACTCCTAGCCAAGTGGAAAAGAAAATGAGAGTGTTTTGTTCTTAGTAATTCCTAGATACTTGATAGTCTTTGAAAACAAGACATAGAATGGTTGATATTCATCATCACGCCCAATGAACAAAGTGTATTTTCCTCATTTTGCCTGTTCATTCTAACTTACTCCACTTGGGGCTCCCCTATAGCACAGATATGATCTTCCAGACCTAGTTAGACAAGTAACATACAGGAATATGTTTTAAATTTATAAATATTCAGGTTCTGTTAAGTACTGTGGAAAAGGTAGTTGTTTACTTGAACTTTTAAGTTCTCACCAGAATAACTGGTATGGATTTATATAGTAACTGTCCCTGAGACCATGCCATGAATGTTTTATAGATTTTGATGTAGGCCAAAGAAAACAAATTACAACAAATCCCTCCTGCATTGTCAATTAGGTGAGCAGCTGTAACTACTAAAAGGCAAGGTCCTTGGAGAGTCATTGCCTGTGTCACCGAAATTAAAATTTGGGCCTCCCTGCTCAAACCCTCTAATTACATTTACCAAGCAAATCACTTTTTGAAAACATAGCTGCTGCTTTATTGGTCAAGGTTTGGAAAATTTTATCTAACAGTCCAGTAAGGATGAGGTAAAATGATTAAATGTCAGTTGCTATGATTTTTGTACTATAGATGTCCAGGTTCTTTGGTGGGGGGTGTTCCTATTTTAATTTCCTCAGTCCACCTAAAATGATCTTGCCCCTAATACTGTTGGTTTTGCTTTTTGGCTCATCCTCTGACATTTTTACCATCCCCAGGTGTCTGCCTCTATCTTTCAGATTTAATTTAACTGGAGAAGAGATGAAATAACTTGAAAATGGCCTTGTTAGCTTCATATGCTATTAAATTAATGAAAGGTCTTATCCCTGTGTGCAGCCCTCCCACACCCCACATTTTTATTAGGAATGAGGTTTTCTATGTCTGGCTTGCATTTGTGTGTGTTCGGGCCTTGGCCAAGCTCTTCATTTTCTAAATAGAAACTTAATGCACATAAAATTAACGACAAATCTGATTATGGTGATTTGCATAAATTAGAAGACATTTTTATTAATTTCCAAGGGCTTATCTCTACAAGAGAGGACATAGAAATTTGGATGCTAATTAAGCCAGGATTACCTTTGTTAATGAATATAAGCGTGCCATTAAGCTTTCTAATGAAGAAGAGGGTGCACCCCTGTGGGTGAAGACACCAGACTGTAGGCGCTGGCAGAAATTGCAAAGTTGTGTTGTGATATTTGGCAGCACAAGGATGGCTCATTTATATTAAGGATAATTCTGTTTGTCTAGTGTTTTTATTTTTTTTCAGAACAGCACACAAAAAAAAAGAGCCCTCTTTCCTTTGAAGGAAGATGGACTTGAAAGGAAAAAAATGTCTCCTGTTCCTGGTAAAATATTAACATGAATCACTCATTCTAAGGAGAAATCACTCTGCATTCTTAACTGACTCCTGAGTACAATGATCATGCTCTTCACTTGGCCAATATTTTATTTTATTATTTTTTAAAGTTTATTTTGAGAGCAAGTGATGAGGGGTAAAGAGAGAGGAAGAGAGAGAGAATCCCAAGCAGGCTCCAGGCTGTCAGCACAGAGCCCTCTGTGTACATCAATCTCACCAATCTTGAGATCCTGAGCTGAAATCAAGAGTCAGATGCTCAACTGACTGAGCCACCCAGGTGCCCCTCAATTGGCCATAATTTTAGGTACACTTCCTTCTGTGTTTCTTCTGCCGCATCATGGTTTCTCAACATTATTGACCATTGGCATGGCATTGATGCTATGGTGAAAGATGTGGAAAACTTGGAGCAGGTCAAAAGCAAAGTCATTCAAGAAAATGAGAGGACATAGAAAGGACTGTAGGGACAGCCCTGAACAGAATTTTGAAGAAAGTAAAATTATTCCTAGGATTTAATCTCTCCTTTCTTTTCCTTCTTTTGTTTTTATTGCATGCCCATGTG
The DNA here is from genome assembly GCA_017311185.1 of Proteles cristata cristata. Taxonomy (NCBI): domain Eukaryota; kingdom Metazoa; phylum Chordata; class Mammalia; order Carnivora; family Hyaenidae; genus Proteles; species Proteles cristata. The sequence continues at coordinate 946,790 of JAESUZ010000810.1, forward strand.
TTTCATCTTCTTTCTACATTTTTTTTTTTTACCTTCTTTCAAAAGTATCATGGCTATCCTTTCTAAATTCTTAGAGTAGGCCTGCTCATGTAGGAGTGACCTATGCTCTGAACCTCTTCCCATCTCTTTCCTTCCATCAAACGTGCTTGTTTTGTGGCCTAGGTTTTGCCCAGGGTAAGTGACTGGTTAATATGATGAACAAGATTAGAGCAAGTACTAGTGGCTAGAATGAGGTTGAGTGGATTACTTGCTGAAAGTAGTCACAAATTGTTACACCATAAAGTACATAGGCCTACGTCTGCTATTCAAGTTCTTAACACGTTCAAGATACTGTGACTTGAGACAAGTCATTTAAGTTCTCTAAGCTTCATTTTCTGTCTTCATAAAATGGGGCTAATTGACAGATTCGAGATCCTATAATAACTGACACTTGAGTATTTTCTGTATGCTAGACACATCCTAAGGCCTTTACAACTATAAATGCATCCTCTCACTGACTCTCCAAAACAAAGCATTACTTGGCCTGTTTTATAGATGAAGGGGGAAAAAAGAGATAGTGATTAATAAAGTTATTATCTCTCTTGCCTGAATAATTGCAGTAGATTTCTGAGCAGTCTCCCTGTTTCCATCCTTCTCTGTGTTCAGCCTATTCTAAGTCACAACTGGCAGAATGATCCTGTTGAAACCCCTCTGCTCAAAATGTTCTGGTGGCTTCTCATCTTACCCAGAGTAAAAGCCAAACTCTACCACAGATTCTACCAAGTCCTTGTGATGAGCTTGTGTCTCTGGCCTCACCCTATTCCAGCCTTTCTCTTGGGAGTTCCACGCACTTCCAGGCCTCCTGCACCTTACCTGTTCCCCTCCGCTAGGGCCATTATGCTGGCTATTTCTTCTTCCTGCAAGCTCTTCCCTCTATTTTCTCCACAGCTCCTTTCTTCACATTTTTTTTCTTTCTTTCTTTCTTTCTTTCTTTCTTTTTTTTAAATATTTTTATTTATTTCTAGGAGAGAGAGAGACAGCATGAGCAGGGGAGGGTCAGAGAGAGAGGGAGACACAGACTCCGAAATAGGCTCCAGGCTCTGAGCCGGCAGCCAGCACAGAGCCCCATGCGGGGCTCGAACCCACGAACAGTGAGATCATGACCTAAGCGAAAGTCGGATGCTTAACCGACTAAGCCACCCAGGCGCCTCTTCACATTTTCTCAAAGTCACCTTAGTAAGCCTTCCTGGGTCACCTTATCTAAAATTACATCCCCTCCCCCCACTGTGACCCCCAAATGCTTCTTCTCTCCCTTCTCTGCTTTTCATTTTTTCACTTTAGCACCTGGGTGTTGCCTCAGCTCTCATTGGCCTAAGCTGAGAACCTTGGAGGATTTGATTCCCTGTCTATTACCAAAGCATTGACTGAGGATGTAGAACTCACAGAAGGGTAGACCAAGGTTCCCTCCAACCAGTGTTTTTCTTTTGTCTCCATAATATCCAGTCACATATAGAACGGTGTGGGTAAAGTCTAGCTTGCAGCAATTATAGCTGCCACTCCCCTCCACTTTCTATTCTTGTTCTTTCTCTGCCTTCTTTCCCTTCTCTTGCTTTCCTTTCCAGCCTGTTTTCCCAGTTCTCCATCTGTCTCACAGACTGAGGGCAGCACTCCCAGTTTTTGCCTCCGCATCCAAGTGAAGAGATGGTTGATCTCGTCAACCCTCCCCTTTCCAGCTCTGAAATCCTATATCTAAAGTCTGAAGTACTTCTATATTAATAAATTGCGATGTTCACACTATGTGGGGTTTCAGGTGCCAGACTCATGACTGAAACCAAGTGAGAGAAAGAAATTTGGAAGACCACACAGTGGTCAGAAGTGGAACAGACTAAAGCCAGGATAACTTTAATTGCCTGTTGTTCCTTCTGTCACTGGGTGGTCTGCTCTCCACAGCCTTACCTGGAGCCCAGAGTCACTCAGTCACAAAGCCAGTTCCTATTTTCAGGGGTTTTTGTATTACATATTTCACTCACTGAGGACTTCCTCTCAGGCTCGAGTCCTCTTATGAGGGCCCTTTCCCAGCCTGGTATACATAAAGCTGTGTATATGTCTTCTTACCCTCCTGGGCCCCACTGCTTGCTTAGGGGACTTTTTGGTCTAGTTATTCAACAGTCTATAAACCACTAATCTACAGCTGTATTAATGTTGTTAGAATCAACTCCTAGGATTCCCAAAAAGAGGTTTATTTTACAACAATTGCAAGTCTAGGCATTAAAAAAATTTTTTAATGCTTATTTATTTTTGAGAGCAAGAGAGAGAGAGAGAGAGTGAGCAGGGGAGGTAGAGAGAGAGATGGAGATACAGAATTCGAAGCAGGCTCCAGGCTCTGAGCTGTCAGCACAGAGCCAATGCTGGGCTTGAATCCACAAATCTTGAGTTAATGACCTGTGCCGAAATCAAATGCTTAACTGACTGAGCTACTCAGGCACCCCAGCAAGTTTAGGCATTTTTAAGGAAAAAGTATCTTAAGACACTCTTAGGAAATCCAGCTTAGATATTTTTAGGGAAATATTTCAGGTGTAGCAGTATAAAAAAAAGTCATGGCAAGTTCATATGCTTTTTTAAAAAAATTGAGTGTGTTTAGGGTGTCTGGGTGGCTCAGTCAGTTTAGTGTCCAACTCTTGATCTCGCTCAGGTCTTGATCTCAGGGTTCTGAGTTCAAGCCCTATGTTGGGCTCTGCACTGAGTGTGAAGCCTACATTAACTTTTTTTTTTTTTAATCGAGTGTGTTTGAAACATGAAGTAAAAGAGTAAATGATTTGATTTCATTTTTCTTAGAGAGTAGGAGATCCCTTTGTTTGTGACCTTCTGGTGTTGATTTAAGTCTCCTTGCATGAAAACTTCCCTTCCCACCACAGAAGACTGGCTGCTTTGGCACTCCTGAAGCCTTACTCGATGTAGCAGTGGTGTGAATGTTATTTATTGGCCATGGAATGAAATCCTGCTGATCTTGGTGGTGGTCCAAAGTCATTTATGTTACAGACTGTTCTTCAGATGCAACTTCTTTACATTGCCCGTAGGGACCTCTGGTTTCTTTTTTTGACCTCTTGGAAACCAGTCTTTTTAAAGAACAGAAAGGAATGGAACAAATTCTCATTCATGGTCAGGAATTGATTGGGGCAGGGAAAGAGAAAACATTAGCGTAATCACAATGATAGCAATAGCTAACAGTTTTGAAACTTACTTAAAACATGCCAGGTGCTATAGCTAAGTATCTTAGATGTATTATGTTACAGAATCCTCATTGTAACACATCTTACAGATGAGAAAACAGATGTTAAGGACCCTCTACAAGGTTACCCAGATAGTGAGAAGTATAGCTACCTTTCACCTAACTTACAAACAAACAAAATCCTGTGTGTTTGTCTGCTTTTTGCCTTACACTAAAATTTTCCTATGGCTTCTAATTATATCTTACGAAATTTCAGGAAAATTCCTGTCTAAGGAATTTTTTTTCCTTAGTCTTGTTTGTGTCTGAATCTTTCCTATTTTTCTCCACTTCCCTTTTTTCCAGGCCACATAGTGTAGCAGAAAGAGAAAGGACTTAAGAAATGGGCAAAGTTTATGCAGTTTTTATTATACAATTTGCTAAAGATAAAAGGTGAGGCAAAGACATTAGTCTCTTGAGCCTCAGTTGCTCATATTTAAAAAAATAATAGCTCTTTCATAGAGTAGCTGTCATGATTAAATACAATAATGACTGTGAAACTTCATTATTCTAGCCCTTTTTAAATTGCCTAAAGCTTCTATTTTGTACAGCATTTTATTCAATGGAACATATATTTACTTCAAAAATCCTAAGCAATAGTATAAATCATTACTGAAGTGTTTAAAAGAGAAAGGAAAAAAGGAGTAATCTAATTATCCAATATTTATCAAAAGTTCTTAAAAATTCTCTTCTCCCTCAAATTATGATTCATAGTGCAGCTACCCCAACTTTGTCCGACAATATTAGTTCTTCCTCATTGCTCTCTCTCCTGAATGTCTTTACCCCAGCGCCACATTACCTGGTCCTGCAGGATGGCTGTTTTGTTGGTGGGGCTTTGATAAGGAGATACTACCTCAAATAGTTGCTGAGGCAGTTTTGCTGGGACAAATATATGCAACAGCAAAAATCTTCACATTTCCCCCCTCCCTCCCCATTTTCCTTCCATTCATCCCTTCTTCCTTAGTTATTCTAGGCAAAAGATTTTTATTCCTCAAAGCTAATATTTTGTTGAGTCTTATATGATAGTGTTTTTTTCTTATATTTTATGGTTAACTGTCTCTAATTTTTTAATGTTTTATTTATTTTTTTTATTTTTAAGAGAGCACAAGGAGGGGAGGGGTGGGGGGGCAGACAGAGGATCTGAAGTGGGCTCCACACTGACTGCAGCGAGCCTGATGCAGGGCTCGAACTCATGAACCACGATATCAGGAACTGAGCCAAAGTTGGACCCCCAACTGACTGAGCCACTGTCTAATTTTTCAAATTGACTGTGAGCTCATTGATCTCATTAGGAATTCTTTAGGCTACAAGTAACAGAAAATTTGACTCAAGGTGTTTAAACAGATTGTTTTCCTTACCTGCAAAATGTTAAGATGAAAGAAAGCAGCCTTCGGCATTGGTCCAGCAGCTCACTCTTTGTAGAGCCAAAGTCTCTGCTCTATATGAGTCTTTCCATTTTGTCAAGAAAGCTTTTCCAGAAATCCAAGCAGTTTTTTGTTTTTGTTTTCCTTTAAATCTCACTGGTATGGACTGTGTCAAAAGGCAACCTGAAGCTTCAGCGAGGGATGAGAATTGAGATTAGGACTTCAGTTTGCCTTACTTCTTGAAGACAGAGTAAGTGTCTTGTTCAGGCCTTCCTCACTGCCCACTGTCACTTCTAGAACATAGATAGTGCTCAAGAACTATCTGTTAAATTGGCAAATGTACGAATAAATAAAGAATGGATTAAGGAATGACTTTTCAGCTGCTGAGGGTGCACACATCCTTAGGCAGCACTCATTCCCACACTGATGTAGTCAAAATGTGACACAGAATTTTTCATGCTGAAATGAGGAAAGAGTGATAGAAATAATCCAGTCTCTGATTTTTAGAAAGTCTTCAAAGGCTGAGGAAAGATTCAAAGGACCTACTATGGCTTTAGGTAGTTGTCCTTGCTGCAGAATTAGGAAAAATATTTCCAAAGAAATCTAGAGACATCACTGACCTGAAATTGATAAATTTATGCCTTTCTGTTTTCAGCTGCTTTTAAAGACTTCTTTGTTTTCAACTTAAAAGTTTTCAAGTCCTAGAACAGATGAAAAGGTGGTAGAAAGTTATGACCGGGGGAAGGCCTCAGTAGAAATGTCCACATGAGGTCAATCCCCCTTGGCTGTATTCAGTAATGTCCTTGAATTTTAGAAAAATCTCTTTATTCACAGGCAGTACCTGCCTGGGGAGTAGACAGGTGTACCTTGTGTGGACTAGCTGCATTCCCACCTCTGTTTTATGTTTTAATAAACATAGGTTCTCTTTCTTTTTCTCTCATTTCTTATTTTTTTGTGTCTTGAGACACTGTCTTAAATTCACCATGAATAGGCAGCAGTACTCATGCGTGACACTATTTTCTATGTTCATTTCTGAAATGCTGTAATGACTTTCAGTTTTAGATAAGCATATTCAGCAACAGTCACAAAATTTGAGACCGAACTGAGAGTGTTAAAGATCACACTTGACACTCTATGGCAACCAACTGGAATTTAAATTAAAATTAAAAAAAAAAGATTTCACTTGAAAACACATCCAGGCTTCTTTGAAGTGTGTGACACATTGTAGGTTCACTGCCAAGCTATGAATTTAGGCACCTCACATGGTGCTCCTATTTATGATGGTTGAATCTGTCTTTCACAATTGCCACCCCAGCTCCCCCAATACTAACCCTAATATCGCTTGGGCAATTAAAGAATTATTATTATTATCTCATTTGGATTTTTGCCTTCAGTTTGGTGTATAAGAAAATAAGAAATCTTTTCTTTTTTTATAGTTTATTTTTGAGACAGAGACAGAGCATGAGCAGGGGAGGGGCAGAGAGAGAGAGGGAGACATGAAATCTGAAACAGGCTCCAGGCTCTGAGTTGCCAGCACAGAACCCAGCATGGGGAACTGCGAGATCATGACTTGAGCTGAAGTCGGACACTTAACTGACTGAGCCACCCAGGCACCCCAGAATCTTTTCTTTATGTAGGACTTCGTTGAGACTCAGTGAAACAAATGAGATATGAATGTTGCTTTCCTCTTTTTGTGTGTGTGTGTGTTTTTATTTATTCTTGAGAGAGAGAGAGAGAGAGGCCATGAGCAGGGAAGGGATACTGAGAGGGAGACACAAAATCCAAAGCAGGTCCAGTCTCTGAGCTGTCAGAGGCTGACACAGGGCTTGAACTCAGAAACTGTGAGATCATGACCTGAGCCAAAATCAGATGTTTGGCTGAGCCTCCCATGTGCCTCTAAATGTTGCTTTTCATTACTGCTTGTTAGATAAGAAATGAATCTAGCCAAAGCTTTATTTTACAAAGAGCTAGTCTTAGGAGCAATGTTTCATTCAGTATAAATTGTGAAGTGAGAAATACTGAAAACTTAACAGGTGGCTTAGCAATTGATGCACAAAGAAAAATTATTACAACACCTTAACAGCTGGCAGATGCACTGGGTAGGAAAATAGATGCTTTTTGTTGTTGTTTCACAGTGCCATCTTTGCTTTTCATGTCTAGTGATTTTTTTAAATTCTTGACAGGACTGTGTATTCGTGAATCCAACTGATTATTTATTTATGACAAGGAGAATGTCAAAGGGAAGGAGAACATGCAATAGAAGGAAGAAAATGAGAATTTATCAAAATGGAATGAATTGTTTGTTCTTAGAGTGAAACTAAGGAAATGTTATTAAAGAATGAACACGAAGGAAATGCTATCAGGATTCTAGAAATCTGTTTCATGGCACCTACATTTAAATCCCTCTATTTTCAATTTAGGCATCAAAGTTTGGGAGTCACAATCTTGCTGTTACGTGAGACTTACCAGTGTACCCTGAAATTTTGGAAAGCCCTCTTTCAGACCAGCTGGTGAAGCTGTCTTGTGTAGTCTCCCCTTCCATACCCTTTTAAGTCTAGCCTGAGTGTTAGAGAATGTATGAAAATACATATGATTCCTTCAGCTCCACAGTCACCGAGAAAGAGAAATTCTCTTTGTGGGCTTTGTTATAAACCTCTAGAATACAAATACAAACCCTTAATGAGATAATGAACGTGAGCAATCATCTTCAATGGTTGCTAACCTCACAGGCAGGCAGTAAAAAATTGGGTGACTCCTGTTAGAAGTTTACAATACCACCTCTAAAACAGTTTTGTCAAAAAAAAATCAAAGGTTTATCATATCGAGCTTGAGGTTGAGGTAGTAATTTATACTGAATAGAAGGGAAAGAGGAATATATACAAAGGCAGCATGGGGATTTATTCGTCAAAATTCAGAATGTGAGAAAGTCTATAGGACAAACAATGTAGTTTCCTTGACACATAAATTGCACTGGGGATAGGGGTAAACTATAGATGAAAAGAGACAATAAATATCAAACAAAAACCACGTATGAACCTCCTTGTTTGGAGTCTTATTTGAACAAGCAACTGCTTTGTTTTTTGTTTTTAATGGATGCAATTGGGAAAATCTGAATGTGGACAGGTTGTTTGATAACATTAAAAGTTATCAGTGATTTTTATGTGCAGGGATGTATGGAAATAATATTTTAGAAGTCTTTACCTTTTAAAAATGTCTGTGATTTGCTCCAAAATAATTTGGCCAAGGGAAGATGGATGTTTTAAATGAAATAAGATTTTCCATGAGTTGGTAATTAATGCACTTGGTAATGAGGGGTTATTGTACTCTTCTATTTTTTGTGAATTTTCCTAAATCAAAAGTAAACAAGCAAATTTAAAAATTCCCACAATGCAAAAACACAGATCATTGTAAGAACTCACTTCTATTCTGACAATTTCAAGCCTGGATGTGGAGTGCTGTCTTCCCTGGAACCTTCCCTGATGCCCTTGTGCTGAACTTTTTGGCTTTCACTTGCATCAGCCCAGTGCTCTGTGTTTACCGCTCTTGTTTTGACATTATGTTGTGATTGCTTAGTCACCTGTGGCCTAGGATAATATTTTCAAATGAGCTTTTTGTTTCCATATTTATTTTTACCCTTTGGCCAGCTAAACAGTTGATGTCTGTTGCTTCAGGGAAGAGGGTGATGGAGTGGACACAGAGAGACAAAGAAGTTGATTGTTGACCTTTGAGTTCCAAAGCCTGGGCATCATGGGAATAAGACATACCCATGTAGAGATGATTTGATGGAAGCGATGAGTTAGAGGTCACGAGTAGCAGGTCAGTAAGCTGGAGTGTGGGGGACAGAGGGAAGATGGAGGGCATAACCCAGTGGGAGACAGATCCCTTGTGGGATCTAGGATGAGAGACCAGGTTTGGAGAGGTCTCACACACACACACACACACACACACACACACACACACACACACACACACACGTCCATAGTTAGCCTCCAGTGAAAGGTTGCCCACCCTTGACCATCTACCTAGAGTGAGTGCTATTTGGCACCAGTACCACAGAACTGCGTGAAAGCTGAGTTAGAGTCTTAGATGGGCCATTCCAGTTTGGATTGTATATCACCATAGCTCTTTCCCTCATTAATTACTGGGGTCTGTTAATGTGGAGAAGAGGTGGAGATGGAAGGAATAAAACCTGGTGGGAGACCGAGACAGATGGGATCTGGAGTTGTGGGATAAGCGTTAACACACTCAGAAGTACACCCAAGAGGTAGCAAACAGGAGCCAGCCACAATATCACTCTTCTTACTGATAAATCATGGGTTGGAGATGTAAAATATGGATTACAGAATCCCAGATGAGATAGATATGCCCCCTTTCCCCACAGGCAGTGTTTGGTGAAGATAGGCTCTCCCTCTGGGAGATGGTGGGATGTCCCATGAGGTTTTTCTACAGCTTCCAGTACTCATCCTGCTAAGCAAGTTTGCTCCAAAGAGGAAAAAGGAATATGATATACATATGGTCACTTTATTCTCCCAGTTTTATCAGCTAGAGGAATGCCTACACCTACCTATCTGATAAAATTGGGTGGGAAAGCCAGCAGAGTTACATTAGTTGTGCTTCTCTCAATGTTAAAGGAAACACCAGGAATGAGGAAGAGGCTCTCCCTTCAGAATTAGCACATCACTAATTGATCATCTGACAAATACCCATCTGCCCAAGACTTTGCTCAATACGCAGTCAATTGATCCAAAGGGCCAACCACCATCTCAAAATCTCAGGACCTTTGGAAGTGCTGCAGTGGAGACTGTGGACATTAACCCCCACAGGGGCAGTAATGGCTACGGGTAAAACCTTGCCACTTATCCATGAAAGTGGCAGAATACATTTTGATCACTTCTTTTTTTTTTTCCCCCTTCATGACAAATGTATAATATTTTTGAAGGCAAGGATCAGGCTTTATTCAAAGTTGTATTAGTGTCTACCAAGAAGTAAGGACTTGATAAAAATGTACTGAATTGAATCATAGTAACATTTCATGAATGAAAGTTTTAGCAACCAAACAAGTATCATGACAGCTGAGATCCGGTTCATTTGTTTTATGCATTAACCCCACAAATGATTATAACTGCATATCTACTCACTTCTAGATAGCCATCTATTACTAATTTTATTAGTAAATCTTTTTTTAATTTTTAAAAATATTTACCTTTCATAGAATAATTTTATTAGTAAATCTTCAGAACAGTTACTGTCTTGAGATGTTAATGACTATATTCTCTTAAGTAATTGAATAGATAACAGAGGCTATAAATTTACCAATATTTCTTCTGTTCATGCCCTGAAATTATAAAAATTAAGCAATTTAAGTGCTTTGACCATGTTTCTAATTCAGTGTAGTATCAGCCAATAAATCAGTCCTGAACCATTCATGTCACTCTTAGAATTGATACATAATTTTACCAATCCAGAAAAACAATGTGCTTAACTATCAAATTTTTTAGGTTGTGCAAGATCTCATGAATGTATTTCATCTCATAGTTGAGATTTATCAATGGTTGACCAATCAGCACCAATATCCCTTCCTACTTATACCCTGATTGTATCTAGGGGACTTATTTCTTCCCATTCTGTACTGTCTCAGTATGGTTGTAAACCCAGGTACTTTTCTACCATTATGGACTGAAAGGTGGTTCCTGGGGTTTCCTTATATCAGCTCCTTTTTTTTATCACTCAAGGACCACCAAGAAGTAGGTGCATGATATTATTAGAGTCTCCTGCAACTTCCCATAACCGTGTAGTTATACAAAGTTGGAATAAAGTATTGGAGCTTCTGAATGGCATTGGTACCATCTGGGCAAAGTTGAAAGCAGTTCCTGCTGCAAAGAGTCACATGGAGTCACCTGGTTCTGTTTCAAGACTGGTTTTTCATCTCTTCCTTCCAATTTGTAGGCTCCCCTCCCCACCACCCACTAATCCCTTCAACTAATCCTTCCCTTTTTAAAATTTCTGCCAAGATGATTTCTGTTGCTTGCTACCATAGAAACTTAACTGATTCTCACAGCTTGGGAGGAAGCATCACAAAGTGGAAGAAACCCTGGGCTAAGAGTCAGGGATTATGAATTATAGGTGTGATTTTGTAACTAACTTTCCTGGAGGCCCAGGAGAAATCCCTTAACCTCTCTGGACTTTAATCTCTTCATCAGTGAGGGTGATAGGCTAGATAACCTTGAAGGCTCTGGTTGTTTTTTTTTTTTAAGAATATTAAAATAATTTTTTTAATGTTTACTTATTTATTTATTTTTGAGAGACAAAACATGAGTAGGGGAGGGGCAGGAAGGGAGACACAGAATCTGAGGCAGGTTCCAGGCTCTGAGCTGTCAGCACTGAGCCTGGTGTGGGGCTCAAACCCATGACCTGTGATATCATGACCTAAGCCAAAGTTGGACGCTTAATCAGCTGAGTCACTCAGGTGCCCCAAGGCTCAGTTTTTAAAAGCCTAATTCCACGACTTAGGTTGTTATTGGTTGGGAACCACTATGAGGAAACAACAATGTTCTATTGAAGGAAGAACATTTATAGATGTTTCACTTGATGTTTTAACACATAAGGTGCTGTGATATTCTAGATATGTTAATCGTTGACTAAGCATTTACTCTGTAGGTCATCTCTTGGGTGGGGTGACCAGATACTGGAACAGATTCCTACAACAGAGAGAGTAAAGGGGCATGTGACTGCCTGTTCATGGAAACTATTACCTCAGCTCATTGGGATGTTTATGACAGAGCTAGCCTTAACGATGATTGATGGGATTGGCTTTAGATTCAGAGAGAAGGAAATGCTGACACATTACATTAAAATCAAAATTAAACTTATTCAGCAAATATTTACTGTGGGTGAGGCACACTGTCTTTGAGAGGGCTTGAGCCTGTTGTAAATTTGAAATACGTACATGCAAGCTCTGGTTTGGGAGTAGTTGTCACTGAATGCTTCCTAACATTTCTGAGTTCTTCCTTGTTTCTGGTTTCATCAAATTTGGACTATTTCAATGTAGATTAGCACTTTGACCCATAAATGATACAAACACCAACTGCCACTTGCTTCAGATTTAAACTGACTTTGTGGTTATTACACTGACCTGTATTTCACAACTCTATAATTCAGTAAATAATAAAATAGCAACACAGCATCTAAAGGAAGTTTCACAATTATCTAGACATTCTAACGATTCCTACCATCAGTATGGATACTATAAAATACTTGCAAAATCTACTTTGAGATTACAATGAATAACCTGTTTGTTATTCATAACCAAGTTTGCTTGACTACAAAGATCAAAGTGTATCTAGTTCATTTGGTCTTGTATGAATGCCTGGTCCATAGAACTGATGAATTACTTGGCTTGGGGACACATTTAATTCAACCAAACTAATGATTTTTCACTTCTCAGATTCCTGAAGTAGCTTTCAGAATAAAAGCCACAAGTTGTGGAATGGACTATAAGATCTTATGATCTGGTCCTGTTGACTCCCTTGGTTCACCTCTTTCCATCGTTCTTTGCTCACTCTAGCCACATCGGCCATCTTGCTATTCATTAAACATACCACTCTTGACTATCTCAGAGACCTTGCTTTCCCTGTGTAAAGAGGCCCCTAGTACTCTCAAAGCTGTGTGAAGGAGTTGTTGACTACCCTTGGAGTCCACCATCAAGCACTGCTTCTGGTTGCTGTAGGAACCAGAAGGTTTGATGGTGGTCAGTACACTAGAAGGCTTCCAGAGTTTTGGCTCCTGGAGTCTTTGTGCCAGAGTTGTCTATTATTCATCAAATCCGTGCTAAAGCTGAGACACTACTTACACTGGTGCCATATCCATAGAGCAGAGTGCAACATGACCTTTTGTTAGTTGAGCACTTACTATGTGTCCAGAACTTTGTAAATACTCCTAATAGCTTTGAGATGAGCACTACCATCTTCCACACTTTATAGATGGCTATAACTGTCTTTGAAAGAGTTAACAATTTTACATGGATAGCAAGTATAGAGGCTGGATTCCAACCATGCCATTATGACTCTGGAAGTCATGAACTTAGGGCTCCAGAATCAACTCACTGAGTTGGGTTTAGTGGGAACGAACCCTTTCTTCCACCTTTTTTGTCACTTTAAACACAATGTATTCATGTAGTTTTCATTCAAGAAATATAACTGTAATTTTGTTCCACTTTTACTCACTGAACCAAGGCACAAACCTGTTATGCTCTAGGCTAAAATCAGAATCAGAACTAACCTTGGACATTGTGAATAGATTTGGCATCACATGTAGCAAAATGTGGGAAAGCTTGCCTATATGATCTAAATTAAAATAATGATGAGGATGATTATTTTTCAAGTTTTTAGTTTAAGAGAGAGAAGGAGAGAGAGAACCCCAAGCAGGTTCCATGTTGAGTTTAGACCCTGACACAGGGATTGGTGCCACAAACTGAACTGAACTGTAAGATCATGGCCTGAGCTGAAACCAAGAGTAAGATACTTAATCAACTGAGCCACCCAGGCATCCCAAGGATAGCTTTTTTTTTTTCCCCTGAGAGTGAGAGACAGACAGAGAGAGAATGGACTGGGGAGGGGCAGAGAGAGAGAGAGAGACCCAGCATCTGAAGCAGGCTCCAGGCTCCAAGCTGTCAGCACAGAGTATGATGTGGGACTGGAACTCACGAACTGAGACCACGACCCTAGCTGAAGTCAAATGCTTAACTGACTTAACCAGCCAGGTGCCCCAAGGATGACTGTTTTTAAGAGACAACTCAGAGGCTGGGAACAAGTAGAAAATCAGCTACCTGGGCCCTCCTCTCATTGCCATCGTCGAAATGGAAAGCACCTCTACATATGTCCTTGTGTTTTACATTTTGAACATCCCGGCATGCTTTCTTTTGAATAAAGTGTTCTGATCCTTTAACCACAAAAAGATAAAATCCCCAATCCAGAGGGCCATTATTAATGTTCTTTCCTTTTTCCTTTTTTGGTCAGGGACCTGTGAGGGTATAATTCAGGCTGTGGTCTCATGGGGATTTTGTCATCAATGGTAGTATATTTTGATAAGGACCAACACAGAGGTCCTCTTCCCTCAGCCCTCTGGACAAAGGTTGGCTTCCTGGCCAGGATGCCTTTGAAATGTTTTCTTCAGGTTTCTCTTTGAAGTACTGGGATAAACAAAACCCTCCTTTAAGTTCTTTCTGTTTTCTTTGATGGTTTTTCTCTTCTCAGTGGATAAAAATAAAATTAAAAAAAAAAAACTAGCTCTTTCTGATAGTGTTAGTTTCAAAAGCTCAAGTATCTCCACATAGGGCAGTTAGGCAGTTATTGGGGACACATGAAATTCTGATTCGCTAAAGGGATTGTGAGTCAGTGTGAAGCTCTGCTAGGACTGTGGGTTTGGGGCGGTCCTGGGGAAGGATTTCACTGCCAAGCTGCTGTGGCTTCCAAACTGAGAGCAGCCTCACCTACCCATTTCCATCGTCTTCCATTCCCACTTTAAATACTATAGTGGAACAAGAAGAAATTATATGCAGATGAAAATTAGAATTATTTTATCACCCTGCTAAGCATTTTTCAGCTGAGTCAAGAACAATATGTAGTGATGCAAGTGTATAAATACCTATTTATGTTTTTAAATCACCAGCTCCAACAGGTGCTGGGTGAGTGTGAGTGTTGCATCCAACGTAATATTCGGAAAAAGAGATCTCAGCATATTTTGGAACATAAAAAACTGGAACAAGCCTGCTTACATTTCATCTGTAGTAACAGAAAAATTATCTCATAATAGTGTATTCTGTTCCCACGGTTTGGTCATCTTGTGTATGATCCTTTTATGGTTCTGAGTTGATATCAAGTAATTACTGGGCCACCAGTTTCTTCATTTTTTTTTACACTATCATTCTGTTTTGCAGCCTGTTTTTTTTCTTCAGAGAGGTAGAAAATGAATTTCTCAGTGCCTGGCCCTATAACAAGCCATAGTAAACTCTGGAAATGTTTGCTGAATAAATAATGAATGTAGGCATTTCACAGTCTACTGAAAACAAGCAGGTTGAAGCACTTTATTTAAAGCCCATTATTTCAGAACTTTTGAACTAAAATTCTATTTTTCTGAGTTTGGCAACCTTTTAAAACTCTGGATGCATAGATAAATTGTATTCTCACTGATTCTGTTAAATTTGTGAAAGAACCAACAGATTATTTTGGCATGAACCATAAACAACTTGAATTTTAACCTTAGAGATAAAGCTGAAATAGGTTAGTACAAAATCTAGCTTGCTATATAATTTTTTATGTTTGTCCAATTTAAAGTGTGTTTACTTTTGATTTAGGTTAACCCTTTAGGGCCCTAAGTTGTCTCAGCAGAAGGTAGAATCCTCTCCCCGCCTCCCCTGCTTTCTGTAGGAATGACCACTTTGAAATAGGAGCCAAGCTGGAGAATTTATTCCTCCTTCCAGATGTCTGTTGCTGGAACACAGCTCATAAAGAGATTATGTCTCTGGAGGAGACCAGACTGCTGATATTATTTCTGACTTCAAAATATGTCAATGATAAAAATAAGGTTCAACATATGGACTTGAGTTTTGTAGAGCAAGCACACAACACTTAGAGTGATCCATCCACCCAAACCAATATTAAATGTAGGTTATGATATATTTACTTAGCATTCTGTAAATAATTTGCTCTATCAGATTTAGAACATCAGCCTCCAAAGGGATCTCAGAAATCTAGCTGATGTATGAATCTTCTGAATCTATATCCAGCTTCTCCCTCTGTAAACTTTATCGCCTTATGAGATGCCAAATCTATATTTAGGGTAGATCTAAAAGTTGAACATTTCTTCCTCACAAAAAGTTGAAATGTCTTTTCTCTATCTTTGGTTAGATGCTAGTTTGCCTAGACACCTTTTATAGGCATCCAAGGGATGGAGCGAGGACTTGTGGGTAGAATTTGCAGACTAAGTTTTATCATCAAGAATAATTTTCTACTGGTGAAAATTGTCTTGGCATGGAGTGGGCTGCTTCATGATGGTGAGGGTAATGTATTCCCCATTACTAGAGGGTCTAATTAGGCTATGTAATCAATGGGCAGGAATATTATAGGGAGATTCAAGCATCTGATGGATGTCGGGGATACTAAAAGGACTCATCCTGACCTGAGACATTATGATTCATTTTATGATATACTTCTTTAGATGTCTCTTCTGGGCTTCATACAGCTATATCAAAGTGCCTACTTGACATCTCCTCTTGGATGTCTCAAATTCAACCCATTTAACCCTTCGATTTCCTAATTTCTTCTTCCAGCCCTGCTCCCCCAACAATCTTCATGTCAGTAAATGGCTCCTCTACATAGCAGTCAGAATAATTCTTTTTTTTTTTTATGTTTTATTTATTTCTAGGAGAGAGAGAGAGAGAGAGAGACAGTGTGAGTAGGGGAAGGTCAGAGAGAGAGGGAGATACAGACTCTGAAATAGGCTCCAGGCTCTGAGCTGGCAGTCAGCCCAGAGCCCGATGCGGGGCTCGAACCCATGAACCGTGAGATCATGACCTAAGCGAAAGTCGGACGCTTAACCGACTAAACCACCCAGGCACCCCAGCAGTCAGAATAATTCTTTTAAAACTCACCTACAGCTTCTCATCTTCCCTCCTGTTCACTTTGCCTGGAACATTGTTGTCTTCCTCCATATATCTATATGACTTGCTCCTCATTTCCTGGCTTCTTCTGAAGTATCACCTCTTCAGAGAGGCTCCCCTTGACCATAGTATCTGATGTAGCACTCCCTATCACCCCTCCTTGTTACCCTCTGTCCCTCTTACTTTATTTTTCCATGAGAAACTGATAGTACCACCTATTTATTTAGTTGATGATTATCTGTCTGTCCACTAGAACTTAAGCTTCTTGAGGAAAGAGAATATTTTATATTGACTGCTACATCCTTAGTACTTGGAACAATTTCTGGCCTACTGTAGGTATTCAAGAAATATATATGTGAAAATGATGTAAATGAATAATATAAATTTAATTTAAACAGGAGAGTAAAAATGTAACATATACTATGTGTAAAAGGGCAAAGGAAGAGGGATAGTGCTTATGAATTTTTTATAGTGAAAGAAAATAAATTAAGGGTTTTGATGCCTGTTTGTAAAATTCTTCTCCCAAAGCAGCCATCTTCCTATGAACCTCCGAGAGTCAATCAATGTGTATGTTCACTCTTGGCCTTTGGAAGGAATGGAAACATTGCAAACCTCACCAGCATTGGCTGTAGTCAGTTCTCCTAGAGAATGTGGATCCCCAGATATACCAGATAGCAAATCTAGATACTGACTAATAGATGCCCAGGAGTGAGGAGCAATCATTAATTTTATCTTTAAGTCAGTCTTATAAGTAGATAATAAAACAGTCTTTCATATCTGGAGGGCAAATAAAGCTTTCTTATTTACACTTCCCACAAATAAGATCTTTCCCATTCTAAACCCTCTGGGACTAGTCCCTCTGGGACTTTGTAACTTGTATGAATTATTAATATTCAGAGTCTTTGTTTAAATACAGTAAACCTCCTATCTCAATTAAACTTGAATATGATGAACAAAATCACTTTCAATTTTGTCACTAAAAATGATCATTTCTTCCTTATTCTTTGCTTTTAATAAAGTAGCTTTTGTCCTATTTGAATAGTAATAAATGGTGATTTATACATTTTTTGAAATTAATAATGCTGTATTTTATATCAATATTCAGTTTCTTTAATAACAGAAAAAATGGCCTTTTTAAGAACTAATACACTTTAAGCCTTTCCTATGTAACAGCAATTTTAAATGTTAGTATGAAAAGCAATCAATTTTTATTTTTCTTGAGATTGAAATACATTATCTTACAACTATTATAGAATTAAAACTTACAAGAGCAAATTTTGTGAGAATTACTTATTTCAGTTCTTGGAGCTTCCTGTGTCCTAAAGAGAAATGCATCTGGGAAAGTAAAGAAAAATGTCTCTAGATTCCTCAAGGAATGTAGTTGTTATTTTTTTAAAGTTACATTCAGGATTATGCACCAAATGGGAGGAAGGATGCTGTAAATCCATGGTCCATTCTGGAACACAACTTAACAACTCATAAAATACCAGACTCTCTGACCCAGCACTCCCACCTCTAGGCATTGGGCCTAAAGAGATATCACATAAGATTGAAAAGAAAAGATGTAAGCCTATGAATGTTTCTTATAAATCTGTTTTTAATGTAGAAAAATTGGAAACCTCCCAGACATCTATCAATGGGAGACTTATTAAGTAAGTTATTGCACATAATGCAATAAAATTCTTAAGCCATTAAACTTGATGTAGCTCAATATTTATTGACATGGAGAGATGTTTGTGACATAGTGCTGAGTGGAAAAAAACAAGTGAAAAATGCTCTCAGCATTATTCCATTTATGTAAAATTATATACGTCTCTCTAGAAAGATATTCACTGAAATGTTATTTGGAGTTATTTATGGATAATGAGATTTTGGTGATTTATTTTTTCTGGGCATTTTTTGCTTTTAAGTTTCTATTGTGTGTACGTATAATTTTAATAAAAATGTGAATTCATAAATTTCTTATAATGAAGTAAAATCTAATAGGAAATATACTTTTTAGACATTCTTGTAGTAGCAAATGTAACTGTAGTCAAAGTGTAAGAAGAAAATTGGAAATAATGTTATATAAAGAATGTCTTACTGAGAACAGAATTTTAGAAAGCATTTTAAAAGATGATCTAAACAACATGACATTGTATGTCATTTAAACCCAATCCAGAAAAAGATAGATTTTGTTAAAATACTATTCCTAGAATTCTAAAAATCTTTTCACTTCAAGTAACTTCTCATGAAAGTGACCTTTCCTATGGATATTTAAAAGCCTGTTTATTTGATACGTAGTGATGAATTGAAGAGACCCTGGAGCATGTGGAGGTTCTGATATTGAGGCCAATAAAAATCCCTAGCATTCAAACCTTTTCTGGTGGTGAGCAGCATTTAGCTGAATCATCAACTTTCTCATCTGATCATCACTGATTCCTACACATGCTCATTATCTATATATTTGGAAGCTCTTTAACTGTACAGGTTTTTAAAAAATGTTTATTTTGAGGAAGACACCGTGAAAAGGGAAGGGGCGGAGAGAGGGAGAGAGAGAGAGAGAGAGAAAGAATCCCAAGCAGGCTCCACACTCAGCATGGAGCCAGACATGGGGCTTGATCACACAACCATGAAATCATGACCTGAGCTGAAATTAAGAGTTGGATACATAACTGACAGAGCCACCTAATGCACCCCTAATTGTAGAGTTTTAAATGCAAAGAAATGGATAATTTTTTAAATCAATTGATTCCTTTAGGTAAAAATTGAAACAATTTCTACTATACTTTTAACACAAGCTCCCAGGGAAATCCTCATGAAATAAGAAGTTTGAGAAACACAGCTGAGAAAAGCTATTCAACTACAGTGATGAAGACAATGAAAGGCATGCACACTCTACAAGATTGGATTCCATGATACATTCAGAGTTAGAGTTTTAGAGTGCTTAAAAAAAAAAAAAAAGAAACTGATAACTTAAATGTCCTAGAAGAAAACATAGGCAACAAGCTCTTTGACTTTGGTCTTGGCAATGATTTTGAGAATCTGACACCAAAAACAAACGCAGCAAAAGGAAAAATAAAGGGGACTACATCAAACTAAAAAGCTTCTGCACAGGAAAGGAACCCATCCACAAAATGAAAGAAAAACAACAGTGTACTGAAAGGAAGAAAATATTTGCAAATTAAATATCTGATAAAGTGCTAATATCCAAAATATATAAAGAACTCCTACAACTCAATAGCAAAACCCCAAACAATCCAATTCAAAAATGGCATATCTGAATAGTCATTTCCAAAGACTTACAGATGGCAAATTGGTTGAACACCCTGAAAAGATGCTCAAAATGTAAGTCAAAACCGCAATGAGCTATCACCCCCACACCTGTTAAAATGACCATTATCAAAAAGACAAGAAATAACAAGCGTTGTGAAGGATGTGGAGAAAAGGGCACCCTTGTGCATTATTAGTGGAAAGGTAAACTGGCACAGCCACTATGGAAAATAGTGTAAAGTTTCCTCAAAAAAACTAAAAATAGGACTACCATGTGATCCAGCAATCTTCTGGGTGACGTTTATCCAAAGAAAATAACACTAAAATAGATATTCAATACCTTATGTTTGTTGCAGCATTCTTTACAAATAGCCAAGATATGGGGAAAACCTAAGTGTCCATTGATGGATAAATGGATAAGGCAATTGTGGTACATATGCACATACACACAAAATGAATATCATTTAGTCATATTAAAGAATAAAATCTTCCCATTTGTGACAACACGAATGGGCCTCAATGACATTATGTAAGTGAAGTAAGTCAGACAAAGCAAATACCATATGATCTCTCTTCTATGTGGAATCTAAAAAAATTTTTAAACCAACTTCATAGATACAGAAAACAGATTGATGATTGCCAGGGTGGGGGCTGTGGTATAAATTGATGAGGAGGGTCAAAAAAAATAAGAGATTGATATAACACAAAGATGTTTATTTTCTAACAGAGCCAAGTATTTTTCTGTATTTGACATGAGATTATTTCCCCAGTATTTGATCCTGTTTAAATGGAGAAATCTTACATGATATTACATTTTGGTGGTAAAAGGAAATCAAAGAAAACACTTTGATTGATTGATTCATTCATTCATGTATTCATATTTTCCTGGTGCAGATCCAGCATGTGCCAAGCAGCTCTGGAACTAAAAATGGGGCAGTACTTCCCTAGATGGCAGCTGAGATGTATTCCTGGAGGAACAACTGCAATTGTGGTTTTGATTGATCAGCTCTTTGGCTGAGATACAAAGTCCTTCTGACTGGGAACTGTTCCTGGAGGCCCAACCTGAACCTGTTCTTCTAGCTCTTCCAGTGGTGGGGTACACACCTAAATCCTTGTATTAGATACCTTTCTGTGAGAAACAATGTGGTTTTGCTATTTAGAATTGAATTCCAACTTCTACCTCACTCCACCCAGGGGTAACTACATAGGAAACGCTTTCTCAAGTGGTTTTCCACTTATCTTGATAGTGGTGTTGCCATTTTTTGCACAGATACTCTCAGACTCCTTTTATTTCTTTTGTGCACCCCTCTTCCAGGTTTCATGTACTTTTGCTTTCAATTCTTGAGCAGCCACTCTTCCTCAAAAAGCTGTCCTCAGGCTATTGGGGCAGTTTTGTTCACAGACACAGACACTTGAATGTCCTAGGAGTTTATGATCCCCTAGAGTGATGATGCTTAGCTAATGAGTGATCTCATTGGGAGATGAGGGTTCAGTATCTTGTCTTGAGGCACAACAGCTTTGAGCCTGTAACTTACACTCCAGAAATCTCTTGTGGAATCAGGCTGATATTGCTCTTTCAAGAATTTGCTGAAATCAAAGCTTCCTTGGTTACCTCTTCTTCTTTGTTGTGCTTCTCCCTCTTCTTTTCCAGTTTTTGCTTAGAGCACCTCCTTGCACATAAATACTCATCTCAGGGTCTGCTTCTCAAAAAACTCTACTTGGATAATAGGTCAAACATTGCTTTCTGAAGGCTATTAATGATTTTCCAGAATTGAATTCAATGACATGATTTGTATTCTGCATAGACTCAAAGCTCTTTGCTCTTTGAAGGCAACCAGGAGTCACAGTTGATTGTGATAGTTATTCCCCATAGAACATAGAAATACGGTTTATACCAAGCGGGTTAAATTAGTGAATAAATGGAAGACATAAGTCAATAGTCAGTAATTTTATATGAGATTGCATCCAGATGGATTAAGTGAAAATTCTGTGTCTCTTATTATGATTTCTGTGCATAAATTAGTCTGATGTGCCCAGACAAAAGATATTTTATTTCTATAAACCACTAGATAACAAATATGAATTCCACCTTAAACTTTATTTAGTTCTAAAAAATTAGATGAATAGGACAGTATTTCCTCTTCCCTCAGTAATGACAAATTGCCTTATCTTTTATTATGTTAGCAAGGGGGAGTGGCTCTTTTTGTTGCTTTTAAATTTATCTTCATTTGCATAGCTCTTGAAATTAGAGGACATATGTGAGTTGTAGAAGTCAAGCTTGTAATCAATACAATATGATGATAAGTCATCTATTTGAGGCCTATTTAGCCTTCCCTTACTTCATAATGGAGGCATAGAAAGTAATAAAGGATATGAGGTTAACTGGTGATATTTTACTATTCAAGTCTAGCATGAAAATCAATTTCCCATTGATTTGATTTAGTTCTTTGCAGCAGGAAGTAGATAACTAAAGAAAGGGATTATAATATTAATCACAGATTCTTTCCTTAGTCATTCATCCTTAGAAACCAATAAATATTTATTCAGTAGTCTGTGGAAAAATTAAATCTTCTCATCAGATAAAATTTTCATTTTCCATAAGGGATTTCATAGTCCCAGTGCATATTTGCTGTTTGGTGAAAAACAATATGATCTGGCATAAGAAAAGGTCCTTCCTCTCCTCTAACCTTTAGTCAGTGACTATCTTAGATGAAAGATTTTGAAACATGCAAGAGAGTTGAAGCACATCTTTTCTAAAGGTGGATCATTGAGATTTGAGTTCTGCTCGGCGTCATTAAGAGAGTGTCCAAGTTTTCCAAAGGCTTGGTGTACACAAAATATTTTTCTTTTTCCTTCAAGCATTCTTGGATTGCATATACTTTTGGAGATGCCCTAGTTTTGGAACCACCACAATTGTACTACCTGGATAGGGATAGAATGGTTAACAAATATAAAGTGCTTAGAATAGCTCCTAGAATATTTCAAGTCTTCAGTAAATACTAATTACACTGTAGACCAATAACTGCTTCTCGGAAACTCTTGAAGTTAGATGTATTTTGGATTCAGAATTCTTTAGACTTTAAAACAGAGGTAAAGTGAATATACTATATCTTAATATGCCCAGCACCTTCAAATCCAATCACGTTAGTATTTCTTCAGTGAAACGCATTCACATAAAGTTCTCATAATCAGCCTCATGCTAATTTAGATCAGATTGTGCCACAGAAAAACAGTCATGAAACTTTTGGTTTTTAGAGCTCTTGTGATTTCATAATTATGGATAAGAGACTGTGAACCTATATTATCATCATTAGTTTTTTCAAAAACCTATATTTCATTTTTGAAAATAGTTTTAGATTCACAACAAAATTAGGTGGAGGCTACAGAGATTTTTCCATATATCTTCTGTCCCCACACATGCACAGCCTTCCTAATCAACATTACCCACCAGCATGGAAAATTTGTTACAACTGACATATCTACATTGATAAATTGTTATCACACAAAGTCCATGGTTTACATTATAGTTCTTTCTGGGGGTCATGCTGCCTATGGGTTTGGATAAATATAGAATGACATGTATCCACCATCATACAGAATGTTTTCACTGTCCTAAAACTCCTCTGTGCTCCAGCTATTCACCTCACCTCCTCCCCCACCTCTTAGCAACAACTCATCTTTTTACCATTGCCATAATTTTGCCTTTTCTAGAATGTCTTATAATCGGAATTATACAGGGTGTAGCCTTTTCAGATTGGCTTCTTCCACTTAGTGTTATGCATTTAGGTTTCCTCCATGTCTTTTAATAGCTTCCTTCATAGCTCATTATTATTATTATTATTATTATTTTTAGCACTGGAAAATATTCCACTCCCTGAATGTACCTCAGTTTGTTCATGCATCTACTAAAGGACATATTTGTTGCTTCCAGGGTTTGGCAATTATGAATAAAGCTGCCATAAACATCCATGGGCAGGTTTTTGTGTGGACTTCGTTTGCAGCTCCTTTGGGTACCTGCCAAAGAGCATGACTGCCAGGTTGTATGGTAAGAGTATGCTTGGTCTTGTAAGAAGCCGCCAAACTACCTTCCAGAGCGGCATTGCCACCAGCAGTGAATGAGAGTTCCCGTTCGCCACATCCTCAGCAGCGTTCGGTGTTCTCCTTTTCATTTAGTTTAAACTATTTTTAAGTTTCTCTCGAGACTTCTTCACTGACCTATATGTTATTTAAAAATATATTGTTTCACTCCCAAGTAGTTTGGTTGTTTTCCAACTATCTTTCTGTTACTGATTATCTTTTCTGTTACTGATTTCTGTTTTGGTTTAATACCATTGTGGCATGAGAATAGACATCATATGATTTATATTCTTTTAAAATCTGTTAAAGGGTATTTCATAGTCCAGAATGTGGTTTATTTTGGTGGATGTTCTACCTGAGAAGAAACGTATTTTGCTGTTGTTGGATAAAGAGGTGGTATAAGTGTCCATTATATCAAGTTGACTAATGTTGTTTAATTCAACTATGTCCTCACTAATTCTCTGTCCACTGGATCTGTCCATTTCTGATAATGTGGTATTGGAGTCCCCAGTAGATTAATCTGTTTCCTTTGCATTTCTATTGGTTTTTGCTGCATGTATTTTGACCTTTGTTGTTAGGCACATTCACGTTAAGGATTATTACCTCTTCTTCTTTTTTTTTTTTAAATGTATTAGCCCTTTTATTTATTTATTTTTTAAATGTTTTATTTATTTCTAGGAGAGAGAGAGAGAGACAGCGTGAGCAGGGGAGGGTCAGAGAGAGAGAGAGTCACAGACTGAAACAGGCTCCAGGCTCTGAGCTGGCAGTCAGCACAGAGCCCGACGTGGGGCTCGAACCCACGAACCGTGAGATCATGACCCAAGCGAAAGTCGGACGCTTAACCGACTAAGCCACCCAGGCGCCCCAAGGATTATTACCTCTTCTTGACGAATCGACCCCTTTAACATTATGTAAGGCTCCTTTTCATCCCTGATAACATTCCTTGTTCTGAAGGCTGCTCTGTGTGAAATTATTATAGCTAGTCTTGATCTCTTTTGCTTAGTGTTAGCATGGTTTATTTGTCCCTATCAATTTACTTTTAATCTATTTGTCCCTTTATGTAAAGTGTGTTTCTTGTAGACAGCATACAAGACAAGGTCTTGTCTTTTTATCTATTCTGGCAATCTCTGTCTTTAATTGATGAATAGACCATTGACATTCGAAGGGATTACTGATATAGTTGCATTAATATTTACCATACTTGTCACTGTTTTCCTTTTTGTGGCCTTTGTTTCTACTTTTGTCTTTTACTACTTATGTCTTTTGTGATTTTAGTTGAGCACTTTCTGTGATTTTGCTTTTTTTCTCCTTTCTTAGCATATCAGTTATACTTGTTTTTACTTTTTTAGTGGTTGCCCTAGAGTTTGCAGTATATATTTACAACTAATCCAAGTCCACTTTCAAATAACACTATATCATTTTGAGTAGTGTGAGTACCTTTAATAACAAAATAATCTTAATTCCTTCCTCCTATTTACTCATATCATTGTTATTCATTTCATAAGATGTGTGTGTGTATGTGTATATATATATATGTTATATATATATATATTCTGATGAAGCAAACTAAACAAGTATCATTGTTTCTATTATTATCTTGAACTAATTGCTATATGTTGCATCAGTTAAAAATAAGAAAAATAAGTGTGTTTATTATACCTTCACTTATTCTTCTTCAGTGGTCTTTCTTTATATAGACTCAAATTTCTGAACTGCATTGTTTTCTTTCTCTTTACAGAACTTCTTTTAATGTTTCTTGTCAGACAAGTCCACTGACAACAAATTCCTTCAATTTTATTTGTCTCTGAAAGTCTTTATGCTCCTTCACATAGAAAGGGTAATTTCACAGGTACAGAATTCTGTACTGGTGGGTTCTCTCTCTCTCTCTCTCTCTCTCTCTCTCTCAATACTTTAAATATTTCATCCCACTCTTGCTTACATGGTTTTGGAGGAGGATTTGGATGTAATTCTTATCTTTGTTCCTGCATAGGTAAAATGTTTTGTCTCTTTGGCTTCTTTCAGGATTTTTTTATGACTGATTTTCTATAGTTCGCTATGCCTAAGTGTGCTTGTTTGTTTTCTTTGTTCCTTCCTTTTCTTCTCTGAGATTTCTGGTGGCTTGGTGTCTGACATTAATTGGGGAACATTCTCAGTCATTATTATTCAAATATTTCTTCTGTTCCTTTCTCTTTTTCTTCTCCTGTGGTATCCGCACTACACACACATAGCATTTTTTTGTAGCTATGTCCCACAGATCTTGTATATTCTGTTCTGTGGGGTTTTTTCCCGTCTTTTTCCCCCCTTAGTTTGTTTTTCTTTTGCTTTTCAGTTTTGGGGGTTTCTTTTGAGATATTCTCAAAGTTAAAGATTCTTTCCTCAGCTGTACCTAGTCTGCTAATGAGTCCATCAAAAGCAATCTTCATTTCTGTTTGTTTTTTCAATCTCTAGCATTTTGTTTTGTTTGCTTATTTGAATTTCCATCTCTCTGCTTACCATTACCCATCTGTTTTTCATGGTGTCTACTTTATCCTTTAGAGACCTTAGAATATTAATCAGTTGTTTTAAATTCCCAGTCCAATAATCACAAAATAACTTCCACATCTGAGTGTTTTTCATGCTTTTTCTTCTCTTCAAACTGTGATTTTTGCCTTTTAGTATGCCTTGTAAAATTTTACTTATGGCTGAGCTTGTTGTACCAGGTAAATGGGTCTGCTATAAATAGGGTTTTAGTTATGTGGTGATGCAGTATGAGGCTTTGGGAAGTGTTCTGTAGTGTTATGATTAGGTAGGTCTTCTAGTGAGACTATGCTTCTGGACTGCGAACTTCACAAGTGTTTATCAGTTATTTCCCACCCCTACCCCCAACCCCTCTCCCCATTGTGGGGACAGAATGGCCAGAGTTGAATATTTCCCTCCCCCATGTGGAAGGCTAGAGGGAGCTGGAATTATGTATTTCCCTTTCCGAGGGCAGTTAGGCTCTAGCAAAAATCTCACTGGTTAGACTCTAGTTATATAGTTTCTCCTGAGTACAGAATTTTTTAAAGAAGAATAGTTCATGTGTATTTAAAAATCATTCCTTTTCCCCAACCCCCTACCAGAAACATGAAGGGATTTCTCTCTGATATTTACTATGAAAATCTGGTAGAGTTCCAGAAAGTAAAATTCACATAAGTATGGAGGCCTCCTGATGACTCACCCCCTACTAGAGTTTTTATCTCTTGGATTTGTTCACACTGAGCTCCAGCCATTGATCAATTGCACTTTAGGTTTCCCTATGCCAGCACAGAGATAGAGGATGAGCATAAACAACCAAAGTTGGAGGGGTTTGTGAGACTAAGAAGTTTGTGATTAGGATGATTTTATCTCCAGATAGCACTTATTCAAACCAGCTAAAACAATAGTAAATGCATTACATAAAGAGAAGTGCAGAGCCAGAATGGATTCCAGGTGCATTATATCAATACCCTGGCACTTTCTTTGATTCTCTGTGACCTTTGGGCTCTGCCAGATTCTGTTAGCTTTATATTCAGACTTTCATGACATGACAACATCTAAAAGAAGAATCTTCTCATCCAATTTTCTTTTTAAAAGAGTGGGTAAATCTTTACCAGAATTGCTTCTGCAATCCCCCAGTGAAGATATTTACTCACTTCTCATTGGTTAAAGTTAGATGCCTGTTACCAAATCAAGGGGGAGATGGGTTGTGCAACTGGCTGTTACTGATTATATGAGGTAAATGGATGTTAGAGAGTCAACAGCTAGGATGACAGCAAGTAGAGATTAGCCTCCTTAGGCTTTAAAGTAGTCAGGTAGTTCCTATTATTTTCTTTCATATGAAATAATTATTAGTGTCATTTTGGTCACTGGTGAAGCAGTGTGAAGTATAATAGAGATCAGCAAAGAAATGTAGGGATTGGTCTTGGAAGCCACCTCTCCGCTGTGGAAACTCTTCTTGGGCAATTCTTGGTTGCTTGTAGAGTTCTATCCAGTGATGCTTGTAACTCCAACAGGAAGACTGTGGCTCTTGATTAAACTCGTGTTTATTCATTGACTTTGACTCAACCAACTTGAAAGCTAGCCTTCATGCGCAACGTATTTTCAATTGGTCACAGCAAAGTTTTACAAAAATGAGTAGGTGAGGAAGAGAAGATGATATTTTGGTCACAAGATTAGAAAGTCCACCAGCTCTTGCTTAGTTGGCATAATCTTAACACCCTTCTCTAAACAATTACTGGCAAATTTTAAAAGTAGCAGAAATGACTTTATTCTGGGGGTGCCTGTGTGGCTCAGCTGGTTGAGCATCTGACTCTTGATTTCAGCTCAGGTCATGATCCCAGGGTTGTGGTATTGAGCCCCATCTCAGGCACTGTGCTGAATATGGAGCCTGCTTAAGATTCTGATTTTCTCTCCTCTCTCTCTCTCTCTCTCTCTCCCCCCCCCTCCATCCCACAACCTCTTCCCCCTGCATGCACTTTCTTGCTCTCTCTCTAAAATAAAGTAAAATAAAATGTTAAACAAAATGAAATGACTGGATTCTGAAGTAAGTGGAAAATTGAGGTGACTTTAGGAACTAGCAAAGATAATCTTTGGTTGAAATTTAACTTCTTTTAACTTTTTTTCTTTTAAGTTAAAATGCTTCTGGCTAAAAGCATTAATGCATCTTACCTTTAATGTAGTGAGAACTTTCACAAGCTCAAACTTTAACCAAAGTTTAGTGATCTCTTTAATTTTGTTTACATCAACTTACTCAGCCAAATATACCAGTAGAAGAGTAAAGTGAAGACATTAAGAAGAACAATATTCATCGTTCAAATGTTCCATCAGAGGACTTTATTTTTTCCTTTTGGGATGTGGTTTGAGGGAGTCAATAGGGAATAATAAATGAGCTCTCTTGTGCATTTTGATGTTTTCAAGTTCTTCCTTCCAAAATTTCTAGCACACACTAGAATAAAGGTCAAGCTTTTGAGGGTATAATTATTTTTGAATGGTGACATTATCCAAATATCAAATAATCCCCTTAGTCAGAATCACAAGGCTAGAATTCATATAAGAGCAACACTGTCCCATAATCAGCATATTAGAGCTGTAGAATTTTTTTTTAGTTAATAATAAACTAAAAACGTCAAGTAAACCAAAAAAGAACAAAATGTGCCTTGGCCTAGAGGTGCTGTCTGGTCAGGGTTTAGTTAGGTGAGGTTAGGGTTGAGCTTAAGTAAGAAATGCTAATACCTAACACAATGAGTAACTTACAATATATCATTCATCGTTCTAAGCATTTTTTCTGAGGTGATTCACTTAAGCCTTACAACAATCCTGTGAAGTAGGTACTATTATCCCCATTTTGTAGGTAGAAGAACTGAGAGACAGCAAGGTTAAGTAAAGGATCACATAGCTCATCAAGAGTGAGGCCAAGATTTGAACTCAGGCAAACAGGGTAGTGGTGTTCATAAACTCAAACATGACATAATTTGCCTGTGGATGTAGCAAGATTTCTCTCTGAGGAGAATAGCTCCTGTTATGCTAAGAATCTTCAGAAATGCAGTGGTAGGTGTAGGACTGCTTAGAGCATAAGGCAGAGATTATAGAACCAGGTGCTTATCACTTAGTAGCTGGATGACCATGGGTAGGTTACTTCTATTTCCTCTGAG
Organism: Proteles cristata cristata; assembly: GCA_017311185.1. Classification (NCBI taxonomy): domain Eukaryota; kingdom Metazoa; phylum Chordata; class Mammalia; order Carnivora; family Hyaenidae; genus Proteles; species Proteles cristata. The sequence goes on from JAESUZ010000810.1 coordinate 976,031, forward strand.
ATATAGACCTGAGCTAATCATCACATCTAGTCTTCAAATTTAGTGTGCATATGATTCCTAGGAGATTGTGGTTCAGTAAAACTGTGTAAGGTCCAGGAATCTGCATTTTATTTTATTTAAAAATTTTTAAAGTTTGTTTGTTTGTTTGTTTGTTTATAGCATGAGCTGGGAAGGGGCAGAGATAGAGGGGGACAGAGAGAATCCCAAACAGGCTCTGCAATTCCAGCGCAGAATCTGATATGGGGCTTGAACCCACAAACCAAGAGATCATGACCTGGGCTGAAACCAAGACGCAACTGACTAAGCCACCCAGGCACCCCAGGAATCTGCATTTTAAATAAGCACCTTAAGTCATTCTGATGTGATCTGTCTTCAGGCACCTTTAGGAAATACTGAATTCTATCTCCCAGGAGAGGGGAGCCCTGGCCTGTAAAACCCTGGGCACAGTCTTGGCACATGATTGGTAGATGGGAATGGCGGCTTTTTTCTATTTCAGTGTTACCAAGGCAGACTTAGTTGAGAAGAGACAGGAGGAGTCTCAGGTTCAGGAGATACTGTAGATGAGGGACATGTAGGCCAGGATCATAGTGATGACGAAGCTGATGATGACAGGGATTGATATTCTGGCACCTTGTGCCCTGGGAAAGATATCCTAAGGAGGAGAAGAAAGAGGAAGCTGCCGTTTCCTCTCATTCTTATTTCCCAAATCTGAAAAGGATTTAATTAGGTTTGCTTCCAGGTTTAACAAAAGAAGCCTACTCTATTTTGAGGGTCCCTCTGCTCATTCTCTCTCCACATTCCCTTACGTACTTGCACATGCCAATTTCCTTTACTAGAAAAAAATCTTTCACTCTACAATTTAATGTGAAAAATGCAAATGTCGAGATGAGGTAATGCTGAGTTTGAATGTGCTTCAGTAGCGTCATGAGTCAGCCATTTAATAAATACCCATACCCACCTAATAAATCCTTCCTTGTTTTGATGGGGCAAAGTAGTTCAGGAAACTGGAGCTCTCCCCATTCCTGAAAAAAAGGAAGGAAATCCACGAGGAGGAGGAAGCAGGAAAGGTGCAGAAAGAGTACTGAAGCGGGCATAGTAACTACACGCTGTGTCTAGCTTTGATTGACTTTGTCCTTTTATCTGGGCTGGTGCCCTTTGGAGTCCTAGAGAAGGCCAGTTTTGTCATGCAGCTGCAAACACAGTCAGCATAATTTTGCATAATTTATGAACTTTAACTCAATTGTTTTCAAAGGATTTCCTAATGGAGGCCGCTTGATGTTGTGTCATAAGTAATGTCGGGGTCACAGAAATGTAGTCTAAGAATAGATCCACAGCCTATCTCATCATAAATAAATGTTGTGGGTATATTTTAAGCCTAATATGACAACTTTTATGCTACTACCAAGATATCTTAGAGTAGAACATTCATCAAGTGTATTTCATTTATTTCACGTTTGTTAGAAATCACAGAGCACCAACATATTTTGGAAGTCCTCAGGGACGGGGGCTTAGGTGCCTTTGAATTTTGGTGGAAAACAGAAGGAAGTTTCCAAGTCCCAAGTATCCCAAGTTTGCAAGTAATCTGGAAATTAGACTCCCCTGTGTGGGATTTTTGTGACCTTTTATAAATCACTTAACATCTCTATGGGGCGCCTGAGTGGCTTAGTCGGTTAAGCGTCCGACTTTCGCTTGGGTCATGATCTCGCGGTTCGTGGGTTTGAGCCCCGCGTCGGGCTCTGTGCTGACTGCCAGCTCAGAGCCTGGATCCTGTTTCCGAGTCTGTGACTCCCTCTCTCTCTGACCCTCCTTTGCTCACGCGCGCTCTCTCTCTCCTAGAAAAAAAAAATTAAAAAAAAAATAAATCACTTAACATCTCTGAACCTCGGTCTTAAAAAAAAATTTTAATGCTTTTATTTATTTCTGAGAGAGAGAGGGAGACAGAGTACAGGCAGGGGAAGAGCCGAGAGAGGGAACGACATAGAATTCAAAGCAGGGTCCAGACTCTGAGCTGTCAGCACAGAGCCTGATGCAGGGCTCAAACCCACGAACTGCCAGATCATGACCTGAGCCAAAGTCTGACGCTTAACCAACTGAGCCACCACATGCCCCTGAACCTCAGTCTTCTTAGTCTGTTAAATGATAAGTCATGAAAATTTAATAAAATAATGCATGTAAAATGCCTACTACAGTGTCTAGTACATAACACAGAAACATTCAAGGTAGAAGCCCTTAGAACTTCTTAAATTTTTTGTTATTTCTGTAATGGAACATCCATTAACTATATGTTCGGGCAACTTCATATTAAAATTTGAATTCTGTTTTGGTTTCTGAAATATTTTGTATAATATGATTCATGGTACTTGAAATTATGTAATGAATACCAAAATCAATATTTCTTTGATTTTGGAGGCTTCACATACTTAGAAAATAACCTAATGCTTAAAAGTGCAGCAGGCATATTGTAACCATGAGGCCACATGCATGGAAACAGATGACAACATCTAATAATAGTGAAACAGAAAGACTAGCAGAGCCTAGAACACCTATGTAATCACTGAGTAATTATATTAGCCCTGGAATGCCTACTCTATATACCTTGTTATATCAGAAAACTTAAGCCCTATTTGTTTAAGTCTCGGAAGCTTGATTTCTATTACTTGAAGATGAATACATTCCTTCAATTAATAAAGATGAAGCTATTCTGGGTGAGATAAAGAGGGATTCCCCGCTGCTCTAGAGAAGAGTCCTAACAGTGTACTTTTATATCAGAATGACTTTAAATGTTTTTCCTCTTCGGGGCGCCTGGGTGGCTTAGTCGGTTAAACATCCGACTTTCGCTTAGGTCATGATCTCGCGGTTCTTGGGTTCGAGCCCCGCGTCGGACTCTGTGCTGACTGCCAGCTCAGAGCCTGGAGCCTGTTTCGGTCTGTGACTCCCTCTCTCTCTGACCCTCCCCTGCTCACGCTGTCTTTCTCTCTCTCTCTCCTAGAAATAAATTTTAAAAAAGCATTTAAAAAAATTTTTTTCCTCTTCTAAATAGAAAATCTAAGATACAATGCTATATTGATTCTTTTCATGTATGAAAGTATGCAAATGATAAAGAATGACAGTTGTGTTAGCTAATGCCATACAGTAGCCCACACAAACTCTGTTCTTCCAGTTGGACAGGTTGAAAAGTTGAAACTACATTTCCTAGACTCCCTGGAAGCTAGGGTTCTCAATGTCAATTCAGTTGCCAATTAATGTACCCAAGACAGATCTGAAAGTTGGAAGTAAGGTAGAAACCAACTTCCTGTGGTTCTTGACTATTCCTGCTGACATATAAGATTCAGGAAGTGTTAACATTTCTCATGGCAGCATTCCAGGGTCCATCCTTCAGCTTCCTGGGTGTTTAGGGGCTGTTGCAACTTTAGCAAAAAGTATTTTGATTTGTGAGGATGGTATCCTACTCCAGAGATGAGCCCCATGGCCACACAGAATCTGTGACTCTGCCCCCTTCTGGCTGTAGATGATTAGATGCCAGTACATATATTTACCAAGGCCAATCAGAGTCTCTCTCTCCAGTGATTCAGAACTAGAATACAGATTCTAGTTCTGTGGTCCTCAAATTTCAGGTGCATAAGGATCATGAGGAGTTGGGAAAAAGGAGGAATTTAGTACTCCATTTGTGATGGGACCCAGAAACTTCCATTTCAACAAGGACCTCCATAAGATTTGGATGCAGATCACACTGAGACATGGCTATTGTTGGGCAAGTCAACAGAGAGGTCATGGAGAGCCAGGACTCTAGCAACCTGAGGAAGCAGAGAAAAGTGAGTCTACAACTTTAGATAAGTTGGCGTGAAGGAGAAGACAAGATAAGAGGCAGAAAGAGGTGGATGGAGGCAAGGGAAGAAAAGAGGGGTGAAAGGAGGAGAGACAAGGCTTCCTTGGTTCTTGATGGTTCTTATTCTCAAGACTATCAAACCCTTTTGTGTTCTGGCTACACTGACTTGGATATCATGTTATCATCTAATATTTAAATATCCTCTTTTAAATGAATTGAACAGTTTTCTCTTTATCTTTCTCAAAGACAACATGATGAATCTGTTCTTATGATTCTTAAGAATTCTTATGAATCCGCCACAGACATTTTGATTATATTGGATATTTCTGGGTATGAAAAGTTATTTTTAAAGGTCACTTTCATATATCTCAATTGTGAAGGCACTGTTGGACCTAAACACTCCAGAAACTGGAAAATGAGTATTGGAATTACTCTAGAGTTTCATATTTCCACACCAACAATAATATACCAGAAGCTACAATACTGTTATGTGTCTTCTGACTTCTGCATTATAGATGAGACCAATTAGGCTCAGAGAGAGGAATAATTTACCCAAAATACATGATTGTCAGATGCTAGTTCCAAAATTGGAATCCAGGCTATTAGCTTTATCTCCTCATGTTTTGGCTTCACAAACATACATTGGAGATATATAAGTGAACAAAGCAGGGCGAACTTCCTGACCTCATAGAGCTTGCATTCTAGTAGAGGGAGATGACAATAAGCCAATGACTGTAAGTGCTAGGAATGAAAGTGGGTTTACAGAAGTAAAAATCTATTTCAGCTTGCTCAGGTAAACAATGGAAACATTTTGAGAGCGTATACGTTCTTATTTATCTGATATCCTCCCCCACTAATTTTAAAATTCTCTTTCTTATCTTTACTCAAACCCAAACCTAACTTACTCAGTTCAATTTTTGTTTTCCTGTAAATGACCAGAATGTAAACATCTTAGGCTTTACAGGCCATCACTCTACTGCTGTAGTGAGAGCATCCATAAAGGATACATAAACAAATGAGTATAGCTGTGTTTCAATAAAACCTTATTTATAAAAACAGGCTGCAGGCTAGTTTTTTGGGGGCTATAGCTTGCCAACTCCTGATCTATAGCATTGAAAAATTGCTAAAAAAAAAAAAGAAAGAAAGAAATATATATAGCTATCTAATTTCCTATGTACTTTGGTAGAGATTCCCATAACTTTGATTTAATGGTGATTCAGAAAAAAAATAACAATGTCTAAAGAATTATACCCACTTCCTTGAATAACTCCTACTTTTCCTTGACCTCAGATACTGAAGAGTATTGGAATAGGAGAAAAGAAGGAAAAAATTTAGGCTTGCCAGGCATGTTGGAGTTAAAGTGCTGGCTAAAGGTTACTGTGAATACAACGTGGTTTGTAGTATTTTGCAATAAAGTAAATGTTGAAGTTATTGCAGGAAATACTGTAACCGTCATACAGCTGAAACCAAATACAGCCAATTTAGTCAAATAGAAAACAGTGCACTGGAGTGCAATTTAATGTATTATGGAAGATTTTCATGAACTTGGAAACCTGGTTATAACCATGGTGACTAGACCCAAGAGAAGCCAAAAGCATTTTACTGGATACTTGAAAATAAAGAAAAAGAGCAAGATTGCATTAGGAATAATCAGCTTTCCTTTTTATTGTGCTATCTAGTCCATTATAAGAAACATTAAGACAAAGCAAAGTAGGAATACTTAAATAACATTAACCAGTGAGATTCTATGTAGAAGGAGGGGCTTTTACTTTTGGAGAAGGACCTATAGCTGACCACCCTGAAGAGGTGTGTGGCTGGTGGGATACCTACGGAGGGAAAAGGCACTGGAAAAGGGGGTCAGTAAATCATTTAACCCACCTGGCATATTGGACAGATTACAGCTGCACCCCAAGATTCTAGCACAAAGCAGAATTTAGGACCAGTCAAGTCTTGAAGATCTAGGGACATTCTCTTCCTACAGTGGCCACGTCAGTCAGAGGAGGCTTATCCCTTTGAGATGACCTCTCTGGTTGTTGGGCTGATCCCAAAGCTGTCATCTTATCAGAATAAAGGAGTATTGGTATTAACTTCACATGATTCAGGGCCACACAGATGGCGTCATTGTCCCAGTTGTTGTTGGTAACTCAAACGAGGCTATCCCCCAGTGATGGATACTACCTGTCAGTTATGAGATCTAAGTCCTTTTCACCACACGGACTATCCAGGCTGGCCTGTGGAGATACTTCTTCTGTATCTGCCTTCTTCTCCCTGATGAGTGGGTAGTATGAGCCTAGAATTTAATTATCTGTGGGTAGTACTTGGGACTGATAGTAATATGTGCATTAGAACTTGGAAACAGGGAAATGCTGTTGCTCTCTTTGAGTTAAATTAGTAAAATAACACAAATAACACATGATGGATGAATACCTTAAGAAAAACACAGATGTGTCAAAGGTCAAAAGGAAGAATGGCAAGGACTGGAAATCCAATCCAATCCAGATGGAATGTAAGAGAAAGTGATACCGTAATTGTTACTGTTATAGCTGAAGGACTACTCTGGGAACAAAGATGATGGGGGAGTTAAGCTGGAGACAAGGACACCCTGAAGAGTAAGAATTATCTATGTGTCACCAGCTCTCCCTTTAGCAAGGGTGTTCTGACCAGCTGATAAGAAAGTTCCCACCCAATTGGCTGTTACATTGGTGTGATTATTGTCATAGACTTTATTCCTTGTGCTGAGTGTTTTATATCATAGCATTGAATCCTAATAAAACCCTAGGTGATTATCATTACCTCTACCTATGCCTGGGCTGAAAGACCAAATGATTTACCTCCTATGTCACAGCTAGTTTGTGGCAGAGCTGGGGCTCGAGCCCAGACTGTCTGAAGTGAAAGATCATTCCTTTAATTCTCTGCTCTACTGCTTCTTCAGGTATACATGTATGACCCCACCCCCTTAGAGGTGGGGCCACCACAGATTGATCCCAATGGCCTTTAACATCATTCAACTAATATATTTGGGGTTTAAAGAGAGTTTATTTAGAAAGTATCATAGTGTTAGCAAATTGTACCACATCAAATTTCTTTTTTTAATATTTATTTATTTTTGAGAAAGAGAGCACGCACACACCAGCAGGGGAGGGGCAGACACAGAACCTGAAGCAGGCTCCAGGCTCTGAGTCCAAGATGGGCTTGAATCCTGACACAGGGCTCAAACCCATAGAGCTGTGAGATCATGACCTGAAATGAAATGTCACGCTCAATCAACTGAGCCACCCAGGCACACCTGGATTTTCTTTTAATATAAGACTCATGATGCAAAGCTGAAGCCACTCATGAGAACTGTGATTCTCTAGAAAGCCGGGGTTTTTTAAAAGAATACCGGTGAACCATATATAATTAAGATTTCCTTTAAAGCAGAGGCGGGCCAAGGTCCTGCTCTACTGTCTTCTGCCTCAGACAGCAGAAGTGGTTTTGTTTCCTGGATTCCTACCACCAGTTACTGTGTGTCCACTGACCATACCTCCCAAACATGGGAAGCAAGGGAAAGAGTGCTGGAAACAGATGGGTTATTATGAGAAGTAACTTGATGACAAAGAACATATAGGTACATATCTTAAGGGAGCCTAGCCCAGTGGGTGCTTATTTTTATGTGTGACAATAAAAATGCTGAAGAACCAGGATGGCCTGGCTTGCAAGGATGTTGGCCTTGGTTGTCATGTAGCTCGTGTCAGCCTTGACCTACCCCGCCTACTTCAGTCTTTGATCTGGAACTCAACTTAATTCCCGTCTTCATACAGCAGAGAGTCGACCTCCTTCTTTACAGAGAGTAAGCCTGTAAAATGACCGCTTAGAAGCAGCATTTGAAGCCAGAATTCTGGCCTGGGCCTCCTTGGTCCCCATACCCAGATCTGGGAAAGCTTACCTAAGTCTTATTGTCCCAGGTTGCAAATACAACCAGAATCTTTCTGAATTACTTGTCACCTGTATTGGTTCGGGTAGACCAAGCCACAATGGCTCCGGCATAGTAAACGTTTATTTCTCTCTGAGTTAACAACTAGAACAAGCTTAGCAAGTGACTGTCCTCTTCATGTGGGGAGCCACCAATTCAAGTTCCTTCCCTCTTCTGCCTTGACTGGCCCCTAGAGTTGTCTTCTCACCTGTAACAAGCTAGCTGAAGGAGAGAAGTGCTAGAGGAGGTTTTGAATCAGACACATTTGAGCTGAATTATGAGCTCCACCATTTGCAAACGACAGCCTCAGCATGAATTCTCTGAGCCTGGGTTCCTCCTCTGAGGGCTAAATGAGGTGTCATGTTTAGTGCAGTACTTAGCTCAATAAGTAGTATTTATTATTAGGTGCATGGCATACTTTCCTAAAAACCACTCTATGACATGGCAGAGCTGAGACTGGACTCTAAAACACGGGCTCCTAACCATTGAACAGTACTTTCTCATAAATGGGGGAATAACCGGCATCTGGCATAAGATAACTGAGTTCCTTATGCTCTTGTTAAATGTTTTCAATATTAACTAGATTAACTAGTCTCTTCTAGATCTAGAATGTAACTCTCAAACTAGTCTCCTTTTTCCATCCACTCTAGGTCTGAAGAAAGGCCAACTACCTTCAGTAAATTGTATGGCATCAATAGCCTGCTGGCCAACAGCATGTGGAAATACTTGCTGACACAGAACAAACATGAACTTGAATAACTTTTCTTTTTTTAATTTCTAAAAGAGACCTTTTAAAATACTTCCCTTTAGAGAGTAACTACCATAAAAGATTCTACTTTAAGAAAACAAGTTTGGATGGAGAAGATAAAGTTTTTAAAAAAATATTATTTTACTTTTTATGAGTTAGAAACCATATGGAATTTCCACTTTCACATAGCTCATGAATGACTTTGCCTGGTTTTCTTGAAACTTGATTCTCCACACTCCAAACTCAGCAAAGTCTGAAGATAAGTTGGTGTCTGGAACTGATATTCCAAAGGCTGGTTTGTGATACAGGACGGATTGTTCGGGAAGGAAGGGAGACCTCTAGATTACAGGGAATGAAACATTTTTTTTTTTTCAACTATCAAGTTTTGACCTGATCTTACCTCTCAAAGTCCTAACAACGTTTTTATTTCTGGACTAAAAAAGTACTCTGCTAGTCATTAACTTCTGACATTTCCAGGGAAATGAGAACAATTAGTACACTACTCTGAAAGCACTTGTATGCCATGTTCTATATACAAAGCATGTTCTATATACAAAATTGAATGAATATAGAGGCTCCCTGGCAATCTAATTATTTGGTGCCTTTTGGATTAATATTTTTTAGTTATTCAGCGTTTGTTTAATGGGGGTGTTGTGGCTGAGAAAAGTAATTTTTGTTTTTTCACAGCATGTACATTTTGCCAGTTACATAGCAAATATGTGAAACTAGAGGTTGGCACATATTTCCAATGGATTGCTATAATGTTTGGGTGAGTCTTTATGGATTGTTGGGTTAGCCAGGTCCTCAATATTATTCTGAATACAAACCTTCTCTTGTATCAGTTAGCAAGTGCTTAGTAACAAACTATCCCCAAATGTGATGAATTAAACACCCATTTATTGTTACTGTCTACTGGGCAGATTGGCTGACCCAGGCTCAGCCTGACTGACATTGACTGGGCTTGTGTATGTGTTTTCTGTGGACTGGTGGAATGGTTGGGAGTTGCCTGGTTTAGAAAGATCTCTGCTGGCATGAATCAACTCTTCACCAAATGGTCTCTCATTTTACACCTGGGTAGCCCAGATTTTTTTCTCTCATGGTGGAAACAGAAGTCCAAAGTAGAAAAAGATCATGCATACAAAGTCTCTTGAGGTATGGCTTCACATGTCACCATTTCTACTTCATTCTTTTAGCCAGAGTAAGTCACAGGCTAACTAAATTTAAGGAGTGGGGAAATGGGCTTTACCAGATGCTACAAAGAACTGCAAAGTCACATTGCAGTGAGCATGGATAAATAAGGGTGAATGGAGAAGTGGGGCTATATTTATAATCCACCTACCATAACCTCTAACAGTAATATTGTAAAGCGAAAGAAGTTTGTCTTTGGTAACTCACTGTTCCCTTTCCTATGGCATATGTTAGTTGAAACCTTAGTGGATTTGAAGTCAAAAGATTCAAGTTCTATTTCTTTTCACAAGTCATTCTGGTTTCTGGGCATTAATTTGTTCATCTTTAAATTGGTACGATGATGGGGTGCCTGGGTGGCTCAGCTGGTTGAGTGTCAGACTCTTGATTTTGGCTTAGATCATGATCTCATGGTCGTGAGATCCAAAGGTCATGAGATCAAGCCCCGTATCAGACTCTGTGCTGAGCATGGAGTCTACTTGGGATTTTCTCTCTCTATCTCTCTCCTGCTCTCTGCCCCTCCCCCACTCTTTCTTTCTCTCAAAATAAATAAACAAATGGTTAAAAAAATGATGTGATGACATAGGTCCACCTGCATTCTGGGTTTTTGCTTTTTCTATATAAGCTCTCATGTGTTGAATAAATAATGTTAAAAAGAGACCTTTTCAGGGTGTCTGGGTTGCTCAGTCAGTTGAGTGTCTAATTCTTGATTTTACCTCAGGTCATGATCCCAGGGTCATGGGATCAATACTCGTACTGGCCTTTGTACTGAGCCTGCTTAAGATTCTTTCTCTTTCTCCCTCTGCCCCTCTTCCCTGCTTGCTTTCTTCTTCTCTCTCTAAAAAAAGAAGTGAGACCCTTTCTCTTAGATATTCAGAAACTTTATGCTGGTTCTTGGCCTCTGAAACATCTCCACCACCACCACCACCCCACTACCCTGTCCCTACTCCATGCAAATATGTTCGCTCTACTTAATTTTGTCTTTCCAAATGCCTCCCACCCTGTTCTGGACCTTCCAAAATTCTGACGTTATTCCTTCATTAAAGTTAACTCTCCTCATGTCTTTTTCTTGCCTCGAAATTGTTTAGCTTGAAACTGATCAACGACTTCAGCCAAAAATGATATTGATTCTATATAAAATTGCCATTTGAACCTTGGCCTTCTGAAGAGAACAGGACTATTTCCACACTTCTGTTAAGCTCCACTGGCTTCTCAAAGCACTTTGCACACACTTCTTCAGTAGTTATAATCATTTCTTGAGCACTGATAAGTACTTTAGATACATTTTTTCCTCCTTATATTGACTAGATGTCAAGAGTTCAGCCCTGCCATTGACTAGCTGTGTGATTTTGTTTTCAGTCTTCACTTACATTTTATTTTTCTCACTTCTAAACTGAAGAAATTTGACCAATTGACCTTAAGAGACCCTTCCAACTCTGAGAACTTAGGATATTCTAGAATATTTACAAAGTGAAATGTGGAAAATCCAGTATTGTTTTGAATACTTCTTTATTTTGTGGTTTAGTAAATCAAGTATTCTGTAGCCAGTGATGACTTAGAAAAGAGGAAATCATAATCAAAACTAAAATAGCTAATGATTTAGTGAGTAGACTTAGATTCTTGCTTGGCAAGAAGTTGTTTGCTATAAAAATGATTTCACCTCTGTTTTATAGTCCAGTGTCAATAGAAAAGTCATGCTGTCACATAATCAACGGTTAGGTCTAATATGAGAAGTGCTTTCTCTATAGAGGTGGGATGACGGGAAGAAGGAGAGGGAGGAATGGAAGAAACTAATATTTACTGAACTCTTACTAGGTGTGTGGTAAGAAACAGTTATGTAAACATGATCTTGGCGGAGACAGATAGGTGTTGTCCAAATTCTAGGCCCTCTTCTTCTTGGGCGCTCAGCCAGATTACATCTTCCAGCCTCTTGCAGATGGCTCTATCTGTGTGCCTGAGTTCCACTCGACAGGATGTGGAAGTGATGTGTTCCACCTCCAGCTCTGACTTTAAAAACGCCTTGCAAACAGCCTTCTCCCACCCTTCCCCACTTCCAGCTTACTTGGATGGAGATCGTGTTCACAGTGATCTTGAAAGTCATTAGTCTAACTGCTGTTAACCTCTTGCCCTGAATGTTTGAGACATCGTACATTTGGGAGTTCATTTGTTGCAACAGTTTAACATATCCTTGCCCATATATAACATTAAATTTCAAATCATCTCTATGAGGTGGGGACTATTTTTATTTTTATAGAAGAGGAGCTGAGGCAAAAAGCGAGAAGGTAACTTTCTTTGGTTATGTAAGTGGCAGAGCAAGGTTTCAACTCCAGTTACATCCAACTCTGTTCATACAGAAGACTGCAAACATTCCATTCATGCATACAGAAAAGCCTAATAGAGTTCTACAGTAGCTATTTCCTTCATACTTCTATATGTTGGACAAAGAACATCTTTTTATGAATTAATGAGCTAAGATAGTAATTCCTACAACATTCTGAACTCAAGATGAACAAGAGGCAATGTGCCACAATGGTTTTGGTCTGACATAATCTAAATCTGCCATTTGCTGACTCTCTAACATTAGCAAAGCATTTAATTTCTGTGGGTCACAGCTTTCCTATCTGGAAAATTAAAGTAAAAATTAAAATGAAAAAAGCAGTCATTTGTCTAAGAATCAATGAAGAATGGTAATCTATCAAAGTTTTATGTTCCTACTTCCCTTTTATCAATAGCTTTTTCTAAAAAATACAGCATAACTTGTACTCAACTGAATCATAGAAAGTTGCTCTGTCCTGGGATGTAAAAAAACCTTCAAAAAGTAAGGTTGAGTATTAAATAATATTTTGAAGTTAAAAGAAATAATAAATGTGAAGTACCTACCACAGTGCCTTGCATGTAATAGGTGCTCAGTTATATGGTCTTTTTCATAAGGCAGAAATGAATCTTTGTTAGTATGGTGTCTGGTACCGTGTTCAGAGCTGCTTGAACATTCCGGTTTCCTTTTCCTGAATGTATCTATTGGGATATGATTTGCCTTGCTATTAGCATAAGTCATAAGCATCCTGCTCTGTGTTTCAGGAAAAGGAGGTAATTTGGGCTGCAGCCATGTTCTTATTAGAGAAAATGAGGGCAGTTAATGGTTAGTCTTCAGGAACAACAAAGCTCTTTTAGTTGCTTAGCAACCGAAGCTGGGGGTTGGGCAGAGACTATGTTAGCGGTGGGGGAGAAAAACAGAGAGGAGTGTAAAAAGTGAATTTAATGTACAGGTCATTCCCAGCTGGAGGAAAAAAGGTGTATGTGTATGGCTATGGTATTTACAGCTCTAGCTATTTGTTACATGACTGGAAAAGGTAATGAAATATTTTGAAATTCAGCAGTGGGTAAGTTAGAGTGGACATTTATTTTTCTAATGCAATATGTAAACTGTTTATTTAACATGCTGATTACAAAGGAAATATGGGAATGATTTAGAAATCATCTAGCGTTGGAAATTTGTCCTTCTCAGTAGACACTACTGCCATCGTGTGGACAATGCTGGGAGCGTACGGGGAGCTGAAGGAATGAGGGCGAGGCGGGAGAGGGTCCACTGTGGGGAATGTGGGAGTGGTCGGCAGACGGCAGGCTCACGTACCCCTTAGAACAATTTTGAAATACTCTGGTGCATTTTTAAGTTGGAATGTAAACATTTTAATTATAAGTTGAAGTTATTGTTAAGAATATAATCTCCTATGGTTGTAAATATCGCCGTTTAAAAATAGGGGCGCCTGGGTGGCTTAGTCGGTTAAGCGTCCGACTTTCGCTTAGGTCATGATCTCGCGATTCGTGGGTTCGAGCCCCGCGTCGGGCTCTGTGCTGACTGCCAGCTCAGAGCCTGGAGCCTGATTCAGAGTCTGTGTCTCCCTCTCTCTCTGACCCTCCCCTGCTCACGCTGTCTCTCTCTCTCTCTCTCTCCTAGAAATAAATAAAAAAATATTAAAAAAAAATAAATAAAACTGCTATGTCACTCCTTTTAATGTATATACCATGGACCCTAAATGCCATAGGGATTTGATATATAGCCTCAGCCATTTTAAAATTTCATGAGCAAGCTCTTTTAAGTGAGTAATATTCACGTAATTCCTTTTCTCCCTTAAACTTCTATTTGAATTCTACTTTCCCAATAAACTAATGTCCTAATGTTTTATACAAGTATATATACAAATACAAATATATATGTTTTATATATTTATATATATTGTATATATATATACAAGCATAGAAGGTTATGCATATAATACTTTATATATTAAGTGTATTTTTTCTTAACAAAACTAAGTATATAAATTAGAATTTAAGTTATAAAATTTTTCTGTGACTCCATGGCTTTAGTAATCTATATAATTTTTAGTACACAATTGATTAAAAACACAAAGATATTACAGGTGTTGATCAAGAACTATTAAACATTAAAAAGTAGAGCTGTATTTGTAAATCTGCATCTCACATAGATGAAGTTTTAAAGGTCACTTAACTATGGTGGATATTTGTTATTGCTAGAATGAGGAAAGGATCAGCATCAATATTATATGTATTTATCATGCTTTTTTTCCAGGTGTAAGCCTCAAGAAACTTCATTCACAGAAATACATAAAAAGAAGAAATTTTATTAGGCAATGTAATCCAATTCTTTAAATGCTTTCTGAGTTGCTTGCCAAAAATGACCTAGTACCCTTCCTATAAATATTTCTATATATATTTGTTTATTTTCACAATCAGTGGACAACTGGCTTAGTTTTGCTCCAATGGCTTAGCTTTGCTCCAGCAAAAGAATTGGAAGCTCTCTGACCAGCAAAAGGATTTGGTACCCAGTCATTAGAATTATTTACTTTCTCGGCACTGATAACAATATTTAAAATAATCTCTGTGATGGACGTCCCATAGATTTCTGTACTCCAAACAGTGCATCTTTGTAATCTTTGGGTAGGACGTAAACTCTTCTTATGGGAGATAGGGCTTAGAAAGGGAAGATGGGAACAGAGTATTATAAAAACACAACATGGAACACCTGGGTGGCCCAGTCAGTTAAACATTGGACTTCACCCTGGGTCATGATCTCATGGTTCATGAGTTCAAGCCCTGCACTGGGCTCTCTGCTTCAGATCCTCTGTCCCCCTTTTTCTGCCCCCTCTCCTGCTTGTGCATGTGCTTGCTCGCTCTCTCTCTCTCAAAAATAAAAAATTAAAACCCCCCCAAACCTCCATAGTACAACATAGTGTAACATGTCATGCCAGAGTTACAATTGGCCAGAGCTCCCCAAGGCTATTAAGTTTAGAAATTCCCAAGATTAAAAAAAAAAAAAAGAAATTCCCAAGATTATCAGTTATGATATGATTTAAAAATGAATACAAAAGGAATTTGAAGATAGGAGGGAAGTTGATTCCCTTAAAAGTTATTTGGATATATACCTATCCCTTGAAAACACTTTCTACATCCCAGTTCAAAATCCCTGGTTTATCCCAAAAGCCACTCTGTGATGACACTTGCCTGAAGTCTTATACCAAATTGGCGTGTGGCAGCAGGAGGTCAGGTGGTGTGTTCAAAGTGTTGAATTTGTTAAGTTTAAATAACTCTTTCTTAGTTTGCTTAGTCTTCTGCATTAAAAAGAAGAGAGAGAGAATTGTGAAATGTTAATAGTGATTTTGAAAACCCATGCTATGTCAATTCCCCATTTATTATGCTTTTTAAATTGTGATAAGAGAGCCTAAATGAAGCTGAGGTTGTAAATGGCCCCAATTCTCAGTGATTTGAGAACGAGTTTTGTTCATGTTCATGCTGCATGGTCATTGTAGGTTGGCTCTGGCTCTGCTCCTTGCTGAGGACCGTGACAGAGCAGCTCCCCCTTGGGATGCATGATTTCTTGGCAGAAGGAAAAACAGAAATAGAAGCACTGTCTTAAAACCTGCTCCGGGATACTCATCACTTTCATCTGCATTTTCTTGGAAAAGTAAGTGTATATCGTCTGCTGATTTCAACATGGTAAAGGTGTACAAACTCCCTCCAGGACAGGGCAGCAGGTTCTCCGACTCATGTTACAACTTCCTGCATCCATGCAGGAGCCATTGACTTATAATAAAGAGATACTAATCATTTTCTAAAATTGCTATATCAAAATATTAAATATTTTACATATTCTCATGTTTTATATAAATTTTAAGTATTCTCATATTTTATATAAATTTTAAATGTTCTCGTATATAAATTTCACAAATCCTCATATTTTATATAAATGTATATATATCACATAAATATAGAAAATATTTATAAAATATTCTAAATATATATTAATATAAATAAATAGCTATTAAAATATTTCATTTTAAAAGTTACAAAGTATTTACAACATACAAAAGAGATTAATATAATAAAAACATGAGTAGTTATATACTAAAATTACCAATGGTTAAAATTTACAACATTGACTTCGGATTCCTTTGTTAAAAAAGAAATAAAACATCATAGATGCAGTTGGAGTACTCCACCAACCCCATCTTATTCTTCTTTTAAACCTCTACCTTTCTAGAAGAAACTACCCTGATGCAAGAGTATAATCTTTGTATCTAGTCTTTTTTATATTTATTACAAAAGTGCTTTAAAAATCTACATAATGTAGAATGTACATGTCTCTTTACATATGACCTTTTCCACTTAATATTCTATATTTTAGACATATCCATGTTGGTGCATGTAGGTCTAAATTATTTCACTGGAAGTATTTAATAATAGTATGCAATATGAATCCATCACTATCCATGTTGTATGAACCGTACAGCTTTTTTGTTGTTACAAAAAAGGAAAGATAAGCTTTGTATGTGTTTCTGTATATAAGACAAGAGTTTTTCCAAGATTTATGTCCTCAAAATGATTGAAACGCTTCACTAGAGTGGCCTTGCAGGGTTGAAAAAGCTATTTGCTTTTGCATACCAAGTTGAAGCTTTATAAATGGCAGCTTCAAAGGGCAGACTTTCACAGGAAATGGGGCCCCGTGGTACCTGAAACTATCTGGGCAGGGTCAGAGACAGCGTCATAAGACTTTTCTGGGCCCCCGAGGCATGCACAAAGCAGTGAAAGGCCATCGCCCTAGAAAACCAGCAGTTTTCCTTGGGGTTGCAAGCGGTATGGCGAACGTAGGACAGAGAACCTGTAGACTTGATTGGACGAGGCTGACCCAGCAGGAGATCCCAGGGAGGTGGTAGACGTGGTAGATACCACGGGTGTCAAAAGTGACACAAGGAAGGGCGCCTGGGCGCTTCAGTTGGTTGAGCGTCCAGCTCTTGGTTTCGGCTCAGGTTATGTTCCTGAGATCGGGCCCTGAGGAGGGCCCTGCGTTGACAGTGTGGAACCTGCTTGGGATTCTCTCTCTCCTTCTCTCTGCTCCTCCCTTGTTCTCTCGCTCTCAAAAAAAAAATAATAAATATTTAAGAAAAAAAAAAGGATACAAGGCACCACAGGGCAAAGGGCAAAATGTACTCAGCTGATGTCAGTTTGAACTGATAAGGACTGAGAAGCAGTTTGTCCTTCCTCATGCAGTGATGTCGTGTGACTGTAGGGAGAAGGGGCCGATGGTAGTGAAATTGCCAGCCCGCATGTATTTCCTGCTTATGATTCTCTAACAGAACCCAAGTTCTGTTCAAGTGTCAACCCCTCCCTCGCTGAGTCCATGTGCATGTGTTGCAGGGACAGGTCTAAATGGAGTGGAGGTAATTCTGCACCCCTTGCTGATAAGTGGTCTGGAAATGCACCTGTTACACAATTTGGGCCAGTAACAAGGAAGGATTTTCGGGGGAACTCTGAGAAAGTTCTTCCTTACTCCTCTGGAAGGACTCTCAAAGCTTTGTTTCCTCTCTTCCTTTGAACTTGGCTGGTGTGGAATTGTAATTGCCACAGTCTGATAAAACTGGAATACGGAATAAGGCAGAACAAAAGGGATTGGAGTAAAAATGAGCTAGAGTCGTCCTACCTCTGTGCCTCCAGTGGTCGTAAGCCCTGGTCTTACAGCCAGGTCTTACAACAAGGTCTCTGGTTGTTGAAGCCTGTCTGAAATATGCTTTCAAATACTTGCCCCTAACAATACTGACTCTAGAGAGCAGCAGGAAGTGTGTGGTGGGGGAGAGGGACTGAATTGACTGATATTATTCTGAATTCACTAAAATTAATTTTTGTTACAAGGTGGAATGAAGGTTTAAACTAGGAACTAATTTCAATCACAGAACATATACAAGGAGTCCTTGCTTTGCACAGTTCTGATACGCGCACTTGCCAGTTACCTGGTTTAGTTAAATAACACCGGCTGCCCCGTAACATGGCTCAAATTTCAGTCAGTCTGATATGGTATATTAACCATGAGTAATTGCATAGAATTCAAACTTCGCTGCTTCAGCCCACAAATCACTACATAAAAAGCAGTTGCTAGCCAGGACCAATGTCACTCCTTTCAAAGTTTGTCGTTCACTCACAAAGTCTCTCTGTTCACGCAGACAGCAAAGCATGGAGTCGTGGTGCGTCTTTTTCGCCATGAGAAGAATTTATGACATATTAATAAAATGAATGCTCAAAACAGAGAATTAGCAAAGATGAAAGTGAGGCAAAGAAATAAACAGTGATAATGCTTGAATTGAAATCTAAATTGCATAACCATGCAGTTAGGAAGAAATAGCGGATGGTGTGGATGTTGACACTGCTGCCTTTCAAAAGTCACTAGATATGTGGTTAGGGGCACATAATGAAGGTGAATTCATCATCATAAGTGACGATTATGATGGAGAGAATGATGATACCCCAGATCAAGTGATGCCTGCAAAAACTTTACCTTAGGTGAACTCTTAGAGATGTTTTATGGAATTAAAAGTACAAAATATAAAATTGGGAAGCTGACCCAAACTAGAAAGGAGTATTAATAATTCATGAAGACATGGAAAAAGACGATCAGTACTTATCTCATTTATATGATGAGGTGAGTGCTGTTCAACATATTCTTGATATGCTTTTTATGGAGAAATAAGACAATTCTCAATGTTTCTGAGGTTTTAAATTACATAGTAAACAAATACTAGTTTTACTATTTTTTCATCTGCCTAAATATTTATAGTCAACAGTAGGGGAGTTTAGATGTTTTGATTGAGATTTCTTTTTTTTTTTTAACATTTGTTTATATTTTTAAGGGAGAGAGCATGAGTGGGGGAGGGGCAGAGCGAGAGGGAGTCACAGATTCCAAAGCAGGCTCCAGGCTCTGAGCTGTCAGCACAGAGCCCGACACAAGGCTCGAACTCACCAACTGCAAGATAGTGACCTGAACTGAAATCAGATGCTTAACCAAATAAGCCACCTGGGAGCCCCTTGATAGAGATTTTTAAAGATGGTGCCTGGGTGGCTCAGTTGGTTGAGCATCCCACTTTTGGTTTTTTTTTTTCGTTTTGTTTTTTTGTTTTTTTAATGTTTTATTTATTTCTAGGAGAGAGAGGAGACAGCGTGAGCAGGGAGGGTCAGAGAGAGGGAGACACAGACTCTGAAACAGGCTCCAGGCTCTGAGCTGGCAGCCAGCACAGAGCCCGACGCGGGGCCCGAACCCACGAACTGCAAGATCATGACCCAAGCGAAAGTCGGACGCTTAACCGACTAAGCCACCCAGGCGCCCCGAGCATCCCACTTTTGATATCGGCTTGATATGTGGTCATGAGATCGAGCCCCACTTGTGGCTCTGCACTGAGCATGGAGCCTGCTTGGATTCTCGTTCCCTCTGTCTCTGCCCCTTCCCAACTGTGTGTTCTCGATCTCTCTAAAATAAATAAATAAATGTTAAAAACATAATGATGACATCCATGCCTTTGCACCTCTGCCTAAAATGGTCTTCTCCCACCCCCATGTTTTTGTTCACATGCATCTTCTGAAACCCAGAGCAGATGTTAAGTTCACTTTGCACAGTGTCCACTTACTGTGTGTGAAGAGGGGACTCATTGTGTAATAAAGCCTCAACTTTCTGCACACTCAAGTTTTTGATCTGTAAAATTCACACATCCTGAAAACTGGATAGGTTCGTGTGAACGACTCCTTCCACATTTTGTTAAAAGACTTTGTCTCAGCTTGATAAGTGGCATGACAGAGGGACAAGGTGCTGGACGGGGATTGGGGGTCTTGTGTTCTGCCCTTACCCTTGTGGCTAAGTAGCTGTGTAATCCAGGGCAAGTCGTTTAACTTGCTTCTATTTCCTCTCTGTAAAATAGGGGACTGAATAAGATGATGTTCAAGATTCCCTTGGGCACTACATTTCTATATTTCTCTACCATTATCAAAGAGAGATACAAGGGTTGATCCCCACCCCCGCACACCCACTCAAGACGACCCCCTTTTGCGTAGTAATGACAAATGTTTATTGACTGACTTAATGATTCGCAGGACGTTGGTGGGGTTGAGTTATTCATGATCTGGTGCTGGTTAGAAGCTGTTTTTTGTATTCACCGTTTTCATGTTGCCATTGCACATTAAGCTACCCCAATCACAGGTGCGCTGTTATGTTTCCTTCGGTTTCATTGGCCACTTATTCACATATTCATTGAACAGGGCACTATTATGTAGGTGAGAAGAACTTAATTGCTGTCTTAGCTGGCCTCACTGTGTAGTGGGGGGAACCAGCTTATTCTTCCTGAGGGAGGGACATTTGAACTGGATTTTGGAAGACGCATATGAAACAGCCTGATAGAGGAAGAGAAGTGAGGGTGGAAGGAGGGCCTTTTAGGAAGAGAGGGCAGGGGCGCCCGGGTGGCTTAGTCGGTTAAGCGTCCGACTTTCGCTCAGGTCATGATCTCGCGGTTAGTGGGTTCGAGCCCCGCATCGGGCTCTGTGCTGACTGCCAGCTCAGAGCCTGGAGCCTGTTTCAGTCTGTGACTCCCTCTCTCTCTGACCCTCCCCTGCTCACGCTGTCTCTCTATCTCTCTCCTAGAAATAAATAAAACATTTAAAAAAAAAAAGGAAGAGAGGGCAGCTGGGCAAAGACATAGATGCAAAAGGCAGCATGAGGAGTATGAGCACAGAGAGGGGCATGACAGAGAGGATGGGTGGAAGAGAAGGAAGGTGAAGTGGTGGAGACTGCTGAGGTCTGTGTAGAAATTGGAAAACATTCTTGGTGTTTCTAGCAGAAAGTCTTTAATACAGGGAATTTGGTGCTTACAAAATTGCTGGAAGGCAGGGAAAGCGGCAGTCAGGGGGTTGTTGTGAAGTGTTCAGTCACCATGGTTACTACCCGGAGGTTGGGGTGAGGCTGTTTCCTCCTGCTGATTGGGAACAGCATGAAACTCTGGCCAGTATCACAGCAGCTACATGGTCCAATCAAATATGGCTGCTGCAAAATCTCAGTTTTGCAGTCTTGAGGAGTAACAGCCCCAGCTTCCTTGCTCTCTACCAAATCCTGCAGGAGAGTAATTAAGTGACAGAATCACAGCTAGCACCTGGTAGCAAGGGGATCTGGGAAATGTAGTTCCCAGGCTCCAGACCCTATGACAAAGAACTTGGAAGAGAGAAAATGAATGGAATCTCTAGCATAGGTGTGAGGGCAGGTTGGGTCCAGACTGTGAAGGGGCTGAAAAGCCCTGCTTACAGGGTCGGGAAAATGCTGCATAGGGTACCCCTTGAAAACCTAAAAGCATGGTTATGGCCAGTTTGTTGTGGAAACATTGGTGGTACAGTAAAGGCCATTTTTTAAAACTTGTTTGTTTGTTTTTAAGTATTTGTGGTAACTTCCCCCCCCCAATTTTGTATTGTGTGCACATTTTGTGGCAGGTACTGTGAATATGGCTATAAATCATTTATGGGCTCTAACTTTAAGAAGCTAATATTGATCCATTTGTTTCTCAGTGAAGACTAAAAAAGTTTTAGAGAGTTATTTGGTGGATTAATTTATTGCTTCTCAAAGTAACTTTTGCCAAACCCTAGTTTTGCACAATACTCTAAGAAAAAAAAATAGTCCCATTCTCAAACCAGTTAAAAAATTTTGTGTATCTATTTCTTCTTGCAAATTTAAGTCTAATAAATCCTGTAGTAAAAATAAATTTACTGTTTAATTTTGTTTTATCAGGATTACCCTCTTATATGTGACTCTAAATAGCTATTGGGGTGCCTGGGTGGCTCAGTCAGTTAAGCGTCCGACTTTGGCTCAGGTCATGATCTTGCGGTTCATGGGTTTGAGTCCTGCATTGGGCTCTGTGGTGACAGTTCAGAGCCTGGAGCCTTCTTCGGGTTCTGTCTCTCTCTCTCTGCCCCTTCCCCGCTCAGACTCTGTCTCTCAAAACTAAACATCAAAAAATTTAAAACAAAAAGTCATTAATAGTTGAGTTTTCAGGGCACAGTTGGGGAAAGAATGGATGCTTGTGCAGAAGAGCCAGTTCACCTGAAGACTGCCAGTAGGCTATTTACAAAATGGAATGGAAGGAAGAAAACTATTTTAGCTTTATTGTTTCTTAATTTCTTAAGCATTTCAAAATGCTTAAAAAAGTACATTGACCTGGGGTACCTGGGTGACTCAGTCAGTTAAGCGTCTGACTTCTGCTCAAGTCATGATCTCACGGTTTGTGGGTTCAAGCCCCGCACTGGGTTCTGTGCAGACAGCCAGCTCAGAGCCTGGAGCCTGTTTTGGATTCTGTGTCTCCCTCTCTCTCTGACCCTCCCCTGCTCACACTGTCTCTCTCTCGTACTCAGAAATAAATAAAACATTAAAAAAATTTTTTAAAGTACATTGACCTAATCAGACTGATCTTCACACTAAAAAATTAGCAGCTATCAAAAATTACTTTTATGAGATAGTAAATGCCGTATAAATCATCTAGGAAAATAGAAATCTTGGACAATGGAAGTTTATAACTATAATGACAGGATACTAAATAATGGGCTTGGCTGCAGGACCAAATTGTAATAAAGGCTGCATTCCAAAGGATTGATAGAAGAGGTTTTGTAAATCAGTTATGCAACTATTGAATCACTTCACCCATAGGTCTTGAAAGGGAGGAGTAAGTGGAAATAAAAATGGATCTTGTGATTTCTTTGGAGAATTATGCTGTAGCTTCACACCTCTGCCTCCCTAGACCACTAAGGCGAGGTGTGGGAGGTGTTGCTTGCCTCTCACCCTTTTCTGGTGTCTGACACTGGCCTAGGGGATGTAGGGGAGGTGGGTGAAGCGAGCAGCTTTGGCAGCAAAAGAAAGGAGAGGCGGCTGTGAGTTTGGCTGGACCTCCTCTCTAAGAATCAGGGCAAAGAGCACCAGCCTGGGGCTTTTCTAAATCCCCCCTGCGAGCCCCTGTGGTGCGGACCACCGGGAGACTGAAGGTGACTAGCAGCTGGAGGAAACCGTATTCCTGGATCGCAGGAAGTTCAGGCAAATGTTCGCATGCTTTGACTTTGCCGGGGTTAGTAATCTAGGCAAGCACACTGAGGAAGGGGAAATGCTCAGTAGAAACAAAGATCCATGCCTTCCTTGCTCATCTTGAGCCCCAGGTGCAGATGTTTTAAATGCATATCTGCATAAGTTGAGACTGTAAACTAAAATGGCTATAGAACTTCTCTTATTGCCAGTAACCAGAGAAATCACAGCACCTGACCTGTTCATACAGATAATATAGGTTACCTTCATTAACCAGACTTAAAAGGAGCATGGAGAGACCAAACAAAATGGCTTTCATGACTACCTGAGTCTTGCACTTACCCCGTGAAAAACTAAAAGGAGGGACTTCTAGGAAGAAGAGATTGGTAAATGCCTACAATACAACACGACCCCATTATAACATAATATACTGCTAAATATATACTAGTAAAACCCTAACTAATCCTGGTGTATGTGTAGAAGCACACTTAATCCTGCTTTATACAGCTAGCTCTTGAATGACATGGGTTTGGGCTGTGCAGGTCCACTTCCGTGGATTTTTTTTTCGATACATACAGTACTGTAAATGTATTTTCTCAGTAACATTTTCTTTTCTCTAGCTTTATGTTAAGAATACAATGTACAGGGGCGCCTGGGTGGCTTAGTCGGTTGAGCGTCCGACTTTCGCTCAGGTCATGATCTCGCGGTTCGTGGGTTCAGCCCCGCGTCGGGCTCTGTGCTGACTGCCAGCTCAGAGCCTGGAGCCTGTTTCAGTCTGTGACTCCCTCTCTCTCTGACCCTCCCCTGCTCACGCTCGCGCTCTCTCTCTCCTAGAAATAAATAGAACATTAAAAAAAATTTTAAAACAAGAATACAATGTACAGTACCTATACAAAATGTTTATGTTATTGGTAAAGCTTCTGGTCAGCAGCAGGCTGTTAGTTTTTTGGGGGAGTCAGAAGTTATGCTGGATTTTTTACTGCACGGGGGCAGGCATCCCCTAAACCCCATGTCGTTCAAGGGTCAACCGTATGTATATGTGTTGTGAGAAGGAAGGCTGGAGACTGGGACAGGAAGTGACGTGTCGGAAGAGGCCACAGAAAATAAGAGAGGAAGGAGCTGACTCTAACAGGCTCGCCAAGGGGCAAGCTCTGTTGGGTGATATCCTATAGTTCCTCCTTTCACCATTTTGGGGCTTCAGAATACCAAGTCTGGGCTTAATACTGGGGTTTCAACGCTGTGGTTTCCCCCAGTACCTTACAATTTAGCAGGTGGGGGGAATGACATAAATGACTGGAGAGATAACAAAGTAGGGAAAATCTGATTAGGTCTGTTTGGAGGTTAATTTGAAAGTGAGGGTTAACAATGGAATTTGGCTTTGAACTCAAAGTAGGAATCTGCTAGAAGGAGGATCATTTAACCTTGCAGATGTCACGAGAAGCTGGGGAAGGGGTCTGCATTCACCGGCGCTTGTTTTAAGTGGATAGGCATCAGAATCATCCAGAAGCTCCAAACCTACCAAGATTCTCTCTCTGTAGAAATCAGACGCTCAAGAGCATAGTCCTCCTACCTTCTCAAGCTCCTGTGTAATTCTGACATATTAAGGTTCAGTGTTTGGGAACCTCCATCAAAAGATCCAATTTGGGTTTTATAAGGGTCTGGTTAGCTGAGCTGCAGCTATTAACGGTTTTGCTGAAATTGGTACACACAGCCCACCAACAAATACAACCAACACCTCATTAAATGAATTGATTTTTATTGCTATTTTATAAAGCTTAATAGTTTTCTAAAAGAAAAACAGATCAGTTTACATGTAGTAAAGTTACAAGCAGACAGCTATAGATAATATAGCCGTTAGGAAAAAGAGCAGAGCTAAATAGGATGAAAACAAAAGCAGTAAGCAGCAATAAAATTAATACCTACACAAAACTAGCAGTGCAATAAGATTAGCTCAAAGCAGCTTTACGTTGAAAAAAAAAAGTTACTTAAATACAGAAATAGCACCTTACAAAAAAGAATTGAGAAATGTAAACTTGGTAGGTAGATTCAAGTATAAAAGTTCTACTCCCAACTCTTGTACCAGAATGGAAGGGTTTCACAAACCCTGGATAGTATAGGGCACACACGTCCCTCAGTGCCAACTCACAGCTGCGTGTCTTTAGCAGGGTCCTCAACAATTATTTTTTTCTTTTACTAAGTTATACAACGATAGACTCAAGATTGCCATTACTTCTCTGCTTCCTCAAATATCCAAGTCTAGCTTAGCAGTTCATTCTCATCAGTTGCTCCATAAGGAACATACGTTCTCCTGACAGAAACAACCCCTGCATCAGCATCATTTTATTTTTATTTTTTATGTATCGCAAAGCCACGTGAAAAAGTGGGTACCGGATACATAAGGGATTTGTTCTTAGTTTTCTGCTGCTGAGTATGATCATGGAGTCCTAATATTCTCATTTAGGGGGTTGTTTGCTCCTTAACACCCCTCAAGAACCGTGAATTCTCTGAGGTTTATATGGTCATCGTGTGAACAGGAAAAAAAAAAAAAAAGGAAAGTAAAGAAGTTAAATGAATAAGTGGCGAGCATCCAAAAACAGTGAGGGGAAAATCAGAGTTGGACTTCTTCCAAATGTAGACCTCTCAAGTGAAAATATTTTGTGGAAGTTCTTAAGCAAGGTATATTTAAAAATGCACGAACCCTGTGCAGGTATAGATACTGTGTGTCCTGAAAAGGGCATGTTTATATTTGTGTCAGTAAAAGTATAAAATAATTATTAGCTCGTATTAGCTCAGGGTAATCATTACCAGGTGATTGTTGATGATTAGAACCATAATTTTATCCATTTAACACTAGGAAAGGTTGTAAAAAAGAGAAAAAAATGCCATCTTGTAAACTTTAAAAGTTTAGTGTTGATAAAAACTTTATATAATAACAAATTTATTTAATCTGGCTTTCTACGTCAAGTTTTCAAAAATCTTGTGGGGGTAATAAGGCTAATATTATCATCCTGTGGTTAATATAAAGCTACTTTCCTCAGACTCCCAGAGTCTCTTAAATTAATATTTTTATTCCATAGAACATTTTATTGGGTCCAAAAATAAAAATAAAATAGAACCCTACACCAAGATTCTAAATCTTAAGACAGAAGCTTAAAAAAGAAAGGAAAAAAGGAAGGAAGGGAGGAAGGAAGCCATTTACTGGACAAGACTAGAATGAGGTACATCTCGATAAATCTAGGGATAAAAGAGCCAGTTTGGCTACTTGATGAAGTCCTAAAGCAATATAATTTAACAAACGAGAATTACATAACTGTTTCCAGAATTGTATTCATGCTAGCACAATGAAACCCCTGCACTCGCCACTCTTATTTTCCAGAAAAACTCTGAAAAATAACTGGTTTGCATACTTTTGGATACTGAACATAATGTGTCCATTTTCCCTCCTACCTTTCCAAAAATAAAGAAAAAAAAAACCAAAGGAAAAACAATCACCTATCTTCCTACATCAAGTTCCACATCATTATTCTTCAGAATTCTACCACAAGGTCCCATCCAGGTTCCAATTTTCCATATAATCACTTGCTACCATCCTGATTTATTTAACAAACAGCAATTCTTTGAAGGCCTTCATACCTGATACTCTATGGTTAACGTTTAAGTAAAACAAACACCCACGGGGCATTTTATCCATTTAACTGCACACAGTGGGAGTTTTACAAATGAACAGTAACACCTCACTGCTCACACGGGTCGGCTCTTGGGCTGCTGGCGTTCCCCGTGGTTTTTGTGCCCAGACAGGGTTAGCACAGTTCATGACAGCAAGGTGTGCCATTCACAGTTATTTTGGTCTTGACATTCTGTCATGCATATACATTTATCCACATCATTAGCAGGTTGTAAAGTAAGTGCAGGGCAAATCATAGGAAAAAAGTATAAACATTCAAGTCGTCATACCCTGAAAAACATGTGTTTTGCTGTAGTTGTAAACTTTTTGCACTAAATCCCATTTCAGGAACAAAATAAATAATACCATAGGATTCACAACTGGAGCTGGCTTCCTGCTGAAGCCTAAGGAAGCAGTAGCTTTTTGAAACTACAGAAAGGACGTTCCTCTCCCCACAGATCTCTGGTCAGGGTGAGGGGAAACACATGCCCAGAACGCTCACCCTGGATAAGTGCTAGACGGCTCCCCCTTCCCCCGGCAGAAAAACCGCAAGGCTCCAGTAGCCTGTTCAGATCTGCTTCCAGCAATAAGAGGAGTCTTGAATCAAAACCACAGAAGTCAGTCGGTGCTTTCACTGTGACACATGCGTAGTCTGGACTGTAACTGGTACTGAGTGCACAATTAGTAACCATTACTTTCAGGAAAAGAGAGGATGCATGATGGTGGGAAGGTAACTAGAACCAGTGGGTGAAAGAAAGGTGAAAGGAAGGACGAGTGCTGACGGCCGGATGGCCTGCGTTCCCTTTGCATTTGGCATCAGGGCATCGCATGTGACGCAGACATTCCGGTGGCTCGATCCTGCCCCCGCCTGGCGAGGCGTCGGGTTAGTCAGCCCCGCTGCTGGGGATTTCGAGTCTCCTCTGTGCCGAGCTGGTGTTTCGTGCCGGATTCCTCTCTCTCCTAAGGACCGGCTCTCCTAGGCTGCCAGGCGTCTTGAAAAATGTCTCACGATGTGTGCGTCGGATGCTCTTGGGGGTCACTGGAACTGGTGACTGAAAGAGCAAATAAAAACAGCAGTGAGGTCAAAATTGTCTTCAGTGTCTAAACTAGGTAAGCCCTGTCCTGGCCTGTGTTGTCACTGTGATCTTCGTGTAAGTGTCCTCTCCTTTGTGCTTTTCCGTCACACTCATCCGGGTTGATCTTTCCCAGAAATAACTGTTATTTTGTGTGCAGAAAGGCGTCCTAGCAAAGAGGTTAGAAGGATGCCACGGACACAACCATCTGTGTGATCTTGGGCAAATTACTTAACCCGTCTGTCCCTCAATTTTTTCATCCATACAATGGGGGATGATAAAAACGACAACTTCAAAGAGCTGCATAAATTAAACAAGAGCATATTCATAAAGCACTTTAGAGCACACGGGGCAAATAGCAAGTGTCTGTGTCTGTCTTGCCTCTTTTTATTTACATGCTAATATGTATCCTCTTGTGTTAAATGTTAAATATTGATCTCTTTAAAGTGCCCTCAAAGGGCAGGGGCCTTTATCCTGTTGACCGGCATAGCTTTATTGCCTAGGTCAGTGCCTGGCACATAACTGGTAATCAGAAAGCATGTTACATTATAATCACCTTGATTAGAATCTAACATGTTTATTTCAATGTCTAGCAAACTTGTAAGCCTCTGATGGGCTTGTCTAAAATATTTTTGCCCACAGCATAACTCTTCCTCTGTGAGAGAAATGTAACCACTCTGAACAGTGCCTAAGGCATAAGAGGAAATCAACACATACTTACTGATTGCTACCAATAGGAGTTTGGGGGGAAATAGGGCACTGATAAATTTATATCAATTATAATACTTATACATGTACATATGTATATATTATATATACACCTTCTGTTTTCTAAACACTGCATTTTAAGAAATGACAGATGCTAAGAATCTTTGCATTAGTATCCAGACCTCTATTTCTCTCGATTATTTTTATAGCTGTACAATGAAAATTCAGGGTGGTCTCTTTTATTGAACTAATGAAATGAAAGCCTGGAGAAATCATCTGAATATTCAGTATTCATCACAAATCCCCCAGAACCATCACTAAAAGAAGTCCCTCTAATTTTAAAGAACAGATTGACAGCTGAAAAATATTTTTGTCTTTAAAGCACAACGTTTCATGCCTTAATATCTCCATGCTTTAAAAAATGAGCAGATAACTCTGGGTCTACAGTGGAATCTAGGAAGACCCTGACCTAGAGCCTCTGTCCTACAGTCATGTGACTTAAAGCTAATGAAAGGCAGGCAGACCCCTTCACAGAGTGGTGACCTTCCTGGGTCACTGCAGGACTTACCTGGTTTAATTTTACCACAGGAGCCGGATGCCCCCCATACATGGAGGATTCAGGCTGGACGGCGCTGTGTGATCTCGACATCACAGGGCTCAGGGTGAGTGAGCCCGAACCCTGAAGCTGAGGGTCTGTGGTGGGGAGTGTCGACGATTTTGGAGTAACCATGTTTGCAGGACCGATGAGAAGATGAGCCGTTGATCCGAGGCCAGGCAAGCCAAAATTCACAGGTCCCGCATTTGGGACCGCACCAGAGGCAGAAGAAACTGGCCTGGGCATTGTGGGAGAATAGAGAACGGGAAAAGTGCCCAGCGTTGGGGATGGTAAGACCATGCAAGGAATGCTGAGGGGTGGCAGCTGACCTGAAGATGGTCCCATGGCATGGGGAGTCTGACTGCCAGATAAGAGCACATTGAAACCATTTAATCCTGAAACAGAAGCAGAACAAGGTTAAGAGAACACAACAGGAAGATACCATTCCAGCTCACACCCCACACAGCCCTTCCAAATGAGAACCCACAATGAATGCATTCTGTCTGACCAGCCAACCCTCTTCCAGTGTTCTCTCCACCCTGCACTGCTTCTCGTTAGCAATGGCTGAGAATGAGATCCCACATCCACCTGTGTGATAATGTGGTAGATGCCCGTGGCTCCTGAGAGGGTTGATTCACTTGAGTTCCACGTCAAGGAGGAAAATGAACTTGGATGGGAAAAGTTTTATTCTTACAAACTTCTAGCAAATTTATATTTCCCTCAACTTGGATCACAGGCAACAAATCCAGCACTGGTAATAGCACCTCGAGTTTGTCACTAGAAAAAATTACTTTTTTTGTTTCCGTATAATTGGCTTCCCTTATAATCTTACGCATTTAATAATTTTACGCATTTGTAAACATTGTGAGGAGGAATCCACAGGCTTTAGCAAAGTGGCAATGGGTCCCTGGCCTAGGAAAAGCTAATAATCCCTGTGCTGGGCTGTCATTTTCATTTAGCAGGGAGCAAATCTGTTTCTTGTTCATCAAGATATCTGCACCACTGAGTACCATGCTTACGTCAAACCCTCAAAAAATATCTGCTAGTGTAATAAAGAACATTTTCTAGATAAGAGAATTAAAAAAAGCCCACTTACCTAACCTGCGAAGTGAATGGAAAACTGAGGAAAATCAATTTAAGTCTCTCTGCATCAAGAGCAGCTTTATGTACACTGTGGATATCTTAAAAATTAGGTATCTATTATGTTTCAGCTTTATTTCGAAATACTAACAGCATTTGAGTCTTTCTGCCAGGCACTATAATTGAAGGGCTTTTGATGTATTATCTTATAAAATTTAGTTCAAGTTTGAGACCACCCCCACAGCATAGTGGCCGTGGTTAGTCTTGCTTCACCAGTGACGATGGCCAACTACTTCATGAAGACTATAAGTGGCTTCAGTGTCCAGCCCTCTCTCTCCAGACCTGGCCCTCGACCACAGTGACTGCTTAGTACCTCTGGATATGCAAGACATGGGTCTGCCTAAATACCTAGTGGCCACGAGGTTCGTGTTGTTCAGTAAACTGAACCAAAGCCACATTTTATAAAAACAGAATGATCATTTGAATTGTGCTTTTTTAGCAAATAAAGTTTAACTCATTAAAAAAAAAATCACTTGCCCTAATTATTTTCCTAGTACCCTTCCAGTTGGTGAGAATGAAGATAGCCTTTGCCTTCAGTTCATAGACGGAGGAAACAAGAGGCTTGAAGTAAAATGACTCAGGCTGTACACAGCGGCTCACTGGCGGGCTCCTTTGGTCAGGGGATGTGGACAAAAATTTAATCTAATTCATGATCTGACTACCCCAAGGGGCTCCAAGATGGGGTGACATCCCTTACCGGCCGGCGACTGTACATAAAGATACTGCAGCAAAGAGGGCTCTTTGGTGCTTTCATTTTCTTTTGAAGCCTTTTCCATCTCTACATCTCTTGAAGGATTTCCCCACTCAGAAGAAACGCGGCAGTTTGCTGAAGCCTTTCCTGAAGCCTCTTCTGTAGCAGAGAGTTGGCTCCCCTTGTGAATGTCTTCGACGGGTGCAGATCCCCGGGGACCCAGGGTCTTGGGAGAAGCGATGTCTGTGGAATCTGAGGGTTTCTAAACACAACCAACCAGGAACCAGAAAAGCATGTAAAAACCCCAGCAGTACATCTCAAGAACAGCTTTCTCAAAACAAATAAGACATAAACCAAAAGGTCAGAGGTCGCTGGGTACCACACTGCCTCGTGTATGTGAGTTGTTTTGGTCACACTTCTGGGAATGGTCTGAAAATCAAGGATGTGTCAGGTGCTTCTGGAGGTTTAGGATTCTGTAGCACAGAAATGATGGGGTCTTAATGAAAATCTGGCAAACGTGTTTAGACCATGAAATAAATGCCTGAGCTGCTAACATTCAGGGTGTGGATGTGTCTTTTGGTGGCCCACTACGAACTGCAGGACTGACCCAAAGCTGCTCTTGATGGTTAAAGACACACCCGGGTCAGCCTTCCTTGCTGTTCTGTGACCCTAGGCTCTATACACAATTAGAAAAATTCACTCTGGCAAGAGAAAGGAAGAGAAGAGAAGGGGTCTTAATTAAGGTACTGATCTCCATGAGTGCCTGGCTGACCCACCACAGACTGTATGGATCATATAGTTCTTCTGCTCTTGGAGTGTTTTACTGGTCATATCTCATTAACCTCTGAGTGGCTACGGAGATGTGAACAGCTCACATTTTTGTTCTCTTCACTTTATAGCTGGGGAGACAGGATCTCTGAACAGCAATGAGAACAGACATAGACACTAAAAGCCAAATAGCACCCATATTCCTGACTCTGGGACTCTGGTGCCTCCTGGATTCAGATCGTTATTTCAGTGATCTCAACTTGTTTGAAAAAAAAAGAAAGTATAGAAAAAGGAAGGAGATCTACAAACATGTTAACAGTGATTGCCTCTGTGGTAGCATTATGGGCCTTTCTTTTTTATTTTTCATATATCGTTTAGCATTTTGTGCACAGTAGGTATTTTATAGAAATCAGGTTTTTTTTGTTTTTTTTTTTTTAATATTTTTATTTATTTCTAGGAGAGAGAGAGACAGCGTGAGCAGGGGAGGGTCAGAGAGAGAGGGAGTCACAGACTGAAACAGGCTCCAGGCTCTGAGCTGGCAGTCAGCACAGAGCCCGACGCGGGGCCCGAACCCATGAACGGCGAGATCATGACCTAAGCGAAAGTCGGATGCTTAACCGACTAAGCCAAACAGGCGCCCCTAGAAATCAGTTTTTTAAATAAATTTTTGAGTGAGTCTATGTGTATGCACGCATGCACTGTGGGGAGGAGCAGAGGGAGAGAGAGGGAGAGAATTTAAGCAAGATCCATGTTCAGTGCAGAGCCTGATATGGGGCTCGATCCCACAAACCCTGAGCCAAAATCAAGAGCTGGATGCTTAACTGACTAAGCCACCTAGGCACCCCCAAAATCACTTTTCTTATGTTACTGATTTATGGCACGACTTTAGGGGAAAGCCTGTCCCAGGCTTAGTTATTTAAGTGATACATGAAATACCTTACATTCCAGACTCAATCGCTTACTAGTATTGTGTGTCTTTATTGAGAAGGAATTCTGGGTTAATGGGATGTCACTAAGTACGCCCACCCGAACTCTCTTACCTTGGGCATGACAAGGGCTAGAGGGCTGTCTTCATAGTCCCTGCTCTGTCTTTTAGTGGCTGGCTCCTCCTCCTGAGGTCTCCTCTCCTCACTGAGGCGCTTCTGAATTGAGGGTGTAGGTGACTGTTCTGCTGCTGTGACTTCCAAGCTTCCGCCATCTCTCTCCGACCCCAAGCCTGACCCTGGGGCCGGTCCCTCCTGTACATTCCCATACAGCATGAACAGGGAGGTGGAGGGCACGTACACCACGGGCTGGCCGGTCAACAGGGCTGGCTTCGGGGTCTCCCTGTCTGAGGCTGCAGAAGACAGTGAGACACCCGCTTGTGCAGTCAGACTATTCTGCATGGAGAATGCCTGCAGGTCCGTTTGGGCCACGGAAAATACTTGGTGTGCTAACGGATTAACACGACATTCTGAGTCAAGAGATGGGGTAGAGGAAGGAGCAGCGGGGTCCAGGCTGCTTGATGGAGGCACCACTCTCTTACTGGCAAAGGCTTTCCCCCTGAAATGAAAAGAAACATAATGGGTCTCAACAAGTTATCATGTTCCACCAGCTCCTGATGCTTTGCCTTCCTCAAGAGAGATGTACCAAAGCGGAAATGAGATAATGCTGCTCAAGCTGATACTAAAGTGGGCCCCCTGCACTATTAGCTAATCCCAGAGGCAGAGGACCTTGTAACCTGGATGGATGGTTAGGGATGGGGTGGGCAGCCCTTGGGGGATCTCAAGTTAGAGCTCAGCCTGGCTCCTCCCCTGCCTCTTCTACATCTAATAGTTATCAGTTACATAGTACTATATATCAGACACACAAATGCTGCATGACTGGCATATTGTAATTGGGTTACATACTTATAATGATTACTGTCCACCACCAGTTTATGAGACTGAAGGTCAGAGACTAATGAGCCTCCTGAGGGTCACCGAGCTCTGATGTGATGAAGCTGGGCCTCACACTAGGCACTCTATGCCATTCTGGATAGCTAACAAAGACTGGACCAGAGTTTCATTCAATTATTATTTTCTTATTAATTTTAATTTATTTAGTTTTTAGAAGTTTATTTATTTATTTTGAGAGAGAGAGAGAGAGAGCAGGGAAGGGGCAGAGAATCCCAAGCAGGCTCTGGGCTTATATAACAGAGCCCAACACAGAGCTCAATGTCACAAACTACAAGATCATGACCTGGGCTGAAATCAAGAGTTGGACACCTAACTGACTTTAGCCACCTAAGCGCCCCTGGATCAGAGTTTCATTTAAAAGATACATCTGGTTTGTCTCACATTTTCTACTGTAACATAAGTGAAATGGGCAGTGAGGAAATAAAGTGACCTACTAAGTTATTTTCTACCATTCTTGTCCCATTCTGCTCAATATCACAATTTTTAGGCAGAACACATTCAAAATTAACCCCCATTTAACATAAGAGATTATAAGCAATGTCTGGGCCTTCTCTATGGAAAAATTTCTAAATATTAAAAAAAATTTATATGGGGTGCCTGAGTGGCTCAGTCGGTTAAGCCTCTGACTTTGGCCCAGGTCATGATCTCACGGTTAGTGGGTTCGAGCCCCGTGTCGGGCTCTGTGCTGACAGCTAGCTCAGAGCCTGGAGCCTGTTCAGATTCTGTGTCTCCCTTCCTCTGACCCTCCCCTGCTCATGCTGTCTCTCTCTCTCTCTCTCTCTCTCTCAGAAATAAATAAAACATTAAAAAAATTTTTTTAATTTTATATTTCTAGTGTATTTTTGGAAACAGATGAGGAAAATCCTTTTAAGACTCCTCTAAGAACTAATCAGCATGACCCATTTTGCCCAGTCTTGTT
Organism: Proteles cristata cristata; assembly: GCA_017311185.1. Classification (NCBI taxonomy): domain Eukaryota; kingdom Metazoa; phylum Chordata; class Mammalia; order Carnivora; family Hyaenidae; genus Proteles; species Proteles cristata. The sequence goes on from JAESUZ010000810.1 coordinate 1,010,618, forward strand.
GTCCATGTGCTGCTGAAGATAAAGGTACTGAGCACACCTGTCCAGCCACAGTCTCTCTGAAAGAGTGACCGCTACTACTCGGCTGTGTGCAGCTCAACATGGCCATGCTGAGTCACCGTCTTCCCTCTGGTCATCCATCTGCAGCCTCTGTCTCCACTGATAACAGCACCACCATCGGAGACCCAGCGTTCTTTGTGATGTCTCCCTACTTTGGGGAGTCTTGCTGACTCACCGTCTTACACTGATTTCTACTCTTCTGTCTGCAGCTGACACAGCTCAGATCTGCAGGATGACATAGCAGAAAGTTTGCAGACGCTGGATCCCACCTGTTACTAGAAGCAGCCAGAGTGCTCTTCTCCACGGAGTCTACATAGTTTGTTATCCTCTGTCTCATAAACCCAAACTCTCCTACCTGGCTTTCAAGGCTTTTTGCCAACTGGACCTCCAACCTCCAATTCACCTCCAACACCCCAAGTTCTTTTTACAAATGATGTTTCCCTGTACTATCCTATTTGGACAAATCATAATAGCTAATCAGTTTAATGTCTCAGTACTCCCTGGCCCCACGTCACAATCTATTTCTCCCCAAATCTGTCCTTAAAAACCATGCTTCTTCCCTCATTAGCATTTCCTCTGCTTCTTTTGATAATATGTGATTTCCTTCAAAATCAGACCCAAAATTTGAACCAAGAGCCTGGGTTTGAATCCTGGCTCTGTCACTTATTATCACTGTGACTTTGGGCAAGCTGTCGAATCTCTTTGGGTTTCCATTTCCTTTCTGTAAAATGAAGAAAATAGTACCCACCTTAAACGTTTGGCATGATTAGATGAGTTAATGTATATAAAACTTTTGGAATAGGATCTGGTGGTTCATAAACAAAGTTAGCTATGGTGAACATGAAGGGATTCCTGGAGCTCCAATCATCAGTTCTCAGTGCCATGTTAGTAGTGAGTTGTCTTTTTTCAGGGTATTTGTTTTTATTTTTTTGCCTATAAGTTTTTACTGGTAAGGGGATACATTCTTCCTACTTTTGTGTTCTTGATGCTATATCCAGGACAGTGTTAGTCACAAAGGGAAAGAGAAAATTCTTTAAGAGAGAGACAGAGAGAGAGAGAGAGAGAGAGAGAGTGTGTGTGTGTGTGTGTGTGTGTGTGTGTAGGAGAGAGGTGGACAGAGGCTCTGAAAGTGGGCCCTATGCTGACAGCAGAAAGCCTGATGTGGGGCTTGAACTCACAAACTGTGGGATCGTGACCTGAGCAGAAGTCAGATGTTTAACCAACTGAGCCATTCTGTCGCCCCAGAAAATTCTTAATAAACAAATGATTGACTTCTGAGCAAGACTGCTAAATTTACCTTTTGATGGGCTGCATTTCAGTGTGTTCAAATCTAACACCAGAAAATAGAAGAGAATACAGTTTATAAAACTACTTACTCTGAACTGTCTTCTATTTTCTGTCGGTAAACAGCTGCTAGACTTCCAATTTCTAAGGAGTAGCCACCTGGTCCTGAAAAGAAAAATAAAACTCTAACAAAATATGGCAAGAGGCTTACACACACCAATTATATATAGCAGTATTCCTTATTCACAGCTCAGGGAATATAAGATTATCTCAAATCCGTTCTGGTTTTGATTCAAAGAGAAATTTCCAGAAGCTAGCTGTTAGTGGAGGAATTCAGGTCTCATCAATAATTAGAAACAAAACAAAACAAATAAAACATGTGTTGCTTTGTAAACCTGATGAATGTCTGAGGTGCATCAAACAGACCAAGTTGGCAAACCCAGTTGATCTTCATGGCTGACTAGGATGAATTTCAGGCACAGGGCCATGTTCATTCCCTGTGAAGTCAGCAACTCTTTCACCCTCAATCATCCTTTACTTCAGGTAAGTGAAAAAAAGGGCAGGGCCTAGAGTCAGCTCATTTTAAAATGCCCAGGTAGGGTGACTGTTACATGACAGCTGGCGGATTCCATGGAATAAGAAAAGGCAGATACCTTGTTCTTCTCTATAAGGACTGCTGGGTTCTGAGTTCACTTTCCTCTGGATCCTCTCAGAAGCCTGAACTGTGTTAAAAGAACCATGTCGAGCCAGCCTCTGTTTTGCACAGACTTGAATCTGGCCATATGTTTCTCTTTTCAATTCTGGTAAGACAGATGCAGAAACATCCACTAGTTCTTCATCTAAATAAATGAGAGAATTGGTAGTGTTGTTATATAGCTATAATTCAGGATAATTTTAGCCTTTTTAGGATATAGCTTTGAGAGCCTGTAATTGTAATGGAGCTATCCTATAAATTAAAAACTAAGAAAATCAAAGGAATTTTATGAGCCTTGTCTCAAACCCAAATTTCTTTTGATGTACTAATTTTTTTTAAGAGTTAGTAAAAGACTATAAAGTGAGACCGAGTCCATATATATCCTAAAATTATCCAAACTGCAACAAAAGTAGAGCAAAATGTTCTCCAACCCAAATTAGAATGGACATGACATTTCAGATGCTTTCTTTGGGCAGAGATATCAAAGGAAAACCCAACCATGCTCAGCCCAACACACATATTTAGAGATTTTAACATTAATTGGGATCACCTGCTCATGCCACAGCTCTAGGGCAATGAGTATACGAATCTCTATTTTCTATTATGCTCTATTATGTCTTTCTTATGCAGTAGGAGGCTCAGTTACTAAGTGACCAAGGGAATAAGGTCAGCAAAAATCTCGTGGTTGAAATGCTGCGGAACAGTGAGAATACAAGGGCCTTGCAGGCCCATTTTCTGTTTAAAGAGGCTGTGTAACACCAAGATAGAATTTCCTAGACAGAACTAGGCGTGTATTTCTACATAGAAATTGTCCCTGTTGCTTAGTCATTCCTACCCTGCTCATCTGTGTAATTTTTCTTTCTAGGTTCAAAGCATGCACATTTTTAGAGTTTATTTATTTTGAGAGAGAGAGAGTGAGCGCAAGAGAGAATATGAGTGGGGGAGGGGCAGAGAGAGGAGAGCAAGAATCCCAAGCAGGCTCTGCACCATCAGCACAGACCCCAAAAAACATGCACTTTTTAACGAAATATTTATTTTGAGAGAGAGTGAGTGCAATTTGGGGATAGAGCAGAGAATCCCAAGCAGGCTCCGGACTGTATTGTGGAGCCCCAATGTGCGGCTAGAACTCATGAAGCATGAGATTATGACCTGAGCTGAAATCAAGAGTTAGACCCTTAACTGACTGAGCCCTCCAGGCACCCCAAAGCATGCCCATTTTAATGAAAAGACTAATAAATTAGTCAATAAATTGAAGGGCCCTGATAGACTTACATTTTCTAAAACACATAAAAAATGAAAAAAAAATCACTTTTACAAAAGCCCCCCAAATGGTCTTCTTAGAAAATCATAAAGAAAACGGGTCCAGACAGTAACAGGGAACAGATTTACCCTCCTTCCCAAAACAGAATATCAGACAAAATATATTAAAATAGTGGCTCTCAAGACACTGGACAGCAGGATCCTTAAAGACAGGAATCAAATGAGGTGAGATCTATGATTGTCCCTACTTACTGCCTAGAGAATGTTTCCCAGTTAGAGTACAGGGAAGGGAACCTGGACAGAAACTGGAAGTCTCCCCATGTTGAGGATGGAGCTGGGAGTCGAGGAAAGCCAGGACAGTTAGAGTTTGCAGGGCAAAATAACATAGAGGAGAACCATACGAAAAGAATGGTGGAGATCTGCAGAAGGTACTCCCACTCTTAAGTATTCCATGGGACACTCACGCATGTGAGAAACCTACCCAACATCACAGAAACAACCACTCAAAAGGAGAAGAAGGAATAGTGTCTGAAGCTCATCCAGGGCTGGGAATAGTGCCTGTCATCAATAGCCAGCATGGAAAAATCTTATAATTCATGGGTCACTGGTTACAATGCTAGACAGAGTATTATTGCCTCAGTAGTGGGGATAATGCACTAAAGACTAGCTGCTGATGGTCCTACCTACCAAAGCTTAAAAACAAGACCTGAAAGGGTCACTGTTTCCAAGTAACTTCACTGCATCTCAGAACAAAGCTGAAAAACATTTTTAGAAAAACTGAAATATATAGTACCCAACATCTCAGTGTCTGGCATACAATTAAAATTTACCAGGTACACAAAGAATAAGGGAAATATAACCTGCACTGAAGAGACAAATCAATGGAAATGAATTCAAAAGTGACACATGATAGAATTAGTAGACAGGCACATTAAAACAGGTATTATAATTCCGTGAATTCAGGAAACTAGAGGAAAGACTGAACATGTTGAATAGAGACCATGAAAATCTAAAGGCTCAAGTCAAACTTCCAGTGATAAAAACTGTAATGCTGCAAATGAAAATACAGTAGATGAGACTAATGGCAGATCAGATGCAGAAAAAAGTAAGCCACAGAAACGATGATTATGTGGTAGATACAAATTTTTCCCCTTATTAAAGTCTTTTAAAAGATAATAGGCTGTTTAGAGCAAAAATAGGGGCACCTGGGTGGCTCATTCGGTTGTGTCCGACTTCGGCTCAGGTCATGATCTCATGGTTCGTGAATTCGAGCCCCACATCGGGCTCTGTGCTGACAGCTTAGAGCCTGGAGCCTGCTTTGGATTCTGTATTTCTCTCTCTCTCTCTCTCTCTGCCACTCCCCTCCTCATACTCTGTCTCTCTCTCAAAAATAAATAAAACATCAAAAAAATTTTTAAAAAAGCAAAAATAACAGTGCATTGTGGAGTTTATAATACACTGAGCAGTAGAATGTTTGGCAATAATAGTACAAAGGCCAGGCAGGGAGAAATAAAAGTATGCTATTAAAAGGTCCTTATATAAGTAGTACATCATTTGAAGGTAGCCTGTGATAAGTTACAGATGTATACTATAAATCCTATGGCAGCCATTAAAATACCACAATGAAGAGTTACAGCTAATACGCCAATAAAACTAGTAAAATGGAAGCATAAAAAATACTTAATAAATCCAAAAGAAGGAAGAAAAAGAGTAAAAAGAAACATTTAGAAGATGGGACAAATTGAAAACAAGTAGCAACACAGACTAAAATCAAATATCAATAATCACATTAAATGTAAATGGTCTAAACAAGTCTCTTAAAAAGTAGAAATTGTCCAATTAGATGAAAAAATTCTCTACCTACCAGAACTTTAAACATAGGTACCAAGAGTTAAAAGAATGAACAATATACACCATGCTAACTAACTAAAAGAAAGCTAAAGTGATTATATTACCATTAGATAAAATAGATTTCAGAACAAAGAATATCATCAAGCATAAAGACGGGCCATTTCATAATGAGAAGAGGGTCAATTCACCAAGAAGACATAGTGATTGATCTTAAATGTTTATGTACCTAATGACATTTTCAAATACACAAAGCAAAACCTGATAGAGCTGAAAGAAGAAATCTGCAACTATTCTTTTTTCTTCTTCTTAATGTTGTATTTATTTCTGAGAGAGAGAGCGAGAGAGCGAGAGAAAGATAGCGTGAACAGGGGAGGGTCAGAGAGAGAGGGAGACACAGAATCTGAAACAGGCTCCAGGCTCTGAGCTAGCTGGCAGCACAGAGCCCAATGTGGGACTCGAACCCACAAACCACAAGATCATGACCTGAGATGAAGTTGAATGCTTAACTGACTGAGCCACCCAGGCGCCCCGACAAATCTGCAACTATAATCAGACATTTCAACATTCCCCTGCCAACAACTGAGAGAAGAAATAAACATAAAGTCAGTAAGAATATAGAAGAATTAGACAACACAATCAACCAATTTGATTTAGTTGTCATTTATGAAACATTCTCAACAAAGTAGAATATACATTCTTTTTAAGTGCATATAGGTAGACCATATCTGTAACCACAAAACAAACCTCAATAAATTTTAAAGGATTCAAGTTACATATCAAATATATCATCTGCCCACATGGAATGAAATTAGAAATCCATAAGAAGAAGATCTGGAAAATCTCAGAAAATTTGGAAATGAGCACACATCTAAATGAAAGGAAAAAACAAAAGTAAATTGCAAAATTTTGAACTGAAAGACAGAGAAAGCACACATATCAAAATTTGTGGGATAGAGGGGCGCCCGGGTGGCTTAGTCGGTTAAGCGTCCGACTTTCGCTCAGGTCATGATCTCGCGGTTCGTGGGTTCGAGCCCCGCGTCGGGCTCTGTGCTGACTGCCAGCTCAGAGCCTGGAGCCTGTTTCGGTCTGTGACTCCCTCTCTCTCTGACCCTCCCCTGCTCACGCTGTCTCTCTCTCTCCTAGAAATAAATAAAACATTAAAAAAAAAAATAGAAAAAAAAAAATTTGTGGGATAGAGACAAAGCAGTACTTACAGGAAAATTTAATAGCACTAAATACCTGGGAGAAAGAAGAATGATCTAGAATAATATCCACTTCTAGATATCTACTTAAGAAACTAGAAAAAAGAGCAAACTGAATTCAAAGTGGAAGGGTAGCTCTACTAGAGATAAACTGAAAAGCCCTATAGCTAAAAAAATTGAATCTGTTATTAAAAACCTCTCGTGTAGGAAACTGCTTGCCCACACAGCTTCACTGGTGAATTCTACCACTTGAAGGTATGTATATGAATGTTCATCGTAGCTTTATTTGTAAATAAATTTCTAGCCAAAAACTGGAACTAATCCACATGTCCACCAACAAGTAAATGAATACAGAATGATAAATCCATAAAATGGGATACTCAGCAATATACAGGAATGAACTATTGATACATGCTACAATATTAATCTGAAAATAATTCTGCTGAGTGAAAGAAGCTTGATAAAAAGAGTACACACACTACAGTCAATTCTTGTTTTCTTTTCTTTCTTTTTTTTTTTTTTTAAATGTTTATTTATTTCTAGGAGACAGAGAGAGAGAGACCGCGTGAGCAGGGGAGGGTCAGAGAGAGAGGGAGTCACAGACTGAAACAGGCTCCAGGCTCTGAGCTGGCAGTCAGCACAGCCCAACGCGGGGCTCGAACCCATGAACCATGAGATCATGACCTAAGCGAAAGTCGGACGCTTAACCGACCAAGCCACCCAGGCACCCCGTCAATTCTTGTTTTCATGGTAGTAATGTTCTGTGAAGTTATCATGAACACTGAATTAGCAAATCCTGAACCACTGCTCTTAAAGGAAATACAGGGTTAGGTTCCTGCCAGCCTTTGGTCACAACATTTTCATCAATTGATCAACATATAATATCCCTGTTTTATATGTGTGTCTGTTTAAAGACACCTTATTTAATATACATTGTTGATGCATTAGCGTTGAACTCTTAGCCAAAAGCACTAGAACGCATGCCTGAATAAGCCTTCCTAACATATGTATTTCCTCTGTAAGTCACTTCATGGCTTCTTATACTTAGAATCCTTAGCACTTCAGTAGGACACTTGCGAGCCATTTTAGCAGCAAAATCCCCAACACAAAGCACAAAAATGTGAACACATGGCACAAAAAGACCATGGAAAGGATACTTGTTTATAGCATGAGAGCCAAATAGGAATAAGTATGAGAAACAAGACGGCAGAGTTGCCTTGTTTGACCGCAGCTGTGAACAAGGGTGTTGTCAACCCCAATTTTTTGCTACTCTTTGCACGTCTGTGAATGACTGAGAAAATTCTGAGTATTAATTTTGGAGTTACCAAAAAATTTTAATATGTAAATTTGCAAATATGCACTCTGAGTGAGCATCAACTGTATATAATTTCCTTATAAAAATGTTAGAAAACATGTACAAGTCTAGACTGAAAGAAAACAGATCAGTGGTTGCCCTGGGGACGGGACAGGGGCCGGAGGGAGGAATTTCAGAGACAGGAGACTTTGGAGGGTGATGGGTTCATTATCTTGACTACAGTCATTATTTCACAGGTGTACACAATGCAAAACCTACCGAACTGCAATTTTAACCTTGTGCCATTTATTCTGCGTCATAACAAAAAAGCTGCAAAGAGGATAAAAAAGGCATGATGCTGGGAAGAAGAGGAAAAAGACATTTATTAAGTTTACCCGTGAGGAATCGCTATTCAAGGAGTGAAGGAGAGTGAATTCAGGAAATAAAAGGTAATATGAAGTTCAGATTGCTGGGTTGATAATGACGATGGTGTTGTCAGTAATGAAACTAAATATACAGAAAAAAGATCAAGTTTCTGTCAGATAGAGAAAGTGAGTTCACAGACCTGGTCCCAAGTCCTGTTCCCCTTATCAGATCGGAGCCCTTCCAGCTGGTTACACAAATCCCTTCCTGAGAATTCTTAACACCAGCTCAGTTCCCCAATTACCTTATTTTCTGCAATGACACTACTCCCCTTGAGTCCCTCTTCTTTTTTAATCTATCTAAAGATCCCTTGTCACTTCTGCTTATTATATCTAGGACAGATTTCCTGGTTTATTTTGAAGCTTTCTGAAATGTAGTCCCAAATGATCAACATTTTATGTCTCATTATTCTCTAGCCCATGCCCTCCACTAAATCAGGGTGGCTGATCTCTAAACAGGTACCAGATTTGTTCTTAGGTATCTGTTCCTTGAACTCAACAGGTCTCCTTCCCTCCAAAACCTAACAGTTCTGTCCATCAGAATGTCACCCATATCTTCTCTGAGTTTTCCCAGAGCCAGGACCACCATATGTAGTGCTTAATTGTTCTCTAATTTTCAAATGTAGGCTAATTATACCTTCGATAGAAGCTCATTAATCAAGTAAAGCAAGTAAAGGCACTGATCTGGATACTATAGGTTAATCATGGGTGAATAAAGGCCGAGTCTGCTTTTAACTCACTGAGAATCTACCTCTTTAGAAAATTGTTTTACCGTTCCTTAAAATATTAAGCATCGTGCTACCATTTGAGCCATCGAGTCTGTCCCTGGGTATACCCATGAGAAATGAAAACAGATGTTCATATCAAAACTTCTCTGTGGACGTTCAAAGCGGCATTATTCATAGCCCAAAGTGGAAAAAAATCCAAATTTCTATCAACTGATAAATGAATAAATAAAACGTGGCATATCTATACAACGGGATAGTATTCCACAACAGAAAGCAAGGAAGTACTGATACATGCAATGAGGCTGAAGGACCTTAACAACATTGTGCTAAGTGAATGAAGTTGGTCACAAAAGACTGTATGTTGTGTGAGTCCATTTATAGGGAATCTCCAGAATAGGTAAATTGATAGAGATGGAAATATATTAATTTTCTCCTGGTGCTGGAAAGGAAAGGTTGGGAGGAAGTGGAACTAAGTGCTAGGTAGACAGGGTTTCTTTTGGGGATGGACTGTGTTTTCCAAGCGACTGTGGTGATGGTGGCACAACTCTGTATTAAAAGCCATTGAACTGTACAGTTTGAATTGATGAGTTATGTAAAATATATTTTATGTGAATTATATCTAAATATGGTTGTTAAAAAGTAAAACAAAAAAGACTGAGGCTGGCTTCAAATGCATAGAGCTGAGGCAATGGCATGACATCAACATCACCGAACACAGCAGCACATTACGACATTGCAACAGCTCAGATGAGACAGTCCTTGCTCTGGGGGATCAGGGAAAATTTCATGGAGGAGTTGACATTCAAGCCAGATCTTGAAAGCTGAGTAGAATATGTTCATGTTGTAAAGAGGAGGGCTTCACAGGGGAAAAGGCTAGAAGCCAAAGGCAGAAGTGTGGAAAATGGCAAAGGCGTGTAATTCATGCAGGCAGAGATGGCGTCATATGCGTCTTTCAGTCTTTCATGCATTTAGTATGGTAACTACGTGTGCACCATCCACATGCAGTAAGTACTGGCTGGGCTGAATTAGTTATACTTGATTTTAAGTGGTTTCATCTAGATCCTAAGTGAATAATGTGTTGTAAGTGAGGTAGAGAGCTATATCTTTTATAAGCCTGGGTTAAATGGCAGGAATTTAATACCAAAATTGGAAGGGTAATTTAAAAATAACTTTAACAGCTTTTTTTCCCATGCAGCATTACTGTATGTAAAGTAGTTGATATAGTAGGATCCAGTTGCAATTGCTCAGATATTACCTGTCAAATAAGTAGGAGATAACACTCTTTTTTGCTTTAGTTTAGTAAAATTATAACATTGGTAACCTGTTAAATAAATTACCAAAAAGGTGTTCTTGACATTTATACTATATTTAGAAGCCATCTCACCACGTATTAGTTTTGTGATCGTAATTGATGTCATTTTAACATTATCTAGGATTTCAAAGAAAAATAATGCTTTATTCCGCTGATGCAGAAACAACCAGAGTTCATAAGAAGTGTTATTTTTAATCCTCGATCCCCAACTTCCAGGAACTCTGGAATAAGATAAAACATGCTAATGAGCTATCATTTAATAGTTATAGAAACTCCCACATTATAAACTCTCAGGATTTCCCTTCCTACTGTATGGGAGCCGGCCGCACACACCATTTGCAGACTAACATACCGCTAGTCTAATTTTGAATGTGACACGGGTTATGGGAAATAAAGATCAATCTCACTGTGTGGTAGATGCATGATTTGGAAAAGGAACTGGGGACTATAAATAAAATAGGTCCCTAGTAAAACCATGCTCCCTTACCGCTGGGACTGAAGTCCACGGGCCCGATCCATTTGAAGGCTGGTTTACGGCCTCGCTCCTCTGTTACATGCACCTTCTTTATTAGAGCCAAGCTGGTCAGAACATTGGCTATGTCATAGAGGCGCCGTACCTTTGCTTGAAGATATAAAACACAATTATGGTCACACTGCTGCAACTGGCTTTAACACCATTACATTTTAGTTTATGTGACAGGTCACTTTTCTCGGCCTCCATATACACCTCAAGCAGAAAGCAGTGGGGTGCAGCAGAGGCCAAGGGCTCCGTCATGCAATCGCCCGGGATTTATGCATCTGATGCATCTGAAGACACACACTATGGGAAAGTGTGTCTTTCCTTTTCCACAACTTCACACCCCTTGTGAGAGGCACCTGGTGACGAGCAGGGAGCGCCGAGATTGCAAGAACACCAAGGGAGAGAAAGGGGCTGTAATTAAAGGCTTAGTAAATGTAATTCTGATATGTGGCAGGAGCTTGCTCTGAGCTTCTCCCAGCAGGAGGTGGTGGCACCAGCTCCAGCAGGCAGCTGGCCTATGAAAATGACAGGGATTCCCCAGAGCTTCCTGTGAGGCTGTGCTCCTGGGCAGACAAGACCATTTGAGGCTCAAGGTTATTGAGGTTCAGCTGTGCTGAAGACAGGCAGCTCCTAAGTGGAATCCTGGCATCTGGCCACCTAGTGGGGAGGGGAGGGGTGGGCATTCCCTGAGTCTTACAAGAGCTGGGGGAGAGACATTTGAAAATGTGGGCACGAGAGAAGAAATTCAGAAGGGGTGGTAAGAGATTGGATAGGCAGGGCAAAACCCACAAAGTAATTTCCATTCAAGAAATCAATTTACAGGTAGGAAACCCACTTGACTTTGTAGCTAAGATCAATCAAAGGAGCTTTGATTATGGTCCAGGAACATCAACCCATTCACCCCAGATGCAATCTTCTTCCCAATTCGGATAGAGCTGAATTTTACCTACATTTCTCCCACAGGGTGCCTATCCCTCCAACGGAGACAGAAAATGCAGAGGAACGCTGAGCTCATGGCTTCCCAGGGCTTGAAAAGGGCTACTGGCAGCCAAGGGCATTTGGCTCAACCCAGGCTCGACAGAAAAGGAAAACGCACTGGGGTATGAATCTCGGAAACTCTTCTTGCCCAGTGGCCTTGTCCCACCACCCCTACCCTACCCTGGTCATTCCTCTGGTTCTTACCTGCAGACAACTTTCATCTCCACCCATCAGGAGAGTAGGCAGGGGGTGAGGAAAAAAGGGGAAAGAAAACTCAGACATTCTGTCTTGGAAGCAGCGATACTAAAGAGAAACGCAAAGCATCTTACACCTTCCCTGACCTGCGTTTGTGGGATGGATGGCATTCTGCTTCCACCATCCATTCTAACTGCCGAGGAAAAGGCATCGGACAGAACTTTTATGGGAATTCTCGTATTTACTAACTTACCTCTCACAGCACCAAGAATCTTTTTGAATGCAGGGAGGATTGCACTTCTCAAAAAAATTTTTTTTTCACTCTCACAGGCAGAAAATATCAACATATGAAATCCCACCCTTTTTGTACTGATAAGTGGATTTAGGTGAAGATGCTTACTTTTAAATTTACTATGGTCTGGGGTATCCTGGCTTTCTTCTATCAGTATTTTGGCAGCCACATCAAGAGTAACAATCTTGGTTTTCGAGACGAGGAATAGCATTACAAACTTCTGGCTCATAATTCTCAGAGACTTGTCTTTTCTACTGTTTGCAGATGCTACAAAGGGAATGAAATGAAAGCATCAAAACATATAATTTACCACATGAAAGATGGTGCTTAGAGTTTGCCAGAACTATGGTCTCTACCAGCAGATGGAAAGATCACTCGCTATAGGCAGAAGCTTACTGGACACACAGCACAAAAAGATGGCTTGTGAGGAAATGAGATGGAGTTTCTTTTCTTCTTTTTTTTTAAGTAACCTCTACACCCAATGTGGAGCTCGAACTCACGACCCAGAGATCAAGAGTTGCACACTCTACTGACTGAGCCAGCCAGGCGCCTCAAGAAATGAGTGAGTTTTCTTATGGCTTGTAAAATTACTCTGCAGTAGGCATAAACTCTGAAATGCATATTTGAAATGACTCTTAATGCTTTACACTCCTACTTCATAGAATAAATCCATGAGGTAGTTTTCCTGAGGCAACTTTTAGAAAAGATGAATGCAGAAGGATAAATGGAAGGGTAGGCTTCAGGGACTGTTTTCAGAACATCAGCTGTTCCTTCAAAGGCAAGAACTCTGTTTTTATTTCTCTGTGTCCACGATATCTAGACTATGTCTTAAGCACAGTAGGTGCTTGCCGTTCCCCCTGCTTTTCAGAAATAAGAGAAGAACTAAGCTGGAAACGAATAGGTGACACTGATTAGATGTCTGTTGCTGTAGATGGCAGGCAAACCGTTCCCGACAGATGGCTGTCTCCTCTGATTATTAGGATAAGAACTGGCTCATGGGGTGGAGCTAAAAGGCATAAGACAGTAAATCTAATGAAAACCAGGCCCACATTTCCGTCCCTATTAGATCTGCAAGGGAAATGTTGACTGATACTTGCACTTTATCATCATAGCAATGGGGTATAGGGTGAGACTGATGAAGATCAGTCGTTAAAACAGGAAGAGGATCAATAGGAGCTGAGAGGGGAAGAACCATGTAGATATAAATAAAAAAAATTCTGTATCAAATGACAGCAGGGGTTATTCATCTTTCTTATCAATGTGTTCTCCTAACGAGGTTCGTTTCTAAGTAATCTGCCCTAAATAGAATTTAAAAAATTGAATTCTCTGAAAAGATAACTTCTTTCAAAGTGAAATTTCTTTAAAGGCTCACAAATAGAAATCAGCATGGGGCTGTCAATCAGAAACGGGAGTGCTGCTAGTGATCTATAGTCCAAACACACCAAATACCAAGTGAACTGCCACCAGACAGGCTTAAAGTGAGGTCGAGTGGGAGGCCCAGTGGGGGAGCCATCTGTCTCCCTTTCTTCAGTAGATAGAATAGGAGGACATCTCCCTCCAGGGCTGTCAATCTGGCACTGCCTGCCTTAGCAGTGAATCTCTCTGGAAGGAGCCATCACTCGTGTGGTTTTATAGTACACTCACAAGAGGGGTAATCAGGTTCAGAGAAATCCAGTAACTGTTGATCTTGAGAATCTGGACAGCCATCTTTTTTACGTTCTCCAAGTTTATAATCCATCAGCTCTAGCTCCTTCTGCTGGAGATGTGCCATCTGCTCTTCATATTTCTGCTCCTCTCCCAGTCTCTGGAGGCTCCTCAGGGTTTTTGGCAGGCTGTGGCGTCCATGCCAGCCATACTGATTCTTGGCCACCCGGCTGACCAGATGCAGTGATTCCAGCACATTTACGATGTCATAGATACGTCTTCTTTCAACGCCTGTTTGAAAAATAGAAGTTGACCTTCATGTAGGCAAACATTTTTGAGTAAAAATTCCTAGAGGGCCTGGACCATGTCTGTAAGCTACTCTACATGGTCCCCAGGGCAATGCCCAGCAAGTGTGGATGCCCCACAAGCTCAACCTATAAGGATGTTCTTGGGACCTAACCCTTAAAAGGGCTAGGATAAAAAACATCCACTCAGAGATGGATGTTATATCTATTATATAACAACTCTATTATATCAATAGTAGTATGTCTCTTCTTTAGACCTGTTAGGAAAACCACGTGAACACTTCAGCATGTTAAAATAGGTGGGATTGAGCAACACATGTACTAGTATGTCTAATGGGCACTTGATGAATGCTGTTTGGTTGATTTTGACTTAGACTCCTAATTATGCAGACTATAAAACAAACTGGGTCCAATGCATGACACCTCATTGGGACAATTCTATCCTTCCCTGGAGTTTGAATGATGTGAAATAATTATCTTGTTAACTCTCCTAATGGCCCAGGAAGGAAAAAGATGGCAAATATTTTGTTTCCTATTTTGTGTTGGAAACTCAGGCGTCTAGAGCTTGGATACCCTTCTCAAGTTGCTGAAGGAAGCTACAGCCAGGGCTGAACAACATATGAGGTTCCTTTTGCTCATATCTTGGCTCCTGGTAACTGTCCCTGTGTTCCCAGTCATAGCTGTTTGGGCCAAACAGCCCATGGGTAAAGCACAGAGACTCTTCATGCATAATACAGGCTGACCATGAAATTCATCAAGTCCTTACCCACTTTCCCAGCACTCTCAAAATAGCTAGAATTATGGGCTATCACATTTACCAAAAATATATACAGTAAAGTGTGGGGGCTTTGAGGTCAGAGTGCCTGGACTGGAATCCCTGCTCTATCCCTTATTACCTGGCTAATCTTTCTGTGCCTTGGTATTTATCTCATAAAATAATGAGGATTACATGTGACCATAAATGTAAAGGGTCTCCAAGAGGGTGTCAATTTGTATCTACTGTTAATGTATTATTTTGTAAATACTTGTACACAGCGTTGGAACTGCCTAAATTCCCTGCTAGTATGAGAGGTCACAAAAGAAACAGATTTTAAAACTTTCCTGTGACTCATCCTGTTGTACCACAGGCCCTTAGGCTTTTGGAACCCACTGGCTTCTTTGCTCTCATCTGAGTACCCATAATAAAAGCCTCTGGGCATCTCCCAGAAAACTAATCCAGCTACAAAGATGCCCCCTTTCTGCTCACTTGCCAGGAGCCATTATATAATCAGCAGTCTCAGTGAATGTAGCTTCTGGCCCTTCAAAGATTTAACACAAGAAATTGACCAAATTCTGATGACAACATTGGAGGTGAAATGGAGTTCTATCATCTCCAGGAAGAGGTATTTCACAGTCAATCAGAACATTTCAGCTCATGACCCTGAAAAGCTCTTCATCCTCAGAAGCTCAGGCTTTGGTGCCAGATGCCTACTGGAAGGTGCTGGCAGGGGCAGCCAACGGCCCCTTGTCCAGATCTGCCTGGCTTTTTATCCCAGTCTGTTTTCATATATTAACACATCTTGTTTAGAGTGTAACATTCTATAAACCTTCCCATTAGAAATGTCATGTGAATGCACCGAGACACCCCGGGGCCAGCCATATGCTGGGCTGTTCTGTGATTCTGTATTCGATACAAACTGTTAAATCTCCATCTAGTGAGTAGACATCCTAAGACGGGAAAATAAAGGAAGATTCTGACCACTTGGAGGGTCGATGAGTATTTAATATGCACAATGGGTGTTTACTAGGCGGTGTTGGTAAAAGCCACTGTGGCAGCTGCCTGTCTAGACAATCATCTTTTCAATCTGGACTGGGTTTATCTGTCTACTGGCCATTGCACTAGAAAGTTCCATTTCACAGGTCTCGAGACTTTCAGGTTACTCTGAGGCTTGCTCTGTCAGGAAAGGTTTTCCTGGCAGCCAGCTCTTTTCTTTTGTATCAATGTAATCCTGTTAATCCTAGTTGTGGCATTATTTACGCCCCCAAGGATTTATCACTTGTTACCATGCTTCCCTTAGGTCTCGATGGAGCTTTTGTCTAATCTTTTGTCTTCTGTACTGACATCAGTGCAAGGTTCGAGGATGGAAGTTGGGAGTATGGAGGAAGCTGGTTTCATGAAGGTCATGAAAGGTCAGTTTCCAGGCCTGTGCCTCAAATGGGTGTACACTAAGCCTCCATCCGCTGGGTCACTTTCCCTTTCTTGTTTCAGTGGCACCAATGCCAAATACTGTGTTTTATTTCTGGACTCCCCAGTCAGGCACTATACTTCCTTTCTCAGAGGGTGAAAGGACAGCTTGGGGAGGGCAGAGAGAGGTCTAGTAATTTTGAGTAGAAACTGTTCCACATAACATAAGAGTTACCCATGCCAGGCCCTGAGTTAGGCATGTTGCTGACATTCTCCCCAACTTCCTTAAGTTTCTGCAAGGTAGGTGCTATGATCCTTGGGTTATAGACAGGAAAAGGTTAAGCAACTTTTTAAAAACTCTCAGCCTATAAACTGGAGACCCTCCATCTGACCCAAAGCCCAGCCCGTGGTCCTTGCATCACATCCATTGCCTCATTATCTTAGTTTCCAGCAACTAAAACAGTTTTAGCTATTATTCAGACTGACAGTCATCTACTGGGACACATTTCCCAGGGTTAGGGGAAGAAAGAGAAGTAATAAATTAAAAATATAATCTATCATAAAGCCTGTTTATTTGTTTTTTTCTTTTTTTCTGTATGTAGAATCTTATTTTTTAAGGGGATACCCTATACCTTCAAATCACTGTGATTTCTGCTTAGTTAAGATTGTCAATGTTTATCCTGAGACCAATTGCAAGCCATGTCCACTAGGGGTCTCTCCTCTGAGGCAGCCGTCTACGTACTTACAGCCCATACCTCATTGCATATTACACACACCCATGCCATGTGAACACATGTACTTCTCTTTGTTAGAAGGCTTAGATGTTTACGCCCAGATGTGCTCCCTCCAGTTTGGTAGGCTTGCTGTGAGTCTCACACTGTATGGTTTCAAACAGAAAGCTCTGCTCTCAAATCCTATTTGATAATAGAAGTTAACACCAGGTCTGAACTCTTAGATGCATTTTTAAAAATAAATAGCAAGCTATTTGAAAATATGTTCTGTCTGTCTGCAATAATATGAAATTAAAAGTGATATATTAATTTTTAATGTGAGTCTTTCATACAAATATTTTATAAGGTCAAAACCCACAAATTTTCGTTTGCCCCTCAGGCCTAGAAGACTCCCTGGAATCATCTGCATAAGGATGAGAAATTTGATGACAGAAGGAAGTTTTACTTGTTCTTGCGTTCTTATCCTTCGAGAGCCCACTCTTTACTTAACGAGAAGCTCTCTGAAGACTTTGGCCTACCTGAGGAAACCAGTTTCCCACTGTGACTGGAGACAGGCCTCCAGGTAATCTGATGATACATACCAAGACTGACAGCAACTTCATCTAGGGAAATGGTTGTTTTCTCGGTTGACAAGGGATAACTTGGATAGCGAGCTAGAAACTTCTGGCACAGGAGTCCTAGACTTTTCTGTTTTCTGCTTGGCCTCTGCTTTTCAAATTCATCCACAGCACTGTCCCCAACAACATCAAGCTGCAAAGGGCAGACAATAGGGAGAGGAGAGATGTCACAGTTAATATCCTTATGGAGAAATTGCATGCAAAGTGCAGAACAAATGCTTGAACAAATGAGTTATTGGCAAACCTGGGGGACATCCCAGTCCATACCATTCTAGATTCTGGTTAAAATACATTCGTTACCTAATCCAATTCTCTTAACATTTTACTGGATGCTTTCTTTGGACTAATTTTTTTTCTCCTTTGAAACTTGAGGATGAGTCTATTGGTTAAAATCTTAAAAAATGAACAGTATAGTCATTTATGGCTTGCTACACCCTTGCTACGAATGCGCTCACTAGACCTGTAGATCAGCATCACCAGGATCAGCTCCATCCCAGATCTGACGTATCAGAATCTAGGTCTTGGGTGATTCCTGTTGACAAAAATCTGAGATCCATTGGCCTGCCCTGCATCATCAAAGTGTTTTACTTTTTACAACTGACCAACAGTTCACGGAACTGAACAAGGGCAGCTGTCTTACTCCTCCTTATTCTTTCTTATTATAAGGGCACTAAAGCGGTGTCCTTGTCTCAGCAACCCACATCTGAAAAAGGCTCACTTCAAGCCTAAAAATGTAAAAGGGTTTTCAATGAACAGATCCAAGGAGGAAAGTGGTATGATTATCTCAGTGAGCTTCAGAAAAAGCATTTGATAAATTTAACACCCATTCATGATTTTCAAAAATGCTCTTAGAAAACTAGAAATGGAAACTTTCTCCAATAAAGTGTATTCATAAAAACCCAACAGCAAACACAAGTCTTTTTTTTTTTTAATTTTTAATGTTTTATTTATTTTTTGGAGAGAGAGAGAGACAGTGTGAGCAGGGGAGGGTCAGAGAGAGAGGGAACAGACTCTGAAACAGGCTCCAGGCTCTGAGCTGGCAGTCAGCACAGAGCCCGACGCAGGGCTCGAACCCACGAACCGCGAGATCATGACCTAAGCGAAAGTCGGACGCTTAACCGACTAAGCCACCCAGGCGCCCCCAGCAAACACATGTCTTAATGGAAAAATCTTGGAAGTATTCCCTTAAAATCTGGAAAATGATAAGGATGCCCATTATCACGGTTCCTTTTCTACATCCTATTGAAGATCCTAGCCAGTGCCTGAGGATAAGAAAAAGAAACTGAGGCACAAGGATTAGAAAAGAATAAGCAAAACTTTCATTCTGCAGAAGACATAATTGTTTACACAAAAACTCAAAAGCATCTCAGATAAATTATTTAAAATAATAAGTGAAGGGTGTTATGCTGAGCAAAATAAGTCAGGCAGAGAAGGACAGCTACCAGATGTTTGCACGTATAGGAGGATTAGGAGGAACTTAACGGAGGACCATGGGGAAGAAGAAGGGGGAAAATAGTTGGGGAGAGGGAGGGAGGCAAACCATGAGAGACTCTTGAATGCTGAGAACAAACTAAAGACTGATGACTATGGGGGGTAGGGGAAGGGGAGTGATGGGCATGGAGGAGGGCACTTGTGGGGATGAGCACTGGGTTTTATATGGAAACCAACTGGACAATAAACTATTTAAAGAATAAAATAAAATAAAATAAAAAGTGAATTTGGCAAAGTAGCTGTAAAGGCAAAACAACAGATTAAAAAAATCAGCTGCATTGCCATATGGTAGTAACAGAAAAATGAAAAGACATTATTTACAATAGCAACAAGAAGTTTTTAGGAACAAATCTAGCAAAAATCTATTTGCATAAAATATCAAAAATTAGGTCTTAGAGAAATATACTTAAAACTTAGAGAAATATACTATCTTCAAGGATAGGAGGGCTCAGTACAGCTTTATTCTTCTCAAATTAATCTACATGCAATGCAATTCCAATTAAAATCCAATCTGAAGGGGCACGAGGGTGGCTTGGTTGGGTAAGAATCTGACCCTTGAATTTGGCTCACGTCATGGTCTCATGGTTCATAAGATCGAGACCTGCACTGGGCTCCGTGCTGAGCATGGAACTTGCGTAGGATTCTTTCTCCCTTGCTCTCTGCCCCTCTTCCACTTGTGCATGTACATGCGCGCGCGCACACACACACACACACACACACACACACACACACACACACACACACTCTCTCTCTCTCTCAAAATAAACATTAAAAAAATCCAATCTAAAGTATTTATAGAAGAACAAAAGGCAAAGAATAGCCCACACACTCTGAAGCAAAATAAGTTGAGAGTCTTGCTTTATCTGATATCAAGGCTTGTTACAATATGGTATTGGTGTAGCGATGCATAAATTGGCCAATGGAACAGAAGAGAGCCAAGAAACAGATACATACATGAAAGGAACTTCGACATATGACAGACATAGCATTGCCAACTTGAGAGAGTAAGGACTGAATAAATAGTGCAGGGACAATTGATTATAAGAAGCAACATGAAAAAACACAAGCACTAAATTGAAGTGTAATATATAGAACTGATAAAGGTTTATTTTCAAGAATATACAATAAACACCTACAAATCAATATGGACAAAAAAACCCAATAAAAATCAACAAAGAACACTGCACAAACACTTCACAGAAGAGGGGAAAAAAACATGGTGGCCAGTAAACATGTGGAAAGGGGTTGGGCCTCATTAGTAACCAAGGAAAAGCAAGTGAATACCACACTAATACACAATTGTATACCCATTAGATTGGCAGAAATTAATAAATTTGACAGTGTGAAGTGTCAAAGAAGATGTGGATCAATAAATGTTCATACATCACTGGGGGATGAAAATAGCACTTGGGAAAGCAATTACTTTGTGAATATTTGCATATCCAACGGCCTAATCACTTCACTACTAGATGTATAACCTAGAGCAGTAGTTCTCAAATTTCTTGTTCATAGAAGCTTTTCATATTCCTAAAAATTACTGAGGAATATCTTCTTTAAAATGATTTTTTACTACCTTTTGATAGAATATTTGGTCATAAAAAATATGGACATATCTTTAGCACCCAAAACTGAACAATGCTATTAATTTACATCTGCCTACCCCACAGAGTAATCTTTCTCCTAAATTTTCATGTATTATTTCATGGCCATTTTCAAATAGTTCTTATCACATATGCACATATTTCTATGTACTATATTGCTTATGTTTTGTTTTGTTTGGGTTTTCAACTTTTGTAAAATTGAAACTAGCAGATAGTCTTCTGAAACTTGCTCTTTTCAACCAACATACGTCTTTAAGATTCATCCATGTTCTTGCATATAGCTATGATTTTCTCTCATTGTCACTGCTGTTTGATATTCCACTGTATGAATATACCACAATTTAGTTATCCATTTTCCTAGTGTTAGCCATGTGTGTAGTTTCCAGTGTGCGCTAAATAGGAACTGTGCTGCCATGATATTCTTGTTCACGTCTCTTGGCATACACATACAGGGGTTTCTCCAGAGCAGTGGTTCTCAAAGTATGGTCTGATTTGTATTTAGTTACGTGGAAAAATCTATTAATTAGTTCTATCACTGCAACGAAGTATAACAGGTTCACTTCATTTTGTTCTATTAATTTCAAGTTGTAATTTGGGACACCTTTTCCTCTTCTCCTTTTTTAATTTCTTCATTTTGGTAACTTTTATAGCATAAAAAGTCTACCAAAAGGAGGAAAAATAGAAGAGAAATAACACTCAAATCTGTAACTTTTCTTAGCAAGCCTGGGAAAATGCTTTTTTAAAAAAAATTTTAAATGTTTTATTTATTTCTGAGAGAGAGAGAGAGAGAGAGAGAGAGAGACAATGTGATTTTATTTATTTCTGAGAGAGACAGTGTGAGCAGGGGAGGGTCAGAGAGAGAAGGAGACACAGAATTCAAAGCAGGCTCCAGGCTCTGAGCTAGCTGTCAGCAAAGAGCCTGACGCGGGGCTTGAACCCACAAACCATGAGATCATGACCGAGCTGAAGTTGGACACTTAACCGACTAAGCCACCCAGGCGCTGGAAGCCTGGGAAAACATTTAATGGAAGAGTGAAAATTATTGACCATTGATTTATTTATTTTTATTTTTTATTTTTATTTTTTTAATATTTTTTATTTATTTCTAGGAGAGAGAGAGAGACAGCGTGAGCAGGGGAGGGTCAGAGAGAGAGGGAGTCACAGACTGAAACCGGCTCCAGGCTCAGCACAGAGCCCGACGCGGGGCTCGAACCCACGAACCGCGAGATCATGACCTAAGTGGAAGTCAGACGCTTAACCGACTAAGCCACCCAGGCGTCCCCATAGGACAGATAATTTAAAGATTATTTACCGTTAAGGTCCCAAAGCATTCCAAGTCTAAAATACACTATTACTCTCAAAGTCAGAGTAAAATTATAATTCACAGCAGCATTTTAAAAGTCCAAACTTCTTCATTAAATCAAAATTATTAAATGTTTTTGCTTAAAAAGTTATTTTTAAATGTGTACTGGGAGTAATCAAGGGGGTAGCACACAGACGAAAAAAAAACATTCATTATGAAAAAAATTAGAGTGAGAAATCCATTTCAGCTAGTAGTAAGACATTGTTTTGATATATTTTGATTATCTGTAAAGAGCAGGGATTTGTGGATGAAAGATACTGCCTGTCTAAAGGTATTTTACCATTATAGACATCTGACATGCCATTAAATCACCCCAATGGCAAAAAAAAAAGAAAAGAAAAGAAGGAAGATATTAAGTTTACCACTGCTTTTGGCTCAATGGTAACTGAAAAATTGAGAATTCTATGACTTTTAAATAATCAAGTAAAGATTTAAAACTTGTATAAAGCCTGGGGTGTCTGGGTGGCTCAGTTGGTTAAGCATCTGACTCTTGGTTTCAACTCAGGTCATTATCTCGTGGTTTCATGGGTTTGATCCCCTCTTCGAGCTCCATGTTGACAGTGTGGGGCCTGCTTGGGATTCTCTCTCTGCCTTTCTCTCTGTCCCTCCCCCATGCACACTGTCTCTGTCTCCCTCAAAATAAATAAACTTAAAAATTTGTTTTCTATCAAGCCTGAGACACATGGCCTGTTTACCTGCAGAGAGTCTGTAAAGGCATCATCCTTGTTTTCAATGGGTCTGAACAGTCCCTTTTTCTTCTCTCGGTCTCTGATGTCGGGGCTGGCAGCACTAATGAGCACCTTCAGGTTAGCTGTGGGCGTCCACGGTTCTGCCTGCTGTCTGTCAACAAGCTTAACTGGAGTAATGGGGTTTCTTTCTGGAGTGAAGAGTTTTTGCTTTGATAAATCAATTGGTTCATTTTTTATTGGAGTCTTCGGGGCCATCCTTGAGAGATCAACAAATATGTTTTCCTATTTTAAAAAAAGAGACCTTTTAGTAAGAATGAGAAAGGGCAGGTATAAGCTGAAAGCATTGATTCACCAAGACATGAAAATACAAAGAGACCATATTTTCACCACTGAAAAATATCAGGCTAGGACTAATGAAAATAGACTGAAGGATTCATGGAATCCAAGAGTGGTTCAGTGAGAACATGATTATCATCTACTGTTTTTAAACATACTTCTTATGGCATCTCTGGGAAAGAAGTTGAGTGTATCTGTAGATGCTTGTAATTGTTGGGGATGATAACAGGGGCAAATGTGGGCTGAGTCCGTATTGCTTCTCTACTTACAAGTTTGCACTAACTGGTACAGTACTACAATTATGCATTTGTAGTCTGGTGTTCACCGGTGCTAATGCAGAAATTTGTAGCAGGACCAACCAATGGAAAAATATCCAACAAAATGCCACATTTCAAACCAACCTAGAAGGACTGTTATTCCTTTAGACAGTACGTCTCAAACTATCCATGGTGAAGGGCCAGGGTTTTTTATTTCCAAACTCCCACATACTGATACGTGGTTTTACTTCACAGGACTCATCTGCATTTTCCACCACCTGTGACTCTCCATGTGAGTTTGTCACTCAAACAACCTACAGCCTGTTCAATAGGAAGAGACCACTGATCATGGGCTTAGATGCCACAGAGGACAAGATCAAATTGTTGCAGAGCTTTCTAAGTGCCTGACTTTCAAATTCGGTTCTTAATTTTTTGGGGTTTAGCTATAGTTTTTGGATTAGCACCTGCCCCGATCCACACTTTGAGTCAACTGCCTTAGATAATTATAAGAAAGATCAGTGATGGGTCCATTATGTCCCTTAGTCCACTTTGAAAAAGGACTACGTATATGGAAGCCACATTTGGAAATATCAAATAATGAAAACAAGTTTCTTTCCCTTAAAATCAGGATCCGTCATTCAAAAATGGAAAGATTCTGTCCTTTCTGTAGCAGAAGTCACCTCCAAGCAATTGTATTTTACATAATGATGAAGGTGGATGAGTTACAGGTTTGTCCCTCCTTCTCTATACGCCTATCATTCTAGAGCTACTGTGTGCTTGGATTTCGGCTGAGCAGTCCTTTAAGAAAAGTGCTTTCCCATAAAGGAGCAACATATGAAGAGAGGGAAAAAAGGCTGGGTGCACCCAGAGCTTGTGTTAGCTGGGCCAAATCTTGTTCCTTGGATCAGCAGAGCTCACAGTGAGGTTTTGCCCCAGTGTCACTGGGAGGGAGGGGGGATGGGAGTGACAGTTTCCTACCACGCAGCACAAACAGCCAGCCTGGAGCACTGCATCTACCCACGTGTCATAACACGTCCCTATTAATGTGCAGTTCTGATGAAGTCTTCTACAAGGGACCTCTGAAGGGAAAGTATTGAGTGTTTGCTAGGCACTGCACTCCATTTTATGTACTTTACATATATTAATTCCTCATCCAACCCTGAGACGTAGGTATTATTATTTTTTCTGTCTACAGATGAAGAAACTGAGGCACAGAGAGGTTAAATGACTTGCCTGGGGTCATATGCAACCTTCATTTAGTATAAAAGTCACCTGTATGCAAGAAACAGGTGATAGCAGAAGTTCCTGAAATCCTGCATCTAGAAATGAGTTTATCTTGGGCACAAACCGGGAAGAAGTGATTTTTATCACAGATCCAACAAAAGGTACCCAGCAGGCCGCTGATTCCTAGTGGCACTGTGGACAGGCAGTATGGACGGGGAAGTAGTGATGCACCTAGGCTCTTGGACCAGCTTACCTGTGTCTGATGCTTATCAGCGTGGGCAAGCTGCTTGTCTCACTATATTTTACTGCTCTCGACTAAAAATGAAGTTCATAAAAATACCAACCTCAAGGGTTATTAAAGTAGTTCCTGGCATATAGTGATCACTCAATAAAACCTGGCTGTTACCTGTTCCCCTCTATCCCATTTTATTACTGTCCATTCTGGCACTCAGAGCTAATACAATACAGCGTGTCATACCGTTATTTAGCTTCCTAGGTGTGTGTCTTGACTCATTAATGAGACTGTGCACTTCCAGAGGTCAGGAATCAAGTTCCATGGCTCATTCCTCATAATATTTTGGCACAGTGCCCTGCCCCTTATGGGTGCTGACAGAACACTGTGCCTTGATTATCTCGTTTTCTAAAATGTATCCCTGTGATGAGGGTGTAGGCCAGCCTCACTGAGGTGGGCAGAGATCCACACTCCTTTTGTGCTCCCTCTAGGGGACCTGCCTATTCTCAAAGAAGTAGTACAAAGCTCCTACTTCTGCTCCACGGAGGAACAATTTAGATGGAGTATTCCCTCCAACACTTTGATATATTTTCACTACAGTTTAATATTTAAAGTTGGAGGGGAGTTAGATTACCCGCTAGGTTCTGATTGTACACACCTCTGCATCAAGAGAAAAAAGAATGCCAAGCAAATTTGTATGCTGAGATCTCAGATGGGCAGAAAGTCAACTGTAATCTAATCGCACCCTGCTTCATCTCTCTGTCCGGCCTGCAGTCCTAACACTGTATAAGTGGAAAGGGAGTTTGAATGAGACTGGAAACCTGGTTTTTGTCTTTTTGATACTGGACAAATTGTTCTGTCTGGACCCCAAGTTTCCTTATCACTAAAATAAGGGGTTCCAACTGAAGTATCTACCTCCAAGGCTTTCCAGCCAGGCTACCCAGCTGCGTGGTAGAAAGGGATGTGCTGAGATCTCGTCAGGAATGAATGACTCATTCCCCCTGATGCTGGAAGCCCTTCACTGGGACTGAGAGGGTGGACTCGTCCGAAATCACAACCTCCCAGGGAGGCCTGGACTGCCCTCGATGCCAGTAGAGGTAGCACTGACATGTAAAAGCCTGGCCCTCCTGTCCCTGCCCGAACTCCCAGTTGGGTAAACTCCACAGTCTTCCCCTGAGACTGTTTCAGATCCACTTCTCCCTCTGTCTAGTTCTGCTATCTTCCCTTCGTACCCACAGACGTGGCTGCCCAGAGCACCCCTAACAAGCCTCCGGCACCCTACCTCCATGTCCGATCTGCCTGCCAGGAAATCCAAGTGCAACACCCTGGAAGTCCCTTCTTAGATTAGAGAGGGCCTGGAGAGGCAGAACCCGTGGAACAGGCTCTCCGATTCTCATACGCAAATGGACACAACATAGCCTGGCTTACCTGCCATCGAGTGGCTGTGAGGACGGGATCAGATAATGAAGGTGAAGGCAGTTTGTCACCGAGCACTATACAGATATTTGTTATGAATTATACCAACACTTCAACTCTGCTGTATGCCGCCACAGAAAGGCTTTGTAGTTACAAGATCTTGGTTCCAGTCTTGCTTGGGTCTCAGATACAGCTTTGATCATGTTACCTCAAAGAATACATGCAGTTATCAGCCTTGCCAGGGCCCTTGGCAAGATGTGGCCAACTGCTTTTCCAATTCTAGCTCATGCATATTCCACATTGTGCCCAAACAGTGCACTTGCTTTTCTTCAAGCCTGCCCTGCACCATTACTTTGTCTTTAATGCTATTGGTGAAGCGTTGCCTGTTGAAATTCTACCTATGGTTTAAGAGTGTCTACGTGTTAGGAAGACGTCTCCTTCTAGCTTTAACTAACAAACTCCCCTTCCCTTCAGAGCACACTTTCTAGAATGAGCAGTCCACACTGAGGGATTTCCCCTACCCCGTCTCCCAGGGGTTCCCACTGTTCTCATGTAGGTCACCTCTCACTTGCCAAATCAACAGCCAAACACCTCACTTGGCCTACCTCACTGCGGTGGCTGAGACTGTTAACAATTCTTTGCTCTATGAAACACGCAGCCCTTCGGAAACAGCACACTTACTTTCTTGGTTCTCTCCCTACTTCTCAGTCTCCTGCATTGGTTCCTTGTTTTCCGCTCTTAGAACCTCAGCTCTCCAGTCCTCCATTCGCTCTCTCTGGGACAGGTCCCTCATGTACAGGGCTTCAAAGCCAACCCGAACGTTGACAGTTCCCAAGTTTGTATCTGGCCAGGACCTTTCTTAAACTCCAAAATCAGGCAACCGGTGCCTCCTGCACACATTTATCTACCTGTATCACACAGGTACAGACAGATACTTCAAATTGAACTTACCTTCTTTCTCAATCACTCCTAAAAGTGATGAATGACCTTCAGAGAAAGCCTGTGCCTACTAAGTCTGGGCACTGGCCCCAAATGTACCTGCTCGTTGCTACTTCTTACCAGTTGCCTCCCTGTCTGCTTGCCTAAGTCTTAGCATTCATCCCTTCAAGCCCTTGTTCAGGTTTACCTCCTTCCCAAAGCACCCCAATAGCTCAATCCTTGTTGCCCACCCCTGCATGCCAAACCATCCGTTTTCTTCCTTTGTCCTCCCCAAATGCTCTGTAAACAACTGAAGAGGAGAGTCTTGTTTATTATCTCACAACTGGGCTCAGTAAATGTGGGTAATGAAAGTGAAAACTGTACATTTAAAAAAAATTTCTCAAAAGTAGCAAGAAGACGCATGCATAATACAGTACTTCTAGTTCTTGACCAATGTGGAGAGAGTCAAGAATGAGAAATCCTCTAAATGTCAGCTGACCCACAAAACACTGTGCCAGGCATCTCCCAGAGGCTTTCAAGCAACAATTCAGCACCACCAGCTTCTGGCCACGCTGAGTATCTTGAACATTTCTTGTATGCCTGCACTTCGCGTTGTTTCCTCTGCCTCCAATGTCCGTCTTGCTCACTCCTGTTTTTTTGTAGGCTAAATGCCCTCAGCCATGGAGGCTTGGTTAGCCCAAATGTTACCTCCTCTGTGAAGCTTCCCAAATCTCCCGGGATCCCCAGTGAATATATTTCCTCCTCCTTTATTCTGCCAAACATTTTTTTTCCACTTCTGTGATGGCAGTTAGCAAGCCATAGTACAGTTGGTTAGTTTTGCATCTGAGTCCCTGAAAGTCTCTCAGAGCCTACAATTTTATCTTTGGGTTGTCAGTCCCACTGAGTACAGTGTGAACAGTGTGTGTTGCTGGGTACTTTACAAACACCTACAGAGGGAGGTGCTACTTATTAACTCTAATTTATGGAAGAAAAATAACAGGCTTAGAGAGGTTAGGAAACTTAAACCACTGTATCTCAGCACCTGGACTATGAATATTTATTGAGTGACTGAATAAATACATTATTTTGAGGTTACGGAGCTAATACATGGCAGAGCAGGAAATCCAACCCAGATCTCTGTTACTACAAATCCCATGTTCTCGCCATCCCTAGAAATCCTCCTTCCTTTACTACCCAGCAATGTGAAAAGGAGACAAAAGCCCCATCTTGTCTCTGGGCAGAAGCGCTGTTCTCATTCCTTGCCTTCTCTTTGAGAGGTGAAATAATCCCTGCTCGTACATTCCGTTCCAAACATTTTAACCACTTTTTCGACCTCTTTGTGGAGTCATTTGAGTTTTTCTCCATATCCATTAAAATGGGAAAGTTCACCTGGACACAGCACTGATACTAACTAGAGTAGAACGCCCTTGTGGAAGGCACTGGATAAAAAAAAATCACTGACCCAGAAGAAAGAAGTGGACGCTAACTCAGGCTTTATATAAATGCATACACGTTCCTTCAAGGCTATTCCAATCCAAATTATAAAGGAAAGCAAAAAGGTTTGCTCTGAAACTCCCAAAGCCCAAACTCCCAATATACATTTTACAGTCTGGGCATTTCCATCCTCATATGGCTTGGTTCATTTTTAGAAAGTCCTCCTGAAAACAACAATGTTTTGGTATACTTCTTTTCCTAACAAAAAACTTTTGAATGCTAGGGGGGAAAATCTACAAAAACATCCAATTGTACACCTATCCAAAATTCATGGTTGTCAAGTATTCTTCAAAGGTCTACATAACAGGTGCTTTGCAAACAGACAGTTTCATTGTTGATGGCAAGCCTAAAAATAAGACAAGGAGCCTAGAGAAGTTCAGTGCCCAAGTAAGTTGCTATGCTCAGATTGGTATTCAAAGTTTCTGTTATATATTTGGCTTCTGCCTAAAAATGCTTAGATGTTCACGAGCAATTATACCTTTTCAGTAGGGCATTAGCTGATGAGTGCGGCTGTGCTGATGTGGGTATGGTGACAGTTTAGACATTACTATGGCCACTTTGTCATGTTTCTTGAAGATACAACCATGGTTTTAAAAGTCACGAGGGGAGCGAAAGGGAGAGAAAGGCTCAGTACAAAACCAGGAGTAGCACTGTAAAATATTCAGAGTATGCTAGTGGGCTAAGTCATTTTATCTCCCTATATATGGGAGGCACAGGTCTTAATTTTGGGTGAATGAAACAGCCACGAGGAGATAGTTCATTGGTATGAAGAACATTTCACAGCACTTTAAATATCCAGCATTTACAGTGTAGAGTCTATATTCCAGGAACCAAGGGATAACATTCCTGCACAGCATTAGCTAATTCCACTCTTGACAATTGGAAGTATTATAAACTTTTGGTTGCAGTGTCCAGCACATCTTCGATTCATATAAATTGGTTCCGACATTACATCTAACTTAGCCTCTTTCTACTGCACAATGAGTGAGAAACTTGACAATAATGGTTTGGATGCAACCATTTAAAAAACACATATTTCTATAATGATCATCAACATTATTATGTTTATAAGACAAATACAAGTGACATGTCCGAAGACTTCATTGAATTAGACACCACCATCCTAAATATGTTAAAGCTTAAGGTATTTAAGTGCACTTACCTTTTGTGCATTTTCCCCATCTTCAATTGCAAAGTCTAGTCTGGGCTGCCTGGGGTTGATCAGGTCTTTTAATGTTAAACAATTTACCTCCATCTGTAATGCACAATTACAGTAGAAAGTGATTTTACAATTGGATGTTTTCTCCTCCAACAAAAACATTTATTACTTGCTCGTGAACATGAACTTCCCCTCTCTAAACTCATTCTGGGAATTTCCAGGAGTGTAGCCACTACCCCCATCTCTAAAACGCGCATGAATAACACGAACACTTAATAAAGTGTGTTTGATAATTACTAAAAACCTGGGAAGGCAAAAAAAAAAAAAAAAGGACAAAAACTGGTAATTGTTTATGAAAAGCAACAGCACAAAACAAAGTTACCAAGTCAGTAGAGTGTAGGGCAAATCTGTCAGAAAGTACAGGGTCTCCTAGGTCAGTTAATTTTGGCGCAAAGAACTGAGAGGAATTCGGCTTTGAGGGGGTTTTGAATCCGGGGGAGGGAAACCTGATCTCCAGACCAAACCCACTCAGCTCTTAGCGCAGCCCCTTCCCAGGCCGCCCAGCCGACCCCAAGGATAAACTCTTCCAATGAACCCCCCAGATCACGAGGAAGAACCAGTCCTCTCTACTGCCCCGCGGGAGGGTGAGGTGTAGCCAGGACACCTCACATGCGCCTGGTCCGGCGGCAGAAATGCCTCGATCCCCGCCAGCGAGGGAGAGGAGGGGAGGCCGGCTGGCAGCCCGGACGGGGAGGGGGCTCCCCTTTCCCCCCAATTCCCGCCTCCACGCAGGGCTTAGGGCCGCACGCTACTTACTCCTACTTCGAGAAGGAGGCTTCCTGCCTCTGTGGGGACCTTCACGACCCCACACCGGCGAGGAACCAGCGGGGCGAGATCAGCAGACGCACGGCGACATCGGGCGGGGAAAGTGAGGCGCGCAGATCCCCGCTCCGAGCGCCCAGAGCTGGCGGGGACCCCGCGGTGTCAGGGCAGCGCCAGCGCTCCAGCCCCGGATCGCAGTCCCCGCTAAAACACCACCTCTGGCGCCTTGAGACCGAATTTGAGAATCGGCCAATCAGCGGCGGCCCGCGGGGTGGCCCGGGCCAATCGCTCGGCGGCACGGCCCTGGCCCGCCGCCCCTAGGAGTCTTGGCGCTCCGGGCCGCGCGTTTCGCCCTCACCCGCCCAATTGTTGCCGCCTCGGCCCCCTCCCCCTTCCGGGTACCTGGAAACCTCGGGCCCGGGAGCCAATTCCTGCCGGGGACGCGGGCCCGGGCGGCCGCGGGAAAGCTAAGGTGGGGGCGGCGGGAGGAGGGGAAGGAGAGCTCTTTTGTTAATGCATAAAAGGCCCGCTCCGGTCCCCTCGGCTTGCCGCGCTGGGAGACCGCGGGCACAGCCAGGGGAGGGGAGTGCAGATGGAGTTTGGAAAAACGATATACGCACTCTGGACGCCGCCGCCGCCACCCCCTCCCCTCAGCAACCTGCGCGGAAGCGAAGTTGTCCAGGCTTGTTGGGGCAAACTTCCTAACACCGCACGCTGGTGTGACACGTGAACCATGGTTACCACTCTATGCTGCGAGCAGATGGCACGCCAGTTAGTCCTGGAAACTAGACTGCAAGCACAGCCAGCTGTTTCTTGTTTTCCCTTCCCTTCCCTTCCCTTCCCTTCCCTTCCCTTCCCTTCCCTTCCCTTCCCTTCCCTTTCCTTTCCACTTGTTAGGTCTGGGAATGTTTTTTTGGTGTTGCTTTTTAAGAACGTCGCCAATAATTAAGAGGCAGAAGCCTTATTAAATAATTCTTTGCAACATGCACTAGCATTCCGGGAAGTAGTCGAGAAAATTTCCTCGACTTACTGATTTGTATTCAATGTTTCACTTCCTTCAACTTTAGTTTCTTATTTGAGATGTGAATGTTGATAGAGACAGCTGTGTGCATATGTATATGGTGTGTTTTAATAAGACTAGTGCTTAGAACAGTTTTACGTTTGCAGGAAAATGGAGAAGATAGGACACAGAGTGCCCATATATCCCCACTCAGTTTTACCTGTTTATTAACACCTTATATTTGTATGAAGCTTTTGTTGAAATTAGTGAACCAGTCATGGTATACTCAACTGAAGTCATTACTTTATTCAGATTTCTTTAAATTTACCTAATGGTTTTATGTTCTAGGATACCACATTATATTTAATGTTCATATCTCCTGAGGTTCCTCTTGGCTATGATGATTTTTTATATTTTCCTGGTTTTTGCCGGCCTCCATGGTTTTGAAGAATAACTGGTAAGTCATTTTGTAGGATGTCCTGCTATTGGTATTTGAGACCTCCTTTTAAAACCAGATCTACACACACTTCCCAACAAATCGTATAGTTTACACAAAGAATATCTTCTTCTTTCTTATCCTTTCCTGTCTAGTGCTCTGCTCTCCATGTCTCACATCCGAAGCAGAATTTAGAATGCTCAATTAAGTCCTTCACTTTGTACTCTATTTAGATTGCTGATAAATACAGCCTAGAAATCACTTAGATGGTATCAAAGAGACAAGCATGGAAATGTAAAAGGTATAGGAAAATAACAATAGTAATAAAAATTTGACATTTTTACCTTAGAAATAATATTTTGAACTGAAATAGGTAGAAGCATGAGGAGACAAGTATAAAGAATAAAATTGCCATTTATTAAATTTTGCACTTATATAGAAGCAGAAAATTTTGATTAGGAAATACTTTTTTTCCAACTGTATTAATTTCCTGTGGCTGCTGTGACAAATTACTACAAACTGGTTGATTTAGAAGAATAGAGATTTATTTTCTCAGAGCTCTGGAGGCCAAAAGTCCGAGATCAAGGTGTTGGCTGATCCGCATTCCCTCTAGGGCTCTGGAGGAGAATCTGTTCTTTGCCTCTTCCAGCTTCTGGTGGCTGTAAGCTATCTTTGATATATGGCTGCCTCACTCACGTCTCTGCCCACATGGTCATATTGCCTGCTCGCCTTTGATCTGTCAAATCTGTCCTGTGTATCTCTCATAAGGACACTTGTTATTGAATATAGGACTCACCTAATATTCAGGATGGTTTCCTCTTAAGATCCTTAACTTAATTACATCTGCAATTTTTTTCTTTTTCCAAATAAGGTAACATCCATGAGTTCCACGGATTAGGACGTGGATATTTCTTTTTGGGACCACCATTCCGCTTTCTAGACCCACATTCAAATGATTGAAACCCATTCATTTCTCTGATATTTTAAAATAACAATGGTTGTTTCTTTGAGATTAAGGAGTTTTATGTTACAGACTTTTCCCTAGCATTTTCCAAGTGTTTTTTTTTTTCTATCTACATTTCAAATGAAGCCACTATTCAGAACAAGAATAACTCAACATGTAGCTTCAGACTCTTGTAATTTCATCTCTTGCTTGAAGTAAGAGTGATCTTAAATTTGGAGGGAAACTGGAAAATGAGTGAGTGATGGGCAAATTGGGAGACATTCCTCTAATACACTTACTTTGCTGCTTTCAAGTCCTAGAGTTTGTAAATATTCTGTCAATCTCTCTTACTCAGTGGACACTGATGGTGGCTGGGAACTTGGGTGGGGCATCAAGAAGAGTCCTTGCATATGGCTTCTCAGTGTAGCTTGATCTTCCTTACAGCATGGTGGCCAAGGCAGTTGGACTTCTTTCAGGGACTCAGGACTCCACGATGAGTACCCAAGTCCACAAAGTGGAAAATGTATTCCTTTCATGATGTAACCCTAGAGCTAAGTTAGCATCAATTCTGCTGTATCTTTTAGATGAAGCCGTCAAAGATCCACCCCATACTTGATAGGAAAGGAAAGGACATACACTCTACTCTCCTCCTCCTTCTTCTTCTTCTTCTTCTTTGTTTCAAGTTTTTATTTAATTTCTAGTTAGTTATAGTTAACTTATAGTATAATATCGGTTTCAGGGGTAGAATTTAGTGATTCATCACTTACATATAACACCCGGTGCTCATCATAAGTATGCTCCTAATGCCCATCACCCATTTAGCCCATCCCCTGCCCACCTCCTCTCCAGGAACCCTCAGTTTGTTCTTTGTAGTTAATAGTCTTTTATGGTTTGCCTCCTTCTCTCTCTCTTTTTTCCTTTCTTTCCCCTATGTTCATCTGTTTTGTTTCTTTTTTTAAAAATTTTTAAAATGTTTATTTATCTTTGAGAGAGAGAGAGACAGAGTGTGAGTGGGCAAGGGGCAGAGAGAGAGAGGAAGACAGAATCTGAAGCAGGCCTCAGGTTCTGAGCTGTCAGACCAGAGCCCAATGCAGGGCTTGAACCCATGAACTGTGAGAATGCTTATTTGAGCCAAAATTGGATGCTTAACCGACTAAGACACTTAGGCACCCCATCTGTTTTGGTTCTTAAATTCCACATATGAGCGAAGTCATATGATACTTGTCTTTTTCTGACTAATTTTGCTTAGCATAATTTACTCTAGTTCTATCCATGTTGTTATAAATGGCAAGATATCATTCTTTTTAATGGCTAATATTCCATTGTGTATGTATATATATATTACCACATCTTCTTTATCAATTCATCAGTCAGTAGACATTTGGGCTTCTTCCACAATTTGGCTATTGTCAATAATGCTGCTGTAAACATCAGGGTGCATGCCCCTTCAAATCAGTATTTTTGTATCCTTTGGGTAAATACTCAGTGGTGAAATTGCTGGATCATAGGGTAGTTCTATTTTTAACTTTTTGAGGAAGCTCCATACTGTTCTCCAAATATCTGCACCAGTTTGTATTCCCACCAACAGTGCATGAGGGTTCTCTTATCTCTGCATCCTCGCCAACATCTGTTGTTTCCTGTGTTGTTAATTTTAGCCATTCTGACAGGTGTGAGGTGGTATCTTATTGTGGTTTGGATTTGTATTTCTCTGATAATGAGAGTGATGTTGAGCATCTTTTTATGTGTCTGTTAGCCATCTGGATGCCTTTTTTGAATAATGTCTATTCATGTCTTCTGCCCATTTCTTAACTGGATTACTTGGGGTTTTTTGGGGGGAGATACTAAGTTTGATAAGTTCTTTATAGATTTTGGATACTAATCCTTTATCAGATATGTCATTTGCAAATATCTTCTTCCATTTCATAGGCTGCTTTTTAGTTTTGTTGATTGTTTCCTTAGCTGTACAGAAGCTTTTTATCTTGATGAGGTCCCAATAGTTAATTTTCATTTTTTACTTTTGTTTCCCTTGCCTCCAGAGACATGTCAAACAAGATGATGCTCTGGCTGATGTCAAAGAGATTGCTGCCTGTGTTCTCCTCTAGGTAATGGTCTTTAAACACATTTAGGTCTTTCATCCACTTTGAATTTATTTTTGATACGCTCTATGTTTCACTGGAAGAAATATCAAACAATTTGGGGCTCTATTTTAAAACTGCCACACCAGGTTTCATGCTGATTGAATTATTTTGCAACTCTACCTCTATAAACTCTGCCTGAAAGGTCACTGACTTGGGAACAGTATTGTACTGCCCACATGGCAGCAGTCACCTGGGCTCTGTGCTGTGCCAGTCCTGTGGTTCTCAACCCTGTCTATGCTTTAGAATCCCTTGCAGGGAGATTTTTTAAAATGCCAGTACCTGAATTGCACACCCAGAGGTTTACCTGATCTGGAATTGTGCATGGGTGTATTTTTGTTTTTGTTTTTGTTTTTTCCAATGCCTAGTTTCTTGTGCCTTAGCATCATGCTGGTTGTACGCTTATTCCTTGATTTGGGGGGATGCTTCTGACTCAATGATTTCAGAAATGGACCCTCTTGTGCCATCAATGCAGAGAGGAAGATTTGAGCCGGTGAGTCACCCTCTGGAGTAGGTGCAAAATTCAGAAGGGTGGGTCTTGCTGGTTCATGGCTATGTCCCTGAGTTTTGGAAGGAGTTGGGGTTGTAAATGAGAACTCATGGGTGAGGCAGAGGTATAACAGAAGAATGAGCAGCAAGGGCTGTGACCAAAAGAAAATACACAGATGATATGTGACATTCCTCTGTGCAAAGACTTATTCCACAGCTTATCAATATTGCAAATAGTTTTTTATCCCTTTAGGGTTCCAAATCCCAAGATTTTTTTACACCTTACGGTGAAAATACATGGTAGTGAAATATTAATTCATGTCAGTCAGACAGGTTGAGTTGTCCAGTTAATATTTAAGCTTCCTCAGATATTTTCTTTTTGTTTTTTAATTTTTAATGTTTACTTATTTTTGAGAAAGAGAGAGGCAGAGTATGAGCCAGGGTGGGGCAGAGAGAGGAGACACAGAATCTGAAGCAGACTCCATGCTCTGAATTGTCAGCACAGAGCCTGATATGGGACTCGAACTCACGCATCTTGAGATTGTGACCTAAGCCGAAGTCAGATGCTTAACCGCTTAACCGACTGAGCCACCCAGCCACCCCAATGTTTTCCTTTTCTTCCATTCCCACAAACAGTCATCTGGGTGTAGCTGTTCTCAAAAGTGCAGTTGCAGAGGGAATTAGAGGCTGTTTTTTTCTTCACACGGGCAACAGAGGGAACTTGGCTTCACATCCTGGAAATTCTCAAGTCTCTTTTGTGTGGATCAATTTAACAGTTCTTAAACCGAGGGCTGTTATTTAAAATGGCCCTTGTCCTCAGCCATTCATGGGCCTAATACATTTGTTTCTCTAACTGCTAGCAAGTTCAGAGAAGTCAGAAGATTTATTGTTGGCTGACCATAAGCAATGTCAGGAGAATAAGTCCATGATTGGTTCCTGCTCATAGCCTTAGCAACAACAACAACAAAAGATCATATTAATACCAAAGGGCAGTTATGGCTCCCATCTCAAATTGCATACAGATGTCCAGCTATTCTAAGAGAGGTACCTAAGCTGTGATTAAATGTCCCATAGGGAACAGAGGAATTCATTCATTATCTTTATAGACTTCTTGTCATCTTTTAGCATTGTGGAGCAAGGTCATTTTACTTAGAGATCACGTAATTTGTGTTCTCACTAAATGAAAAAATAGTATGTTTGGTGTGCACATGTGTGTGTGTATGTGTGTACATGGATGCATGTTGAGGGCCGGGGTACGGAGAGGGGTTTGTGCTGTAACAGACATTCCAGACCATAACAGGTAGGATGAATTTAGAGATGGGTTAGGTATTTCTAGAAATGTGATAGTGGAGAGTGTACAATGGGGCAACCTTTACGAGGCACCACATCTATGCTGCCGCTCTGAAGGGACCACAGTGGATGGGAGAGTAAAAATGGAAAGTGACCACTGCCCTGAAATTGAGATTTTGGAGAAAATAGGGGACAAGCTTCACCTCAATTTCCAGAGCCTTACAGAAGGGAAGGAATTCACGTTGAGTAGAGAAACAGGTTTTAGCCCAGGCTTGGCCAGAACTTGCTGGGTAACCTGGAACAAAAAAGTTTTGCCTACCTAGGTCTCAGTTTTCTCTTGAAAGTTGTAGGGTCAGCGTGCCACCTAAAGTGGGTGGCCCAGTGGGTTGAGCACCCACCTGACTTTGGCCCTGGTCATGATCTCGCGGTTCGGGAGTTTGAGCCTCGCATCGGACTACCTGCTGTCAGCACGGAGCCTACTTTGGATCCTCTGTCTTTGTCTCTCTCTGGTGTGCACACAAGTGCAACTTCTTTCTCTTTCAAAAATAAATACACATTTAAAAACAATTAAGTGGTAGGGCTGATTTGGAAAATCTCTGAACCCGCCAATTTGGTCATTCTAAATGCTTACTGGACACTCCAGTTATCATCTTAAAACTACTCGCTACTGAGTCCTTATCACTTAGTGTGGATATATAAGAATATTACTGAAATAATTTTTTATTTCCATATGTAGTGAAACTGAATACCTCCTTATTATATTACATGATGTACACACATTAATAAGGAGAATATTAAAAAATATTAGGCCAAAGGCTGTCCTTTGTAACCTTTATTCTTCTAAGATTAGAATTAAATGGCTAAATGGATTTCTATACTAACCTAATAGCATCATATTAATAGCATTAATTCATTGTGATCCTTTGTAGGACCACATGAAGATGTTTCCATTGTGCAGTGGAAAGAGGAGGTTGGGTTGGAAGTAGTGGAAAGAAGGCTTGGGGTTAGCCGCTCAGGGACAGGAAACCTATGCTTGAATACTACAGATATTGTTTCCTAACCCAGAACCACCTCATCACATGCAAGGCCTTCCGCCTTAGGAAAACTAGAGAGTTAGAATACTGAGCCCAAATGGAGATGTATTAGCCCAGGTCTTCTCTAAACAATCAGGGGGAAATGTTCGTGTACAAAGGTTAATGTATTGTCTACAAGAAATCCCTGTTAAAATGCAAACTGTTCTGGAAAGAGTAATCATTTAACCACCATCACCCGTGTAGCACAATAAGACATCTTTCTTCAGCCCATTCCTGGAGATGAAAACAGTGTTAATTCCTGTGTAATACTTCATGTAACACACCGACTTTCTAGCTTGCTCAGAGACTCACCCCTGCCTCGCCAGTGAATTTTGAGAGTCCCCAGTCATACCTACTCTCAAAACAGGTTCTTTCAATCTTCTCTGATACCCGAGACCTCCCCTGCCCATACGTTGGTTTCTTTCTGCCGTTACGTGATGCGTGACATCAGGTATCTCCAGGTAGCATGGCCACCTCTGGCCAGCAAAGCCGTTGGCACTCAGGTCAAGGATACTCTGTGATGACACTGGGCCCCCATCAAGGGTGCCAGCTGCCGCTGCTGCCACCTTATGAAACCAGAACTGGATTTTCACTGCTTTTAGGACCAGTGTTGCTGCTGCTACTGCTTCTGTGAGGTGCTGTTACCATGGAGTATGTACGGGATGTGGGCTGGTGCCCTTTCACACTCTCCTCTCACCCAGCAAAGTCATACTTCCTCTTACCCAGGCCATTGCTTCTCTGTGCTGAAATATGGAGTCAGAGAACAATCTGTGTTGGTAGTTACTTTTTATTTCTTATCCCTTTTCTAAGCATGGGGCCTACGCTGGTGGCCAAATCTGGGTTGTAGACACTATATTGTACTCATAATTCCTTCCCTCCCGCAATAGCAGAGGCATTGTGATTGGGCCAAAGTTTGGTCTCTCTCGATGAGTATTTCCCAAAATGCTCCTCTCTACTCCTTTACTTAAAACCAACATGGCCACTTCTTGGGCGTATTCAGTAATGGCCTCACGACTCTTGGAGGACTATCAGTGTGTCTGTAGAGAATAGGACCACGAAGGTATAGGCCCTAAGAAGAAAGGGCCCAGGGTAGGTGTATTAGAATGGTACAGATGTGAGCCGAATCAGGTAAGATTGAGTCAGGAGTTGATCCTTCCTCCAGGAGGAAGGCTTGAATGGGAGGTGACCCCACGTTCCTAACAGGTTTGGAGAAGAGAGTCTCCTGATAAAAGGAGAAAGATTCACAAAATAGTGCAGAAAACAATAGGCTGTATGACCAAACTAATAAAATTGCTTGGGATTCCTGGATTATTATTCTTGTTAAAGATTTAAAAGATATGGATATGAATAAAATCTTCCCTGGTTATCTAGAGCATGCCTATCAAATAAACTGGTGCTTCTGAGATGGTAGAACAGAGACTTCTGTCTTCTATTCAGCTGCACACACATAATACCATATCACACAGGGCCCCACGAATTAGGACATACTCTTTTGATCTACATTCTAATGACATACTTTAATTAACTTTTCTTTCTCTCTTCTCCAGATGTTCTCTGTTTTGAAAGTGCCATCAAGCGTGATCGTGTTTTGGCCAAGGTAATGCCAAAAAATTGTTTCTTCTGTGTGATGTTACTTTTAACCCTTGTAGGTCCTTATCCACAAGAGAGCATAGTTTCTTTTATTTTATCTTGCACTTTATGTAATTTACGTAAGCAAAGTAACAATGTTTTCCTATCATGTGTTTTGGTTTTTGCATTTTGCATTATTTTATTGCATTTATTTTTCCCTGTAGACCTACACCGGCTTAGTAAAATAGTCTAATACCTTGTGTGTGCTTGCACGTGTGTGTGTGCATGTGTAATTCCTCGTCATTTCAGTTATTTGATATTTTTTTGGCTGATGAAGTTAAATTTTGCCTATCCTTTTGACTCAAGGAGGATTTATGCCCATCTTCACACCTGGTTTTACTGCGTTTCTTATTGTTTAATTATGTTCCCACGTGGCCATTTCTGTTTTCTTAAGCTTGCTGAAATTTACTCTGGAAATGTGTTTTTCCATTTTAATGATTTCTTTACTTGTCTCCTGGATGTTAAATACTTTATTGATGTTTGCAGTCATGGTGACATGATGCTGGAGTATCCACTTAGGATAATTTGTGTTTGCTATTTCCTAAAATTTTGTAATCTTGCAATTCTTTTTATAGTGAAAATTTTTGAAAAGCATTCACCTTCATCAGTGTCAACATAAACGAAGCAAAGTTGCTAGTTGAGGAAAAATACAGTTATGTAAATGATTTACCTTTTTTCCAGTGGCTCTTCTAAAGGCATAGAAAAAAATCACAGACTCAGCTGAAGCATAACTGGGACATTTGAGGAGAGGAAAGCAGACCATATTGCTTGTGGGGGATACCACATGTGGCAACTATAGGGCAAAAATTAAAAATATAAAAGCAAGAGATAAGTTAAAATTTGTGCAGTGGTAAGAATAATCTTGTTTTCACTATTTTCTAATGATTCTCTTGTTAAACATGTAAAGAGAAAGAGAATCCTCTATATAGCTTGTGAGGCAAGCTGCATTGAATTTCATGGCTGTAAAACTAACATCTTGAGAGTTTTCCTATTTAAAGTAGTAGCTGATTTTTGTTTCTTTGTTTTAGAACAATCACAGTTTTCTGTTTAAAGGAAGCCAAAGCAACCTGCCTCTCAAGCCAATGACAATCTCGTCGTTAATACTAAAGGTGGCACTGAAGATGCATGTATTTTAATAGCATTAAATCTTGATGAGAAGTTCTTTATGGGTTGGGTAACTCCGAAAGCACTCATATGACCTTCAGTTAGTTTCATTTACTTTTTGGACTTTAATTATTTATACCTATACTGAAACAATAATACTATTCCCCTTTCACTACCGAGGAAACGAAACACTTTATGAGCTGCTGGGAGCCAATTTCTAGTCTTGATGCATATGTAGTTCTCTCACCTGAGCCACTCAGAAGCGTACGGTTCATTTATGCCTGAATTTCAGACAGCGAGCTTTTGGCACTACCTTAAAAGTATATCCAGAATCTGAACACCGATTACCACCACCTCCACAACCTCCCGATTCGAAACCACCTCCATCTCTCCCCTGGATTGCTTTCATATTCTCTGAGCTGATTACCCTATTTGTTGTTCCCCTGTAATTTGTTCCTAAGCACCAGCTACAATGATCCAAATTAAAACGCCAGATCATGTCCTCCTTCCTCTCCAAATACTACACTGGCTTTCCAACTCATTTCAGAGTAAAAGCTAAAATCTTTCCGGTAGCCTACAAGGTTTTAAGGACCTGGCCTCTTTTTTACAACTCTGATCTTATCGCCTTCAATTTCCCCCCTTGTTTGTTTTGCTTCAGCCATGCTCAGCTCCTTGCTAATCCTTGAACACATTTGGTATTCTCCCGCCCAAGGGCCATGCATTTACGTTCTGTTCCTTCTGCCTGGAATGCTTTTCGTCTAGAGATGTATAGCTCTCTGTTTCACCTCTTTCAGGGGCACGTTAATTAGGTTCACTGAGGTACTATAGCAAAGAAAGTTTATAATTTCAGTGCTTTAATAAAACAGAAGTCAATCTCTCTTTCATGGAACAGTCTGATAATGGTGTCCGTGGATGCCAGGTAGATTTCCTGTAAGTGGCGACTGTGGGACCCGGGCTCTTTCCATTTGTGTGTACTGTCTTTAGACAGCCCCCTGAGACCTCTGTTTCTCATTGGTGGAAGGAGAAACAGACAATAGACAAGGCATGTATCGCTTCTGTTCACATACTTTAGAGACAACAGCTAGTTACTGCCTCTGCAGCACCTTCCCAGTAAGAGCGTAACACCAGAGTCAGGGAGTAACAACTCTTGAGGCAGCTAGCTAGATCTGCCCAGGACTGCCTCCTGCCCACCATGTATCTGTGTGGCCTCTTTCCTGAAGGAGACAATCCACAGTTCCACCCTGGTGCTGCATCCAGGAAACAGTCTAGGCATTCTGGGTAATGTGTTCCTTTGGTTCAGAGACCTATGAATTCAAAGGCAATCTTGTCTGCCCACCTCCCCCACAGCAAGCCTCACATAAAAAATATGGGTCAAGAACAGGATAACAATAAACTTTTTTTTTTTAAATTTTTAAAAAATGTTTTATTTACTTCTAGGAGAGAGAGACAGAGAGACAGCATGAGCAGGGGAGGGTCAGAGAGAGAGGGAGTCACAGACTCTGAAACAGGCTCCAGGCTCTGAGTTAGCTGTCAGTACAGAGCCCGACGCGGGGCTCAAACCCACGAACCGTGAGATCATGACCTAAGCGAAAGTTGGACGCTTAACCAACTAAGCCACCCAGGCGCCCCAGCAATAAACTCTTCTTTGGAAAAGGACAGAGACCCATAGCAGTAACTGGTTCCCAACAATGGTGAATCTAACTGGACGGGCGTTATGAAACCTCCCTGTCCTTATGGTGTAGGAGGTTCTGCTTGATGGGAGGAACTTGCTATTTCACTCTTGTCTGTGGTCCTTGGCTCTGCCCTCTGGGGCATTCTTTTCCATCCATTATCCTTTCTGGTGATATCTGAGAGCCGCAGTAAAGAATCTGACTTCCTTGGAGCGTGTACAGCATTAAGAGCTTGCATCCTGCTGTTGGATACTTGAGGTCCCTTTGAGGATATTTTAGTCACAGGCTTCTTCAGGCTCAGATCACTGTTCTTTGGAAACATTATTCCCTTGGTTTCTTTGGAAACATTATTCTCATGATTTCTAGTCAGTTCCATGTGCCAGTAACCACATCCAAAGTTCTTTCTTGAAAATTATTTTTGGGGCACCTGGGTGGCTCAGTTGGTTAAGTGTCTGGCTCTTGATTTCAGCCTAGGTCACGGTCTCATGGTTCACGGGTTCAAGCCCAGTGTTGGACTCTGGGCTGACAGAGTGGAGCCTGCTTGGAATTCTCTCCTTCTCTCTGTCCCTCACCTGCTCATGCTCTGTCTGTCTCTCTCTCTCTCTCAAAATAAATAAACATTAAAAAAATTAAAAATAATTTATTCTTAGGCCTGCTTTATTTCTTTCCCTCCTTGCCTCTATACTTGTTTTTCT
The DNA here is from genome assembly GCA_017311185.1 of Proteles cristata cristata. Taxonomy (NCBI): domain Eukaryota; kingdom Metazoa; phylum Chordata; class Mammalia; order Carnivora; family Hyaenidae; genus Proteles; species Proteles cristata. Next base: position 1,053,634 of record JAESUZ010000810.1, read on the forward strand.
CTTAATTTCATAGGGCTAACTTGAGGCCCCCTTGAAGAATAGGCTTAGCGGGAAGAGAATAAGTTACCCATGATCTGTGTTTTAGCCTCACAAATCTCTGCTTAACCAAAAACAACTTAATGGGCACTTTTGCTCAAAGCATTTCAGATGTTATCTCCTACTGCTTAGTATGGAGAAGCAGTCAGCTTTCCAAACCTGCAAGGCCCCAAATGCACCTTAATTTCTAGATTCTCTTCATTCTGTTTTATTTCTGCTACAAACCAACTGAATCTTTTCTGAACACATTTTTTTTTAATGCTTATTTATTTTTGAGATATAGAGATAGACAGAGTGAGGGGAGGGGCAAAGAGAGAGACCAACACACACACAAAATCTGAAGTAGGCCCTAGGCTCTGAGCTGTCAGCACAGAGTCTGATGTGGGGCTCAAACCTACAAACTGCGAGATCATGACCTGAACCAAAGTTGGACACTTAACCAACTGAGCCACCCAGGCGCCGCTTTGAACACATTTCTTGTACTCTGTTCACTACAGAGAGGAGCATTCAGCATCTTTTATGAACTGAATTGTGTCCCTCCAAATTCATATGTGGAAGCCCTAACCCTCAAGATGTCCAGATTTGGAGGTAGGGGCTTTCAGGAGACAATTAAGGTAAAAGGAGATAATAATGGTTGGAACCTAATCCAGTAGGACTAGAAGAGGAAGAGATACCAGGAGTAAGGACACACAGAGAAAAGACCATGTGAGGACACAAAGAAGGCAGCTATCTGAAAGCCAAGGAGTGAAGTCTTACCAGAAACTAATCCTGCTGGGGCTGATCTTGGACTTCCTGTCTCCAGAACTGTGAGAAAATAAATTTCTGTTGTGTAAGCCACCCTGTTTGTGGTATTTTGTTATGGCGGCCTGAGCAGACTACTACAGCGTCTGTTGGCATTCTTGCTTTTTTCTTTTTAATTACTGTAATGTCATTACTTGTCCCTGTTCTGTCTCACAAGTGTGCACAGTTAATAGTTCTATCAGCACATGAGTCTCTGATTCCAACTTCTAATGTCTCTTTTGTGCTACCTGTTACCTGATCCCTAAGCCAATGCTCTATATTTTAGTTTTTTATTTTCTACAGCACTTTAAGGAATCAGTTTCTGTAAAATGAATCTCAAACCTTTGGAAGATTAACAGAAATTAAGTTTTTTTTTGTTTTTTTGCAAATAGTTTATTGTCAAATTGGTTTCTGGAAGTTTATTTTTCATGCAATGATGACACGTGGGTGTTCCTGGTTGATGGATGGCTGTCCTCCATACGGAGAGCCAGGGTCCCACCTCATTTCATCTTCTATGCTCCACCATGTTCTAGACTTGGCACTGTCCAATGTGGAGCTACATGTGGCTACTGAGTACTTGAAAAAGGGCTAGCAGCACTTGAAATGTGCCATAAGCATAAAACAAACACTGGATTTTGAACAAAAGAATAGAAAGTATCTCATTAATATTTTTTTTATCTTCGATACATGTTGAAATAATTTTTGGAAATATTGGGTTCAAAGGTGTATTATTAAAATGAATTTGGGGTGCCTGGGTGGCTTAGTCGGTTAAGCGTCCGACTTTCGCTTAGGTCATGATCTCGCGGTTCGTGGGTTCGAGCCCTGCGTCGGGCTCTGTGCTGACTGCCAGCTTGGAGCCTGGAGCCTGTTTCAGTCTGTGACTCCCTCTCTCTGACCCTCCCCTGCTCACGCTGTCTCTCTCTCTCCTAGAAATAAATAAGACATTTAAAAAAAATAAAATAAAATGAATTTTACTCATTTTTTCCAAACACCTGTTAATGTGGCTATTGGAAAATTAAAAATAATTATATTTCTCTTGGACAACTTTTCTGAAGCCTCCGAGTCCTCTTCTTCAGTTGGCAGAAAAGGGAAGAGCCAGTGGAGGACACACATCAGATTCCTAACAACTCTGGCTTAGAGGTAAGAGAAAGCACATCTTCCCAAATTCCCTTGGTGAGATCAGTTTTGGGGCTACATAAAGATGCAGAAGGGGCTGGGAAATGTAGTCCTGGCTCAGAGACCACATCTTAGTTCTTCTCTAAGATGGGGAGCGCAGAGCTAGTCCTCTCTAGCACAAGGTCTTTGCTCAAGAATTAGTAAAATTAGTAAAATTTCCCTGACCACTGCAACTGCCTCCAGCCACTTTCCCCAGCATTCTCTGCCTTCTTGCCCTGTTTTGTTTTTCTCTAGAACACTCTTAACCATTGGCCTAGCATATGTTTTGTTTGTTCATTTCCTGTCTTTTCTATCCGTAAATTCCCTCAAGGAATTTTTTTTTCGAAAAAAATTTTGTTCTAAATTTTACTTGAGAAAGAAAGAGACAGTGTGAGTGGGGAGAGGGGAGAAGAGAGAGAGTCAGAGAGAATCTCAAGCAGGCTTCATGCTGCCAGTGCAGAGCCCAATGCGGGGCTCAAATCCGTGAAACTGTGAGACCATGACCAGTGCTGAAACTAAGAGTTGGACAACCAACTGACTGAATTCACCACACAGGCACCCCTCAATTTTTTTTTACTGTGGTAAAAAAATACACATAAAAGTTACTATCTTGATCTTTTTTTTTTTTCTTAATCACTTTTAAGCGTACTGTTGAGTGGGATTAAGAACATTCATGTTGTTGTGCAGCCATCACCACCACCATCCATCTCTGGAAATCTTCATCTTATAAAGTTGAAACTCTATACTCATTAAACATTAACCCCCATTCCACCCCTTCTCCCAGTCCCTGGCAACCACCAGGCTTTTGTCTCTATGATTTTGACTACTTCAAGTACCTCATATGAGTAGAGTCATATGGTATTGGCTTCTTTTTGTGATTATTTCATTAGCATAATGTCTTTAAGTTTTGTCTATGTTGTAGCATGTGTAAGAATTTCCTTCCATTTTAAGGCTGAATAATATTCCAATATATGTATATATCACATTTTGCTTATCCACTCATCTATCTGTGTACACTGCATTGCTTCCACAGTTTAGCTAATTTAAATAATGCTGCTATGAACATGGGCGCACAAATATCTCTTCCAGACTCTGATTTCATTTCTTTTGAGTGTGTACCCAAAAATAGAATTGGTGGATCACATGGTAGTTTTATAGTGGCTGTTCCATTTTTTTGAGGAACCACTACTGTATTCCACAGTGGCTGCACAATTTTCCATTCCTACCTATAATACACAAGGGTTCCAGCGTCTCTACATCCTCATCCTTATCAATGCTTATTATTTTCTGGTTTTTGTTTTTTGTTTTTTGGTTAGAGACCATCCTGAGAATGTGAGATGGTATCTCATGGTTTTGATTTGCATTTCCTTAATGATTAGTGATATTGAACATTTTTTCTTGTGCTTATAGGCTATGTGTACATCTTCTTTGGAGATGTCTGTTCAAATATGAAGGCATTCATTTTTGTCAGTATATTCAAAGCGGTGTCCTTAATGACTGGAACTGGGCTTCCAGGTACTAGGCACTTGAGGACTCTATGATGACCAGTGAAACAGTGGAGCGATTGATACTGGTCTGCTAAGCCACAAGTAAAGCATAGAGGAAAGAATTTAGGGTACTTAAGATGACATAGTTCTGAAACTGATTATTATAGTCAAGGTAAATGAAATATCATATTTTATCAGTATGCAGGTATGAGCAAACCAGAGTTAGACTAATGGCAATGTCAGCTTACACCATAGATTTTAAACTTGAGCTGAAATTTGTGACCCTGGTGTTTTGTATGCTCTGCACAATATTGAAAGTTTTTTTTTCTTGAGAATTTAAAATTTTTGTTTATTTATTTTTACTTAGTGGCTAAATAAAGATTTCACTTTTAAAATTTCTAGTTATTTAAGCTAAATGCTTTATTTCTACTTTTTTAGTGATTGCTATTTAGTTTGTATTAAATCAGCATACCAGCAATAATAATTGTAATAATGATAATAAATACATTGTGGAGTTACCAAAGGACACAGAACCTAATTTTGGACAATGAATCTATGTAAGTCAAGAAGGAGGAGATCAGAGTTAGGTTTCTCAATTTCTTGTGTTATTTGGAGGAGGTTAAAATGTTGACCGTCAATTTGGTTAGGTATTATAAATGCAAAATATTACTTAAAAGTGAACCATTAAAGAATAGGTGTAGAGTCTGTAATCTTCAATCAGTAGAAGAAAACGACCAAATAAGAAAGCAACTGCAATTCCATTCCTATGTGTATATCCCAAATAACTGAAAGCAGGGACTCCAACAGTTACTGGTACACCGGTGTTCATTGCAGCATTATTCAGAATAGCCAGATGGTGGCATCACCCCTAATGTCCATAAACTGAAGAATGGATTAATAAAATACAGTATACACATACTGTATATTGGAATATTATTTATATGGAATATTATGAAACCACAAAAAAGAATGTAGTTATGATCATGCCACAACATGGATGAATCTGGAGACTTTATTATGCTAAGTGAAGTGAGCCAGACAAAAAAGAGATAAAGATTGTATGATTCCACTTAGGTGACATGTCAAGAACAGGCAAATCATAAACACAGAAAACATATGAAGGTTATCAGGGGCTAGAGGAATAAAGGAGTTATTACTTAACAGTTACAGAGTTTCTGTGTCAAGTGATGAAGAAGTTTTGGAAATAGATAGTGGTGATGGTTGCACAACATTGTGACTATAATTAATGTCATTGAGTTAAGAGGCAAATGTATGGTATATATTTTTTACCCTAAATTTTTTTTAAAAAATGAAAGCAAACCAATAATTTTCCTGAAGAAAGAAGAAACATACAAAAATACAACAAAGGAAAAAGCACAAGTAGGATGATAGAAACTATGCCAGGTAACAATATCTATAAGTCAGCTGACTCATCAGCTAAAAGACAGAAACTGATAGTCTGTTATAAACATGGATTTTGCATGTTTATGAGACACATCTAAAACATAAGGACTAAGAAAGGTTGAAGGTGAAAGAATAAAAGTAATTTCTAAAAAGTATGCCAGGAAAATACTAACCAAAAAATGTTGGCGTTTCTGTATTAATACCAGGAAAAATAGAATATAAGACAAAAAAATATTGTTAAAGAAGGCTCACAGCGTAATGATAAAAAGCTTGTTTCTATAGGAAATTCTAGTTCTAACTTTACAGAACTCAATAAAAGATATAAAATACAGTATCAAAATTATAGTCTCAGAATATAGAGAACAAAATTGATGTAATCATACAAGAAGTGGACAAATACAATATTTAAATTGTAGACCAAAAATTTATATGCAAGTTTATATGTAAGACCTGAATCATACACTGAGAAAGCTTGATTAATAGATACATATAGAGCCATTGGTTTATAGAACCAGGGAATAAAGAATTCACATTCTCCTTGAGAACATAAGGAACAAGCGAACCAACCTAATCATGTGGTAGGACCATGAAGTCAATCTCCAGCCTCAACAATTTTCAAAGGGAATATATAACACAGCTCATATTTTTTGTCAACTATGCTATCTAGTATAAAATCAATAATAAAAATGTAAAAAAAAACCCAAGCATAATACATTGAACATTTGCAAATATGCATTTCTAAGTAACTCTAAGTCAAAAAGAAATAATAATGATGATGATTAAAATATACTTAGAACTCAATGGTAAAGAAAATACTAAAGATAAAAATTTCAGAGATGGGCAAAAAGGTATTTAAAGGGAAATTTACAGTATTAAATGCTTTTTAAAGAGAAAGAATGTAGGTTGAAAATCAAGAAGCAAAGCATAGAGTTAGGGGGAAAAATGGAATAAAACCAAAGAAAACAAAATATAAAAATATAATAAAAGCAGAGATTAATGTAAAAGAAAATAGAGGCATTAAGATAAACAAAGCTTCAAGTTTCATGCCTGATATATATCCCTACAGAAATTCTTGCATAGTTGCTCCAGGTAAAATAGATCTAAATGACAGAAATGCATTGCTAAGATAGAAACATAAATGGACATAGTGAGAGTCACAAATACTAAACCCTAAAATCTGAGTCACCTTATATTTTTTAAATAATTTGAATTTATAATTAAAAGCCTCCCCACAGAGAAAACTCTAGTCTTGGATGGAGTTACTAGTGAGTTTTACCAAAAATTTAAGGAAGAGTAATATCAGTCATACATAAAAGCTTCCAGAAAATAGAAGAGAAAGGAACCCTTCCCAAGTCATTTTATGAGGCTAGAATTCTCCTGAAAACAAAGACATTAAAAGATAATGAAATTAAAGACCCAAATCCTTCAGAAACACAGAACAATTTTTTATAACTTAATGCATTTACTTTTTAAATTTTTATTTGAGAGAGAAATAGACAGCAAGAAGGGGAGGGACGGAGAAAGAGGGAGACAATCCCAAGCAGACTCTACATTGCCAGCACAGAGCCTAATGTGGGTCTTGAACTCATGAACCATGAAATCATGACCTGAGCTGAAGTCAAGAGTCACTGAGCCACCCACACACCCTGGAACACAGAATAATTCTTAACAAAATACTAGCAAATTGGGGTGCCTGAGTGGCTCAATCAGTTAAGTGTCCAACTTTAGCTCAGGGCATGATCTCACCATTTGTGAGGCCTCCTGCGTCAGGCTCTGTCCTGACAGTTCAGAGCCTGGAGCGTGCTTTGGATTCTATGCTCCCTCTCTCTCTGCCTCTCTTCCTGGTGCTCTCTCTTTCTCAAAAATAAAAAAAAAATTTTTTTTTAAATATTAGCGAATCAAACCCAGCAATATATAAATTGGATAACACCTTATAACCAAAGGAGATGTATCCCAGATATGCAAGATTGGCTTAACCTTAGCCTTCAATAATCAATTAAGGTAATTCACCACATTAATAGAATAACAAGGGGTGAAAATCAGATTATTATTACCATAGGTACAGTAAAAGTACTTGGAAAATTTAACACACAATAGCAATTAATAAAAATCCCGGGGAACCTAAAAATAGAAGAACACTTCTTCACCCTGATAGCGTCAGAAGAACTTGCAACTAACATCACGTTTCCTAGCGAAAGACTGGATGCCTTCCCTTTGGAGTGAGCAAGGGTATATGATTTTCCCTCCTCTATTCACCATTTTTCTGGAGGTCCCAGCTGTTACAACAAGCAAGGAAAAAAAAATAACAAGTATATAGAGTGGAGAGAAAGAGGCAGAACTTTCTATTTGCAGGAGATGTGATAGTAGATGTAAAAAATCCTAATGAATCTACAAAAAATCTACTAGAATAAGTGAATTTATCCAGATGGCAGAATACAACTTCAATATACAAAACTCTATTGGATTTTTTATATGAGCAACGAACAATTGGAAAGTTAAAAGAAATAAATATTTTGTACATAGCACAAAAATAAAGTAACTAAAATAAATTTAACAGAATATATTTAATATTTGCACCTAGAACATAACCACACATTGCTAAGAAAATTAAAGAAGAGTTCAGCAAATGGATGTGTATCAAGTTTATGGGTTGGAGGAGTCAGTGCTGTTAAAATTTCAAAATTCCCCAAATTGTTCTGTTGATTCAACATAATCCTAATAAAATTTCCTGTAGTCTTTCTGTTGTAGATATTGGCAAATTTATTATAAAATTTCTAGGGAAGTGCAGTAAATCTAGCATCTTGAATACAGTCTTGAAATATAAGAATCAAGTTAAAAATTTACACTATCTAATTTCAAGATCCCATAAAGTTACAGAACTTAAGATAGTGGATATTAGCATAAGAATAGGTACATAGGTCCGTGGAATAGAATAGAGCGTCCAGAAATATGAACACAAATGGATGATAATTATATACTAATTATAGTAGTATGTATTTTTATATTAATTATAGTACATTTATTAATTATATTATATTAATATAACTATAATTATATTTATATAATTTCATTTATATATTTATAGAAATTTATGTTTTATAATTATAATTAATATATTAATAAATATATCATATTTATTAATTAATATTAATATAATTAATATCAATTATGCTATAATTATATACACATAAATTGAATATGAATTGGCTTTTGATTAAGATTTTGAGGTAACTGAATGGGTCAAGTGGTAATATTTTCAACTAGTGGTATTGAAATAACTGGAAATTCACAGAAAATAAAATAAATCACATCATGTGCTTCACATTATATACAAAGATTAGCTTGAAAAGGATCACAGTCCTAAATGTAAGAGTCAAAATTATTAAACTTCCTGAAGAAAACATAGGAGACAATCTATATGACCTTGGAGTGGCAACAGTTTCTTTGATAGTAAAACCATACATTTTTTAAAAAGGATAAATCATCTTTCATCAAAATCAAAACCTTTTAATCTTTGAAAGAAACCAGTAAAGAAATGAAAGGCATACCACGGACTGGGAGAGATTATTTCTGATATTTATGAAGAAGTTACTTGCATCCAGAATATATAAAAACCTCCTACAACTCAAAAATAGGAAGACAACGAATCCAATAATAAAATGAGCAAACGATTTGAACAGATGATTGGCAGACAAAGAAACACAATGTCCAGGAAAACACATAAAGACATGCTCAGCATTCTTACTCATCAGTAAAATGAAAAAAAACTATAGTGGTATATGACTACTCACCCTCTAGAATGCCAGAAAGAAAGAAAGAAAGAAAGAAAGAAAGAAAGAAAGAAAGAGGAAGAAAGAAAATGAAGAATATTAGCAATATCAAGTATTGGCAAAGATATGGAGCATTCGTGACTCATACATTGTTGGAAGGAGTGTAAAATACTACACACACTTTGGAAAACAGTTTTGCAGTTTAAGCATATTGTTATCATATTATCTAATAATTCCATGCATAGATATTTATCTAAGATAAATTGAAATACATGTCCACACAAAGACTTGCTCATGAAATTCATAGCCAATTTATTCATAATAGCTCTAAACTGAAAACAGCTCAAAGGTCCATCAGCAAGTGAGTAAATAAACAAACTGTGGTATAGCCATACAGTGGAATTTTGCTCAGTAATAAAGAGATAAGAACACACAACATGGAAGGATCTCAAAAATATGTGAAGCATAGAAGCCGAAGAAGAGCACATACTGTGTGATTCTATTTACTTAACATTCTAGAAAATACAAAACTAACCCACTGGGGGAGAGAGAGAAGATAAGTTGTTTCCAAGGTCCAAAACTGAGGTGGGAATGACTACAAAGAGCAACTGAACATTTTTTGGTGAGGAAATGTATTTTTTTAAGTTTTTACTTATTTATTTTGAGAGACAGAGAGAAGAGAGACAGAGTAGGGGTGGGAGAGCAGCACAGAGCCCGAAGTGGCTCATGACCAGAGGTAAATCAATAGCCAGGTGCTTAACTGACTGAGCCACCCAGGCGCCCCAGGAAATGTTCTATATCTGGATAGTGATGATGGTTACAAATTGTGGTAGTTATAAATTGTCAAAACTCTTTTAATGGCATACTTTTTTTTATTTTTCTATTTATTTATTTTTCTGAGAGAGAGAGAGACAATGTGCAGGGGAGGGTCAGAGAGAGAGGGAGACAGAATCTGAAGTAGGCTCCAGGCTCTGAGCTAGCTGTCAGCACAGAGCCCAACGCGGGGCTCAAACCCACGAACCATGAGATCATGACCTGAGCAGAAATCAGATGCTTAACTGACTGAGCCACCCAGGTGCCCTTTAATGGTATACTTAAAATAAGTGTAGTTTGTCATATATAAATTATACTTTAATAAGGGTTATTAAAAAGATGGATGTCAAAATCAATGTCAGCTCTCAGCTTAGTCTAAACTGCTGTTCTGCACAACCAGTGGGGTGTCTTCCTGGAAATATGGCTACTAATTTGGGTGCTACAGTCAGGCAGCCTTTGGAATTACTGGTAGAGCTACTTCCTTTCAGAAATTTCACTGATTGTTCTTTTTATTACCATCTGTTTTCATTTCAGTGACTTGATTTAGCTCCCGATTTATCTGAAGATACTAACTGGAATTTTATAATAGTTGTCTCCAATCTCTGATTTATCTCTACTTCCTCTGTAGCCATAACGATAGGTAAAAGGAGGAAAGGCCTAACTGCTCAGTTATTTTGTTTTTCCCTTTCTCCATTCTCTTGCAATGTAAGACGTTGCCTTGAAATTAATGAGGAAGGATCCCCTAATAAATAATATACTGACCTGGAATATAGTAATTGTTTCTAAGGTCAAATTATAAACCAGACTTCAAGTTCTAGAAAGAGCAAAGGAGATTAGAAAGCCAAAAAAGCAATTGATTTGTCACTCCATTATTAATTATGTTTTAGAATTAATCATGATTTTTTTTACCTTTTTATTTGAGCTGTTTCTGGTTCTCATTTTTCTATTATTCTCCACCATTGCTCTTATAATTCATTTATAATTAATTACATCCATAATTCATTTCTTTCTAAAAAGGTCTTGTGAAAATTAATTCTGAGAATATTTTCTTCCAAAGCAAACCTAAGAGTTTGCTTACATTTTCTTAAACAGGTAACATTTCTGATTTTCGTATTTAGTTTGGTTCTGCCAAGAATTACCAAGTGTCTGGCTATTTGCTGTGCACTGATCCTGGAACTGGAAGCCTAAATATGGTAACTGGACCTGTTCTCAGTCAGAGAGACATATAAAGAAGTAATTTGATAAAATGCAGTCCTTCATCATAGAAGGACTTTAAAAAGCTGTCAAAATCAGTTGAAAGAACAATTGTTGCTCCTTTTGACAGAGAATTAGAGATAGCAAGTGGCTATCAAAGATTGAATTATCTAGAAGTGAAAGAGAAAGGAAGGGCAGTTTACATAGAGGGGAATGGAGTAACCAAAGAATCAAGGTATTTTTTTTTCTCCCTTTGTCTGGGAAAGTTGAGTCAAGGAACAAATTATTGCAACAAACTTTCCATGACATTTTCAAATTGCATTCCAGATTTTCACAAATAATCACAGAGTCAACACCTCCTAACTGGGCTGCACTAAAAAAAACACTGCATAAAGAAGGCCACAATATTGTATAGCTAGTGGAGTGGACTTCCAGAGCCCAGAAGATAAGCTCATGTGAGGATTCACTCATGTAAATGCCAGCCATCATGTACACCTTAGTGGGAAAAACGTAGAATCTTGGATTTAGAACATCTGTTAATTCAAAGTATGGTTGAAATCCTAATTAAGGGAAGCATTTTATGATGTGGGGGAAATGGAAGAAAGTACACGCAAGGTAAATGTTAATAGGCACAGTATGGTTAACAACATTGGCACTGAGTTAACTTTTTTCTTCAATACCCACACCTCTGTGCTCCTCCTTCTGAAAGAAGAAAACAAAATACATATGTCCTTTGTGAAGCATAGTTTTGTCAGGATGCTGCCCATTACTTCATTCACATTAGTATGAGGACAGCCTAAGGCTGGGCAAGCAGTTCCAGACCAGACTACATACGTACTGGGATAGGCCACGCCCAGATGTAGTGGCTAATAACAACATTATGTTTCTCAGTGTTGGTTTCAATTGAGTCAAAGCTCAACTGTACTTTTCCTCTGTTATGTGGTTGTATCTAGGGCCACTTTCCACATCATTCAGTGTTTAGCTTGGACTTCCTTACACTACAGTGGCTGGACAATAGTTTGGTTTCTCTTTTCATCCAACCTTTGTTTTATCCCTTCATCTGCTCCCTAAACTCTAGGGAAATATATTTCACAGACATGCTCATGAAGTTCTCTCTTGCTCCTCTGCTTTCCATCTGCCCATTAAAATCCCTTTCATCTCACGATGCCCAGCTCCACCACCACTTTCTTTCTTTCTTTTTTTTAAGTTTATTTATTTTGAGAGAGATAGAGAAAAAGTGGGGGAAGGACAGAGAGAGGATTCGTACCAGGCTCTGTGCTGTCAGCACAGAGCCCAACGCAGGTCTTGAATCTAAGAACCATGAGCCTGTGCCAATATGACCTGAGCCAGTATCAAGAGCTGGACGCTTAACCAGCTGGACCACCCAGGTGCCCCTCCACTACCACTTTCTTGATGAAACCATAATGACACTTTTCTTTCCCACCTGATTCATCCATACCCTCTGACAGCATCACAGTAGCTCCTCTAAGCTCTTACAGAATTTTGTCATTCTGTCTTGTGTTTTGTTGAGCCATTTTGTTCTCAGAAAAGCTTGGTCCTACCTGTGAATTCTTATTCCATGGACCTGTATTGTGTTTTCTCTTCAGAAATATATCCTATTTAGATGTCTCAGTTTTCGTATGAGACTGTCAACTCTCTCCATTTTGACTGACCAATGAAACATATGAAATTGAACATTGTGAAATAATTTGTGCTCCAAGTTCTTGTCAGAGGCTATAACCTAGAAATCTCTGCTGCCCAGTACCTATCAAAAGCTCAATTGTGAAAAGTAATATATATGGAGAATTGCCTGAAGGATATGCAGTCCATCCATTCTCTAGACACTCAATTTTATTTCTGGATTAAGCCAAACCAAAAGAGAGCTGCAGCCTGTAATACTTTTGCTTTTGTCCCCCAGAGTTGCATTTATAGAATTGCCCTTGGCATTATGCCATTGGTTTTCATTTTGATGGACATTATAAGGAAAAGCCTATTCATTTGCCAATAAATTAGAAAACCTACATTTTCTAAAAAATATACAAATTATCAAAGCTGACTCAAGTGCAGTTAGGAAAACCTAAGTAGACCAATCATGGTGGAGGGAACTGAAAAGGTTGCCAAAGATTTTATTCCCCTCCAGAGCTAAGCCCATATTTTTGGGAGCAGATATCTATGGTGTTTACTTGCCTAACATTTATGTCTCTGCCTGTCTATTTCTCTCTCTCTTTTACCACTCCTTCTTTTGGGAATGGATCCTCCACCTCAATTATGTGATCCTATGATAGAGGGAAATCACAGTACACTGATTGCTGGCCACAAATTAATCCATCGTGCTGAGCCATATTTGCAAGTATCCTTGTATATATTGATTCAAAGTAGGGCATGTAGTCCAAATAGAGTTAATTGAAGTTCTTTCCTATAATTTTGTATTTGTAACTATGGAAAACATTCTCTTCTTCTGGGTTGTTCATGGGGATCATGTGAACCTGTAACTGAGAATGGTCACAGCTACCTCTTCCCGCAGAAATTAAACCTATCTGCAATGAGAGATGAGAGAGAGGAAGAGAAAGGGATGTGGGAAGGGACTTGGTGATTAAGGACAGATGGACACATGGCCAGAAACTCCCTGACTGAGCGATGGAGACTGAGAGAGGCAGGCACACACATACGGACTTCAGACACAGATGTGGAAATCAAGGAAAAGAAAAAGAAAAGAGAAAGATCCCACATCGTTTGAGTCCCTGGTGCTACTGCTGCCTTTCCTACATGTAAAGCAAGAAGTTTCTTTCTTTCATCCCTTTCTTCTTTTCTCTTTTTTCTTTTTACTAAAGCTAGTTTAATTTAGGTATCTTTTACCTGCAAGTGAAATACTTCTGATCAAAATGGTTTTACAGGTGAACTTAAAAGAGTAATTAAGGGACAGGTAATTCCTTTCTTCCTTTTGCTATTCCAAATCATGGGGGGGGGGAACCCATAAAATTTATCTACCCGTTTTTAAAATGTTTTTATTTCTTTTTGAGAGACAGAGCATGAGCAGGGGAGGGGCAGAGATAGCGAGACACAGAGAGAGAGAGAGAGAGAAAGAGAAAGAGAGAGAGAGACAGATGCAGGCTCCAGGCTCTGAGCTGTCAGCACAGAGCCCAAGGTGGGGCTTGAACTTATGAGCCTAAGATCATGACCTGAGCTGAAGTTAGACACTTAACTGGCTGAGCCTCCCAGGTACCCCTGTCTACCCATTTTTTAAGGCTAGCATAACTGTAATATAAAAACTGAAAAATTTTAGCACAAAAAGAAAACAATGGATGTACATGAATATAGATGCATACATCCTGAATGTAACCCAGAAGACATTTGTCTCCTTGTCCCTAGAGGATAACTCCATTTGGTTCTGCACCATTGAGTTCAGAACTCACTTCCTTCCCTGGTTTACTCAGAAAACTCAATCATATTATATCTGTCAGGATACACAAGTTTTTCTGTGACAACGAATAATGCCAAATTCATGCTGGTTCAAAACACTGAAAGTTTATTTCTTGCTTACTCTACCAAGGGTCAGCTGGGGACTTCCTTACATAGGGATACAGGCTTTCAGAGTGTCAGCCATTTGGAAAATTATTTAGTGACTGCTAGCAGAAGGAAAAAATGTGAGAAATCATATTCTGGCTCTAGAGAAGTCCTTTCTGGTCACCAATTATTTGGTTTACTCTCCTTTCTACATTCAAAACACAAATTTTCCCTATCCACAGACAACTACTCAAAATTTCAATAGTCTAACAAAACCATTGCTAATGACTAGGATCTCTGGGTAATGTGTGAGAGTCTCTTCACCAAGAAGGAGGTAATGCATAGTAGTCTCTGTCTAGCCTGGATATAACTTCTGGAGACTTCTAAACTAATATGTTACTTGCCCCTCACACACTCAATATATGCTGGGATTGGGTAACAGGAAATTTGCCCCTTTGTGGATGTGGGTACTTTTTTTTGAGCTAGCCCTGAGTTGGCTCCCTTGACCATCCATTATTCTTCATTGTTCCTAACTTCTGCCTCTAAGAGATTCTTTCTTTTCTCTTAGCTCCTTTGGTTATATCATAAGTGGACATCAAGGACTATGTCCTTGATTGGAGCAAGAAGGTTTATTGGCCCACTTTTCATTCCGTAGAAGATTGGGATCTGTGGGGTTGTCTTAAGTCTAGAAGAGTCATAACCAGTATGTACCAGTATAACCAGAATTCTTCTCTGGACATAAATCTCATATTTGCTATATGCCTTGGTTTTCTTTACCTTTTGCCTTTACCTTTTGATTTCTCACTGTATGAAATAGATTTTCATCTTTTCATGCTCCAACAATGTTTTCTTCAAAACCTATCTCCCATTCCTTAATCCAGTGCCAAATATTTTAGTGTTGTGTGTTCGTTTGTTTAATACAGCCACACTCTACTCCATACTATCAATTTCCATATTGGGTAGGATACACTGGGTTATGTTGCAGTAACAATCTAAAAATTTTAGTTGTCTAAGAGAATAGAGACTTATTTCCCATTCACACCATGTCTACCATAGGTTGACTGTGGACCATGCTGTGTGTAGTCCTCATTCAAGGTCATTTGTGTCAGATATTCCATTATCAGGAACATGACCAATAGCCATGACAGGGAAAAGGGAATGTGGAAAACCGTGTATAGGCACTAAAAGCTACTGTCTAGAAATGGCTCATGTTGCTTCTACTCACATTTATTGGTCAATGCAAGCCACAAGTAATTTTAAGAGGTTGAGGAAATTAAATCCTATCATACGTCTGGAAGGACAGAGAAATAGAATATCTGTGAAGACATTTAATAAATAACACACACACACACACACACACACACACACACACACATACATACATACCTCACAACATTAATGATCTTTATGGACTTTACCGAAACGTTGTGGAGACCAAATCAGGAATTATCACATAATATATAGAATCTTGCAGAAAAATCTCCACCTGAAATTTCTCTTCTTCCCAGTTCCTTTTCTATGGTGTCATTAATGTTTTATTTTTCTCTTCTTCTTCCATCATGCAGTATTCAGCCTTTCAGGCTCTACTCTGTCCCTCTCAGTTTTTCTGTTTGGGACTTAAAATTCTATCCTTTCTCATTATAGAGAGCAAAGATCTTATATACCACCCCAAGAGACTTACGAAGCATTTCTCCTGAACAAATATAGTGCTTTCCCTAGGAATCCTGGTGAATGCAATTTTCTCCATCTTATTACATTAATAATGAATTAGCAAGTCAAATCTAGCATTCCCAAGTAGTTTGTTCCAGAAATAAAAGATGGTTTCATATTACTATACATCTTATTTCAATATCTTATGTTAATTAAAATAGAAAAATCTATATGATCATCTGGACTTGCTCTGTCCAACAGGGTAAGCATTAACCACATGTAAATATTTTAATTGAAATTTGAATAACTAAAATTATGTTATTTAAAAAATTTGGTTCCTCATTCCCACTAGCCACATTTTAGGTATTCAGTAGCCACATATGGCTAATGGCTGTGGAATTAGCACAGAAAGGAGCATTTCCATCATTGTGGGAAGTTCTATTGAACGTGCTGATCTAAATAAATGCTGGAATCATTGAATAAAAGTAATACTCATTTCTAATTTTAAATTTTCCATAAATTAGAGTTACAAGGAAACTTTGTTGAGAAATGCTATACATAAGAAGCCAATGGTAAATACTATACTAAGTAGTAAAACGTAAGTAGTATTTCCATTATTTTCAGGAAAAGGGTGATCATCACTATCACAATTGTATCTGTTAGGATTAGGTTTGGTTTTATTTCTCTTGTTCAGGAAAACTGGAGAAAGGCAGTTAAGAGTGGTAAAGTGGGTCTACTCCATGGCCTCCTCAGGTATCCATATTCATTCTATTACCCCTAGAGTATGTATGGTCTTCATTTATA
This sequence comes from Proteles cristata cristata, assembly GCA_017311185.1. NCBI lineage: Eukaryota > Metazoa > Chordata > Mammalia > Carnivora > Hyaenidae > Proteles > Proteles cristata. The sequence continues at coordinate 1,070,231 of JAESUZ010000810.1, forward strand.
TTTTAAGATGATAACTCAAGTTCTAGATATCATGTCTGTATTTAAGGCAGAGGATGGAGTAAATGACAATGAGTAAAGAATTAAGGGGACCAATGTGGTATTTGCTGATTTTAAAGAATGCTCATAGATGTTACCACATGATAATGCTGCTGACATTGACTAATAATTTGTTACATGGCCGCACATTGATGCAAAGAATGATGGAAACTGTAGCCTTCATTCTGAGTAGTAATGTGTTCATGTAAAAGTTAGGGTTTCCTATGGATGAAGAAGAGAATGGGGTACTGGTGCACAACTAATACTTTCTGCCTTATTTAATATTGTTCTCAAGGTTTTAATCAAAGCAGTGAAACAGGATAACAAAAGAAGTATAAATGTAGAAAGGAAATGGACACAATTATTTTTCTCTTCAGAAGATAATTAAATGCTTCAAATCCAATTGAATTAACTGAAAATCTATTAAAAACGAATAAGAGGATTCAGTAAGTTGTGAGAAATATGCAAGAATCAAGAATTTCCAGTTGATGTTTTAACTTGTAAGAGGTGGGAAACATAATGAAAAAATGTGGAAAAATATAATGCCAATGGATAAATTTAGCAAGAAATATATGAAGAAAGCCATAACATTTTATTGCAGGGCATAAAAAGAAGATCTGGGTAAGTGAAGAGTCTTCACATGTTCTTGGATAGAATGATTCATTGTTCTAAAGATACCAGTTCTCCCTCAAATTTGTAAATTTCATACAGTTCCATTCAAAATTCATTTTTTAATTTCTCATGCTAATGATGAAATTTATGTTAGTGAAAGATTGAGAACACGAAGAAAACAGATAAACAACGAGGGGCATATTCCCAGGTAGGTGTCAAAATATACTGCAAAGGTACTGTAATTAAAAGTGTCATACCAACTGAGCTACTGATAATGGGTCAGAACAGGGCTCAGGGCAAGGCATATGCAGCATAAGAGAGCACCATAGTATGTGACATTGGGCAAAGTCTTAAACCTTATGGTTTTCAAATATCCTATCTTTTCAAATGGGGATAAACTAGTCCAAACTGCATAGAGTTGCTGTAAGACAGTATGTGTAAAGAATATATAATAATACCTGACCTGTAAAGTGTAAACTATTATTAATGCCAGAATCTAATATAGGGTAAACTTGCCATTACAATCAATGGGGGAAGAAGGTATTATTTAATATATGGTGTTAGAGTAATTGGCTTCTATCTGTAAAGAAAGAAGAAAGGAAAGAAGAAAAAGAAGGAAGAAAACAAAAAGGAGAGAAGGAACAAAGAAGGAAGTCAGGAAGGGTGGAAGGAAGGAAGAAAGGAAATTAGAACTCTATTTCACATTCATTATAAATTAAATGTTATGGATTAAATATTTAATTACAAAAATTCCTATAAAAGTATCAGAAAAATGAGCAAGAATTGTAAAAGTATTCTTAGAGTATGGATTCTTATTTTTAGCATTCTTATTTTTAGCATGATAGCTATGCAATAAGCCAGAAAAGAAAAAACACTGTCAGATTTTAGTGCCAGTCTAAAAGGAAGTTGAGATAAGGTGATGGGTGGGGTGATGGTGGTATGATGAGACAGTAGTTGGTCAGGTAAGAGATAGTGGATCTGAAAAAGCTTATTTAAATACAATAAAAACTTTTATGTCCTATTTCTTTTGTAAACTGTGCTACTTATATGGTTCAGTTTTCTGTTTTGAAGTGCTGTACTTTGGTAGCAGGAAATGTCAGTGAACATAATAGCTTTCACTTTTTAACTTCCAGGAATATTCACTTAACAGCAAGCTCATTTTAAATGACTGCTTCTACTTTGAACTGGATATTCAGTAGATGCTTATACTTTTAAAAATTAGATGATAATGCTGGGTAAAACATAACTAATGTAAATCAAATGTGTAAGATAGCAATATTAGAGCATTTGGCCTGGTCCAGATTCTAAACTGAAATTGGGTTGTTTTGGCAAAAGGAAAACAGCAATATTCTTTTAATATTATCATTGTTTTCATAGTGTACATTTGATGCACTGATGGGATCTGATGGAAATAACCATTGCAACAGTCCTTTTTTAGTTTTATAGAAAATTATATACTTAGAAAATTACATAAATATAAAAAATTAAAGCAAAAGGGCAGAGCTTGATATTGCATTGAATATACATTATTCATTATGAGGAAGAGAGCTATAAAAATGTAGAATTCCAGAGGGTATAGTTTTTATGCAAGAATTGATGTAGCAGATTGAAAATTTAGTTGGCAAATAGCTACTGACTTTTTAATTTAGAAACATTAAGATTTAGTGTGTCAATCTGGCTGCTACCCGGATTGTGCTGTAGTCAAAGCTCTAAGTTAAAACTAAGATTTAAGTGTGATAACATGCTATACAAAATGATCTTAACAGAAAAATTTGATTACTTGGAACTCCCTCTGATCCCATGGCCAACCATTTGAATCCTATGTGAAATCCATTAATGCACTTCTATATTTCACTTAAAAATTCTGAGAATTATTAGAACATTAAAGTGACTGTAGCTACTAATAGATATTTTCTTCAGCTGTACACATGAAAGAAACTAATTTTTTTAAATAAAAGTTATAAGCAAGAAAGTCAAGTATATTTGATATCCTTTGATTTATGAAAGGATACAAACAAATTCAGGGTTTCTTCCCCAGGATGACAGTAGAGCTCTTCGAACAATTCCTTTTCCGTGAGTTCTAAAAGGAAAAGGGTTGGGTGACCTGAGTCTCTAATTGGAACTGTTAATTTATTAATGCCTTAAAAGCATTGTTTTTCCTACCCACCCCCCAGCCCCTAACAAATTAGACACTCACTGACAATTTGGTATCTTATTTACCCTTCTCTCTCTTTCTTCCTCTTCCACATAAATAGAAGTTTCATAGAAAGGATCACATCATGGTAAACATTGTGGCAGCTGCTACCTACTGTTTTATATTGGGAGAAGTTTCGATATTTTCAACATTTCAGATCTGCTTTCCATGCTCAAATCTTTGTTTTTTTTTTTTAAAATATTTTTATTTATTTCTAGGAGAGAGAGAAAGACAGCGTGAGCAGGGGAGGTCAGAGAGAGAGGGAGTACAGACTCTGAAACAGGCTCCAGGCTCTGAGCTGGCAGTCAGCACAGAGCCCGACGCGGGACTCGAACCCACGAATCGCGAGATCATGACCTAAGCGAAAGTCAGTCGCTTAACCGACTAAGCCACCCAGGCGCCCCCATGCTCAAATCTTTGAATTGGCATGTAGGTATTTATTTGGAGGATGGTGTGTGTTGTGGTCATCTCCACCCTTTCAAAGAAATGGGGAATGGATGGATGTGGTTTTCTTTTAACCCCCATCTTTAATCTTTCTCCAAACAATAAACAGAGTGGCAGTGAATCTCCTACCTTCTTGCCCTGACTGAAGTTCATCTTTCTTTTGCTGGATCTCTCTTCCAATGCTTCTCCTACAGAGTGTCTCAGGAGACTGCTTAAAACTTCCTTGCATTGTCCTAAGTCCATGGGCTCCAAGGCGGCACCAGACTGTTCCCAGTATTGCCTTTACCCCTGGCAAACTACCTCTCTTTTAGCTTCAAGCAAAGCCCCCTTCCATTTTGGACACTGCCTTCTGCCCATACTACCATCTAACCTTATTCTGGCTGTCATCCAACTGAGATCACTCTGTATTTGTTAAGGGTTTGGCATCTGAAACACAGTTTTCCAAGTCATGCCATGATCCTGGGTGACTATAGTATCTACATGGATGATAAATTCAACACCTTAGTCTTAAATCTTCTTGAGCTTCCCATATGGAAGACCTGAATGGCTACCTGCTGGGCTCTGAAATCCTTAAGATTGTCTTTACCCCTAACCTTCAGTCACCCATACCTGACACACTGCTTCATATTTCTCTTTCGTGTACTTTCCTGTTCTCTTAATTCAGTTCTTCCCTGCAATCTAAACATGCTGAAATCTTTTCTATCTAAAAAACAGCTTCTTCCCTGATCACAAATCAACCTCTAGCTGTCTTTTAATATCTCTTATTCCATTCTGAATCAAATGCCTCGTACGAATTATCTTAAAGATTTTTTTGCTAATTTGAGTATAGTTGACATGCATGTTACATCAGTTTCAGGTGTACAACATAGTGATTTAACATCTCTACAGGTTATGCTATGTTCGCCACAAACGTAGCTACCATCTGTTACTATATAATGTGATTACAATGTCATCAACTATATTCCCTGTAGCTGTGCCTTTTATTTCTGTGACTTATTCATTCTATAACTGGAGGATTATCCTTATTTTATGCTTTGACTCATTCTTTAGGAGTCAGGCAACTGATTCTACCAAGTCAGTGAAATTGCCATTTCTGGCCATCATCTAATTTTCCAATCCAATGGACTGTTTTCAGACTTCATTATAGTTAATCTCTCTGCAGCATTTGACTCTCTGCGGTCAGTTTTACTTCCTTGGATTTTCTGGCACAGTTCTTTTAGGGTCATTTCATGATTTCTTTCCAGTCTCCTTTGCCAATTCCTCCTCTTGTTTCCACCCTAAAATGTGAATGATTCATTTCCCTCTTCTTTTTGTGTCCTCTCTGGGTGTCTCATTGTCTTCTGTGACTCCCATCTATAAGCTGTGGAATCATGAACTCTAAAGGGAAGTGACTGAATAAATAATTACTTTCTAAACAATACATATTGTTTCAGGAATGATTTAAAACTGCTAATAAGGATGCAGGAAAATCTGAGTAGCACAAAATAAGTAGGAGACAAAAGGAACAAACTGAAATAAGGGAGAAAGCAAAATATCACCTTGGAGGAGTGAGGCTAAATATGCTCTAAGTCCCAAATTTAGTCTTAAGCTTTTCAGAAACCAATGAGAAGAGGGTGAAATCTCATTATGGTTATGCAATCCAAAATGCCTATAAGATATCAATTGTTTAGGAGTACCTGGGTGTCTCAGTCAGTTGAGTGTCTGACTTTGGCTCAGGTCATGATCTTGTGGTCCATGGGTTCAAGCCCTGCTGATAGCTCAGAGCCTGGAATCTGCTTCAGATTCTGTCTGGCTCCTTCTCTCTCTCTCTCTCTCTCTCTGCCCTTCTACCCCCTCAAAAATAAAGAAATGTAAAAAAAAAAAAAGAAAGAAAGAAATCCAGCCATTGCTGCCACTGGGTGGAAAGCTCTCAGGGGTGGGTGAGGAGGCCTCCAAAAGACATGAATCAAATCTTCAACATCATCATTTCAGAAGATAAACTCATAAGTTCCCTGAGACTATATCTTATAAACACCTTCCATTTAGACAGTGGCATCAGAATAAGATTCAATTTAGTTAAAGCAGTTCTGTGACCAATAAATATGGTTTATGTTCCTAAGGAAATGTTTTAGAGTATCTTGAAGTGAAGATAATTTTGTCTTGCAAGCAATTCTCTCATAAAACAGCTTTTGATACCTATTGAGGACATTGAGCTTGAGATTCTACTCTGTGGCATGTATTTAACCTAGCAAACTAATATTTCTAGCTCTAATCTAAATTCTTAGCAGTTATCTGCCCCTTGATAACCCACAGGTATCTTGGTTTCCATAACTGCACCCATTATTTCTCTCCAGACTGATTTTTCCTAGCCCTCTGACTGGGAATGATAACATTCTGGACCCAGTATCATCAAGAAATCTTGAAGACATCCTAGACTTTTGTTTCTTTTCCTCCTTGTTCCTCACACTTACAAAATACCCCCATCCTTCTGATATACCCTCCTTATATTTCATGTCTCTGTCCTGTTTCCTAGCTTCACTGCCACTGTTTGGGTTCCGTCGGGACCGTATCATTACTTGTCTGAACTACTACACTATTGTATTTATTGCCTTAACTGGCTTCCTTGGTCCTACCTAGTCTGGCCCTCCATCCCCTTATCCAGTTTCCATCTGGTTCACCTTTTTGTCTCTGGCGATTAGCACATGGCAGGCAAGTAACGTATTTTTATTGGATGGATTCATATATGGATGAATGAGTGTACACACATGTGGGTCTTATGAGAGGGACTATTATAATGGTCCTTTCTGGGGCACCTGGGTGGCCCAGTTGGTTAAGCATTGGACTCCTGATTTCAGCTTAGGTCATGATCTCACAGTCATGGGATCAAGGCTCATGTCGGGCTTTGCACTAGGCATGGAGCCTGCTTGGATTTTCTCTCTCTCCCTCTCTCTCTATACCTCCTCCTCCTTGTCTCTCTCTCTAAAAGAATAATTCTCCTTTCTAATAATAGGAGAATTATATCTACTCATTCGTGTACTGTCAGGATTAAGGCAAGTATTTGCCTTGAGTGGGAAGATGTTGTTTCCCAGATTCTGAGCTTTTTTTTTTTTTTTTAAATCTTTCCTATGGGCAAATACTTGAGGAGGAGACCGAAGAACTCATTCTCACATTGTTAGAAGAAACTCCAAGAGAAGCCTAAAGAGGAGAGGAGGAGAAGGAGGTGGAGAAGAGCAGCTGTGTATCCACCAACAGCCTGGAGGTGGGAGGTAAAGGATTGACTCAGAAAAGCGGTCAAGATTTAATTAAAGACCCAGGCTGGCAGATGCTCATGTGAGGAGAACAAGGAAAACTCACCTGTAACTGCCTGGTATTTGTTGGGAGAGGATGAAGGGAAGGGATTTATATGAATGTTAAGAATATGTAGCAATGTGGGAGGGAGCCCATAGAGGAAATTGTAAGATAAGTACATGAAATGTGATTGGTTGAGAGTATAAAGCAACATTGGGAGAGGTTCTTGATAGGAATAATTGCACTAAAGCAGCTGATAGCTACAGCCCCTCGTCTCCTAGAAGTAGGATGGCTATTGTAGCTAGGTAGAACAGTGCTATTATTAGCTAATCAAAGAGCATTAAAAACCCATGCAGACTGCATCTTGGGCTCACCTCTTACCCTATGAAGGTGAGAATGGAATGAGAAATACAGATCGCTATATGACGCTGGCCCTGGAACTCCCAAGGAGTAGTATGAATCCTTCAGGAGCAGTCCTGCCGAAGGACTAAACCAGACAGGACAATAGGTTTCATACTGGGTACTAACTCTTGTTAAATAGCCAGATTATAACATTCAGAACAGGGTCTGTCCTACAAGAACTGTGTACTAATCAATAGAGAAGATCTCCTGGAGGAAGATCATTTACTCAAGTCTTTTAAGTCATGGAGCCACCCACCCCTTTCTACTTAAAGGCATATCTCCTACTTCCCTTTGACCAAGGGAGAAGAGGAAAGAAAAAGAAAAAGAAGGTAAGGTTACTGGCTTATTAAATCTCTAATGACAGTAATGATTGCGTTAAGAGCTAACATATTCAACGTTCACTGTGTTTAGGGCACTGGTCTTGGAGCTCTAGTTGTATTGTTATTTTTTAATTTATTTAATTATTGCAACAACTTTGGAATAGGTTTAATTTTGTTAACAGGACACACCTTTTTGTAGTGGAAGACCATAGCTGTGGGGAGATGGGTTTCCAGGTGATTACCCTGGAAGATGATTCTGTGGCATGTCAGGTGCTCTAGGGAAGACTTTGTTGCTTAGAGGCTCTGTGTGCACAACTCGTAATTTGCAGATATAATAGCTATCATAATTGATGATGATTATATTGATGACTAGAGATAATATTATATAAAGGGTATAACATGTTCATTAGCATGGAGAAAATGGATAGTAAAAGGGAATTAATATCAGATCCTCTTTGATTAAACATTTTGTTCTATTTTACAAAGTTAGGATAAAACTAGTTGTCACTATTCTCTCTTACAAGCCCTACTTTTTATTTTTTTTATTTTTAAAATTCTCAAAGGGAGTCCTAAAGCAGGAGATCAACAGACCAGTTCATAATGAGAATGAAGAGATGTTCTTGACTGTAGCTAATGAATTTCAGCCAGTTCCATTCAATAGTACATAAACTTAGACCCCAAACAAAGAGTTAATGTTATAACCAGGTATTCCCCATTTTCCCCAAGTTCCATGACTGAATATCTAGCAGAGGCCAAATCAGAAAGCAAAGTTCCAGGAATGCAGGACTGAGCCAGGCCAGATTATTTTAATTTATTATTTGGCCCTCCAAGGGGCAAGGCAAAGCACCAGGAATGGTGAGATCAAGCCACAGGCAGTTCTGATAATTTATTTACTCTAAGTAGACTCAGTCAGCCTTAGTAAAATGAAGTGGTATAGATCGGTTTTTGATAACTTCAGATGGGCAAAGCACGTTTGAGTGTTTTCAGTGAAACAAAAGATAGAAGTGATAAAATGTGAGAATAGTGACATACTGTGGGAATGGTTCATGAGAAAAACAAATAATGCTACCAATTTCCATCATTACACCCAGGGGAAGCTACAGAATTATTCAGGGTCTTGGTCTTAATTATCACCTAATGAAGATTTGATTTCATTTGCTCTTTGTAATCTCTCATTCTTATTTCTCTTTCCATACACTTCCCTTGTTTTTAATTTCCTAGTGTTAAAATGTTCCATGCTTAATATTCTCAGTACAGCAGCTGAGCTCCATAGAGGAAATACTATGTCAATCTCACAAATAATATAATGAGTTATGCAAGGGCTGTACTTTACTACTGCTGGTCATATTTTTATGTGATGCATCTACTCAGTAAGAGGAATGAGGAAGGATCCAGGGAGAAGCAATGTGATAGCCACTCCTGTAAATCTTCTCAACTACTGCTCTCCCAGTTTGCTTTAGCTTTGTTAAAAAATATCTCTTAGGCTTTTCCATATTTTTAAAAATAAAATTTCCCTTATATTGAAGTACTACATTCAGATTGTATAGAGAGTCAAATAGTTCTATAAGGCTTGTTATGAAAAGCACCAATAACTTTAATAGATTACTACTTCTTAATTTTTCACTTTTAGACATTATCAACCACTTTTCCACTATGAAAGGCGAAGATTTAGCTCTTTCCCTCCCTTCCTTGCTCACCCCAATCACCCACACATTTCCCATCCATCCATTCTCCCATCGCCTCAGTACAGTTTTATTCTATTGAAAAATTCCACTGTGTCTATAGTCTGCATGTAAATAATTAAAACTATTCAAATGCTGGCTATACTTGAGTAATGAAATATACTATAACTATTTTTCCTGCATAATATTTGTTTTTTCCAAATTATCTTCTTTGTTGATGTTTATTCTTTTAATGTGTTTATCACAAATTTAAGCCCAATTGTGTAAGTCTCTTATTAACACATCAGATATTCTATCAGCTTCATCTTTTAGAAATAACTTTTCCAGGAACTTCTAATCCATTTAAATGTAGGCTTTCAAGACCTGCTGCCCAGCTGTCCTAGGATCTTACCTTGGGACTTTATCCATCTCTCTCTTTCTCCTGTGGAAGCCTCTGTTTTCTTCAGTTCTCAGTGTTTTTCTTCATCTGCTCCCCCATTTTGTTGGATAACATCCTTCAATAGTTTCTTGAGAAAGAAAGGATGGGCAGCAAAGTTTTCTAGACTTGCATATTCAAAAATGTATTTATTCCACCTTCAGGCTTAATTATAGTTTGGATGGATAGTTTGTTGGATACAAAATTCTAGGAGCTGAATCATTTTCCTGTGCAATCTTAAAGGCATTGCTCTGTTGTTTCATAGCTCTGTTGTTTCATAGCTTCTGTTGTTCTTAATGGGAAGCCGAAATACCATCATTATTTTTGATGGTCTGTAAAACCTGTTGTTTCTGGAAGATTTTTTATAATTGCTATTCTTCTAGTTGCCTGAAATTTTTATGTGAGTCTATTTTCATGCATTGTGTTGGTGTTCAGTCCAGAAACTCAAGTCCTTTAGTTTGTTAACATTTTTTGAAGTTGATTTTTATTTCTTCTCTCTGCATTTTCTTCTGGAACACACCTATTATAATGAAGTTGGATCTCCTGAATTAATCCTCTGATTTTCCTATTATTTCTCAACTATAGACCACTTCTGTTATTTTTCTACTTTCTGAAGGATTTCCTTAATATTTGTTTCAGGATTTCTGTTGTGTGTTTAATTCTACAATCATAGTTTTAATTGTTAAACATCAACTTTCTGGTGATGTAACTTATGTACAACAAAACACACCCATTTAAGTGTAGAGTCTATTTTGACAATGTATATTTAATCAATATATGAACCATTTCAACTATACCAAAATGTTTTTTGTGCACTTTGGTAGGATTTCATTATGTATCTTTTTCATTCTCTTACCTTTAACCTAATTTTACATTTAAAGTGGCTTCTTGTATATAGCACATAGCTGCATTTTTCCCCCAATACAGATTGATAATCTTTGCCTTTTAATTGGAGTATTTAGACCATATTCATTAAATATACTATCTATCTGGTTAAGTTTAATTAATATTATACTGTTGGTTTTCTATTTGTCTCATTTAATCATTGGTTATTTTTCTGCCTTCTTTTGGACTAATTGAATGTTTTTTGGTATTTCTTTTTATTTCCACTGTTGGCTTATTATAATTCTACCATCATCTTTAAATTGTTTTTTCAAGAACTCTTTTTTTATTTCCAAATATCTCCTTTTTAAAAATTCATCCTATTGTTTCATGGATATTTTTTCTCCTTATCTCTGTGAATATATTACTATATTTGAGGTTTTCTTCTCCTGCATAGTCGCTCCAGTTTGCTTTCCTCCATCAGTTTGTTTTGTTTCTTTCACGTCAGAGGATTTTCCTCTAATGTTTTATAACATACCATAGGGGGATTCCACTTTGTATACTAATCCCCAAACCAGATTGGATCCTTGCTTTTTGGAAGTTTCAAAGGTGAGACACAGCAAGAGTAGTAGCAGTGGTAGCGGGAGAACAAAATCAAACAGGTGCTGATAAAAAGGGAAGCTGAGCCATAAGAATGAGGAACAACTGATGACTGCATTTCAGGAGATGCTTGTTGTCTCATTAGGGAAGAATGACTTACCAGGTTCATGAGGGCAAACCAAATGCCTACTGAAATAGTTTTCTGGATTCACCAGCTCCTTGTACATCTTTACAACCAACTCAACTCCCACTCACACGTTAAACTGAGAACATTGGTATCTTGTAGCCCAAAGGGCCTTCACATATGCACATAATAGAAGGTGTAATTAGCAGAAACAACTAATATTAAGTGTAAAATCTGCAGGTTATACATGTTAGGCCAAAAGCTTTACAAATCCCCAATCTATAGGCCAGTAAGGCATATAAGAGAGTAGGAATGTGTGCTCTGTAGTCAGAGCACCTGGATTTGAATGCTGGCTCTGTGACCTTGGGCATATCCCTGAACTTCTCAGCCTTAATTCATCATAGGTGGGAATAATAATCAGAAGTAGTTTCAGAATTTCTATTTAGAAGTGGTTTGTGCTGGCAATGTGACAGGAAAAAGAACTTGCACTGAGTTTGTGTAACACATTCCAAAAAAGTCAGCTTTCCATATCAAACAATGGAGAGTAGCTGAGAAAGAGAGAGAGAGTTAAAGATACCCATTGGGGGCACCTGGGTGGCTCAGTTGGTTAAGCGTCCGACTTTGGCTCAGGTCTTGATCTCACGGTTCATGGGTTCGAGCCCCGCATTGGGCTGTGTGCTGACAGCTAGCTCAGAGCCTGGAGCCGGCTTCGGATTCTGTATCTCCCTCTCTCTCTGACCCTTCCCTGCTCGCTCTCTCTCACTCTCTCTCTCTCTCTCAGAAATAAATAAAACATTAAAAAAATACAGATACCCATGGGGACCTTCATTCCTAGTAACACTGGTTGGTTTATTATGAGGATGGAATTATTTATTTTAGGAATTTAACAGAAGGCCTACATATTCTATACATTATCTATGATAGTAGTAAATTATTATAATATTTTTATTTGCAGGTATTTGAATGAAGGAGATATGACAGAGAGGAACAAAGGTTTCTTGAAGTGACAGTCAGGTCATGGTGTCTCTACATTGAATCTTATCAATAGGCTTAATAAACCTCTACTGTAAACCTGGAATTAAATGAGCATTGGTCTCTCTGCTGTATCCAACTCTATTTCTTTCGCACTCTAGAGAACTCCTCTCCCGTGGTTACTCCCTGCGGCTGAAGCTGTCTGCTCACTGTCTTTGCTTTATCACTGCACCATGCCCTCTTATGACTGCATTCCTAGGGAACTCTCTTTATATTGTATGCAGTGACTTGTCCCCCAAAGATGCTGCTTCTGATTTTTAAAATTATGTCTTGTCAGCCAACTTCAGTTTCAACTACCAGTAGCCAGGCCTCCTTTTTTTCTCCCCCTGGACTGTTCCTTGCATCAAGTCTTTATTTACTTTGCAAATCCCATCATGCCTAGATGATAGTCTGAGACAATACATGTGGAAACACAACCCTACATAAGTTATACCAGTAAATATTTTGTGATTTTCACAGATGGTTGGGGCTGAGGGTACAGTGAAATCCTACTGTTAATCAAATCTTACAAAATGTACTTCTTTCTTATTCATGCTTATTCAAAGCTTTCCATGAATTCTTACATAAGCTGATACATAGTTTTAAAAAAGCTATTGTTGGTGAGGCTTAAAGAAGTAAATGCTCTTTGAGTAGACTTGAGTACCTACTTGCCTGTTCCTAGCTGTTGAAAATAGCTCCACATTCCCATGCTCCACACATCTCAGGACTTGAGTTTGCTTTGAGTCAGTCTCCTTCCTCACCACTATTACCCTCACTTCCACTTATTCGCTTTTTACTTTTTTTTTTCTATATGTGATGTTCTTGCTCTGGTTGGCTTTTCCCAATAGGTTTTAGCCTTGTTTGACCCTTTATCTCTATGAAAACTTTAGGTGAAATTCTTTTGTGTAAAGGTGTCCACAGGTCTGACTTGTGGCCCTTAGAAAGGGCCCCCCTCTCAGAGCCTTTGGTGAGCCATCCATTCTTCCCTGGTTCTGGATTAGAAGTGGATGAATTGGACATTCTACAAGTATTAAGGACTTTGTGGAGATCACCAATTCTCAACCTTCATTTGCATCAACATTTATGAAGGATAATTTCACATAAGTAACACATTCACATGAGTGGAGCTGGATTATGTGAAATTCCTGCTATACTAGTAATATCATTATTCTTTTTTCTATCACTCAATAATGCATCCAGAAATGTTAGAGTGACATTATTAATGGGATACTTTTGAATCCACTGTAATTTATGGAAATGTATAAGTCACATTACTTTATGATAGGTAACAAATTACTTACGTTACCTTCATTATTGATTGAGACATGTTGGTGAATTTTAAATCTTTTTTTTTTTTTCTTAACAGTGGGATTCTTCTTAGTAGGGACCTGTTTCTGAGAAGCCCAACATGTAAAACAATTTAAAAGGGAATCACTGATTGGATTAGGGCTGGGACTCAGAACTCAAGCCCTTCAGTGTTCTTTGAAAACCCTGCAGCCCCTCAGTAAAGTCCTTAGGGCTTTGCAGAGCACAATGTGAAAATGAATGCCTTTAATTATATTGTAAGCTACAGGCAGTGATTCCATGAAGTTTCACCACAGTGAGAGTTCATTCAGGATAAGGCATCTAGGAGAGTATTTTTATAATGACCCTGTTGAACTGTGACAACATAGTACCATTTGGAATACTGGAACCAGAGTCTTACTGCATTGTTTTGTTCCATCATTACCATGTCCCTCCAGGCCATTTGGTAATTTTCTGATTCTTCTCCTTGTGACTCATGACTATCACCCAGAAGCCAAGGACACCTGGCCTGCTGTCCTTTCCCAAACTCTTATTGCCATTTCATCCCTATCCATGTTGACCTCACCCCATCTGGCTCGGGTCTTACTGATTGTCCATCTGTCCACTGTGGCCTCTGGAAGCCCTCTTCTCTTGTCAACACATTCCATTATATGGTCCATACCACATTTTTCTCTTTCCCCCAGGTTCCTTTGTCTTGGTTAATGACTCCATTGTCCTCCTGCTTTCTGAGTCATCATATCTGATTACTGTCTCTCCCATACCCTCCACTTCATGTTTAGTCACCAATTCCTATTGATTCTATGTTTAAAAATCTCTGTCAGGTGTGAGGTCAATCTGGCTACACCGTCTGTCACTCTGCCGATCACCAGCGTTGAGTTGGCCAATCTGGCTTGCTAGGTGGGTATCCCTTTCCTCCCTCACTTCTCTTGTGAGTGTTCTTCCTGAAATTGCACACTTGGTTGAAGAGGATGATCTTCCCTGAAAGAGGAAGACTGTCCTTCAGTAGAGGCTATAGGACTGCTAGAACCTCCCAGCAAGCTCTCAAAGTCCATTTGTAGGGGGACATAGGGTAGTGACGCTTCCAAGACTCCAGACATATACAGGTGAGGTGCTGCATGTGGCAGTCTGCCTTTATTAAAAAAAAACAAAAGTTTCTCAAATCTGACATCATTATAATCTCTAGGCTCTTAAAATAATTTTTGCGCAAAGCTTTGAATATAGTCTATACTCAAAAAAGTTTGCTGAGTGCAGTATTAGTTTTAATCTTTTCCAAATGTGTGTGCCCTCTTTCCTGCCTTCTCCCCAGCTTATTTATATTCTTTCTGACCTCCATCTCATACTTAAGATTTTCTTCTATTCAATAGAAGAAATATATTTAATATTTTCTTTTATTCAATATTTATGATTGGCAATCTTTTGAAAAACTAATAGCTGTAACCTTAAGGTAGGATTTTTAGAGGGTGTATAACAAACTTTAGCAATTTTATTCAATTTTACTATATAGAGCAGCGGTTTCCAACTTTTATGTTGTTTTGATTAGGCACTTCAGAAGGACCTGGAGTTTCTACATTTTTAAGCTTATTTATTTTGAGAGAAAAAGAAAACATGAGCAGGGGAGAGGCAGGGAGTGAATCCCAAGCAGGCTTTTCACTGACAGTGTGGAGCTGATGCAGAGCTCGAACCCATGAACCATGAGATCATGACCTGAGCCAAAACCAAGAGTCAGGCACTTAATCAACTGAGCCACCCAGGCACCCAGGAGGAACCTGGATTCTAATGCGGGAAATGTGAATAAGAAAGACCAGCAGTGTGATAGAGACTCTGAGTGGAATATGTGCCAGGTAATGTGATGCAGTGATCAATTCTACCTGAGGTAGAAGCCCTCTAAGACCTCCCCACCTCCCTAACCTCAGGTAGAATTGATCACTGCATTTGGAATTTAAATGGTGAGTAGGTGCTCAGATAAGAACATGGGATGATAGAGTTTAAGGTAGATTAGGCTAAAGAAGGTAAGATATGTTCATTGTATTTTACAGAAGGATGTTAATAGTTATAAATGGAAAGTGGACATAGCAGGTAGAAAGAACAGTAATAATTAGGGTGTGTGGTTTAGGGCATGTTCAGGACTTATCAATAACTCTTTGACCTCATAACAAGATGTATTGAGAGAAAAGAGTGGATAATGAGAGATAATAATAACTGAGAGAAAAGCGGGTAGGTTTCCATTATGGAATGCCAGGAGAACCATAGTAAACAGTTCCATTTTAGGAAATGGGGAGTTCCAGAATGTTCTTCAGCATGGAAAGATAACACACCAAAGCTAAACTGTAAGATAAGAGTTCTGGTGGGATGTGTGAGGACTAGACTGTAGTGGGAAGAGATTGGTGGGCTTCATTGACCAGACTTGTGACTGACAAGTCTCTCATGTTATTGAAGATGTTGGTGGGTGGTCCTCAGATTCCATAACCTTATCTTCCAGCTTAGAATGAAAGTATTACTGCAAAAGAGGAAAACTAGGCAGATAAATGTCATTCGGGGACCTCTATAGTTTGATTTTTTGAGGAGGTTGCTGTTGCTAATGAACCTTGCTTGTAGTGAGCTATAATGTAGTGAGGAGGTAGAGCAGCAGGAGAGAAAGAAATTGGTGTGGGGAGTTTTGCTACCTGTTGCAGCAACTATCTGATCACCTAAACGATTTACACATTCCTCCCCCTCATCAGCTCCCATTCCAGCAATCATTCTCTATAACAAAAAGGGAGCTATTATGGAAGAAAATTTAAGAAAAATATTAGGTAGGCTTTTGTTCACACTAGCAGTACTTGACATTTTACAGGTTCTAACTCACTGAATCCTCATAACAATGCTACATGGTAGATTTTTTTTATTCCTCTTTTGCAGTTGAGGTAACCAAGTCTCTGAGAGGATAAGTGACTTATGTGAGATCACATAATGAGTAGGTGTCAGAACCAAGATCTGAACCGAGGAACATCCAGATTCAAAGCCCATTCTTCTTCCAACAAATGCTGTTTTGTATTTTTATATTATCTTAGGAAACATTTTTCTTCTCTTACGAAGTATGACTGTTAATATATGTCTCCCAAATTGACATTGAATATTCCAAATCTGGGTAGTAAGTTAAGGAGGAAATTAAAGAAACTTACACCAACAGACACAGTCTTTTCCACTTTCATTCATGCAATTAAACTTTCACACACTGAAAAGGCTATTATCATGAAATTAGCCAGCCATGGATTATTTTTCCTTTTCTTTTCTGATTGCCAAGGGGATCTCACCTAAGATTAGAAAATATTTTGGTACATCGCCTCTCACAGGAATGTAAAAATTAAATTAATAAATTTATGCACTGCTGTGAGTTCTTTATGACTGAGTTGTCAATTGCTTCCTTCAGGCAATGAGCCAATGTTTATTAAGTAGCTACAATGGGCATAGTGCTTTGGGAGGCTTTGCAGAAAATATCAAAGGAAATAACTATAGATGTGGTTTCCATCACAAGAGGGTTATGATCTAATGAAAAGATGAACAAAATATAAAAGAATAGAGAAGAACAAAAAATATGTATATAACAATATCACATAGACATCACTGGAAAACAATTATTATAACAATGATAGATACATGTCTAGATGCTGTAAAAATAGCCAGAATTAAGTGGAAATGTTCTCAATATATAATATGGTAAAGTAGTCAATTCTGAGAACAGTTTTGAGGAAATTTTATAAAATTATAAATTAAAAAAGTCTGTTTATTCAAATGCTCATTAGACATTTTTAAAAAAATTTTTTTAAAATTTATTTCTGAGAGAGAGAGAGGGAGAGAGAGCGAGCGCGCATGAGCAGGGAAGGGTCAGAGAGAGAGGGAGATACAGAATCTGAAGCAGGCTCCAGGCTCTGAGCTAGCTGTCAGCACAGAACCCGACATGGGGCTCGAACCCACAAACTGTGAGATCATGACCTGAGCCGAAGTCGGACACTCAATTGACTGAGCCACCCAGGCGCCCCTCATTAAACATTTTTATCACTTCTTACAAGCGTTATGACTTTTTGTTTTTCCAAGTTGTATAGTCTGTGATTAATAAGTGATATAACATTGAAAATTTTCAATTGAAACCAGTTTTAGCACATAACTGACATTTCTGGGGAGCATATAAAATTCATTCTTTTTCATAGTTGCTCAAGTTTAAACACAGAGATAACTAGAAGGCTACTAAGTACAAATGAAACAGTACACAGAATTATCAGAAAAAATATTTATGATATGATAAAAGTTGCTCATATTAACTCCTCATTAGAACTTCCATTATTTTTAATTTAATAGTAAAACGGGCATCATATTGATGTTACACATCAGTGAAAACTACATTGAAATGAAACTATTTTCTGGGTCTTTTGCAGTTTGAAAATAACTGAACAATTACTGATTAAGAATTAATAGTTACATTGAAATAGTTTAATCAATAGTAGAGATGGTATCTGGTTAACATTAGTCATAGAATGTAGCAGCTATGGAATTAAGGTTTCGAATTATGAACATCTTTAGTTTTTATACTTCTACTTCACAATAAAACAATATACACCTTTAAGGAAAGTATGATACAGTGACTCAAGTGCCAGGTGAAAGCTGAAGGAATTATGGTTCTATTTATGGCTTAGATTATTAACTCCTATCCTGAACAAATATTGTCTATTTTTGAACCTTGATTTCTTCATTTGTACTTTCATTCATTCAACAATCTTTATGAAGGCCTACAGTGTGATAGGCATGGTTATAAAGTTACCAAATCAGAAACTAAGTCTTTGCCTTATTAGAACTTATATAATAGAAGAGAAACCAGTAAACACAAGTAAAAATATAATTTCATACTGTGAAACACCTTTAAAGGAAAATAATGGGATGCTGTGATGAATAACCAAGGGGCTGATGGTGAAACATTTTTAAGTTTGCTGGTTACAAAAGACCCTCTGGGAAAGTCACATTTGAGCAGAAAGTTGGAGGTTGAATAGGAGATGGCCAGTTTTGAGACTAAAAAAGAGAATGTCCATGCGTGGATAAGCAAACAACACCAGTGAGACCCTAGTGAGAAAGAATGTGGCATGTTTGAGAAAGCTGGAGGAAGCTGATGTGGTTGTAGCTTAAGAAACAAGAGGAGAATGGTCATAGGTCGTGCTGGGCTTGAGAAACCTAGATCTGTGGGGGCTCTTAAACCTCAGTGATGTTCAGGGGACTGGATTTTATTGTAAATGATATGGGAAGCCAGTGAGGAGTTTTAGATGAGTGATATGAGCTTTCAGGTGTCTGTGTGGAGAATGGATTGAAGGGAGACAAGAGGAGGGAAGAAAACCAATTAAGAAACTTGATACATTGTCCACCTGACAATCATGGTAGTGAACCTTCCTTTAGAGTTGATGATGCAATGGACAGAAGGGGAAAGAACCAGCATGTACTATGGATGCAGAATGGACAAAAGTCATTAATATATTGACTATGGTGATGAAGGAAAAAAAGGTGTTCAGAATGACTCTCAAGTTTCTGGGTCGAGTAGCTGGTAGACTGAGGGGCCATTATTGCGATGAGAAAGGCTGGGAATAATGATAACACACCTCTGTGCTCCTTTGAGACTGCCTCTGGGAAGGTCTATATATTTCCTGGGATTGGTTAATATATAAACAAGAACTATTTTAAAAAATCATGATCTAGTTCAGCATAATATATTTCAAAGGCAACCTTTAAAAAATTCAGGTAATGGATTTTTTCACTAGGAAGTAATATCTCAGGAAAATATAAATATTAAATATAAGACATGCTACTGCATTGTGAGGGAAACAGCAAATTTAAGGGGGAAAAACTTTAAATGTTACGTAGCAAACATTGAAAGAATAAGATACATAAGTTATAATTTTAGACCTAGGAAATCAGATCCAGACTTGAAATAAAAATAGGTTGGCCTATAAATCTCCCTGAGGGACTATCTCCCTCTCTCCTTGAAGAAAACTGTTACTGTTTTCCTGATTTCAGCAGCTCAGTGGTTGAAGTGAACAAAGAGGGTTTAGTGGTTGAGTCAGATTTGATATTTTTATAGAATAAGCGTAGGGAAAGAAGTAGGATGCTCTTTGTAGATGTGGGTGGGAGAATGATCAGGTTTTTCTTATGGCCGAGGACAAAAGAAAAGTAATATAAAATTTAGGGATTGTAGCAACAAAAAGTTAGTTACCCCTTTCTCGTGATAAAAAATATAGGTGTACCTGGGTGGCTCAGTTGGTTAAATGCCTTACTCTTGGTTTTGGCTCAGGTCATGATCTCATAGTTTGTGGGATTGAGCCCCACATCTGGCTCTGGTGGAGCCTTCTTGGGATTCTCTTCCTCTCTCTCTCTCTCTCTCTCTCTCTCTCTCTCTCTCTCTCTCTCTCTCCCTCTCCCTCTCTTGCTAGTCCTCTCTCTCTCTCAAAATAAATACATATTAAAAAACTATACATGAAATCCACCATGTAGTTTCCTAAGTTCATTTTAGATAGCTGTTGTTTTGTACTCTTTAGGACATCTCTGTATGACAGAGGCTGATCTGATATACTGCTAGAAAAAGCACTGGGCTGGGGGCAAGTGCCAGACCTGCTGTATACTGAGTTTCTTCATTTGTGGTAGGTACCATAGTTCCTATTTTACAAAAGTATCCTTGAAGGCCAAATAATATTTTCTTTGCTGAAATGCCTACTATCATGCCCAGAGCTCAATAGACTATCAGTAAAAATTTATTGAGTCAGAATCATTCAATTGCTTCTTTAAAAATAACAGATATTGTAGACTTCTGGTAACAAAATCATACTACTTTTACATTTAGATTTTTTGGTTTTACATTAATATTTTATGTAACATGGAAGTTCTTAAGCGAATCTTGTTTTGTAAACATTTAATGGTGAAATAATTACAGATTGACATGTAGTTAGAAGTAATGGAGGTCCTGTATGCCTTTGACCCTGTGGCTCCTAGTGGTAACAGCTTACATAACTAATGCAGTATCACAACTGAGAGATTGCTATAGATAAAATCCATCAATCTTTTTCATATTTTGCCACCAGCTTTACATGTGCTCCTTTGTGTGTGTGCTTCATTCTGTGCAGTTTTATCATATGTGTAGATTCATGGGAAACCAGAACCACCAGACACAGAACAGCTCAATCTCAGAGATTCCTCATGCCACCCTCTTATAGCTATATCCACTTCAACTCCTTCCTGCAACCTCTGGTAACTACTAATCTATTCTCCATCTCTAGAATTTTCTCATTGCAAGAAATTTATACAAATGGAATCATGTCCTATTTAATTGTTTCAGATTGTCTGGTTTTCACTCAGCACAGTTCTCTTGAGAGGCATGCGAGTTATTGTGTGTATCAATAGTTCATTCCTTTTTATTGATGAGTAGTGTTTAATGATTTGGATGTACTATAGTTTACCGTTTTACTCATTGAAAGAGAATTTGGTAGTTTCCAGTGTTTGGCTACCAGAAATAAAGCTTCTATGAATATTTGTGTACATATTTGTATGTGTTTGTGCTTCAGAATCCAAGTTTTCATTTACACCTTTTTTGTTTTGTTGATTCATGAAGTTGATCCATTAACAGTATTTTTAGCCAATGGATCAGGAAAATATACAAATAGTGACACAGTGAATAGAGATTCTGGGCTTTTTGGAGGTAATCCTATTAGTCAAAATAGGAATAATTCTGACATTTATGTCAGTAGACTATGATTAAGTAATATAGGACACCTAGGAGTTTGCATGTTGGGTACATGTATATCTAATGCATTAGAACCATATAACTATGCCAGCTGCTGGTGAAAATGCATGGCTGTATTAACATAGTAAAGATGTCTATATTCCAGTAAAACATATTTGCTTGTAAAATGTCTCCCAAGCAAAACACTCTTCTAATTGTGACATGTACTAGAATTTAATGCCTTATTACAAATAAGTACAAATATTTGGACAATATCCTCTATGCATCTCCCTTCCTTTTGAGCAGAATGCATGGAAGTATTGAAGTGAGTAAAACCCTTGACACTTGCCCAGACTACATCAATTCTTACTCATCGAGTGTCACTAAATGAAAAGCCCTTTGCCTGGGTGATTATTGGTAAAGTAACAACAGCTAAGCAATTGTTAAATAATATTAACAAATCCATATATAGTGCTTTCTGCATACCAATTACTGTTCTTCGCCAGTGCTGCTTATTAACTGATCTCCACTAAAATTCTCCGGGATATGCCCTGTGTATATTCTCATTGAATAGCTAGGAACACTGAGGCACAGGCAGTGATTAAGTAACTTTTCCAAAGCTCTATAGCCAGTAATTGGCAGAATGGAGAAAAAAATCAGTCTTGTTCCAAAGCCTATCCCTTAACTCAATACTTTTTGCAAAATTAGAATCAGTTAATACAAACAAGCCACCACACCCAAATAAGATGTTTTAATTAAAATTGGGGTTTTGGGTTTTTCACTTCTCAAAATGAAATGAGAACTCAAAACTTTCCTTCAACTAAACTAAATTCTTAAAGAAATGTGATATAACAGGCATTTCCAGCTAAAGCCTAGGTGCTACTTACCTTAGAATTAAACACATCAGGGGCATCTGGGTGGCTCAGTTAGTTAAACATCCAACTCTTGATTTCTGCTCAGGTCCTGATCTCATGGTTTGTGAGGTTGAACCCCACATTCGGCTCAGGGCTGACAGTGTGCAGCATGCTTGTGATTCATCCCCAATCCCTGCTCTTTTATCTCTCTCTCTCTCGCTCGCTCTCAAAATAAATAAATAAATAAATGTTAAATATATATTTAAAAAGAATTAAGCATATCAAAGCAGGTTTACTCAAAGTCTGTTTGAAAGAAGTCCTAAAAAAAAAAAAAAACCCTCTTATTCTAAGAGGAAAGAGAATTAACAAGCAAGCTTGGTAATAAGAAATGAGAACCAATTTTGAGTACAACATACTGTTTGCTATTGAAATCTGCTTTTCAGTACGATGTTTATCAATTCATCTCTAGGAAACTGAGGGCTGAATATGAAAATGGAAGAATCCATTTTCACAAGAAAACTTAGTAATTTATATACCAAGAGAGTAAGCAGCATTGCGTTGGTACCCATTAAAAAAGAGCATGGTACAAAAAATGGAGTGATAAATAAGGTGAGTGCAGGGAATATGAAACTTTGATACATTTGGAGCACTGACATATTAGGAGCATTTGAAATTCCAGCCAAACTCTGTCCTTAGCACCATGAGAATACTCAAAACTTTTGATGGCAGTGCCTGGCAAAATCCAAGTCTGAGTCTCTGGCTTTGATCTCTGGGGTCAATGACTTCATTAGTGGCATGAAGCAGTGCTTTGCCTCATTAGGAAGCAGTGCCCCTGTCACAGAAATCAGCACCATGGACAGCAGGTGATGGTGTGTGCTAGGGCACTACCATCAAAAGGGTGCTGATGTGTAGGGAAATTGGTGGGCACCAGGTGGAAGCAGAAAAAACATCTTTATGAACATAAACAAGGTTTTACTAAAACCTTAAATAGGCATTCTCAGAAAAATTAGGGGATCAGGATGGGGAGGTTTTAGAGAACGGTTCCGTAAAACAAGGAAGAGCTACAGCTAAAGAAATACTATTAATCACTATTAATGGTATATCATCATTATTAATATTTATGTGACTGGCACATTGATATTAACAAGGGAAATTCTAGGTTACAAATCTAGTTGCTTTCTCTAAAAATAGGTTAGGAAGCTCTTGTGTTTTTTAATATAGTCTTGACTAAAGATAGATAGGTGTGTATTACATTATATCAATGATATGACTGATAATGTGTTCAGATTCAAGAACAGTAGTCCACTCTCCCTTTATTTTGCTTAAAGTATGAGAGCTCTGCAAAGTACATACAATCCGCATCTTTTTGTGTGATTTAGAGAATTCTTTATAAGTTGGTTAAATAACAGGAAGAGTTCTGGTTGTCCATTGCTGCATTAAAAAAAAAACCTTAGTAGTATAAAGAACCAATCATTTTATTAAGCCAAGTTTCCTATGGGTAAAGAATTCAGACAGGGCATAGCCAAATGGCTCATGTATCAGTATTCCACCAGAGAAACAAAACCTGGAGGATATATGTATATTAAGAGACTTATTGCAAAGAATTGGCTTCTGTGATTGTGGGGGCTAGTTAGGCTAGTCAAATCTGCAGGGTGGCTACAGGATTGAAAGTCTTAGATAGGGACTGCCAGTGCAATCCACAGGTGGAATTTCTTCTTCCTTAGAGAATCTAGTTCTGTTCTTAAAGACTTTCAGCTGATTGGATTAGGCTAACCCAGATTAGCCAGAATAATCTCTTTTATATGAAACCACCTAATTGTAGATGTTAATTGCGATGACAAAATTACCTTCATAGCAACACCTCAATTTGTGTTTGATTGAATGACTGGATACGGTAGCCTAACCAAGTCTGACATTTAGAACTGACTGTCACAGTTTATCTCTGCTCCACAGTGTCAGGGAATTCCACTGGGAAAACTCCCATGCCTGAGGTGACCTAAACTGCTGGGAAACTGTAAGGAGACTTCTTCACTCATGGGTCTGGTACTGGACTCAAAGATTGGGCTCAGCTGACCCTGTCATCGGTAACTTGTATTCATGGCCTCTCCACCTGGCTTTGGCTTCTCACAACATGGTAGCTGGGAAGGAGCAAGCTTAAAGGAAGTGCCCTAAAGGAAAACTGCCAAGAGAACAGGCAGAAGGTACATGGTCTTTACTACCCTAGCTTCAGAAATCATGAAGCCTCACCTCTACACATTTAATTGATTACAAATGTATCATATAGTCTGGCCCAAGAGGAGGAAACTAGACTGCCTTTGAGGGAGGATTGGCAAGGTCACATAGCATGAGAGCATATAGGATGGAGGATACTATTGTACCCATCTTTGGGAAATATAGTCTGTCATATGGGATGTAAAAGTTTACAATTTGTCTTCCAATTGGAATAAAAGAAATGTTTAAAGTTCATTAACTCAGATACTCAAAAATGGCAGAATATAATGGCATTAAAATTGATCTCTAAATATATTGCTCTTTTCTCACATTCAAAAACATATGACATTGGGGCTTATTATTACAAATATGATAATCTGGGGCTGCCCTGGGACTAAACCACTTTTTTAAAAAAATATAATTTATTGTCAAGTTAGTTAACATACAGTGTATACAGTGTGCTCTTGGCTTTGGGAGAACATTCCCATGATTTATTGTTTACATATAACACCCAGTGCTCATCCCAACAAGTGCCCTCCTCAATGCCTATCACCGGTTTTCCCTTCTTCCCCCACCCATTAACCCTCAATATCCCTCAGATACTGAGATACCCTCAGAGAACCCTTGTTCTCTGTATTTAAGAGTCTCTTATGGTTTGCCTCCCTCTCTGTTTGAAACTATTTTTCCCCTACCCCCATGGTCTTTGTTAAATTTCTCAAATTCCACATATGAATAAAAACATTATATCTGTTTTTCTCTGCCTGACTTATTTCTCTTAGCATAATACCTTCCAGTTCCATCCACATTGTTGCAAGTGGCAAGATTTCATTCTTTCTGTTTGCCAAGTAGTATTCCATTGTATATATAAATCACATCTTCTTTATCCATTCATCAGTTGATGGACATCTGGGCTCTTTCCGTAATTTGGCTATTGTTGACAGTGCTGCTATAAACACTGGGGTACATGTGCCCCTATGAATCAGCACTCCTGTATCCTTTGGATATATTCCTAGTTGTGCTATTTCCCGGGTCATAGGGTAATTCTATTTTTAATTTTCTTTCTTTTTTTTTAATTTATTCTAGGAGAGACAGAGACAGTGTGAGCAGGGGAGGGTCAGAGAGAGAGGGAGTCACAGACTGAAACAGGCTCCAGGCTCTGAGCTGGCAGTCAGCACAGAGCCCGACGCGGGGCTCGAACCCACGAACCGTGAGATCACGACCTAAGCGAAAGTCGGACGCTTAACCGACTAAGCCACCCAGGCGCCCCTATTTTTAATTTTCTGAGGAACCTTCACACTGTTTTCCAGAGTGGCTGTACCAGTTTGCATTCCCACCAACAATGCAAGAGGGTTCCTACTTCTCCACATTCTTGCCAACATCTTTTGTTTCCTGAGTTGTTCATTTTAGCCACTCTGACAGGTGTGAGGTGGTATCTCAATGCAGTTTTAATTTGTACTTCCCTGATAATGAATGATGTTGAGCCATCTAGATGTCTTCTTTGAAAAAGTGTGGGACTAACCCATTTACTTTCAGTGACCTTTTGGGAGTGAATCAGATATTGGAAACTATATTATTGATCTATTGCTGTGTAACAAATTACCAAAAACTTAGTGGCTTAAAATAACACGCATTTACTGTCTCACAGTTTCTGTGACTCAGGAGTCTAAGCATGACTGAGCTGTTTCTTTTGTTTCAGGATCTCTCACAAGGCTGCAATCATGATTGTTAGCCAGGGGTAGAGTCTCATCTGAAGCTGGACTGAGGAAGGAGCCTTTTCCAAGTTCACATGATTGTTGGTTGCCGAGAGTGGCTCTTGGACTGAGAGTTACAATTTCTAGTTGACTGTTGGCTGGAAGCCACCCTTAGTTCCTTGCTATGTGGGCCTCTCTATATGGAAACTTGCTTCATCAAACCTAATAAAGGAGAGTCAATGGAGAGAGACTGCTAGCAAGATGGAAGTTACAATCTTAGGTAAAGAAATTATAGATACTACAGAGCATCCCTGTTGTTAAATACTGCTGGTTACAGGCGAGTGAATATTTCAACTCACACTCAAGAGAGGGAATTACACAGAAGTATAAATAGGAGGCAGGGCTAATTTGAGACCATCTTAGTGTCTGTCCATCACAGAAATATTAGATGCAATTCCCAGAGCTTGGGATAAGTCCTCTCTTCCTGATCATAGTCTCTGTGACAGAAAGTATTTGATATAAAGGTTGGAGTGGGAGTCCAATCCAAGATGACAAGCAATTCTCAACTGATAGGTGAAATGCTATAGTGGAAAATGCACAACTCATTTGGAATTCTAGGTGGCCAGATAGGTAGCCAGAAAGCAGCTGAGTTCAGGGAAATGTTTCAGTAACATCTGAGAGAAGGTAAGGTGTAGATACTGGTTCTGGGAGTTCCTAGAGGGACATTGGTAAGAGTAACCACGTTTTTATAGGAATTGTGGACCTAAGGAGTTTACTGAAGTAGAAACTCATATGTAGGGGAGCAAAGCAAAAGCCCATTTGCCAGAGTTATACAGTAAGGGACTTTAAAAATATTTAAGTTCTCACTTAGGCTTAAAATTCTTTGAGGCCAGGGAGAAATTATCTCTGGATTTTTCAATAAATATGTCATATTTTGATTGTAGGAGGTGAGAGAGAGTGGTGGCTTACTTCTTTCTGGGAGGGAAAGTACCTACAGGCTCTCCGCTTATTGCCATTGGCTGAGGCCCACCTGCCTTAGCTTCCCAAGGAACCTGTGTAGTACCTGGGTGTGGGGAAGCATGATGGTCAGAAATGGGAGCAACTGGCAGCTATACTGTTGCCAGATGGAGGCAACAGTTCGCCAGAAAGTGGATGCCTAATTCTATATTTTCTTAACTCATATCCCTCTGCTAGTTCTGCTGGACCACAAGCTGAAAGTGGCTCAGTAGCACACCATTTTTACCAACTAAATTCATTGATCTAACATTGATAATTACTCTTGTTCCTATTTTTATTTTATTTTTTTAATTTTTATTTTATTTTTTTTAAATGGTTTGTATTTATTTCTGAGAGAGAGAGAGAGACAGCATGAGCAGGGGAGGGTCAGAGAGAGAGGGACACACAGAATCTGAAACAGGCTCCAGGCTCTGAGCTGGCTGTCAGCACAGAGCGTGACGCAGGGCTCGAACCCATGAACCGTGAGATCATGACCTGAGCCGAAGTCGGACGCTTAACCAACTAAGCCACCCAGGCGCCCCTCTTGTTCCTATTTTAAAAAAATAAAAGCCTTTCAATATAAACTCTTTCCTAACCTCTAAGATTAGGAAAAAAAACTTGGAAGCTATTTAAATATTTTCTGGCACTTTGAAAAGCATTAGAATTGTCTGTGCAGCCCACCTCTGTATCAGAACACATAGGTGAAAACCTGGAATGTCTTCTAAGTACTCATACATACACAGTGAAGCATTTTGTAAAGGGACAGATTACCTATTACAAAGTCCAGGAAAAGCCATCCAACAGCCTCAGTCCAAAGCATTCACCAGATGCTAAAACAAATGAAATTGAATAGCATCTCCCAGGTGATGTCAGCTGGAAAAAAATTGAGAACCGTATTCAGTTTTGGCTTTCTTTGAAAAGTAAAGCATATTTTATGGAAAGAGAGGCTTTCTTTTTGTGTCTAAATAAAACTTCTGCATGAGATCTATAAATATAAATATTTATAAAGATCTAGAAATATAAATAAAGTAATATTTATATTTCGGACACTTAACCTGTGGTTGGTACTTCTCCAGTAATTTAGCGGTAGTAGCTTTTAAGGCATGTACATTGAGACACACTATTTCTCTAAAACATAGCTTTATATTTCTATTAGTCCTTTCACAATTGTATATAATACTATTTTGTATTTAGATATAGATGTCCTATTTTCCTATTTTAAATGGTGTTTTATTTTATTGAAGTATAACATATATACCAAACTTTTCATGAATTACAGATGTACAGCTGGACAAATGATCATACAGTGAATACCTCCAGGTAAGCACTATTCAGATAAAGTGTTAGAATATTACCAGGATCTAATCCTTTCTGTACAAAGAAAATCACTATCTGGACTTTTAACATCATGCATTTGTTTTATCTATTTTTGTATTTCATATAAATGAAGTCTTATAGTATATACTCTTGTATCTGGCTTTTTCATACAAAGTTTGCTTAGAAAATGCATTCATGTTGCTATGTATAGCAGTAGCTCATTAATTTTCAGTGCTGTATAACATTCCATTGTAGAAGGATAATTTATTTGTTCTAATATTTAATGGAAATGCCAGTTGTTTCCAGTTTGGAGCTATCATGAATAATGTAGTTATGCACATTCTTCGATATGGCTTTTGCTACACATTTCTGTGGGGCAGGTACCTAAGAATGGAATGCTTGGTTATAGGGTGTGAGTAGTTCTGTTTTAGCAGATACTCCCAAATGGTTTTCTAAAGTGGCTATACTGACTTACATTCCTGCCAGGAAATGCTTTGAGGGGAAAAATGGGCTCGCTTTTCCACATTCTCCTTCTTTCTTGGGTATTTGTCCCTTAAACCCTCACTGCTTTGGAATCTCTCATATGCCTTAAATCATATCTTTATAACTATTTTGTCTACCTTTCTTAGTTCTCCTCTGCCCCAGTATGAAGTTGCTCTGCAGAAGTCTAATCCACTATTATTTAGAAAAGAAGTCCAGTCTGGATGTCCTTTGAGCCTTAGAAACAGTAAAAGCTAACTTTTATTTTATTATCCTTAAAAAAGAAATGAATAAGTAAGAATTAAGATAGGCAAGTGAGTATAAACAGAAAAACAAGAGGGAATAGCATACATAAATAAAAGGCCACAATGTATACAGAGAATCATAAGTAGTTTAGTGTTGTTGGATCATACATTATGAGATGGTAGTAGAAAAATTATAGAAACCATGTTATAAAAGACCTTAATGCCATACTAAAGATCTTGAATTTTTATTTGAAAGCTGAGGGGAATCATTGGTCACTTAAGTAGGAAATAATAGGAGCAGCTTTTAATTTTCTAAAATTTATGTTGAAAGCAGTATGGAATGTATTTGAGGGGCCAAGACTGGGATCTAGAAAATTAGTATCATGAAAAGGTACAAAAGAAAAGATAGGGCCTAAATTAGAGAAAAGGGAACAGACTCAAAATATTTTTGGATGGTTAAGTCTATAAGGCAATTGCAGAAGAAAAGTGAAAATGACTGCCTGGTTTCTTGTGTGGGTGAGCAGATGGATGATGGTGTTGATGGCTCACACACAGATGACAGCAGGAGGTGATCTCTTGGGAGAAGGGGGAGGCAAAGATGAATTCACTTTGGACAATGTCAATTTTAAGGTGCCTTTGGGAAATACAGGTCCATGTGTGAGTATGGAAACTGAAGATTTGAGAGGGGCTAGAGATGAGTGAGATTTGGAAGTTATCAGTCTGCAACAGGTAGCTGTAAAAACCTTGAGATCAGTTAGGTAACTCAGATGAGACAACTCATGTAGAGCGAGGAGGAAAATGGACCAAACACAAAGCGCCACCATCAGAATGACAAGCAGAGGAAGATGGAATAATAAAACAGATAAAAAAAAAAAACATTACTAGAGAAGCAGAAAGAGAACCAGGCAGAGAAATGTAATCAAACCAATGGGACACCTATTTTAAAGAAAGAGAGGTCAGCAATATTACAGTTGGAGAGAAAATGTCTGACATAACAAATGTATTTAGTATATTTGGACATTAGAATCTCACGGCTTCAGTTGAGCTAAAGGGAAAGAAACCAGATCATAGTGATCTCAGAAATGAATAAAACTTACTCTTGAGCTGTTCAGATGAGAAAGGAATGAGAGTCAATTCTAAAACTAGAAGAGTCTGAAGGCTCAAAGGACATTTTTTAATTATGGGGGATGTGTGTACAAGGGCTGGAGAGGGAGGGTTGTAATGTGGAAGGGGGAACTGGGCTGATCTGGAGAGGGCAGTTGTGGGTTAACAGATTGAGAGAATTTGAAGCTATAGGTAGAGACTTTAGAAGTGTAGCAATTCTGGGGCGCCTGGGTGGTTTAGTCGGTTAAGTGCCTGACTTTTGCTTAGGTCATGATCTCGTGGTTCGACGGTTCAAGCCCCGTGTCAGGCTCTGTGCTGACTGCCAGCTCAGAGCCTGGAGCCTGCTTCGGATTCTGTGTCTCCCTCTCTCTCTGACCCTCCCCTGCTCACGCTGTCTCTCTCTCTCTCTCCTAGAAATAAATTTAAAAAAAAAATTAAAAAAAAAGAAGTGTAGCAATTCTGAGTAATTGCAGAATTCTTTGCTTTCTGTGTAATGCTTTTCTGAAATATTTGAATTTTTATGGTAGCAGGAATTATTCTAATCAGAGAAAGCAATAAAGATTAAAATAAAGATAAAATGAAGCATGGAATTTCTGCAAAGATTTAAGAAAATCAGAGTGAGAAAAGTCCTCAAAATATGAAATTAGATTATTGAATAGTATTCTCCCTGTGCCTTTGTTATTTAAGAGAAAACATTTATTTGAAAACTGAGAATTTGCACTATTTGTGAGGGCATCAGTCAGACTTTTTCTCAATCAATAAACGAGCATTCCTCTGAAGGGAAAATAGTTTCCTAAATATATACATCGTATAATTCATTAGAAAACATTATCCTAGGAAGACTGCATGGAGGCACTTAATCATCTATTATTTTCTTTCTCTGAATAGTACTTCTGATATTAATTGTTGCATAATTTGCTTGATTCAGTACTATGTTTCACAATTCCAAAAATAACCTATTGATTCCAGCAAAAATTTGACAGGGAAAGGATTTGGCAGAGAGAAATGTTATATTTCATGAATCGGTGCCTTGTACCACTCAATCATTTCTCCCCCTTTGCGAGATTGTCCCTTTTGGTCTAGCTCAGAAGCTAGCAAATGAAAAAAAAACCATGACTGTCTATTATAACTGACTGATGGGAAAAGCATGATGCTTAAGTAAAAGTCACAGAATATTATAAATGCACGTAAAATTGTGAGGATTGCTCTCTCCTCCTTCCTGCACTGGATGGTAGTGGGGCAGAATACCTATTGTATTGCTGACCATTGTACTAAGAAAACTGTATTAGGTCGGTAGTGGCTGGGTCCAATGTAGTCTGATTTAGTCTGCTCTTCCGAGATGGAAAATATGATTCCTCCATGTTTCCTGTATCTAGGATGGCAAATTGGTTTCATTTTGACTGCAACTCTGATCAGATGCTCCTGGCTGCTTGGGGTACTGTAATGAATGGGCTGGAGGCAGAGCATGTTGTGAATGCAGAAATGTCCGTCATGGTAGGTGGAGAAATGGTGACCTGGAAACTAAAAAAATAAAAGCAATGGAGCTTCTGCCTTTGAGGATGACACACTGTGGAGATCCCACTCATTGGTGTAGTGCAGGCACTTCAGCAGCACTGCCTGGGAGCCTTGGGGGTCAAGGGTTCATGTAGGGAGGGCAGAAGAGCTCAGTGCCTGAGAGAACATGTGGTAGCAAATTCCCTGAATCTGGGCTCAAGCCTTGGTGTGGTGTGACCTGGGGTAATTCATGTATTCTTTCATCAGCAGTAAAGAATGAGAATAATAATAATTCTCCTGTTTTTTTAATAACAAGTGATAAAAGGATTAGTTTATTCTATACATATGTAATAGATGAGATATGACTGTAACCTCTCCAGCGCCATTATGATTTTTAAAAATTGATGTGTAATGACATAGTTATGACATGTTCACAAATGGCATTTATTGTGTTTTGCATTAAATCATAGTGGTAGGATTTAAAGTCAGGAGAGAACAGACAAGAGAGAAATCATTTCCTGTTGGAGACACTGAGGGTGGTTTCATGAGGAAAGCAGTGTTTCAGCTAGGCCTCAGAGGTTGGATAGGAATTTGGTAGTTGGAGATAAAAAGAGTCTTCCAAGGGGAGAAAATTGGGTGAGCCAAGGCCTAAAATGAAGAAAGTGAAAGATATGAAAATAATAAATAAACCTTCAAGTTTTCATGGTGCTTTATGATGTACAATGTTTTTTCACTGATTGGGAATAACTGCGCAGTTTGGCTGTAGCATGGGGCATGCAGGGGCTGGAGAGAGTTAAGGTTGGAGATCCAGATTGAGATAATATTTTGGAGGAATTTGAATTCTTTCTCAAGGAATATGCATAGAAACAAACACTCCACATAGAAAATGTCGTAAACAGGGAATCTAATACTCTGTTGTCACAGTGCAACATATTTGGTATGTTAATAGATTGTATTTATTTCTTACAACTCTACATTTTGTAGCTGTAATGTTGCCTTTGGTACTAACCCTTCTCTGACCCTTAATACCTTAACCTGGGCACTTAAACTCCTTGCCTGGGCACACAATCCACAGTCCATGCAGTAAAGGACCTCCAAATTCCTCTTACTGCTCTTTTTTTTTTTTTTTTTAATGAAAGGTTATTTTCTTTTAAATATTTTTATTTATTTCTAGGAGAGAGAGAGAGGGAGAGAGACAGCGTGAGCAGGGGAGGGTCAGAGAGAGAGGGAGACACAGACTCTGAAATAGGCTCCAGGCTCCAAGCTGGCAGTCAGCACAGAGCCCGACGCAGGGCTTGAACCCATGAACAGTGAGATCATGATCTAAGCGAAAGTTGGATGCTTAACCGACTAAGCCACCCAGGCGCCCCACCTCTTACTGCTCTTATGGTACCATTCTCCTGTTCAGAATCCCACAGTGATCCTCCATTTGCTTTCTGAATAAGGTGGGATGGCTTAGCCTGGCATTCAACTTACATGGCTGCAAATCACCTTTCTAGTTCTGTCTCCTGTTATACTCTGATGTGTTCCCTTTATTTCAACTATTTTCTCTCTTCTCTCTTTCTTCTCTAAACATAGTTTGAACATTCATACCACTCTGACCTCCTCCTGTACTCCCTTCCTGTGCATTCAGGTTGTACCTATCATTCAAGAGTGAGCCCAAATGTCAGTTCCTATACAAAGTTTTCCCTAGCCCTTACATCTGGAAGTGATGATTCATGCTTTTAACTCCTAATAGATAACACTTTTATGTAGCTGACTCTGTGCTAGGTACTCTCTTCAACCTTTTACATAAATTAACTCATTTCATTCTTATGACACCACCTGTAAGGCAGGTATAATTATTGTTCCTATTTTACAGATGAGAAAACGGAGGCATATTCTGTATTCTGACATCAGTATTTGTGCTAATGGCTATGTTATATGTTATAATAGTTAATACCTGCCCATGGCACTTGGTATTTTTAATTTGATTGCTTTAATTTGATCTACTTGTCCATTTTTCTTGACTCTGGACCTTTAACCCTTGTGAACCTACGTATGATATTTGGAAATGCATGCATTAAGAGAGAATTATGAGTATCCTGTTTCAGACAATGGCCAAAGCCTAAATCCTTTTAATTTCTTTTAATTAAAATGTTTTTTAATGTTTATTTATTTTTGAGACACACACACACATACACACACACACACACACACACACACACACACACAGCATAAAATGGGGAAAAGGAGAGAGAGAGGAATAAACAGAATCTGAAGCAGGCTCCAGGCTCTGAGCTCTCAGCACAGAGTCCACCTGACATGGGCTTCCATATACCACCCTGTGTTCCTCACAACAAGTGTGCTTTTTAATCTCCATCATCTATTTTGCCCAATCCCTACCTACCTCCCCTCTGGTAATTATCAGTTTGTTCTCTACGATTAAGTGTCTGGTTCTTGGTTTACCTCTCTTTTTCCAACCCCCTCTGCTTATTTGTTTTGTTTCTTCAGTTCCACATATGAGAGAATTCATATGGTATTTGTCTTTCTCTGACTGAGTTATTACACTTACTACAATATTCTCTAGCTCCATTCATGTCATTGCAAATGGCAAAATTTCATTCTGAGATACACACACACACACACACACACACACCTTTATCCATATCCAGTTGATGGACACTTGGGCCATTTCCATAATTTGGCTATTGTAGATAATGCTGTTATAAACATCGGGTTACATGTATCCCTTTGAATTGGTATTTTTGTATTCTTTGGGTAAATACCTAGTAGTATATTTGCTGGATCATAGAGTATTTCTATTTTTAACTTCTTCAGGAACCTCCATACTGTTTTCCACAGTGCTGCACCAGTTTGCATTCCCACCAACAGTGCAAGAGGGTTCCCTGTTCTTTACATCCTTGCCAACACCTGTTGTTTCTTGTGTTGTTGATTTTAGCCATTCTGACAGGTATGAGATGATAACTCCTTGATTTACCTTTCCCTGATGATCAGTGATGTTGAGTATCTCTTTATGTGTCTGTTGGTCACCTGTATGTCTTGTTTGGGAAAATGTCTATTCATGTCTTCTGCCCGTTTTTTTTACAATTAGGTTTATTCACTTTTGGGGTCTTATAAACCTTTATATATTTTGAATGCTAGCCCTTTCAGATGTGTCATTTACAAATACCTTCTCTTATTCCATAAGTTGCCTTTTAGTTTTGTTGATTGTTTATTTTGCTGTACAGAAGTTTTTTATTTTGATCAAGTCCCAAGAGTTTATTTTTGCTTTTGTTTCCCTTGCCTTGGGAGACATATCTAGAAAGAAGCTGCTATGGCTGATGTCAAAGAGGTTACTGCCTGTGTTCTTTTCTAGGATTTTTATGGTTTCCTATTTCATATTTAGGTCTTTCATCCATTTTGAATTTATTTTTGTGTGTAGGTGTAAGAAAATGGTCCAGTTTCATTCTTTTGCATGTAGTGGTCCGTTTTCCTAACCCTATTTGTTGAAGAGAGTGTCTTTTCCCCTTTGAATATTCATTCCTGCTTTGTCAGAGATCAGTTGGCCATACAATTGTAGGTTCATTTGAGGTTTCTATTCTGTTCTGATCTATGTCTCTTTGTGTGCCAGTAATATAAGCTGAAGTCTGAGATCGTGGTAAAAGAAATAACATAAGTTGAAATAATATAAGTTGAAGTCTGGAATTGTGGTAAAAAATGACATAAAATTTACTAACTTAACCATTTTTAAGTGTATGGTCAATAGTGTTAGGTTTATTCACAATACGGTATAACATCTCTAGGACAGTTTGTCCTACAAAACAGAAACTCCTGTACTTATTGAACAGCAACTCCCCATTTCCCTATCCTTCTAGCCCCTGATAACCACCATTTTACTGTCTGATTCTGTGAATTTGACTACCTTAGATCCCTCATATGAGTGGGGTCATACACTATTTGTCTTTTCAAGAATAATGTAGATTTTGAGCTATGTCTTTAAAGATGAGTGTGACTGAGGTACCTGGGTGGCTCAGTTGGTTAAGCCTATGACTTCAGCTCAGGTCATGAATTCATGGTTCATGAGTTCGAGCCTTATATCAGGCTTTATGCTGACAGCTCAGAGTCTGAAGCCTGCTTGAAATTCTGTGTTGCCCTCTCTCTGTGTTCACACTGTATCTCTCTTTCTCAAAAATAAATAAAGATTGAAAAATTTTTTAATAAAGATAAATGTGATTTCATAGGCAGTCCTAAGATACATAAAGTATATGAATTAGTAAAGCATGAAAGGATACATTTCCTTAACATGTACTGAGATAGAAGATGAGACATCATGTTTTTATTTCTTTTCTTTGGGGCAAGTCCTCATAGGTTATGGATATTTTGTCTACTTTTCACTTTGTATATTTATATCTGACTTTACCTGTGGTTTTCAACTCAAGGAGTATCTTTGGGCGTCAGTTATATAGACTTGTCAGTGTAAATTGTGGTCCAGAAGATAAGAAAGCACCTAGGTCCAAGAGCATGGATGCTTGCGTTCATTGTTTTCACTTTAACTATGATGGAATGGAGTATTTGGATTTGGCTTTGAAACAAAGGTTTTTGTTTCTGTTTTTGTTTTAAAGAACCAATTAATGGGGCGCCTGGGTGGCTTAGTCAGTTAAGCGTCCAACTTTCGCTTAGGTCATGATCTCGCAGTTCATGGGTTCGAGCCCCGCGTCGGGCTGTGTGCTGACTGCCAGCTCGGAGCCCGGGGCCTGTTTCCGAGTCTGTGTCTCCTTCTCTCTCTGACCCTCCCCTGCTCATGCTGTCTCTCTCTCTCCTAGAAATAAATAAAAAATTATTAAAAAAGAAATAAAGAACCAATTAATGAAGATAGGAAATCCACATACAGGTTTATATAATAATGAACACAGGTACATGTATAACAAATCTCAACATGTGTTTTACTGTTGTGTTGCTCTTTTAATCAACAATTCCATGTCATTAGGAACCATAAAAATTTTTTTACTTGTAGTTTATAGGAGACAAGGCTCTGCTATAGTTCTGAGACTTTTAGGTGCAGTGTCTACTTGAGTTTTGTGCTTAATCTTACTGGACAGGTCACATGACTCTACACATTTGGATAGGAAAAGACCTCATATAAAGGACCACCACAAGTCCATATGATACCTTAATGTGAATTAGGAAAAAGGACCTTTTCTTCAAGACACATAACTTTTATCTTATGGAATACTGTCCGAATAGATATCTGTTGCCATCTGCTAGAACATTGTAATAATTTGGTCACCTATATGAACAATGGCCTGTAGGGGTATGCAGTATACAGCCTGCACAACTCTATGTAAAAGCTTTTCAAAACCACAATGACAGTCAACAGGGAGTGGAGCAGTGCACCTG
Source organism: Proteles cristata cristata (assembly GCA_017311185.1). NCBI lineage: Eukaryota > Metazoa > Chordata > Mammalia > Carnivora > Hyaenidae > Proteles > Proteles cristata. Next base: position 1,106,965 of record JAESUZ010000810.1, read on the forward strand.
GGTCACTCTCTGGAAAGGTGTAGGTGTTAACAGGTGTGGATTTTGCCTTGTAGTTATGTCAGAGGGCAAAAACAAGATGGAAATCCAAAACTTTGGTCTTGACATTATGAGATAGGCAGAAAATGAAAGTTAAGTATGATAACAAAATGGAGAAGCAGGAAGTTGGGGCTGCCAAAAGTCAGAACTTAGGTGGATAAGTGGAATGTATGTGTGAGGATTTTGGATAGGGAATGCAGGTATTTGACGTGGCATTTTATAGAATTATACTGCCAGTTTGCACAGGGATATGTAGTTAACTTAAAGGAGCAAAATTGGGGAAGATACCTGCTATGTTCTTAGTAGTAATGATAATAGCTGACATTTATGCAGTGCTTCAGAATTTATAAGAACATTTTTGATACATGGTATCTTATTTTGATATTTTTAAGGTACCTTTTAAGGCAAGATCACTACTATTTATCACAATTTTATAAATAAGGATTAATGTTTACATGATTTGTTCAAGTTCGTATATATGGTAAAACTATACATTTAAATCAAATACTTTGGAGTCCATGATATTTTTTAGTATACCATGATTTATTTATTTATTTTTCTGATAAAGTTCCATGGAAGCATACTGGTTAAAGTGTTCCCTAGACTTCTACTGCAAGTCACCAAATTTATCTCCTTTTATTTCTGGGCACAAAATACAGACTCCATTCCTAGCCACATTACTAAATGGGAGAAAATATGTTGACCACTTCCTGGTCTGGTCCTTAATGCAATGCTCATCTCCTTCTCTCTTACTGTTCTTGGTGTCAACATCCATGACAGCCTTAGAAACCACATGTTGAATATAGGAGAGTCTCCATCAACCTGAGTATTTGAGTAACTACATAGAAAAGAGCACTTCCTCTTCCAAGAGATCATTTCTATTGAGTTTATTGAGCAAGAAATAAACTTCTATTAAGTTAGGCCACTGAGCATTTGGGTTTTGTTTATTTTTTACAGCAGCTAATGTTCCCTTAGTGATGTACTCTCTTTACATTATTTAATTGTAGCCTCTACCGTGTAAGCATTTCTCTCTTGGGTGCTTATCTGTTACTAAAATTATTTAGTGTTGGTGCCCACCTTTTTCTTGAAGGCTGCTTTTATACCGTTACTTCTGTTTCCTCTTCAATCCCTCTGGTCTTTGAAGCAGGTGGAATTAGACAATACACTTTGCCCTTCTCTTTTTTTACAGTAATCTACTTTCCTCTCCATCATTCCCCCCATGCATTATGGATTTTAGCCATTAGTTTACTAAATTGCTCACCATCGCTATTTATGTTTATTCTTTGACCACCTCTCTCTCTCCAGTTCACTTACTCTAGTGTGAGAAGGGAATTACTCTACTCCAATTATTCTTGGGCACCATTAGGAACTCCAGTTCATTGACTTTACTGTTATATCACCGGCCAACATTTGTCTTTAAAATTTTTCAGTGTATTGTTAAGTGATTCCCATGTATGCATATTCAGCTTCTTTGCCCCACCCCTCCTAATGTTTTTGCCTGGGAAAATTTCAAGCTTCAGTAAATTCAACTTTGTTCCTATTCCATCACTGGATCGATACAGCAAATGTAACTGGGAAAAATGCAAAAGTGCTTACCAGGCTAACTTTAAATTTATGATCACAAACCTCAACTGGACTTGTTGTCTGGCCCACCTTTACTTTCCACATACCGTTTTTCTGATGATTCCATCCAGATCTGTGGCTTTAAATATATTATATGCAATTAACTCCCAAATGTGTATACCCTGCCCTAACTCTTTCTCCATGATCTGCCCCTTGATACCCTACTCTTTAAGTGGCTACCTAATAGGCATTTCAAACAGCTCAGCAGCCATGGAGATTAGATAGTGTTCATTGTAGTCCTTGCTCTGGTTTCTCAGCCCTTCCTGCAATATTGGTGAAGGAATAAGTAACGAGAACAATAGCAGCAGCAACAAATACTCATTCAGTGATTACTTTTGCATAAAAATGTGTTAATCCTCACAGAAAATCTATTAGGTAACACCATTATTATCATCTCTCTGCTTTACAGGTGAGGAAACTGAGGTTCAGAGCTCAAATGGCAGAGTTGATACTGAAATCAACTAAGTAGAGGTTAGCAGACTTTTGCTGTAAAGGACCACATAGTAAATATTTTCCATTTGTTGTCTCTGTTACAACAAACCACCTCTGCTCTTGTAGTGTGAAAGTGATCATAGACAGTACATAAATGAACACACGTATGTTTTCGAATAAAACTTTATTTACAACAATAGGTGCTTGGTCACATTTGACTTAACAGGTTGTAGACTGCCAACCCCTGCTTTAAATTGTTATTGCTGTATTGCCTGGGTTAAATGAATGACTGAACAACAAATGGACCAATGAATGAAAGAATGACACCCTCTTTGCCACCGGCCCTCCCCTACTTTGGTCCCTCCAGTAGCCTCATAAGTATTCATAAGACTGCTAGAGAATCATGTCACTGCAAAGAAGAAAGACACACAATCACTCTTTAGGGCTGAGTGAAGAGCACAAAGGGAAAAAAAAAATCTTACAAGTATAGTGTTTTGCTCCTAATATCAGCTATGTGAGCAATGTTCTGGCTCCCTGACTCTCTATTTGGATGGCTAAGAGATCTAAGCCATAGCTTGTTGTTTAGGGAATATGTTCTCTTTAGGATGAAGTCCTAACATTTCTTACCAGAACCTTCATGATCTGTTCTGTTTTTAGCTGTCCAATGTCATTATTTTCTACTCTTATCCCCTCTGGCAACACAGGAGACCTTGCAAGATTTGAAACATGCAGGTTCCCTCTCACTTTTAGATCAGTGTATATCCTGTCCTTTCTGCCTGGAAAACTAACTGCCTCACTTCAGTAGCCAGGCTCACCAAGTATTTATTCGTTAAAACTCTACAGGATGCTATTTTTCTTCTGGAAGTTGTTCTAAACACTCCATGACAAGTGGTTGTCCTTGCTCTGTGTCTAATAATCTCATGCTTGTTTTGATAGTAGTTTTTAATCACTGTACATAGAAATTGCTCTTTTGCTAGTCTGCCTCCCTAATACTGCCAGTATTCTGAGAGTGGACACTATCTCTTACTCATTATTTTAAGACCAGCATGTAGTACAGTGCCTGGTGAATATGTGGTAAATACAGTTCCTAGTCACTCAGTAAATATTTGTTGAATGAATGATTGAGTGATGCACATCAGATTTTCATAGGAATGGCTGAGAGAAGCTTTATTTGTATTGTGTCCCATAAACCTTGTTCCTACTCTCTTGATATCTCACATGGGTGGAAGGATACCTTTTAAGCCTTACCTCAGCAGAGTGCATAAATGACTGCGTCTACTTCTAGCTAGAAAGCCACATTATAGAATTTATCTCTCAACAGTATTAACCACTCAGAAAAGCAGGGTTTCTTAGAAAATAAGGTTGGGTAGCAGGCTATAATCCTAGAGGTATATAAAATCGGTGAATATGCATGCAGTAGAAAAAGCTTGACCTTAGTGTCAGGCTAATTTAGGTTCACATGTCATTTTTTCCACTTTTAAACTTCTCAGAAGTACAGTTTCCTGATCTATAAAATAGGGATAAAAATATATATCCTTCATGGTTTCAGCAATATGGGAAGGAGATTAAAGGGAATATGCCGAATACAGTGTCATCTCGTAGGTTCTAATCACACATAGTAGCTGCAGCCATTAAGTGCTATCATAACCCTTTGATAACCACATTAAGGAACCACAGTGTCCAGGATTGCTTACAAAGCCGAGAAGGCTGTCTTGAGTTTAATGACAGCATCCACTTGCAACGTAATAGCAATTTCAGATGGGGATTGTCTGCACTGTTGGATTTCCCATCCCTAGTGGGATTGAGGTAAATGTAGAGGCTCTAAATTTCCTATAAATACACTTTCAGGTGTAGGTCTTAGCCACTCGAAAACAAAGCATGTCAACCTGCACATGTACACACATGAACACACACACACACACACACACACACACACACACACACCCCTTAGAGAATTTCTCTTCTTAAATTTTTTTAATGTTTTATTTATTTCTGACAGAGAGAGAGAGAGAGAGCGAGGGAGTGTGAACAGGGGAGGGTCAGAGAGAGAGGGAGACACAGAATCCGAAACAGGCTCCAGGTTTTGAGCTGTCAGCACAGAGCCCAACGCAGAGCTTGAACCCACGAATTGTGAGACCATGACCTGAGCCGAAGTCGTACGCTTAACTGACTGAGCCACCCAGGAGCCCCTGAGACTTTCTCTTCTTATTCTAAATTAATTTGCCATTGATTAGGGGCACATGAGACATGAGAAGCTGATTACTAAGTTAGAGAATATTGTTCTTCAAGAAAACAGCACTTGGGTAAGAGCCAGTCACTACTTCCAGCTTCTACTTCATGTTGAAGTTTAGCCAGAAGGTAATTGGTAGATAGGAGAGCTAACCTAGGATAGCTAACCTAGATAGGAGAGCTAACCTAGGTAGATAGGAGAGGAGAGTGGTTGGGCAAAGGGCATGCCTTTCTGCTGTGGTTAGCTGTGAAGTTGGGGAGGAAAGCCTTACAGGTATTTTCCACAGCCGCGAATTTCCCTAATGTCTTGGGTGCTGCAGACTGATTTTCCTCGGCAGCACATTTCGTTTACAAGATGATTCCTCACATAAAACACAGCAGTTACATTCATGAGAACATATGCAAAATTATGCCACTGACCCAGTAGTCAAATAAAATGTCTCATAAATTATTGAGCTTGTTTTTTGCTTTTCTTAAAGAGTCTCTTAATTTTCCAAATAAACACTCTTGCAACAAATAGGAGCTTGATGGGTCCAAAAGAGGGTGCAAGCAACAAAACTGTGGCCTCCCAGTGAGATCAAAGGCTTCCTTCTGCTTAGGGGACATAGGTTAGAGCCCTCATGTTTGGGTCTACTAACACACACCTGGCATCTACGGCAGCACCTTGGGATGTTACTTGGTAAATCAGAACCCTGGATAAATTGGACATAAAGTGTCACAGTGACTTGGACCTCACCCGGGCAGGCTTCAGGGAGAATCTGCTCCATATGGTGACTTAGGATAGGCAGATTAAATGCCTTATTGGCATCAACAGCAGCCTCTCTATTTCTTCATGGGCAGCACAAATAAAGAACACACATGATAGTGTACCCTCTATTATTTATAATACTTTGGGGGGAAAGAGAATGGGAATATAAAACACATATATTTAAAATTTTTAAATGTGTATTTATTTTTGAGAGAGAGAGTGCAAGCAGAGGAGGGGCAGAGAGAGAGGGAGACACAGAATCTGAAGCAGACTCCAGGCTCTGAGCTGTCAGCATAGAACCCAATGCAGGGCTCGAACCCATGAACCATGGGATCATGACCTGAGCTGAAGTTGGATGCTCAACTGACTGAGCCACCCAGGCACCTCAACTGCATAGAATATTTTTAATAGGTTGTTCTGTCAATCAGCCATACATAACTTTTAACACATGGCAAAATTGTGGAATTTTACCATTCTGGTCATCTTTGGAGAGTTTCTGTTTTATTGTTTATCGTCATCATTATTATCAATCATCTAATGACCTACCTGCGAGGCACTGTGGCAGGAGCTGTGGAGGATTCCAAGAAAGTAGGAGACATAGTCCATGTTGGAGATGACATGCCCATCTAGTAATGGTGATAGCTGACTGGGAAGGGCCTTCAAGGAGGTACTGGTGAGAGAGGGGGCTCATTGGCTCCTTGAACTCAGATCATTTAGGAATTCTAAACAAACCTCCAGGAATCCCCTTTATACAGGGCATGGAAATCTCTTTGGAGACCTGTCTGGGGAAGAGAGAGGGCTTTGGCCCTGGTGAGTCAGGTTCCCAAGCCCTTGTTTATTCCTAGGGCTGGTGACTGAAAGTCGAGGTGAAAAAGTTATCTACAGTATAAGGCAGTATATTAGTGTGTAGAGGTGTGTCTGTGTTGGCACTCAGCAGGGAGGTACATTCTAGTATTTGTTTTCAGGCATCTGAAGGTTCATACCTGTTGGTTAAGGATTGGCCTATTGCAAACAATGCTTTGATTGTGAGTCTTTCTCACGTTGTCCCTGGGCCTTCTTTTCCTGCATTCAATTTTCCTTGACATTTCCTACAGCTCTCACAGGAAGATGGAGTCATTCAGATGCCTTTTATAGCAGGGAACTGATGTGTTCAGGTACAATGGGAGAACTGTTTCCAGCTTTTCTCCCATAGACATGAATCTAAAATGACAACTTCCTCATTTATGTTCTCATTCTTCTATCTCAACACTTAGAATATTTTTGCACTTAGGAGTTTGAACTTATAGGTACTGGATTATAAGTTTCTTGAGGAGAGGAAGCACACCTCTTTTTACTTCTGTGTATCAGATGCCTAATACAGCACTTGTTGCAGGGCAAACCCCCCATTCAATATCTGTGAATTGGAATTGAGGAAGCCTTTCCAGATTATGGAAAAGGATACAACTGAACTCCTCCCACCCTGATTTTTCTTTTTCTTTTTCTTTTAGAAGCAATAGAAAATATTTATTCAAATTTTATACAAGTGTAGGGATCTTGAAACCAATTATAGCCATTCTTCTTTTTTTTTTACAAATAGTTTATTGTCAAGTTGATTTCCATATAACAGCTGTGCTCATCCCCACAAATGCCCCCCTCCGTGCCCATCTTCCCCCTCCCACCCCACATCCATCAGTCCTCAGTTTGTTCTCAACATTCAAGAGTCTCTCATGGTTTGCCTCTCTCCCTCTCGCCCACCATTTCCCCCCTTCTTCTCCCCCATGGTCCTCAGTTAAGTTCCTCCTAATCCTCCTAAATGTGCAAACATATGATATTTGTCCTTCTCTGCCTGACTTATTTCGCTCAGCATAACACCCTCAAGGTCCATCCATGTTGCTACACATGGCCAGATTTCATTCTTTCTCATTACCATGTAGTATACCATCATATAGATAAACCACATCTTCTTGATCCATTTGTCCGTTGATGGACACTTAGGCTCTTTCCATGTTTTGGCTACAAACAGCACAATGAGAGTGCTGCAATGAACATTGGGGTACATGTGCTCCTATGCATCAGCATTTCTATATCTCTTGGGTAAATTCCCAGCAGTGCTATTGCTGGGTCATAGGGGAGTTCTATTGTTAATTTTTTGAGGAACCTCCACACTGTTTTCCAGAGGAGCTGCACCAGTTTACATTCCCACCAACAGTGTAGGAGGGTGATCAGTGATTATTTCTATATGATCACATGCAATTAAATATCAACATAAACTGAGAGAACAAGGAATCCAGTGACTCTAAAATCATTATTATTTGGTCTCAGAGTATATTGCCGGTAGCACTGCCTTACTTTCATGGTAGGCTTCATGAATATTAATTAATGTTTCTCTCCTGAATGCATTTCAATTAACGGAAGGAAAAGCAACTCTCAGGTGTGTTGAATGAGGGACTGACAGACTGTTGTTAATATTTCAGTTGGAGAGTTTACACACGGTTAAAAATCTATACTACCATGTATGCCTTGATGGAATAAATGTTTATCATTTTTGATATTTATTGACTGCCTACTGTGTGCCAAATACTCTCTTGGCAGGATGTTTCCTGAATGAGCTCATAATTTACTTCAGGGATTTGGCTATGGATGTAATTTAACATGATTGGAGGAAAAAAATGACTCCAGTAATCAAACTGATGGATTTGTACATTAAAATATATGAATCAGGATTTATGCTCCTATGATTCGTTTATTATAATAAATACTAAAGTCTAGTGCTTGCTTTGGCAGCACATATACTAAAATTGAAATAATATCTTAAAGATGGGGTCGCCTGGGTGGCTCAATTGGTTGAACGTTTGACTTCGGCTCAGGGCTTGATCTTGCGGTTAGTGAGTTCAAGCCCTGCATAGGGCTGTCATCACAGAGCCTGCTTCAGATCCTCTGTTCCCTTCTGTCTCTGCTCCCCTGCTCATGCTCTCTCTCTCTGTCTCAAAATTAAATAAATGTTAAAAGAATGAGCATGGCCCTCTCGCAAAGAAGACATGCAAAATTGTGAGACAGTTTACATATAGACTACATTAAATTAATGAATAATAAAGCAAAGGTCATTTAAAATTCACCTGCAGGGGTGCCTAGGTGGCTCAGTTGGCTAAGCACCCGACTTCAGTTCAGGTCATGATCTCACAGTTTGCCAAGCCCCGCGTCAGGCTTTGTGCTGATGGCTCAGAGAAAGCCTGAAGCATACTTTGAATTCTGTATCTCTGGCTCTCTGCCCCTCCCCCACTCATACTCTGTCTCTCTCTGTCTCAAAAATAAATAAATAAACATTAAAATATAAAACAAATAAAAGAAAAATTCGCTTGCAAATTATTTGGCTAATAGGATTTGTCCTAAGTCTAGCCATAATTTGAGGACTTATTTAATGTGTAGGGTTTGTTTTCTTTGGAATTTGACTACAGTGTAAAATGAGTGTTTAATACTTGAAACAGTGCAGAACTTCCTTTACTTTGAAGTGCATATATGTTTGGGCACATTTCTCCTGAGTTAGTAGAGAATGATTATTTTTCTTGTTCTTTTTTGATTAATACTGCAGAATCTTTTTCAATAAGATTGCAATTTCAGCTGTAAAACAGGCAGAGAAGGATTTTCAATACAAACCAAAATTCTCTCCTATGTAATTGACCAGAAGGAGGCTCCCTTCCACCTCACTGTATGAAGTTAGAGTGAAAGCTTCCAAACATAATTCTTCCCAGGTGGTTCTAATATTCCCCAGGCTGTCTCTATCACTGATGGTGGTAGGAGTAGTACTCTGAAATTTTCCTTTTGGGAGCAGAACTTAAACTTGCATCATGAGTAAAAAGGTTTCAGTGAGTATAAAGTGCCTTTTCCTTACACCAGCTCATTCATATTTGCGCTATTTTTCTCCTCCTTGGATGACAATAAGCAAAGATGTTGGGATAAAATTTTCCTCACCTGGGATATGTCATGATTCCTTAGCTTAATTCTTAAGCTTTATTTTCTTTATGGCTTTATTTTATCAAGGTTGTCCAATACAATACTTTTAAATAGCATTTTATTTTATTTTTTTATTTATTTTTCAATGTTTATTTAATTTTGAGAGAGAGAGAGATTGAGAGTATGAGTAGGGGAATGGGAGAGAGGGAGAGGGAGACACAGAATCTGAAGCAGGCTCCAGGCTCTGAGCGTCAGCACAGAGTCCAACGGCAGCCTGAACTCACAGGCCCTGAGGTCATCACCTGAGCTGAAGTTGGATGTTTCACCGACTGAGCCACCCAGGCACCCCTATTTTATTTATTTTTTAAATCGGCTCCATGGCTAGTGTGGGGCTTGAACTCAGAACCTCAAGATCAAGAGTTGCATGCTCTATGGACTGAGGCAGTCAGGCACCCAAAATCCAATACAATATTTTAACATAAAAAGTATAGTTGTTGTCTCTGTCTACCTATTTATCTTAGTCTCTTATCTATAAGTAAGAGACACATGTTTAATACGTAGGATAATCACAATTCGCCATAAAAGCTCTAATTACATTGCTTTTGGCAATGAAAAAGCCACTAATAGATTCAGAACAGACATAAAAAGTGCAAAGTCTTTGGCGAGTAAAGAGGGATGTGAAGATGTATCCACCATTGTGGGTATACAGTCCATTATGTGATGTCATGAAGTCATTTTGAATCAATTGATTTTCAGTTTGTTCTTCATTGTCTAGGAAGGCAGTTTATGTGGTTATTGTAAAAACGGCATTGCTGCTCTTTTCAGAAGCCTTTCCCTTTAATGATGGAGCAGAGCTGGTTATGAAATACCCAACTGTGACTAATTTTGGAGGAGTAACATCTCAAATAAATTGTCTCTTGGAAATGCTGTTGGAGCCAGTGAACGGCAGAATGATGATGGATTTATCTGTGCTAATTGCTCCTTTGAGGGTTTTTTTTTTCCTAGACAGGGCACAGAATAGACTGAGGCTGTACTTCTAACCTCTCCTTATGACAAAGATTTGAGTTTTAGAGAACTATGGTCGCAGAATAATGACCCCCCAAGTTGTCTGTGCCTAATCCCTGGAACCTATGAATATGTTGCATTGTATGGGAAAAGGAGGATTTGCAGAGAAAATTAAGGTTATAGATATTAAAATAGAGACATCATCATGAGTGGGCCTGATCTAATCACATGATCCTTTAAAAGCAGAGAACTTTCTATATCTGGAGGAAGATGTAGCAGAAGGAGAAGTCAGAGAATTCCAAGTGTGCTGTTGATGGTTCTGAGATCTAAGGGGTCACAAGCAAGGACTGGACAGAAGGCTTCAGAGTGAGGGACAGCCTTTGATTGACAACCTGAAGGGAAATGGAGACCTCAATTGCACAACCCCAAGGAACTTAATTCAGCCAACAACATGAATGACCTTGGAATTAGATTCTTTTGCAGAGCCACTGGTGAGGAGTGTAGCCCTGCCAAAGTTTTGTTTAGCTTGCCTACTCATGTCAGGCTTATGCCTTACAAAAGCAGTGCGATGATAAATTTGTGTTGTCTTAAGTTACTGAGTTTGTGTTCATTTGTTACAGCGGCAACAGAAAACGAAGTCACAAGGAGATACTTTGAAGAAAGTAGTATCATGTTGAATTGTCACTGTAGTGGTATACTATTACAATGAATCATGTCTCTGTGAATTTAGTCCAATGATTCTGGGCTTTAGCCATTAGGTATTAATAAGTGGGTTAAAAGCAGAAGCTTTACAAATGTATTGATTTCCTATTTGTCTTATTATTTATTTACTTAACATTTTTTAATGTTTTTTTGTTTGTTTGTTTTGTTTTTGTTTTTTTTTTTTTTTTTTTTTTGAGAGAGACAGACAGAGCATGGGCAGGGGAGGGGCAGAAAGAGGGAGACACAGAATCCAAAACAGGCTTCAGGCTCTGAGCTGTCAGCACACAGCCCAACACAGGGCTTGAACTCATGAACCGCAAGATTATGACATGAGCTGAGCCTGGATGCTCAACTGACTGAGCCATCTAGGTGCCCCTTCTATTTCTGTTTTAAATTATACCAACCTCCTGGCTTAAAAGAAAACAAATTTACTCCCTTATAATTCTATATGTCAGAAGTTGCACTGGGCAAAAATCAGAGTGTCAGCAGGACCACCTTCCTTCTGGAGGCCCCAGAGGATAATTTATTTCTTTGCCTTGTCCAGCTTCTAGAAGTTGCCTGCATTCCTTGACTCATGGCCCCTTCCTTCATTTTCAAAGCCATCAGTTTAACATCTTCAAATCTGTCTTATTCCTGTCTCCCTCTTAAAAGGACTCTTAGGATTGTATTGGTCCCTCCTGGGTAATCCAGGCTAATCTTTCTATTTTACCTTAACTTAATCACATTTGTATAGTCTGTTTTGCCATAAACATAACATTCACAGGTTTCAGGGATTAGAGCATGAATATCTTTGTGAGGGGCATTATTTTACCTACCACAGGAAGTATTTGCATACTGGGTTTTTACTCTTAGAATGCCCACTTTTAGAATGTTTCTTCTTGGAACTTAAATGAGGAAGTCCAAGCAACAATGGAGAGGGGACTTCCTAGGGAAAAACCAAGGCCTCTGTCCAACATTCCCAGCTAGCAGCCAACACCAACTCCTTGCCATGGGAGTGAGGCCACTATAAACCTAGCAGTGAGCCCAATGCCCATGCCATCACCACAGAGCAGAACTTCCTGGTCACCCACAGAATCATGAAGGACTATAAACGGTGGTTGTTATTTTAAACTCCTAAAGTTTTGGGGTGGTGTGTTATGTAGAAATGGGTAATTGAAATGATACTAGTCTTTTTATAACTACCTAACTACTTGAAATTGAAGGATTCTGACTCGAGGGAGATGGGTGATTCTATCAAATATTCAGTATGAAACACATATAGGTCAAAATACATAAAGTTTGTATCTCAGCACCAGGCACATAGTAGGTACTTTTCTTTTCCCAAGTAGTCTTTTTGTTGCAGACATTGCCACCTTCCTCCCTATTAAAAGAGAGGATTTCTCTCTTTTAGAGAAATTTATTTAATATGGCATGTAACAAAATATAATGTATTATCTGATAATTTCACTTGGTGGTCCATAATTTTAAGTTATAAAGCCTTAACCTAAACGTCTATATTCCAAAGAGATCCTTTCTCAGAAAATGCATCATAACTAAATTTTAGAATATGAAGTGGAGTCTTACAGTTCATACTGTTTAATTGCACTGTCACACAAGAATCTTAGAATTTTTCTTAGTTTGTTCAGTTGCTGTAAATGACTTCTGAAAGTAATATAATTACAACTTGTTATGGTTTATGCATTCATAGAATTCATGGAGCAAGCTGAATATGTAGCTGTTCGTTTAGAGCCTAGTTGATTGCCATTTGAAGACAGTTAATGGAGTAGCTGATTAGAATACATTGCAAAGAGTCATGATTTAATTTCACATCACCTAGAAGAATTTGATGTCATGCATGTTAGTGGCAGTTTTGAGGGGCATAAGGATTGACATGTTTTCCTGAGCTAAGCGGTATGGCCGTGCTGACTCAGTGAAAAAACTCACATTTCAAAATACATGAAGTAAGTAATACATTGCAACCTTGTGATTAAATTTACCACCTGAGTATTAAAAATGTGAGTGAAGTTTCTAAGTAAGGTTTATGCTCATTTAAAGCAGTGCAACTGTGAGATTTGGATGGGAAATCTAGCTCATTGGGGGTTTTTCCAGTTTTCATAGCAAGCTACTTGGATGGATTATGTTCGCTTTGTGTTCAATCTGCTTTTCTTCCTCCCCACCTTGGAATCTCCACATTTAAGCTAGAGAGATTTAAAAAAAACACCTCACAAATCTGTCATGTCATCCCCCTGCTTAAAGCTCTTTAGTGGTTCCCTGTTGCCGCCACATAAAGTCCAAATTTCTTAGCTCAGCAGACAGGGTTCTGTGAGATTTGTCCCTGCTGATTCTGCATTTGGTATCTCCTGACAGTTTCCTCACCTTCGATGGCTCCAGATGTGGACAAGAACTTGTAGTTCTTTTTCTTCTCTAGGCTACTTTCAGCCCGGTGGCCTTGCTATTTCCTATACACCTGTAAAATCTTGTTTAAATGTCACTTCATCTTGGGAAGATTTTCTTGACTCCTTTCCTCATGTAGCCTAAAAGCAACTTCATGTGCACCTTTTAGTACCTGGGTTTTACTCATTTGATGGGGCACTGATTAAGCCAAATCACAATTGCTGGTTTAATTGTCTACTTTCCTCAACTGAGCACAAGCACCCTGCAGGGAGTACTGTGTCAAGTTCCTATTTGGATCTAATGTTAAGTATGGTGCCTGGCACATAGAGGAACTTGATACAAATTCACTAGGTGAACAACAGATGTATTTGTTCAAAGTGAGTAGAATATAAAAGAACTGTTATCAGTGCCTGGCATTTAGTAGGCACTGGGTATACATTCATTCCTCCCTTGTCATGGTTCAGCACCTTGGGATTCATCATTAGTTGTATGGCATTTCCCACTGGCTTACCATGTGTTATTCATAAAGGAGTAAGTTGTTGAACTATATGTAATAACATCATAAAATTTTCTTGGAATGAAATAGGCTAGATTCTGTAAAAGCTGAAACTGTAACCCCTCATTTTAGGACTCTGTGTCTTATTCCCTTTAACATGTTCCCTTTCAGGGCTGTGTGGCTCCTTCTAATTTAGGTCTCGGACCCAGTGGTTTTCTTCACTACTTAGTCCAGCGTCGTCCCCATCTCCTGTCTCTAGCTGGAGCTCTCCAATAACTCACATCAAGTAGCATTAGCGTCTTCGATTGTACCTATCACTCCATAAAACTATCTTTTTTATGAATTTATTTTCTTATTGATTATAAGAACCTTCCAGAATGGAAGTTATGAGAACAGAGCCTTGCCTGTTGGTTCAGTGCTTTGAACATTGCCTGTCATGTGGTGGGTAAATGCATGCACAGAGTACCCTTATAGGAGAGCTTCCTCCAACATGATGACGTGGGCTAATATCCTTCAGGATCATCCCCACTGCCATTAACAAAGGTTCTCATTAGACAAATATTCAAAAGCACATGTGAGGTGATATAATTGATAAAATTTGCACATCCTATTATGACTTTCTATCAAGTCAATAGAACAGATGGCTGGTTTTATCAATGTAACTGTTAGTGACTTTCACTGAGGCAGAAAGAAACTGGCCACAAATGATCTTGTGTTATCTATTAATTTTGGAAAGTTTTATGGCAAAACAATAGAATTTCTTTCTTTCTTTTTTTTTTTTAAAGAACATGAGTAATCTGAAAGTATTATAATACATTTCTACAAAATTAGTTTCAGGGGGACTACTTAGTCATCTCTTTGAATTTCTTGAGAGGGACTGTACCTTAAACCCTGAAAGGAAGATAGTATTGAAAGGAAAATGTGCTGATTTTCTCTGTACCCCTCACTGGTTTCTTTCTGTGTGAAGGAGAATGACATTGACTGGGGCAGGCTCATGGTATTTAGTGGGTGAAATAACCATGCACATCTCTTCTCTGGCATTCTGCAAGATGGTCGATGCAAGTGTTTGGACAAGAGAATTTTGTAGATTTAGCTTCCCCCCAGAGAGGCTACAAGGTCTAAATTTTGGGAAATTTTGGGATCACTATTAGGGATCTTTACTACTGCTCTAATGCAGCCAATACCAGAGAGTTCCAAGTACATTCCATAGTATATTTTGATCCCAATTTAGTCTGCTTTATCCGTTTTTCAAACTCATTGGAACCTACAGGGAAAAGGGTAAGAGAGTAGGCTTTCTAAAAATGCTAACACCAATAATTCTGTTTCCTTCATGAAAGAGAATCTTTCTTTGAGTTTTTAAACAAAACATTTAGAGAATATGAGAATTACATGTTTTTACCATTAAAGAACGATGTGATAATAATTTTCCTAAGTAAATGAAA
Source organism: Proteles cristata cristata (assembly GCA_017311185.1). NCBI lineage: Eukaryota > Metazoa > Chordata > Mammalia > Carnivora > Hyaenidae > Proteles > Proteles cristata. The sequence continues at coordinate 1,121,981 of JAESUZ010000810.1, forward strand.
TGTGTGGAATTTAGAAATGCCTTTAATTCAGAACCTGAAGTTGTGATAAATAAATAATATCTGTAGTCCGATGGTAGTCCTGCCACGTGAAATCCACAGCCAGGCCAGGAAAAGGCTGTCTTTGACTAGAATCAGCAAAAGGTTAACAAGCAAACATTCCTGGCTGTCAACTATTAAGCAATATACAGTTTCTTTTTATTTTTACTAATTCTATATATTTCTGCAATTGAATGTTGGAAAGTGCTTGTGTTAACTAGTAGGTTTCTATGTTTGTTTTAGAAATTGACACTTCATAAACATCAAAGTGCTGGTGCATAGGTGCTATGTTTCCATATGTCTAGAAGCTTAACCATCACTATCATCATTTGATATTCTTTATTGAGAGATGAGAAATAAAATAGGATTAGCTCTTTATTTTCACTTTAATTTGATCCCACCCTAAATTCCTGGGACTTTTATAATCTCACATGACTATAATCCAAATTTACGAAGCGAACCAATACACTTTGATATCTAAGAATATAACATAAGATCCTGTTTTAGGCTGGTATTAACTCTTCTCGTTTATGAAGATGTTCAAGAAAAAGGACCACTTAACCAATGAAGGGACACTCCTAACAGGAGATGACAAAAGAACACAAAGTAGCAAACACCACCTTGTTTTAGCAGAAAGCTACTGATCTGTTAAATTTCAAGAATGGCATACATAGAAAGTTATCTCAAATTTTGAAAAGTGATAAATTTTAACACAAGTTATAGTCTTCATTAGTTTCGTTCAGCCTGGACATTTCTTATATAACCTTTCATTCTTATCTTCTAAGTATGATATGCAAGAGGACTAACAAATAAGGGCGCAGATCTTTGTTTTTCATTTTCCTAGGCTTATAGGATCATAAGTTAAACCTTCCCATTTTGTGATCTAATCAATTTTCTTTGGTTTAACACCAAGACTAATGCATCCCTTTCTTAGGCTCTTCCAGCTTATCTGAACTTAGAGTTTTAGTCATTCATGTAAAGCCTTTCATGTCAGTTTTATATTTGAAAATGGGTCCCAGCTGCTCTGGCTTTCTTAATCCCTCCCAGAAAGGCATATGTGACAGCATCTCCCCCAGGGAGATTACAGCTCCAAAGCTTTTTCTCCTAGGTGGAAGTAGTGGCCCAGACACTATTCATGCTTACTTCCCCATCTGACTAATTAGATCAATATATGTTTTATGTTTTTAATGAATAGACATAGGAATATAAGGACTATAAGAATAGTGCTTTATAGATATATATTTATATATATGAAATTATATATGCATAATAATTATGGAAAATGTCATTCACTTAGTACTTTTGAAACCTCTGTCAGGTGCTAGTATGTAGTAACGGTTCAATAAATATTGAATGAATGAATGAATGAATGAATGAATGAGTGAATGAATGAATGTGTGAAGAAATAAAAGTATTAAGTAGCCAATGCAAGGAATTCTCTGTTTCAATGTTTTACCCCATTTTATTTTTTAAATGAGTTTGAAAGCTGTTAGGTATTTGACTTATATGTTTTATCCAAAGAATTAAACACTTATGGGCTTGTTCACTGTCTTCTTATAGTTATATAACCTTACTTTTGAACCTACTCCCTAAGTTTTAAATGATCTCTCATCTACATTTGAAATTATTAAATCACCCAATTTCACATGTAGACATTTCTTAACCAAAGAATTCACAGGACAAGTTTTTAATTTCAACACATGTATCTATACATGCCATATGGTAATTTGTTTCAGAATAAAGTTATAATAATAGACTCCATTCCTAGATTCTAGATTACATCACTAATATATAATAATATATGCTTTATTTATACTCAGAGTGGATGCTTATATTCTTCTAAAGTAAGTGGAATAGATTAAAGTAATCAATTTGGGATAATGGAATTCAAATTCTATTTTTGAAGCTTAAAGACAAAGCTGGAACTTTGGCCAAAAGTAGTAAAAAAAAATAAGATTAGAATAAGAATAGAATTTATCAAAATCTAGATAAAGTAAGCATCCTGAGGCTATCTACTTCTGAGACAATGACAGGCCGACTTTAGGCCAGTGCTAATTTGTCTCATTATGTTGATTTAAGCTTTATGAGAATTCTCTTGTCTCTTTAGGAGAGAGCGCAAGTGGTATATAGCAAAGTGAAGCCTTATTCAGGATACTGTTATACTCATGAATCACATCACAGACCAGCTGTGCTCCTTAGACAATGCAGAACCTAAAGCATCTTTTCCAAATATGTTAGCAAAATGTATCTCTCCCTATATATGGAAGTTGATACTTGCTTTGTATAATTAGTCCTTGGTATAATCACATTTGAAAACTTTTAAATGTACTCTACTATTTTAACTATGTTCCTTTATAGATGAAAAAGACTTCCCAAGTCAACATAATCTTAAAATTTAAGTCATCTTTTCTTTGACACTTTGAATGAATAAAAGATCATTCTCCCCATTACTACGTATGGCTGCCTGTCTGTCTCTAATTGCACATCCTCTTTAAACACATTGTAGAGTGAGGATAAAAAGGAATACATTATATTTGTGCAGCAAAGCCTTCAGAATATTATATGTTCAAGAGAAAAGGAAATTTTTGAAGACAAATGAGATGTGATCTCATTTTTCATCCTTATTATAGGCTAACCATAAGAGTCACAGTGTTTCCATGACTGTCTGAGCAACTAATTTACATTTCTTCTTGACTACATTTCTTGCCTTGGTTGAATGACATAAAGGGTATTTGCCAAATTCACAGCTCTCAGGAGACTCAGCTTCCTATATTCTCTGCAGTTGGAGACAAAATCTTGCTTTTTTACATTATTATCATGGATTGGGCGTCAATACAAAGCCTTTAAATATAGTGCTTTGCAGAAGACTATTTCAGATACATCGTTTCTAGAGTTTAGAAGAGGGTAGTTATATGTAACCCTGTACAAAATTTACATTTGTTGCTTAATAAGCTGTTGACTTTGGGTCCATTTTATTTTAGTAAACCTTAGATGAGAAGGGAAAATAAGCTGAAATTCTGATGCCTAACCTCTTTTTTTGGCTTTCAAATTGATTAAACAAGGGAAGTCTGTTGGTTAGCCCAACAGAGTGACTAGAACGGCAGGATGCCACATGAGCTGAGAAATACATTCTTGATGTATCTTGGTGGAGTCAAAACCAGGTAAGATTCCTTCGCTGAGAAAGAAAATAAGAAATCTTAAATGAAGTTCATGATATCCAGTTAGAAGTATCTATTATTATCTAGTATCTTAAAATGTAAGTAATTGTTTGTTTTGAATGGATCACAGGCAGGTGAAAATTTTTTTTAAAGCTGTAGCTCAGAATTAGACCCACAAATGTACGGCCAACTAATCTTTACAAAGCAGGAAAGAGTATTCAATGGAAAAAAGACAGCCTCTTTAACAGATGATGCTGGGAGAACTGGACAGCCACATGCAGAAGAATGAAACTAGATGAGTGTCTCATACCATACACAAAAATACACTCAAAATGGATAAAGGACCTGAACGTGAGACAGGAAACTATCAATATCCTAGAGGAGAAAGCAGGAAACAACCTCCTTGACCTCAATTGCAGCAATTTCTTACTTGACACATCCCCAAGGCAAAGAAATCAAGAGCAAAAATGAACTATTGGGACCACATCAAGATGAAAAGTTTCTGCATAGCAAAGGAAACAATCAATAAAACTAATAAGGCAACCAACGGAATGGGAAAAGTTGGTTGCAAATGACATATCAGATAAAGGGCTAGTATCCAAAATCTATAAGGAACTCACCAAATTCCACACCTGAAAAACAAATAATCCAGTGAAGAAATGGGCAGAAGACATGAAGAGACACTTCTCCAAAGAGGACATCCAGATGGCCAACAGACATATGAAACAATGCTCAGCGTCCCTCATCATCAGGGAAATACAAATCAAAACCCCACTGAGATACCACCTCATGCCAGTCAGAGTGGCTCAAATGAACAAATCAGGAGACTTTAGATGTTGGTGAGGATGTAAAAAAAAATGGACACCTTCCTACACTGTTGGTGGGAATGTAAAATGGTGGAGCTCCTCTGGAAAACAGTGTGGAGGTTCCTCCAAATATTAACAATAGAATTCCCCTATGACTCAGCAATAGCACTGCTAGGAATTTACCCAAGGGATACAGGAGTGCTGATGCATAGGGGCACATGTACCTCAATGTTCATGGCAGCACTCTCAACAATAGCCAAAACATGGAAGGAGTCTAAGTGTCCATCAATGGACGAATGGATCAAGATGTGGTTTATCTATACAATGGAATACTACATGGCAATGAGAAAGAATGAAATCTGGCCATGTATAGCAACATGGATGGAACTCGAGGGTGTTATGCTGAATGAAATAAGTCAGGCAGAGAAAGACAGATACCATATGTTTTCACTTATAAGTGGATCAGGAGAAACTTAACAGAGGACTATGGGGGAGGAGAAGGGGAAGGAAAAGTTGGGGAGAGGGAGGGAGGCGAACCATGAGAGACTCTTGAATGCTGAGAACAAACTGAGGGCTGATGGGGGTGGGGGAGAGGGGAAGGGGAGCAATGGCATGGAGGAGGGCACTTGTGGGGATGAGCACAGGTGTTATATGGAAATCAACTTGACAATAAACTGTTTTTTAAAAACCTGTAGCTCTTTTCTTCTGTATTAAGATGAATTATGAGTCAGTGTTCTTGCTGGTTGAGTCATTTTACTAGAGAGCAGCATCATTTGACTACCCAATCTGTTAGATTTTCACCTTACTAATGGAAGCTGCTCTCTTTTGATAAACAGGGAAACTGTTTAGGTTTTATTTTTAACTAAACCACAGGGAGGCTCAACAGAACAACTTTGACTAGTCTGTTTTCACCAGGCAGTACATGTAGACTAAAACAAGGATTGGCCAGTATGATGGATAAATACTGAGGCACGGTGGACAGGAAAGGAAGAACAATCTGAAATTTTACTAATTTGCTGTATCATTGCAAATGTCAGACTTCAGGATCACATAATGTTGGAACCAGGTCACTTGGTTCAACCCCCTGAATATATAGGTATACCAAAGTAAACCCTAATCCCAAAGAGATGAAGGTGCACTCACTCAAACTGCAAATGGTGCTGGCTATTGGAGCCTGGAAGATGGAGGGCCGTACCTTCTTCTCAGCTCCAGCTTGTTGTTGATAGGTAGGAAATGAAATTTTTAAAAAAGTGTGTACTTCATGACTTTGAGATAAGGAGTTTTATTGCTTACACTTTAGGAAAAGGGCAGAATAATTCATCAAAGTGCTCAGTGATTTTAGGTATGCAATTTTTCATGGTGCAGACTGTGAGGGTCTTATTGTCTGCACTTTCCACAAATATATATGCTTTACTTCCAGTCCAATGTAGATACCCAGAGTAGGTCCAGTCTTGCTTATATACTCCAAATCCACATATTGAGAAGTCTAGACTAAAATATCCAGCTCTTACACAAAATGTTACTTGTATTTTTTTGGTCTCCTAAACCTGTTTCCTCCTTGTGTTATTTTGGGTGCATTCTCAAGCAATAAAAAAAAATCTGTCTCAAGCTGACTTAAACTATGAGGATATATCATCTAATATCCAGTTTGGGGATGAGAAGGAACCAGAGTTGTTTCATTCAGCATCTCAGTGATGTGGCAAAGTTCCATTTTATTTATTTTTTCACTGTTTTGTTCTTTCATCTTCCATGGCTTTATCTTCAGATTGGCTTCTATCTTATTCATAAGATGTCTGCTGCAGGCATTTCAGGCATCATATACAGTCTTAAGGAGGAAAAAAGTACTGTTTCTTTCCATTTCTCTGTCTTATGACTAGGGAAACCTTTCATAGAAGCTCTCTAGGATATTTCTTCTTATGTCTTACTTATCAGGACAGAGTCACATGTCTATTCTTGACCCAATCATTGGCGAGTGGAATGGGATTATCATAATAGGCGTAGACCAGACTTTCTCAACGGGTATATTGGTGCTTCAGGTAGGACATTTCAAACCTTGTTTTGTGAGACTCTCCCATGCATTTTAAGATGTTCACAATTTTGAGGCCCTCAATGAAAAATACCTCTTGGTTACTGGGAAACAAAATGTCCCTATATGACATTTCCCAAGAGTCCACAGTGGGGAGCAGCATGTCCTGTTTAGGATGACTGGCTTAGATTAATCATTTTGAAGGAATGAACTGGGTGGATTAACTACAAAGATTGTGACACTCTTTTCTTCATGTTCCCCCTTTTCAGCATCACTTCCCTTATTATTCAAGCCACAAACTGAAGTGACCTTCATCAAACATGTCTCTTTCCTACCTACAATATCTCACAATGACCAAGTCTGCTAAAATATACCTTAACTCTATCCACGGCTCTTGGTCATCTCTCTCATCATCGTAGCCTAGGCCACCATATCTCTTATTCAGACAATTGTTACAGCTTGCTAAATGGTCTGAGGCCATTCTTTCCCCTTCTTCCTGAAATAATAGAAATATGACCCTAAAATATATTCAGTATACGTAATTCCATTTACTGAATTCCCACTAAGTTACTGGTTTATTTTTTTCCTTCCCACTTAGACTCATAAGCGTAAGTCATACCTTTATGGTAGATTGGAGTATTTTTCCTAATTTTCTCTCCCTCTTTGCATAGGAATTATATATCCATGTCTTTTGTTTTGTGAGCTTTCAGTCCCTCCACTAGAGCAGGCAGATTTTATTTCTTATTGCTCTGACGTTGTACTCAAATATTTGCCTTTCTTTGGCCAACAGAAAGTGGCCTTGAAAGACATGATTAGGTTTCTTCTTTGTCCCTCCTGCAATGCTCTGTGTGAAGATTGTACTATGAGTAGCGCCTGGTCTCAGAAAGAAAACTCTTGATGCAAACTACAGCTCAACATGACCTAGATTCAAGCACAGCTGAACCCTTAGTTATAACCAGAACAATGAGCATGCAAAATACATATTTGCTGTTGTAACTAACTGAGATTTTGAGTTTATTTTTCTAATGCAGAATTATTGTACTAATAGTTGACTAATTATAATTAGCTAATAATTAGCCAATAGTTGAATAATCTTATTTAAGTTTTCAGGCTAGTATTTTGGCACACAGCAGATATTAAATATCTAATGAATAAATAAAGATACTAATGGTTAAATTAGTTTTATGGTGGGTAACTACATTTTGAACTTATTCTGTATCCTTCTCATTTGCTCTTGTATTAAGCCATGTTAGATTTTTCTAAAAATGGTACCTCATTGTTCATATAGATTTTTTTGGAAAACAAGATTTGAAGACACTCTTCAATTAAATTTCATTCACATTTTCAGATCTATAATCCCAGGTCAATCAAATAAGAGGTGTGGTTTCTTTAGGTTTGTGTGGCATTTGGTGAATTGGGTTGTTATGCATAAAAATGAATTTATTCCGTGTTGGAGTTCCACCATTCAGCTTGTCAGTTTCTTAGCACAAACTGTATGTCCCAGTGCAGGCTTTGATAGATAGTTCTATCCTTTGGCTATTAAAGATGATGGGATAAAGATAAATTATGTATTCAATCCATAAACATCTTGCTAGGGATGTACTAAGTGCAAACTGTGTGTCCATGTCTGAGCAAGGTAGGAAAGTGGTAGGAAATTGGGAAGTCTGAAGGAAAGGAAAGTGATAGGAAAGTGATTGGGAAGTAATGGGAAATCCTGGCCTCAAAGAGCTTACAATTTCATGGACAGTGAGATCAGTGCCTACCAAACCATTGTGAGCAATTCCAGACAGTTAATTTACAACACAAAACAATCGCTTTTTTTTCACTTGGGTGCAGCTTTTTTAATTTGTGTAATCCTCATCACTCCTACACTGATGACTTTGATTAAGAGGGCCCACTGTGTTGATGGCTGTCTTGTAGACAGTATAAAGGGATTTCCTTATTTAATGTTTATGCTGATGGTTACAGATGGGGTCCCCTGCTTCAATGAGGCTGCTGGGAATTTTGTTCAAATGGCTCCATTCAGGCATACTTATTATCTAATTGAAGGATCAAGGGAAGCTTAGCCTAGAGGAAAGAAGACAGAGGGAGCATGATAGCTGCCGTCAAGTATTTTAAAGCCTGTCATCTGCAAGAAGGATTGAATATGAGGTACAGAGACCAGACTGAGTGTAGGTTTTATTCATCATAGGATTCAAGGTTGCCCTGAATGGCTTAGGGGACTTTACTGTGTGTAGGGAAGGGAGAGAGTACTTTCCATTTGTAAGAGTATAGTCATGACTTGACTCCTTTTTGCCCTTGGTTTGGAGTACACCAGTGTCCTGAGTCTGGTCCTGAGGTCCTGGACTTTCTCATTAACAGACAGGTGGAGCAGGAGCTCTGATGTGTTCCTCTCTCCTTCCATTAGGTGTCCAGCATGTTCTCTAGGGCTAAAAGATGATGAGGGAGCATGCTGGAGGCAGTGACCAGAGAATCAGTGTGAGAGGCAGAGTGGACGCCTGACTGAGTTTGTTGCTTTTTCTAAACTAGAGTGCTGGGTGGGTCCTTTAGGCTGGCCTCAGCTGGAGTCCCTGCAGCAGCATCTTGTTCATGGCAATCCTTCCCATTGTTCATGGCCTGGACATCTCCCATAAGCTTGAGGGATCCCAGAACTGGGCTTAGGTTGTCTGCTGCCTCTCAGACCAGAGCACATGCTCTTGCTTTTTCCTGTCTTCCCCCTTGGCTACCTCCATGCCAAATCCTGATCAAGACTTACTCATAAGCAATGGTCATCCTATCTCTTTTCTCTAATGATTGATCTATTTATCAGAAAAAGTACAAACATTAGAAACCACATAAAGACACTTATTTTCTCATTTTTGGGAGATTATCTTATAGTTTCTCTATAGTGACAGGAATTTCTGATACTTCATTATCTAACGGGGAAAAAGTACAAGTTAAGTCTTTACCTGGAACCCCTGCTTCTACTACATGAGTTTAGGTACTTTTGGGGGAAAGAACTATTTCCCAGATAAGATAATTGAGTTATCAACAATACCTTAAGGACAGAAGCATAGGACTAGGGAGAGTTATATGGAAGGCTTAACAATAAGTCTTCCATCACCAAGGGGTGAAGTATGAGTCTGTAGAAGTTGAGACACATAATTTGTGGGATAGAATCTGAGTTAATTCATGACTTTAGACCTTAGAAGGTCTGTAATTTAATGAATTAACTCAGATTTGATCCCATAAATTGTTGTGTGTCTCAATTTCTACAGACTCATACTTTACTCCTTGGTGACTGAATTCACAATTAAAAAAGAAAAGCATAAGCAAAAATGACTAGAATTGCCCTGTCATCAGCTCTGTAGATGCCATGTTGAGCTCAAGTGTCAGAGTTGACCTGCTTTCTGCAGATCTGGGCTCAGCTACTCACAGCTGGCCTGGCTCATGGGGTCTGTGACTGTCATGTTCCCCTCACTTGTTCAGGATGGCTCTGGCTCAGATGGCTCTGCCCTGATCCACACACTCTCTTGTGGTTTTCAAGAGAGGGATTAGGTACCTACAGAGTTTATTGATGTGTAGATCAGAACTGTGAAGTTATTTCTGAAACATTCTATTAGTCAGAGCAAACCACCAAGTCAGCCGAGATTCTAAACATGGGAAAATGTACTGCTTGATGGTGGAGGCTACAAATTTATATAGTAAAGAGTCATGGACACAGGAAGGAAAAAACTGTGGACATTTTTGTAGTTTGCAATAGTGTGTTGCTGACTATCAAGTGCTCACATTCACATTATCCTTTGTGATACCCCAAATAACCCAGAGAAGTGAGAAGTACAGGTATTAAAATTACCTTTTTACAAAAAGACAAACTAAGGACAGTGACTTTTTGAGATTTGTTCCTGGATCACAAATTCTAGAAGTGGCATGAGCTCAAATATATTTTGAAAAGCCTATAAGTGAAGAGATGTTACTATGATCACAAGGAGGTTTTCAATACTTTGCCCCCTGTGGACTCTTTGGGCCTTATTTGAATAACTTTCAGGAATTGGGACAATGGAATGTTCAACCTTTTTCTAAACTCTGTCTAACTTTAGATGTTAACATAGTGGTGTAAATTCAAGTAAAGGAGCTTCCTGAAGTCCAGTTAGTTTGGGAATATTGTGACTTTTTCCAAGATCTTTGACCAATCCACTTTATTTCTAATTGCAATAGTTTTCTTTACAATCTCCTTCCTTGAGCTATGTAAACAAAACACTTGATTGTTTCTAAGCTGTATCATTATGTTAAAGATTGGCAGTAAAGTTATAGTGGAGACAAAAGTGAAGAAAATCTACACATCTTTTATTTCTGTTAGGAGCAGCTGAATTCTGTCCACACAAACTTGGTTCTTTGTTGTTTGCTTTCATATTTAATAATTGTACATTTTGGACAACTCTCAAGGCCCAAATTCCACGCCATGTGATTTTACAAAAATTAAGGGAGCATGGAATATCATAGAGTGACTCAAGTTTTAGGACTCAGTCATAAACTGAAGTTCTGCCTTTAGAAATTCATTTTGTTCTGAGTAACTAAATTAAATGATGTAATTTATGTGAAATGCCTTAACACATTTTCTGATACACATCAAAACTCTTCAGTTGAAAAGCAAATGTCCCACAGAAAACTAAATTTTAAAACATTTTTTTTATTTTTAAGTTTATTTATTTTGGGGAGAGAGAGTGACTGAGTGAGAGAGAGAGAGAGAGAGCGAGAGAGAGAGAGAAAGCATGGTGAGAAGGGGCAGAGAGTGAAAGGGGGACAGAGAATTTGAAGCAGGCTCTAGGCTCCAAGCTATCAACACAGAGCTGTCAACACAGAGCCTGATGTAGGGCTTGAATCCACAAACTGTGAGATCATGACCTGACCTGAAGTCAGATATTCAACCGACTAAACCACACAGGTGCCCCCAAAACATTTTCAGTTAATACATTTTTATTTTATTATTTCATTTGTTTTGTTTCATTATTGTTTTTCTTTTCATTATGATACACTCTTTAATCCCCATCATCTATTTCACCCATCTCTCAACCACCTCCTCTCTAGTAACCATCAGTTTATTCTCCATAGTTAATAGTCTATTTCTTGGTTTGCCTCTCTCACTTTTTTTTCCCTTTGCTCATTTGTTTTGTTTCTTTAATTCCACATGTAGGCGAAATCATATGGTATTTGTATTTTTCTGACTTATTTCACTTAACATTATACTGTCTATATCTAACCACATTGCCACAAATGGCAAGATTTCATTCTTTTTTATGGTATATAAATATATACACCACATCTTCTTTATCCATTCATCTATTGATGGACACTTCGGCTGACTCCATACTTTGGCTATTGTAAATAATGCTGTAATAAATATAGGGGTGCATGTATCCCTTTGAATTGGTATTTTTGTGTTTTTTTTTTTTTTCGTAAATACCCAGGAGTAAAATTCCTAGATTGTAGGGTGATTCTATTTTTAACTTTTTGAGATATTTCCATACTGTTTCCTACAGTGATTGCATCAATTTACACTCTCACCAACAGTTCACAAGGGGTCCTTTTTCTCCATATCCTTGCCAGTGTATGCTGTTTCTTGTGTTGTTGATTTTAGCCATTCTGACTGGTGTGAGGTAATACCTCATTGTGGTTTTGATTTGTATTTCCCTGATGATAAGTGATCTTGAGCATCTTCTCATGTGTCTGTTGGCCATTTATATGTCTTTGGAGAAAGGTCTATTCATGTCTTCTGCCTGTTTTTTTTAAAGGTTATTTATTTATTTTGAGAGAGAGAAAGAGAGAATACACAGGGTAGGGGCAGAGTTAGAGGGAGACAGAGACTCCCAAGCAAGCTCCATGCTGTCAGTGCAGAACCCATGTAGGGCTCAATCTCGTGGACTGTAAGATCATGACCTGAGCCAAAGTCAAGAGTCAGATGCTTAACGCACTAAGCCATCCAGGAATCTCTTGTCTGCCTATTCTTTAATTGGATGTTTTGTTTTAATATCAGTTCTTTATGTATTTTAGGTACTAACCCTTTATTGTATATGTAATTTGCAAATATCTTCTCCCATCCAAAGGTTACCTTTTACTTTTGTTGATTATTTTCTTCCCTGTGCAGAATATTTTTAGTTTGATGTAATCCCAATAGTTCATCTTTACTTTTATTTTTCTTGGCTCAGTAGACACATCTAGAAAAATGTTGCTGTGGCCAATATCATAGAAATTACCATCTGTACTCTCTTCTAGGATTTTTATGGTTTCATGTCTCACATGCAGGTCTTTAATCCATTTTGAGTTTATTTTTGTGCATGGTGAAAGAAAGTGGTCCAGTTTTATTGTTTTGCATGGGCTGCCCAGTTTTCCCAGCACCATTTATTGAAGAGGGTCTTTTTCCCATTGTATATTCATTCCTTCTTTGTCAAAGATTAATTGACCATAAAATTGTGGGCTTATTTCTTGGTTTTATGTTCTGTTCTATTGATCAATGTGTCTTTTTTTATGCAAGTACCATACTACTCTAATTATTACTGCTTTATAATGTAACTTAAAATCTGGAATTATGATACCTCCAGTTTTGTTTTTCTTTTTCAAGATTGCTTTGGCTATTTAGGGTATTTTGTGGTTCCATACAAATTTTAGGATTGTTTGTTCTAGTTGTGTGAGAAATGCTATTGGTCATAGCAGCCCTCTCAACAATAGCCAAAACATGGAAAGAGCTTAAGTGTCCATCAACTGATGAATGGATCAAGAAGATGTGGTTTATCTATACAATGAAATACTACATGGCAATGAGAAAGAATGAAATCTGGCCATGTGTAGCAACATGGATGGAACTCGAGGGTGTTATGCTGAGTGAAATAAGTCATGCAGAGAAAGACAGATACTATATGTTTGCATGTATAGGAGGATTAGGAGGAACTTAACGGAGGACCATGGGGGAGAAGATGGGGAAGGAAAAGTTGGGGAGATGGAATTAAACCATGAGAGACTCTTGAATGCTGAGAACAAACTGAGGGCTGTTGGGGGTGGGGGAGAGGGGAAGGTGGATGATGGGCATGGAGGAGGGTACTATTATCCTGTGAATAAATCCCATTTGATTGTGGTATATAATTTTTTTAGTGGATTGTTGGATTTGGTTTGCTAGTATTTTATTGAGGATTTTTGCATCTATGTTCATCAGAGATATTGGCCTGCACGTTTTTTTGTGTGTGGTGTCTTTGTCTGGTTTTGGCTGGCCTCATAAAATGAACTTAGAAGTTTTCCTTCCATTTCTAATTTTTGGAATACTTTGAGAAGAATAACTATTAACTCATCTTTAAATATTTGGTAGAGGGGCACCAGGGTGGCACCAATGGTTAAGCATCCGACTCTTAATGTTGGCTCAGGTCATGGTTTCAGTTAGTGATCATGGTTCAGTTAATGAGATTGAGCCTCTCATCCTGGGCTCTGCACTGACAGCATGGAAGCTGCTTGGGATTCTCTCTTTCCCTCTCCCTCTTCCCCTCCCCCCATCAACAATTTTAAAAAACACATGAAAAAATTTTTTTGGTAAAATTAACCTGTGAAGCCATCTGGTCCTGGAGATTTGTTTTTTGGGGAGTTTTTTGATTAGTGATTCAATTTCATTGCTGGAAATTGATCTGTTTAAATTTTCTACTTCTTTTTGTTTTAGTTTTGGTATGTTATATGTTTCTAGGCATTTATCCATTTCTTTTAAGTTGTCCGATTTGTTGACATATAGGTTTTTAAATATTCTGTTACAATTGTTTTTATTCTGTGGTGTTGGTTGGTATTTCTTCTCTTTTATTAATGAATTTGTTTATTTGGGTCCTCTTTCTCTCTCTCTTTCTTTATGAGTCTGACTAGAGGTTTATCAGTTTTGTTCATCTCTTCAAAGAATCAGCTCCTGGTTTTATTGATCTGTTACATTGTATTTTTATTTTCTGTTTCACTTATTTATGCTCTAATTTTTATTATTTCCTTCTTTTTCTTGGGTTTGGGTTTTGTTTTTCTTTTTCTACCTCCTTTAGGTGTAAGATAAGGTTGTTTGAGATTTTTCTTCCTTCTTGATGTAGGCCTGTATTGCTATAAACTTCCTCTGAGAACCACTTTTGCTGCATCCCAAAGCTTTTGGACTGTTGTGCTTTCATTTTCATTTTTTTCCATTTAATTTTTTTATTTCTTCTTTGATTTCTTGGTTTTCCCATTTATTGTTTAGTAGCATATTATTTAACCTTCATGTATTTGTGCTCTTTCTAGATATTTTTCTTGTGGTTGATTTTTAGTTTCATAGTGTTGTGGTCAGAAAAGATGCATGCTATGACTTTGATCTCCTTGAATTTATTGCAGTTTTCTTTTTGTGGCTTCATATGTAATCTATTCAAGAGAATGGTTCATGTCCACTTGAAAATAATGTGTATTCTGCTGATTTAGGATGGAACATTCTAAATATGTTTGTTGGGTCCAAGGTGTCATTGTCATTCAGAGATTCAAAGCTACTGGTTACTTGTTGATTTTCTATTTGGATGATTTATCCATGGATGTAAGAATGATGTTAAAGTCTCCTACTATTGTATTTCTATCGATTACTTCTTTCATGTTTATCATTATGTGCTCTATGTATTTGACTGTCTCTGTTGGGTGCATAAAAATTTATAATTGTTATTTCCTATTGTTAGATTGTCCCCTTTATATAGTGTCCTTTTTCTCTTGTTACAGTCTGTTTAAAGTCTATTTTGCCCAATATAAGTGTTGGCTTTCTTTTGACATCCATTTGCATGATAAATACTTCTCTATCTCTCCACTTTCAGTCTGCAGGTTTCTTTTGGTTTGAAATGAGTCACTTACAGGCAGCAGATAGATGGGTCCCATGTTTTATCCTCTCTGTCACCCTATGTATTTTGATTGCAGCGTTTAGTCCATTTATATTCAAATTAATTATTGATAGGAGGTCCTGGGTATCTCAGTTGGTTAAGTGTCCAACTCTTGATTTCAGCTCAGATCATGATCTCATGGTTGTGAGACTGAGCTCCATGTTGAGCCCATACTTAAGATTCTTTATCTCTCTCTCTACCCCACCCCCCCAACTCATGCACATGTGCTCTCCAAAATTTTTTTAAGAAACCAAGTGATTATTGATAGATATTTATTTATTGGCATTTGTTTCTTGTTCGGTGGTTGTTTCCATTGTTTTTCTGTTTCTTGCTCTTTTTCATGGTTTAGTGACTTTCTTTAGTGATATACTTGGATTCCTTTCTCTTTATACCTTGCATATCTATTACTACTTTTTGATTTGTGGTTATCATTAGGTTTGTATATAGTATCTATATGTAGCAGTCTATATTAAGTTGGTGGTTTCTGAAGTTTGAGCCCATACCTTACTCCTCTTCTTCCATGGTTTAGGTATATGGTATCATATTTTATATCCTTTTATTTTATAAATCCCTTCACTAATTTTTATAGAAATACTTATTTTTACTCTCACTCTAGTCCCCTTTAATATTTAATATTTCCAGTCCCTTTTAATATTTCTTATTGGTCTCATTTAGAATTCTTGAACTGTTTTAGTTTTTGTTTGTATGAGAAACTCTTTATCTCCCCTTCTATCCTCAATGATAGCTTTGCTGAATACAGTATTCTTGGTTGCAGATATTTCCCTTTCCACATTTTGAATACATCATCTCCTCCCTTCTGGCCTTCAAAATTTCTGCTCAAAAATCTACTGATGGCTTCATGGGGTTTCCCTTGTATGCAACTGTCTTCTTTTCTCTTGTTGTTTTCAAGATTTTTTCTGTATCAATACATTTTGCCATGGTAGTTACTATATGTCTTGATGTGGATCTCCTTGAGTTGAATTTTTGGGAGGATCTCTGTGCCTCCTATATATGGATATCTGTTTCCTTCCTCACATTAGGGAAGTTTTCAGTTATTATATCTTCACATAAATTTTCTGTCCCCTTTTCTCTCCCTTCTTCTGAGATTCCAATAATGTAAATGTTATTACATTTAATGGGGTCAATTAGTTTCCTAAGACATTTCTCAATTTGCATAATTTTCTTTCTTCTCCTTTGCTTAGCATGGTTATTTTCCATTACTCTGTCTTCCAGGTTGTTAATTTGTTCCCCTGCTTCATCTAACCTGTTATCAAATGTATTTTTAATTTTGTTTATTGTGTTCTTGATCTCTATTTGTTTGTTTGTTTTGTCCTCTCTGTTATGGGTCTAACTGATGTCCTCCACTCTTTTCTCAAATCCAGTGAGTATCTTTATGGTCATTATTTCCAATTTCCTATTAGGCCTATTACTTATATCCATTTCACTTTGGTCTCTTGCGGTGGTTTAGTCCTGTTTTTTCCTTTGACATACTTCTTTCTCTTCTCATTTTGTTTATCATTCTGTTTCTCTGTGTTAGGAAAATCAGTTACTTTTATTTTCTTTTCATAGTATATTGTCAAGTTGGTTTCATTATAACACCCAGTGCTCATCCCAACAAGTGCCCTCCTCCATGCCCATTGCTCCCCTTCCCTTCTCCCCCACCCCCATCAGCCCTCAGTTCTCGGCATTCGAGAGTCTCTCATGGTTTGCCTCCCTCCCTCTGCCCAACTTTTCCTTCCCCTTCTCCTCCCCCATAGTCCTCTTCTGATCCACTTATAAGTGAAAACATATGGTATCTATCCTCTGCCTGACTTATTTCACTCAGCATAACATCCTTGAGTTCCATCCACATTGCCACAAATGGCCAGATTTCATTCTTTCTCATTGCCATGTAGTATTCCATTGTATAGATAAACCACATCTTCTTGATCCATTCATCAGTTGATGGACACTTAGGCTCTTTCCATGTTTTGACTATTGTTGAGAGTGCTGCTATGAACATTAGGGTACGTGTGCCCCTATGCATCAGCACTCCTGTATCCCTTGGGTAAATTCCTAGCAGTGCTATTGCTGGGTCATAGGGGAATTCCATTGTTAATTTTTGGAGGAACCTCTACACTGTTTTCCAGAAGGGCTGCACCACTTTATATTCCCACCAACAGTGTAGGAGGGTGCCCATTTTTTTTTACACCCTCGCCAGCATCTATAGTCTCTGATTTGTTCATTTGAGCCACTCTGACTGGCCTGAGGTTGTATCTCAATGGGGTTTTGATTTGTATTTCCCTGATGAGGAGAGATGCTGAGCATCGTTTCATGTGTCTGTTGGCCATCTGGATGTCCTCTTTGGAAAAATGTTTGTTCATGTCTTCACTGGATTATTTGTTTTTCAGGTGTAGAGTTTGGTGAGTTCCTTATAGATTTTGGATACTAGCCCTTTATCTGATATGTCATTTGCAACTATCTTTTCCCATTCCTTCAGTTGCCTATTAGTTTTAATGATTGTTTCCTTTGCTATGCAGATGCTTTTTATCTTGACGAGGTCTCAATAGTTCATTTTTGCTCTTGATTTCCTTGCCTTGGGGATGTGTCAAGTAAGAAATTGCTCCGGTGGAGGTCAAGGGGATTATTTCCTGCTTTCTCCTCTAGGGTTTTGATGGTTTCCTGTCTCACATTCAGGTCCTTTATCCATTTTGAGTGTATTTTTGTGCATGGTGTGAGAAACTGAACTAGTTTCATTCTTCTGCATGTTGCTGTCCAGTTCTCCCAGCACCATCTGTTAAAGAGGCTGTCTTTTTTCCATTGGATACTCTTTCCCACTTTGTCAAAGATTAGTTTGCCATACATTTGTGGGTCCATTTCTGATTTTTCTATTCTATTCCATTGATCTATGTGTCTGTTTTTGTGCCAATACCATACTGTCTTGACGATGACAGCTTTGTAGTAGAGGCTAAAGTCTGGGATGGTGATACCTCCCGTTTTTTGTTTTCTTCTTCAATATTACTTTAGCTATTTGGGGTCTTTTGTGGTTTAATACAAATTTTAGGATAGTTTTAGCTTTGAAAAGAATGCTGGTGCAATTTTGTTTGGGATTGCATTGAATGTGTCGATTGCTTTGGGTAGTAATGACATTTTAACAATATTTATTCTTCCGACCCATGAGCATGGAATGTTTTTCTATCTCGTGTCTTCTTCAACTTCCTTCATAAGTTTTCTATAGTTATCATTATACAGATCTTTTGTATCTCTGGTTAGGTTTATTCCTAGGTATTTTATGATTGTTATGCAATTATGAATGGGATCAGTTTCTTGATTTCTCTTTCTGTTGCTTTATTATTGGTGTATAATTTCTGTACGTTGATTTTGTACCCTGCAATTTGCTGAATTCATGGATCAGTTCTAGTAGGCTTCTGGTGGAGTCTGTCAGGTTTTCTATGTAGAGTAACATGTCGTCTGAGAAAAGTGAGAGTTTGACTTCTTCTTTGCCAATTCTGATACCTTTTATTTCCTTTTGTTGTCTGATTGCTGATACTAGGACTTCCAGCACTATGTTAAACAACAGTGGTGACAGTGAACATCCCTGTCGTGTTCCTGATCCCAGGGGAAAGCTCTAAGTTTTTCCCCATTGAGGATGATATTAGCTATGGGCTTCTCATAGATGGCTTTTATGATGTTTTAGTAAGTTCTTTCTTTCCTGACTTTCTCAAGGGTCTTTATTAAGAAGGGATGCTGTATTTTGTCAAATGCTTTTTCTGCATCTATCGACAGGATCATATGGTTTTTGTCTTTTCTTTTGTTAATGTGATGTATCACATTGATAGATTCGCAAATATTGAGCCAGCCCTGTAACCCAGGAATGAATCCCACTTGATCATGGTGGATAATTCTTTTTATGTGGTATTGAATTAGATTTGCAAGTATCTTGTTGAGGATTTTTTGTATCCGTATTCATCAAGGATACTGGCCTGTAGTTCTCTTTTTTTTTGTGGGTCTCTGTCTGGTTTGGGAATCAAAGTGATGCTGGCTTCATAGAATGAGTCTGGAAGTTTTCCTTACATTTTTATTTTTTGGAATAGCTTGAGAAGAATGGGTATTAACTCTGTTTTAAATGTCTGGTAGAATTCCCCAGGGAAGCCATCTGGCCCAGGGCTCTTATTTGTTGGGAGATTTTTGATCACTGATTCAATTTCTTCACTAATTATGCGTCTGTTCAGATTTTCTAGCTCTTCCCTTGTGAATTTTGGTAGTGAGTATGTGTTTAGGAATTTGTCCATTTCTTCTAAGTTGTCTAGTTTGTTGGCATATAATTTTTCATAGTAATCCCTGATAATTGCTTGTATTTCTGAGGGATTGGTTGTAATAAATCCATTTTCATTTGTGATTTTGTCTATTTGGTTGCTCTGTCTTTTCTTTCTGAGAAGCCTGGCTAGAGGTTTGTCAATTTTGTTTATTTTTTCAAAAACCAGCTTTTGGTTTCATTGATCAGTTCAACTGCTTTTTGGATTCTATATTGTTTATTCCTGCACTGATTTTTATTATTTCTCTTCTTCTACTGGGTTTGGGGTGCTCTTGTTGCTCTCCTTCTAATTCCTTTAGGTGAGCTGTTAGAGTTTGTACTTGTGCTTTTTCTAATTTCTTGAAATAGGCCTGGAGTGCAATGTACTTTCCTCTTAGGACTGCCTTTGCCGCAGCCCAAAGAGTCTGGATTCTTGTATTTTTATTTTCATTTTTTCCATATATTTTGTAATTTCTTCTCTAACTCCCTGATTGGCCCATTCATTCTTTAGTAGGGTGTTCGTTAACCTCCATGTTTTTGAAGGTTTTCCAGACTTTTTCCTGTGATTGATTTCAAGTTTCATAGCATTGTGATCTGAAAGTGTGCGTGGTATGATTTCAATTTTTTTATATTTATTGAGGACTGCTTTATGACCCAGTATGTAATCTGTCTTGGAGAATGTGCCATGCACACTTGAGAAGAAAGTGAATTCCATAGGCTTAGGATGTAGAATTCTAAATATATCTGCCAAATCCATCTGGTCCAATGTGTCATTCAAGTCCATTGTTTCTCTAGTGATTTTCCGTGTAGTTGATCTATCCATTGCTATAAGTGGAGTTTTAAAGTCCCCTGCTATTAGCACATTCTTAGCCATAAGTATTTTCTGTTTGTGATTAATTGTTTTATGTATTTTGTGCTCCTGTGCTCAATGTGTAGACATTTATAATTGTTAGCTCTTCCTGATGGATAGACCCTGTAATTATTATATAATGCCCTTCTTCGTCCCTTGTTACTGCCTTTACTTTAAAGTCCAGTTTGGGGGCGCCTGGGTGGCTTAGTTGGTTGAGCGTCCAACTTTTGCTTGGGTCATGATCTCGCGGTTCGTGGGTTCGAGCCCCGCGTCGGGCTCTGTGCTGACTGCCATCTCAGAGCCTGGAGCCTGCTTCAGTCTGTGACTCCCTCTCTCTCTGACCCTCCCCTGCTCACGCTGTCTCTCTGTCTCTCTTAGAAATAAATAAAAATATTTAAAAAAAATAAAGTCCAGTTTGTCTGATATAAGTATGGCTACTCTGGCTTTCTTTTGACTTCCAGTAGCATGATAGATATTTCTCTATCCCCTTAGTTTCAAACTGAAGGTGTCCTCAGGTCTGAAATGAGTCTCTTGTAGACAGCAAATAGATGGATTTTGTTTTTTTATCTATTCTACTACCCTATGTCTTTTGATTGGAGGATTTAGTCCACTGTTACATTCAGTGTTATTATTGAAAAGTATGGGTTTAGAATCATTGACTTCATTGTAGGATTCATGCTTGTGGCGGTGTCTCTGGTACCTTGTGTTTCTTGAAGCATTTCCCTCATAGAGTCCCCCTCAGGACTTCTTGTAGGGCTGATTTAGTAGTGATGAAGTCTTTCAATTTTTGTTCATTTGGGAAAACTTTTATCTCTTTTTCTATTCTGAATGACAAGCTTGCTAGATAGAGGATTCTTGACTACATATTTTTTTCTGTTCATCACATTGAAGATATTCTGCCATTCCTTTCTGACCTGCCAAGTTTCAGTAGATAGGTCTGCAACCACTCTGATTTGTCTCCCTTTGTATGTTAGGGCCCTTTTATTCCTAGCTGCTTTCAGAATTCTCTCTTTGTCCTTATAATTTGCCAGTTTCACTACGATACGTTGTGCAGAACATCAATTCAAGTTACGTCTGAGGGGAGTTCTCTGTGCCTCTTGGGTTTCAATGTCTGTTTCCTTCCCTAGATTGGGGAAGTTCTCAACTATAATTTGTTCAAGTACTCCTTCAACACTTTTCCCTCTCTCTTCCTCTTCTGGAATTCCTATGATACAGATATTTTTCCATTTGATTGTATCACTTAATTCTCGAACACTCCTTTCGTGTTCCTGGATCAGTTTATCTCTCTTTTTCTTGGCCTCCTCTGGATCATTTTATCTCTCTTTTTCTCGGCTTCCTCTTTTTCTATAATTGTATCTTCTAATTCACCTATTCTCTCTACCTTTTCAATCTGTGCATTGGCCATCTCTATTTTATTATCCACTTCATTTATAACATTTTTTAATTCATCACAACTATTTTTAAGTCCCATAGTCTTTGTAGCAATAGCTTCTCTGATGTCTTCTATGCCTTTTTGAAGCCTAGCAATTAATTTTATGACTATTGTTGTAAATTCTTGTTCAGTTATGTTGCTTATATCTGTTTTAGCAGTTCTTTAGCTGTCACTTCTTCCTGGAATTTCTTTAGAGGAGAGTTCTTCCATGTCGTCATTTTGGCTAGCTTTCTGTCTCTTGTCAGTTTTAAAAGCTTGTCATATGCATTGCACCTGCGAATACTGCTATATTAAAGAAGGCTCATTGACTGTCAAGGTCCTGTCCTTCAGGAAGTGTTCTTTGAATGTTGTCTTTTGGTCTCTCTTGTTGAGACTTTGGTTGTTTTATTTCCCTACTCGTAGTGGTATTTTGGACCCTCCACCATGTGTGCTTTGGCTCATTTCTTGAGGAAGCCCTGAAAAGGAAAACAGAAAGACAAACACACAGGGAACAAAGGCACGCAAATGCACAGACTAACCCAACAAACAAGGAAACTGAAAGGGAAAAAAGGAAAAGAAAAAGAAAAAAACAAAAGACAAAGGACAGCCTAAAAGGATAAAATGAGAATTCCCAGCTATAAGTAAAGGGCAGGGTGTATGCAGTGCTGATGGAAGAGCATATACAAAGAAAGAAATGACAGGGTGGAGAGAAAGCGAAATTGCACAATGACCAGGCAGAGAGTGAGAGGCTTAATTCAGAGAGAAAGAGGGGAATGTGGTAGGAGGTAAGGAGAAAGAAATGAAGGTAATGTTATCCAAAGAGACTGTATAGTCTGATTTACTCCAGAGGGAGAGAGATAGGAAGGTAACGATGGAGGTGTAGAATATACATCTAGAGAATGGATTAAATGTGACTGTTTAAGCAAACCAATGACCAGAGTGCCCAGTCCAGCAGAGGGGAGGGATACAAATGAGACAAGGGAAAATATATCTTAATAGAAAGAATTGATCTAGAATTAAGCACTCTAGATTAATTAAGCAGCTCTCTAGCTGTGATGGGTGTGGTTTGGTGTAGGCAGGTCCTGCCTCCATTGTGGTCCTGCTGGCTGCTCCCTGAAGTCCTGCCTTGATGGTTGTGGGGCGAAATATGGCAGTGCCCCAGTCCCTTCTCAACCAATTGTTGCAAATCACTCTTTTGGGTCTGATCTCCCTTTGCCTGGGAGTAGCCAAGGTGGGCCATGTTCTGTGTCTCAATCCCTGCCTCGTTTCCAGGTCTTAGTCTGCATGCTTTATTGATACCACCAAAATGTAATCCTGTAGGCCAGGCTGCTTCCCAGCCGAGGAATCAAGCTGGAAGAGCAGCCGAGCAGTTTCTCCTGGTGCTGTCTTGGACCGGGGCACCCAGCCCAAAGTCAGCGCCACAGCTAGAAACAGGATCACTCTCTGTGGTTAAAGATGTGATGTTAAGACCATCTCCGTCCCAGGGTAAGGTTTTTCTCTTCTCCATGGAGAGTTCTATGAGCAGTTTCAGCAGCTCTTTCTCTTCCCTGAGGAGAGGTGGACTCCCTCCCCTCCATGTCTCCAGGTCCCGGCCAGTTTTTATCTTCCCCAGTTCACAATCACACACCTATGAGGCTTCTTCTTAATGGAGTCTGTCTCTTTTCCTCCCAGACTCCTGCAGTTCAGTGTCCTATGGCATCAGGCCTTCTCTGTTTGAGAGATGCAGGTGAGTGAAATGTATGGAATCTGCCAGGGTGGAGCAGGGTGTTGGTATGCTAAGTAGCAAGTGTTGGCCTGGGTCCCGCAGGTGGCCTTGCTGGTGAGGGAAATGGTGCTGCCAGCTCCCTGTTCCTGGAGGGACATGATCCCTGTCTCTTAACCATCTCATCACTTTCCCTTCCTCCTGCCCCTGATGTTTTTACCATTGGTTCTACTCTGTCTGTGAGGGCTGTTTGTATGCTGTCTCTTTGAATTCGAAGGGGTTGAGCCAACCAATTTTTAAAATTCTAGGCAGTCCTGTTGGTTGTAAGAACTCACTCTGGCCCCTCTCACTTTCAAAGGCAAATATTAGGGGGATTCATCCTTTCCATTCATGGGCTCCTCCGTGTTGACCCTTCTCTGCCCCACTGGTTTCCTCCCCACCATGGACAGCCACAGCCTGAATGTTTGCTATGTGGCCTCTTCTCTACATTCCGTCAGTCTTTGGATTGTTTTCCATGCTATTTCTCCTGGGACAAAGCAATGTTCTCCTACTCTGTCATCTTCCCAACAGACCAGTGTGTTAATACATTTTCTCATTAACCACAATATGAAATGATACTTTTATATCACTCTGTTTTCATAACACCTTTTTGATGGGTATATTACCTTAATTTTTTAAAGGAAGAAATTGGATTTAGAGAGAATTGTATACGTGTTAGTAGAAGCTAGAAAATGATGGAGCCTGGACTGACATTCTGATTTCCTTGAATCCCAGAACCCATTCTCTTTCCTCTATATCACAGTCTACAGCTAAGAGAAGGTAAGGTCCTCTGAGAATGAGATATAAGTTGAGTGTTCAGGGGAATCAAAGGCAGAAAAAAGATACTGAAACTGAAATTGAAGGGTCAAATGCACAGCATCCAAGCATCAGCCTTATGAGGGACAGGAGCAGCTATAATCTACAGTGGAAGTATCTTGTCTACATTTCATGGAAGTGGGAAACAGGAAATTAGTATGCTTTTTTGTTTCTTCTATGCACTAAGAGCTGCCTTTCATATTTCCTGTATGTGCCAGCTACTCAGTCCTTCATAGAATGTCTTTTAGTAAGGGATTAAGAGTTATTTACCTTTTTTGTCATATCTCCTTTACATGTGTATGTGTTTCTTGACTTTTTTAGAAAGAAATATGTTTTTGTTTGTACAAGTTGTTTTATTTTCTACCATGATTTGGAATCCACTCTGTGATTCGGAAGAACAGGAGACTTTTTAGTTCAATTGCTGGTGACCTTAAAATTATAACCAATTTACCTGGAAAAATGGGGATTGGTGCTTTTATTTCTTTCTTCCCAAATATTTGTTAACTCAAATTGGTATTATACACCTAGATTCTTGCTTTCTCTTTCCTTTTCAATTATTTCAATGTAAATTATCCCTATTACTTTAAAGCATTGTGTTTGGTGATCAGTTTCATATGTATACCTAAAATAACTACTGGTATTTAGATGTATGTATAACTCAATTTCTAACTAATTTTAATATCTGCTAATTGTTTCTTATAACAATTTTCTCATAGCTAATACTTAATCTCTCATTCCCATCCTATTTTTTTTTTTGCACTGGCTTAAAGTAAAACTTTTTCTGGAAGAATATTTGGGTGCCTGGTATATTTTCTGAATCCTTCCATATCTGAGATTGTCTTTTCTGTTGTCTTCATACATTAATGATAACTTTGCCAGATATTAAATTCTGGTACCATTACCTTTTAAGTTATAATGGTAAAGATGCTGTTACATACTGTTCTATTTTTAAGTGTTATTGAAAGAAAGCTGTATGCAACTTGATTTTATTCCATTTGGGGCTAGTCGACTTCTCTATTTTTGTAACTTGAAAATTATACTAAGTATGATTTTATTAACTGAATTTTCTTAGGACATGACCTACATCATGAATTTTCAGACTCAGAACTTTCTTCCTTTTATGACTTTTAATTTTATTTATATATAATTTATATACAATGAAATGCAAAAATCTGTTGATGAACATTTGAGTTGTTTCCAGTTTGGGGCTGCTATAAACCAAACTTCTATGAACATTCTTATACAAGTCTTTTTGTGGACACACATTTTTATTTCTTTTGGAAAAATACATGGAGAAAGGGTAGGCATATTTTTAAACAATATAACAAACTGCCAAACTATTTTCTAAAGCAGTTATCCCATTTTGTACCCCCATCACAAATGTATGAGAATTCTAGTTTCTCTGTGTCATCAATAACCTTTAGTGTCAGTATTTTTTATTTTAGCTACTCCAACACGTAGTATATACTTATTGTTTGGTTTTATTTTGCATTTCCCTCATATCTAACAGTACTGAACAAAATTCTCTTTCTTATTGCCATGTATGTATCTTATTTGTGAGGTATCTGTATCTTTTGCCCATTTTTATCATACCATTTGTGTTTCTATTTTGAATTGTAGGATTTTATTATGTATTCTGGATATACATACCTTGCTATAAATTATTATGAATATTTTCTCCCAGCCTGTGCTTTGCCTGTTCATTTACTTAATCGGGTGTTTTGAGCAGTGGTTTTACGTTTTGATAGAGACTAATTTTTCAATCTTTTTAATGGTTGATATTTGTAAAAAATGTTGGCTAACCTCAAATATACTTGTGAAAATATTTTTCTATGTTTTCTGGTGGAAGCTTTATAATTTTAGCTTATAAATTTGGGCATGTAATCTGTTCTGAATTAATTTTGGGGATGGTATGGCCCATAAGAATCAACATTCATTTTCTCCATATGAATACCTCAATATTCCTGCTCTGTTTTTTTTTAATTTCCTTTTCTCCATTGAATTGATTTTTTTTTGCCTCTGTCTCAATCTTTTGAACACATAAATAAGTCCCTCCTAGATTCTCCATTCTGTTGCAGTGTGTTATATGTCTGTCTTTACACCAACACTGCACTATTTAAAGCTTTAAAGGGAGTCTTGTGATCAGGTAGTGTTCATCTTCCAACTTTGTTGTTCTTTTTCAAACTTTTCTGGGTGTTTTAGGTCCTTAGAATTTTCATATAAATATTCTAAATAGCTTGTCAATTTTACAAAGAAGTAAGGTCTTTCTTCAGCATTTTTTCCTCTCTTATTTGCTCTAATTCTTCACTTTCTTCTTTCCTTCTTCCTTCCTTTCTTCAACCTATGCTTCAACCTATGATTAATAGGAAAGGAAGGTTGAAGGAGTACTCTGAAGCACTTGTTTCTTTCTCTTGTCTTATTTTCTCTGATAGAAATGTTTTAGAGCTTTCAAGGGGGTTCTGGGCAAATTTCTCAAAGTTATCTTAGAGTTTACTGATATGATTTTCTGTTTTTGACTGCCTCCATGGTGGGTTTAATTTAGTGATTATGTTCTCATTTCCAACTATTTCTTAATCTTCTATCTGTGCTTCTTAACTGTACCATCAACTCAGTTGTCCCCTGATTCTTGTTGATACATGGATTGGTGATTTTCTAAAGGTTTGTTTAATTCTGGCAGCAAATTAATATCAGAGGTAACCAGTTTCTTTCACAAAAGAAGATGTCAGTGTTGTTTTGTTTTCTCTTTTTAACCTAATATAATGCCTAACATATGATAAGTGTCCCAAAAAGTACCTGTTGAATCAGTGGAGAAGTGTAAGTTTTCTAAGTGTTTCTTTCAATTATACTTGACACTTTTTTTTAGGTTTTATGATTTTTCAGTTTTCTTTTACTTCCAGAAGGTTGCCTATGCTTGCCAGCCTTTGTAGGAGTTGAGTGGGTTCTGTTAGAAATTGGTTAGCTTCCTGTTCTTTCCAAATGTTACACAGAGGCCCTTTGAGTCTAGATAGAAGAAAGTAGGGAAGAAAAAAACAACCAAATCAACAAAAATGTCACAGTAATTTATCAGGATGAGAGGATTAGGGAGGTAGCCAATGCTGCGAGGTATCATGGCATAGAGCTACGTTCTGTGCCATATTATAGATTCATTGTCTCCCATATTTCATGTGCCTAATTCCATGCCTACTTTGGTTCTCCCTTTGCTAGAAGCAAACCATGGAGCCCTCCAGTGTTGGTTGTGTAATCCTGTGCTATTAGACTGCAAAGATAGGAAAGAAGCCGTAGTAATGTTTTCTATCCTTGTTTCTGGATGTGTCCTTTAGCTAATAAGGATTGGTTGAAGCATCTTATTATTTATTGTCTATTATTTTGATTTCCATGGGAGACTTCCACCCTTTTTTTTATTTCTGGTATGGAGCAATGGAGATCTCTTCTAGTGTCCAGTGCTAAGGCAACATTTCCAATTTGAATGTTCTATTGGTCACTTTAGTGATATTTTGGAAGGAACACTAGACTTGTGTGCTCATGTAGTCATCTTTCTCAAAAGTCACATTGATTTTAAATGCCCTAGCCTAATACACTATCTTATTTCATAGCTTGAAATAAGGGTACACTTCTCAATTCTTTTGGGTCCCTGTCATGCCAGAATGAATGACAGAAAGGTTTTCCTTTGCCTTAAATCTAAAAGTATCGTTCTCCTAAGTATATGGCCCGTGTTTTTAACCAAGCATTGTCCTGGATTCATAGTTTGAAATGTGCCCTATTCATTTTTTTTCTTCCACAAACTACTATTTCACTTCTGCAAACACAGGGATAGATGAATCACTGACCTCTGTCACAGAAAGGTACACTTAGTGATATTTGTCTGATGTACTGGGAAAGGAAATAGCATCCTTTGCTAGATTTCTCTAGTCAGGAAACATTGAATGTCAGAACATTGGGGTTCTAGCTGTTTTTCTGACTATTTAGTCCTGTTAGTCCATCTGTGCCTGAGGCAATAGGGGCAGCCACAAAATAAAACAACTGTAATTTGCAAAGGAGGAAAATGTCCTGCATAGATTCATCACAGAGAACAATAGATTGGTCACCTTGTAAATTTTCCTTACTAGGAAAGGTCCTGATTTTATGTTGCTCTACAGCTTCTGGGCCCATCGGAAGTATTCCTGAGAGCAGATTAACTTTATCATTTGTTTCCAACACCAACAAATTGAAACAATTAGAACCTAAGCTGGTAATTTAATCACCTGACAGCTAAAGAAGATTGCATATTGTAGGGAGACCAATATATCTATTTTATGTGGCAAATGGATGGTTTGGTTCACCATGATTCATTTACGTGCTGTTTTGTGTGCACATTTTTTTTTGTCAAGTTGATGAGTGACACAAGCTGTTCCACTAACACCGAAGAGAAATTATTGTTTTCCACAATATTCACTGGTAATGTTTTTGCTTTGTATATACAAAACTCCATGCAGGTAAATGAAATATCAATCAATAAATATTTATGGAACCCTCTAGCTTATGTTCAGTGCCTTGCTGGATTCAGTGAAGGATACAAAAAAAATGCATAAAATGTGATACTTATAGGAAGGTTAGAGGAAAATTTAGTCCATATAGCTTTATCTGCTCTAACACATTTTAATAAATTAAATTCAAATAGAGCTTAGAAATATTTTTATCTAGACCTTTTAAAAAAGTACAGATGGGGCGCCTGGGTGGCTTAGTCGGTTGAGCGTCCGACTTTTGCTTAGGTCATGATCTCGTGGTTCGTGGGTTCGAGTCCCACGTCGGGCTCTGTGATGACTGCCAGCTCAGAGCCTGGAGCCTGTTTCAGTCTGTGACTCCCTCTCTCTCTGACCTTCCCCTGCTCACGCGGTCTCTCTCTCCCTCTCTCTTTCTCCTAGAAATAAATAAAAACATTAAAAAAAAAAAAAAAAGCCCAGATAGTCTCTCTCTCTCTAGCCAGATTTTTCTTTTTAAATAGGGGAGAATTTGAAATTTGTATTTAACAAATAAATGGAACTGATTTTATTCATGGGCTTCACCTTCTTGTTGGACTAGTAAATTGAACATGTCAGGCATGGTAGT
Source organism: Proteles cristata cristata (assembly GCA_017311185.1). Classification (NCBI taxonomy): domain Eukaryota; kingdom Metazoa; phylum Chordata; class Mammalia; order Carnivora; family Hyaenidae; genus Proteles; species Proteles cristata. Next base: position 1,151,062 of record JAESUZ010000810.1, read on the forward strand.
AGATAAGTAATCCCTGCACTTAAGTGCATTCTATTTTAGTGAATAAAACAAAAAATAAACCAATATTTATAGCATGATAAGTGACTCAATAGAGGTTTGCAGACTATTGTCTACAGTCACATCACCTAAGGTTCCTAGCAAGTAGGGATAGTTGCTCTATGCCTCAAAAGTTGAGAATGTGCTCAGAATTCCAGCATCTTCCAAACATAGATCTCAGGCATTTGAACATACTGTAGTCCCCTTTATCTTAAAAAAGAAGCTACCCAAGTCTTCCTGGGCTCCTCTAAGACCTTTCAGCTGTTGCCCCATCAGGCTTCTCTGCTTCAAGCCAGATTTCCTCCTCAACCATGGACTCTTCATTTCAGCACTGTTTACTCCTACTCATACCATTTCATCGATTGGCTCTTGTCAAAACCACCAGGGACCTAAAGATTTAAAAGGAAAATATTCATTTCCCACCTTACCTGAACTCTCTTTAGTTTTTGGTGTATTTTATGAACCCGTTGTTGACAAACATGCTTTTTCCTTGCATTCTATGAAACTCAAATTTCCTGATTTGGTTATCACTTTCAGCTACTTCTCATTTTTCTTTGGAGATTTCTCCTTCTCCTCCTAATCTTTAAATGCTGAAACTCCTTATGGCTGCATTGTAGGATGCTCTTACCTTGTCTCCCTGGGCAATTTCATTTCACTCCAAGGAGATCCCATATCATGTGTATGTTTAAGACTATCCAAGACTTCTCTCCTGAAAACTTCATTTAACTGTCCAAATGCTCACTTAACATTTCCATTTTGATGTCCTAAAAGTATCTCAAATCATACTGTTCAAACTGAACTCATGATCTTTCCCTTGAAATTCATTCTTCCTCCAGAAGACGGGAATAGGCCATATGCTCAAGTTCTCAAAGATAAAACCTGGGATTCATTTTCAATACCTCCTTCTCCCTTACTCCACACAGCTAATCAAACATTGAGTCCTGAAGATTTTACATCTAAAATGATATTTGAACCCACCTTCTTTATTCCAGTTCTATAGTCTCTACCCTTAGTTTAAGGTTTTTCACTCAAACTTCACAATAGTATGCTTACTCCACTCTAATCCATTGTCCTCACAGGAGCAGTGTGATATTTTATTATTTTATTTTATTTTACTTATTTTAAGTTTTCTTTTATTTATTTTGAGGGAGAGATAGAGAGCAAGCTGGGGGTAGGAGGGCAGGGAGAAAGGGAGACAGAATCCCAAGCAGACCCCCTGCTGTCAGCACAGAGCCCAGATGCTGGGCTCAAACTCATGAACTGAACTGTGAGATCATGATCTGAGACAAAGTCAAGAGTTGGACGCTTAACCCACTGGGCAACCCAGGAGCCCTATCAGTGTGATCTTTTAAAGATACAAATCAGATCCTGCAGCTTACTTCATGAAATGACTCACTGGATTCCCACTGCTTGTGGGTCTGCGTGATCTGGATTTGCCCCTCTCCTGCTCTCTCTGTGGTGCCAGAATACCCAGGGAAATGCTAAATCTTTCATCCAGCGTTCATATATAGAACAGCAAGTGGTCAGATTGAGCTTTTGAGGGCCTTCCTCTGAATTTACATTTTGGAAATACCAAGAGGTACTAGTCCTGTGGTTTCACATTCCATGTCTTTTGTCATTATTATTTTTTCTGCTAGAAACCTCCCTCTTCTTTGCTTGCCCTCTTCTTCCCCATAAGTGTTCCTTTAACGTTCACATGTGGTAATGTTTCACTTTTGAGTTTCCAAAGAACTCTGCAATTTAAAAAAAAATCACCATAGTTCACAGTTATTGAGTATTTACTCTAACCAGGTTTCTTTCAAGTGTTTTAACTATATTTTCTCATTTAATCCTTGAAACAGCCCTTTAAAGTAGATACAACTATTATTCCCATTTTACAGATAAGGAAAGTGAGGTCCTGGGAATTTATAATTGTTTTTTTTTGAAACAGAGAAAGACAAAGCATGAGCGGGAGAGGGGCAGAGAGAGAGGGAGACAGAATCTGAAACATGCTCCAGGCTCTGAGCTGCCTGTACAGAACCCGATTCAGGGCTCGAACCCACAAACCCCAAGACCACGACCTGTGCCGGCTTCAGATGCTCAACCGCTCAACCAAGTGAGCCATCCAGGCGCCCCGGCACTGGGAATTTAAAGAGCACATAAATACATAGTAGAGTTAGAATTTGTACTCAGACATTTTTACTACTTGTCTCTGTGCTGACCGCTGTGCTATTTACACATTAAAATGATTTGTTTCAAGGACTATAATCACAGGACTGTAAGTATGTAGACTTTAGGAACTGTAACTTAGTCACTGCTATATTCTTATGACCTACCCTACTGGCTGGCATATAGAACTACTCTTAAATATTTATTGCCACTAACTGAATCAATTGGCTGTCTTGACACTGTATAGACAGGATTTCATTTCTCCTCTTGGCTTAGAGCTCAGTGGGTATTTAGTGGTAATGGAATTTATAGCCATTATGGAATGTATGCGGTAGAAGAAGCCCCAGCATCCAAAGATTACACGTTCTTTGTGAAACATTATCCATTTGGCTGTGGTTTGCTTACCCGTGTTCAAAGGTCTGTGATTAAACCCTTTGCTCATCTCTTAGGCTGCCTTAGGCTGATATACAAGGACTTTAAAGCAATCATCTTTGGCAGCTGAGCTCTTAGCAGGCCATCTTCATGCTATTAAGAGATACGTACTTGTCTAGATAAGTATCAGAACAGAGGGAAGAAGTTATCAAATCTCTTGGATTTCTAATATGTATGGAAGGAAATTGATATGGTTCAAAAAGATAGCTCTATGATATGTCATATATGTGAGCCTTTTTTTTTGACAATTTCAACTACACTTAAAATTTTTCTTGTATTTTGAGTGCATAAAGAAAATTAACAGTGTTAGTTATTTTATTGCTTGTAATTACTAATGACTTGATTTTACTTCCTGGTAGCAGTAAACTTTTACATTCTTGCAGCAATGCAGAAATAGAAAAAGAAAACAGTCCCTTCCTTCCTTCCTTCCTTCCTTCCTTCCTTCTTTCCTTCCTTCCTTCCTTCCTTCCTCATTTTCTTTCTTTCTTTCTTGTTTGCTTTTCCTTTCCTTTCCTTCCTTTCCTTTCCTTTCCTTTCCTTTCCTTTCCTTTCCTTTCCTTTCCTTTTCCTTTCCTTTTCCTTTCCTTTCCTTTCCTTTCCTTTCCTTTCCTTTCCTTTCCTTTCCTTTCCTTTCCTCTTCTTTTCCAACTTGTGGTTTCCATCTTCTGGTCTAAAGTAGCTGCTTCACCATATGCTCACCATCATGTCTCCTTTTGAAGTCAGCAGTATAGGAGAAGTTGGAGTGGAGGGAATTTTTTTCCTCTTTTTCCTTTTGTTTTGCTTTGTTTTTACTATCGTGACACAAAATTTGTACCAGTTTTTTCCTTCTGCATCCCATAAGTCAAAATTTTGCTACATGAACCAACCTAGCTGCAAGGAAATTTGGGAAATGTAAGTCTTTGATTGAGTGACCATCTGCCTGGCTAATATCAGAAGTATTACAATAAAAGGAAAAAAGGAAGAATGGATTTATAAGTGATAATGCTACACTCATTGCTGGTGAAACTGAGAAGCAAAGTAACATGGTACAGGGATAAGTAGGTGATCAACCTTTATTTCTGGCAACCTATAAGTATATAAGACACAGAGACCAATTGTGGTTAACTAAAGTTAACCAAAAAGTTTGGAGAACCAGGCACAAAATGAGGCTGAAGACAATGCAGCTACAAACATATACACATCATATCATGGAATGATCTGCTTAATATAGTGCCGTTAGTGACATCATCCCTGAACTCAGGTTCTTAATTCTGTTGCCAATTTCATTACTGGAAATTAGGTACTGGATGCTGCCAAAGTTAGAAATAATTTTTTAATTGAGGTAAAATTGGTATTTGGCATATTAGTTTCTTTCTTTCAAAATTTTATTTATTCATTTTTAAATTATTTTGATAGTTTATTTTTGAGACAGAGAGAGACAGATCATGAGTTGGGGAGGGACAGAAAGAGGGGAGTCACAGAATCTGAAACAAGCTCCAGGCTCTGAGCTACATGTCAGCACAGACCCTGATCTGGGGCTCAAACCCACAAACCGTGAGATCAGGACCTGAGCCAAAGTTGGACGCTTAACCGACTGAGCCACCCAGGCATCCCATGGCATATTAGTTTCTGATGTACAATATAATAATTTTATATTTGAATGCACTACAAAGCAACTGCCAGAATAAGTCTAGTTACCATCCATCACCATATAACTGACTCCCTTTTTCATCAACCCCGCCTCATCCCCTTTTTCTTTTGATAACCACCAATCTATTCTCTGTGAGTTTTGTATTGTCTTGTTTGCTCATTTGTTTTGTATTTTAGATTCTACATGTAAGTGAAATCATATGAAATTTGTCATACTCTGTCTGGCATTTCATTTAGCCTAATACCCTCAAGGTCTATCCGTGTTGTCATAAGATTTCATTTTTTTTTTTTATGGCTGAGTACTATTCTGTTGTGTGTGTGTGTGTGTGTGTGTGTGTACACCACAACTTCTTTATCTGTTCTTTGATCCATAGGGCACTTAGCTTACTTCCATATTTTGGCTAGTGTAAACAAGGCTGTATAAACATAGTAGTGCATGTATCATTTTAAATTAATATTTTTGTTTTCCTTGGATAAATACCAAGAAATGAAATAGATGGAACATATGGTAGTTCTCTTTTTAAATTTCTGAGGTACCTCTGTACTGTTTTCCATAGTGGCTGCACCAATTTACATTCCCACCAATAGTGTACAAGGGTTTTCTCTTCTCAATATTCTCTCCAAGACTTGTTATTTCTTCTTCTTTTTTAAATATTTACTTATTTTTGAGAGAGAGAGAGACAGAGCACAAACAGGGGAGGGGCAGAGAAAGAGGGAGACAGAATCTGAAGAAGGTCCAGGTTTGGAATTGTTAGCACAGAGCCTGACGCAGGGCTTGAATCCGTGAGTCGCAAGATCATGACCTGAGCTAAAGTCGGACTTTTTTTTTTTTTTAATATTTTTATTTATTTCTAGGAGAGAGAGAGAGAGAGACAGTGGGAGCAGGGGAGGGTCAGAGAAATAGGGAGATACAGACTCTGAAATAGGCTCCAGGCTCTGAGCTGGCAGTCAGCACGGAGCCTGACACGGGGCTCGAACCCACGAATCTCGAGATCATGACCTAAGCGAAAGTCAGATGCTTAACCGACTACGCCACCCAGGTGCCCCTAAAGTCGGACTTTTAAACGACTGAGTCACCTAGGTACCCTAAGACTTGTTATTTCTTATTTTTTTTTTTAATATTTTTTTATTTATTTCTAGGAGAGAGAGAGAGACAGCCTGAACAGGGGAGGGTCAGAGAGAGAGGGAGACACAGACTGTGAAACAGGCTCCAGGCTCTGAGCTGGCAGTCAGCACAGAGCCCCACGCGGGGCTCGAACCCACAAACCGCGAGATCATGACCTAAGCGAAAGTTGGACGCTTAACCGACTAAGCCACCCAGGCGCCCCATTTCTTATTTTTTTGATGCTAGCCATTCTGAGGCGTGTGAGATGATATCTCATTATGGTTTTGACTTGCATTTCCCTGATAATTAGTGATACTGAATATCTTTTCATGTGTCTGTTGGCCCTCTGTATGTCTTTCTTGGAAAAATGCCTATTTGGATCATCTTCTCATTTTTAAATCAGATTGTATTTGGCCAATGATTTGTTTGAATATTTATATATTTTGGATTTTAACTCTGAATATTTTGGATATTACAAACATATTTTCTCATTCAGTAAGTTCTTTTTCAATTTTGTTGATTGTTTTCTTTGTTGTGTAGAAATTTAGATCGATTTAGTCCCACTTCTTCAGTTTTGCTTTTGTTGCCTTTGCTTTTGGGGTCAGATTAAAAACTCATCCCCGGGGCGCCTGGGTGGCTCAGTCGGTTAAGCGTCCGACTTCGGCTCAGGTCATGATCTCACGTTCGTGGGTTCGAGCCCTGCGTCTGGCTCTGTGCTGACAGCTAGCTCAGAGCCTGGAGCCTGCTTCAGATTCTGTTTCTCCCTCTCTCTCTGACCCTCCTCTGCTCATGCTCTCTCTCTCTCTCTCAGAAATAAATAAAACATTAAAAAAAAATTCATCCCCAAGACCAATGTCAAGGAGTTTATCACCTATGTTTTCTTCTAGGAGTTTTATGGTTTCAAGTCTTACACTCAAGTCTTTAATATATTTTGAGTTAGTTTTTGTATGTGATATAAGATAGTAGTCTAGTTTCATTCTTTTGCATATGAATGTCCAGTTTTCCAAAATCATTCATTTGTAAAAGTATTTTAATGTTTATTTATATTTGAGAAAGAGAGAGAGACAGTGCATGAGTAGGGGAGAAACAGAGAGAGATGAAGACAGAATCTGAAGCAGATTCCAGGCTCTGAGCTGTCAGCACAAAGCCTGACACGGGGCTCGAATTCATGAGCCATGAGATCATGACCTGAGCCAAAGCCAGACACTTAACCGACTGAGCCACCCACACACCCTGCAATACTGTTCATTGAAAAGACTGCTCTTTCCCCATTGTATATTCTTACCAACTTTGTCAAAAATTAATTGGCCATATATGTACGGGGTTATTTTGGGGCCCTCTGTTTTGTTCTTTTGATCTATGTGTCTCTTTTTATGCCAATTCCATACTGTTGTGATTACTGTAACTTTGTAGTTTAGTTTGAAATCAGGAAGGGACCATGCCACTTCCAGCTTTGCTCTTTTTTCTCAAGTTGGCTTGACTATTTGGGGTCTTTCCTAGTTCCATACAAACTTTAGAATTATTTATTCTAGTTCCGTGAAAATTGTCATCGGAATTTTGATGGGGATTATATTGAATATATAGATTGCTTTGTGTAGTATGGAAATTTTAACAACGTTAAGTCTTCCAATCCATGAGCATAGCATACCTTTCCATTTATTTATGTCTTCTTCAGTTTTTTTCATCATTGTCTTACAGTTTTCAGCATACAGTTCTTCTACCTCCTTGGTTACATTTATTCCTAGGTATTTTTAAAAATGTTTATTTATTAAAAAAAATGTTTATTTATTTATTTTGAGAGAGAGATAGAGAGAAAGAGAGAGGGGACAGAGAATTCTAAGTAGGCTCCACACTGCCAGCACAGAGCCTGACATGGATTGAATTTACAAACTGCAAGACCAGGACCTGAGCCAAAATCAAGAGTCAGATTCTTAACTGACTGACCCACCCAGGTGCCCTTATTCCTAGGTATTTTTTAATGCAGTTATGAATGGGATTGTTTTCTCAATTTTTCTTTAAGATAGTTCATTATTAGTATACAGAAATATAATCAATTTCTATATACTGATTTTCTATTCTGCAAGTTTATTGACTTTGTTTACTAGTTTCAGCAGCTTTTTGTGGAGTCTTTAGAATTTTCTGTATATAATATGTCATTTGCAAGTAGTGACAGTTTTATTTCTTCCTTTCCAATTTGGATGTCTTTTATTTCTTTTTCTTGCCTAATTGCTGTGGTTAAGCTTTTCAATACTGTGTTGAATAAGAGTTGTGAGAATGAGCATCATTGTCTTATTCCTGATCTTGGGTGAGTATGATATTAACAGTGGGGTTTGTTATATGTGACTTTCATTATGTTGAGGTACATTCCCTCTATACTCTCTTTGTTGAGAGCCTTTATCATAAATAGATGTTGAATTTTGTGAAATACTTTTTCTGTATCTACTAAGATGATCACGTGATTTTTATCCTTCATTTAGTTAATGTGGTATATCGCACCAATTGACTTGTGAATGTTGAACTGTCCTTGTATCCCTAATATAAATCCCACTTGACCATGGCGTATTATCCTTTTAATGGATTGTTGCACTTGGTTTGCTAATGTTTTGTTGAGAATTTTTGCATCTTTCTTCACTAGGGATATTGACTATAACTTCTTTTCTAGTAGTGTTCTTGTCTGCTTCTGATATCAAGGTAATGCTGGCTTTGTAAAATGACTTAGGAAGTATTCTTCCTGTCTAATATTTTGCAAGAGCTTCAGAAGGATAGGTATTAATGCTGCTTTGAATGTTTGGTAGAATTCACCAGTGAGGTTCTCTGTTGCTGGACTCATTTGGAAGAGGTTTTTGATGATTGATTTAATCTTTTTCCTAGTAATTAGATTGTTTAGTTTTTCTATTTCTTCCTGGTTTAGTCTTGGAAGATTGTATATTTCTAGCAATTTATCCATTTCTTCTATGTTGTCCAATTTGTTGGCATACAATTGTTTATAATAGTCTCTTGCAGTCCTTTATATTTCTGAGGTATCAGTTGTAACTTCTCTTCCATTTCTGATTTTATTAATTTGAACCTTCTTCTTGTTTGTGATTATAGCTAAAGGATTTTCAATTTGGTTTATCAAGAACCCACTCTTAGTTTTATTGAAATTTTTTGTTTTTTATTTTTTTGGTCCCTATTTCATTTCTTTCTAATCTGATCTTTATTATTCCAATCCTTGTACTAAACTTGAGCTTTGCTCTTTTTTTTACTTCCTTTGGGTGTATGTTTAGATTGTTTATTTGAGATTTTTTTTTGAGATTTTTTTTTGTTTGTTTCTTGAGATAGGCTTGCTGTGAAGTTCCCTCTTAGAACTGCTTTTGCTGCATGCCATAGATTTTAGATTGTTTATATTCTCAATTGTCTCAAGGCATTTTTTGATTTCCCCTTTGGTTTCTTCATTGAGCCATTAGATGTTTAGTAGCATACTGATTAATCTTTACACATTTGTGATTTTTCCAGTTTTCTTTCTGTAATTAATTTCTAGTTTCATATGATTGTGGTTGGAGAATATCCTTGATATGATTTCATTCTTCTTAAATTAATGAGATTTGTTTTGTGGCCTAACAAGCAATATATCCTGGAGAACATTCTATGTGTACTTGTTTATCCTGTTGCCTTTGGTTGGAATATTCTGTATTTATCTATTAAGTCCATCTGGTCTAATGTGTCATTTAAAGCCAATGTTTCCTTATTGATTTTCTGTCTAGATGATCTATCCATGATGTAAATGGGGTGGTAAAGTCCTCTACTATAATTGCTATAAATTTCTCCCTTTAGGTCTGTTCGTATTCGCTTGACATATTTAGGTGCTTCTATGTTTAGTACAGAAGTATTACAAATGGCATATCCTCTTTTCAGATTGGTGCCTTTATCATTGTGTAATACCCTTATTTGTCTTTTATTACAGTCTTTTTTTAAAAATCTATTTCAACTAATATAAGTGTAACTACTCCAGCTTTCTTTTTAAAAATTTTAAGAAAAAAATTTAATGTTTATTTATTTTGAGTGAGACACAAAGAGTGAGGGAGACACAGAATCTGAAGCAGCCTCCAGGTTCTGAGCTGTTAGCACAGAGCTCAATGTGGGGCTCAAACCCATGAACTGTGAGATGATCACCTAAGCCAAAAAGTAGGATGCTTAACTGACTGAGCCACCCAGGCACCACAACCCTAGCTTCCTTTTTAATTTCCATTTGCATAAATATCATTTTCTATCCCTTCCCTTTCAGTCTGTGTGTGTCCTTAGATCTGAAGTGAGTCTTTTATAGGCAGCATCTAGGTGGGTCTTGTTTTGTTTTGTTTTGTTTAATCCTTTCAGCCATCTCTGTCTTTTGATTGGAGCATTTAGTCCATTTACGTTTAAAATAATTATTGAAAGGTATGTACTTATTATCATTTTGTTAGTCATTTTCTGGCTGTTTTTGTAGCTCCTCTCTGTTCCTTTCTTCTCTTGCTCCATTCCCTTATGATTTGATGCTTTTCTTTAATGTTATGTTTACATTCATTTCTCATTATCTTTTGTGTATCTGCTGTAAGTTTTTGGTTTGTGGATACCATGTAGTTCACATACAAAAGCCTATATAATATAAAAATCTATTTTAAGTTGATAGCAACTCAAATTAAAACACATTCTAAACACTACATATTTGCTCCTCCTCCCACCACATTTTTGTTTTTTATGACATATTTTACATTAAAAATTTTTTTATATCCCTTAATTATTGTGGCTATAGTTAGCTTTACTAGTTTTAACCTTCATACTAGCTTTATAAGTGGTTAATCCACCACCTTTACTTTATATTTGCCTTTTCTAGTGACATTTTTACTTCCATATTTTTCCATATGTTTTCTTGTTAGTAATCATTGCCTTTTCCTTTCAGCTTAAAGAAGTCCTGTTAACATTTCTTTTAAGGCCAGTTTAATGGTGATGCACTCCTTTAGCTTTTGCTTGTATGGAAGACTCTATTTCTCCTTCAATTCTGAATGATAATTTTATTGGGTAGAGTATTCTTGGTTGAGAATTTTTCTTTCAGTACTTTGAATATATTGTGCCACTCCCTTCTGCCTATAAAGTTCCTGCTGGAAAAAATCAGCTGATAGTCTCATGGGAATTTCTTTGTATGTAAAAAGTTGTTTTCCTCATTTCCTTTGATATTCTCTCTTTCACTTTTGACACTTTATATGTTTCTTGGTATGGATCTCTTTGGATCATCTTGTTTGGAACTTTCTGTGCTTCCTGGACTGGATATCTGTTTCCTTCCCTAGGTTAGGGATGCTTTCAACTATTATTTCTTCAGATAAGCTTGGTGCTCCTTTTTCACTCTCTTATCTTGCTAGGACCCTTATAATGAGAATGCTATTCCACTTGATGTTGTCCCGTAAACCCCTTATTAACTATCTTCACTTAATTCTTTTCTTTTTGCTCCTCTGATTAGGGGAATTACATTGCCATATCTTACAGTTTGCTGATTATTCTTCTGCTTCATCTAATCTTCTGTTGAACCCTCTAGTGTGTTTTTCAGTTCAGTTATTGTATTCTTCAGCTTTGTGATGTGTGTTTGACACTTTTATATGTTTTATATGTTTTATATGTTTATGTTGAGTCTTCACTGTGCCCATCTGTTCTCCTGAATTTGGTGAGGATGTTTATGATCATTATTTTAAACTTCTAATCACATAGATTATTTATCTCTTATTCACTAAGATCTTTTTCTCAGGTTTTGTCTTTTTTTGTTTATTTGTTTGTTTGGAACATATTCCTCTGTTTTCTTGGTTTGCATGACTCTTTGTGTTTGTTTCCATGTATTGGGTAAAATAGCTAATTCTTAGTCATGAAGGAGTGGTGTCATGTAGGAGATGAAATATATTGTTCAAACCTACCCTAGTTTGGGGTTGTTTTTTAAATGTCTGTTATTGTCTAAATAGCTTGATTTACTCTTACTAGGTCTCCATTGATGAGGATGTGCTAAGACCAGACAGTCAGACACTGTCTTGGGATTCTAGTCAGTACCCAGGTTCAGGATGATTGGAAACCAGATCCTCAGGCAGCAGCTTTTTAAAGTATGTAAATATATATAGTCCTGTGGGACCACAGTTGTAAACCCTGCTGGCCTCAAGACTAAGAGATCTGGAGGTGTCTTCTGGGCAACAGTTACTAAATTAGGGATTCAGATAAGTGTATAAGTTCCTTTCTGAGAGGTATCATTGGGTTGTGTGGAGGCTAAAGGAGGGCTTAAAGATGGTGTGTCCCTGCCTGTGTTCCCCGAGAGCTCTCTGTAGCCCTAGATGTGTGGCACTCCTGAATCCTATCTCTCAGGTTGAAGCTACAGAACAAGTAGGCGGGCCTATTTTACAGGGGGGCTAGGGAAGGTTCTTGTCTGCTGTCTCTGCGGTGCCCTGGGTGTGGTTGCCTGCTAAGAACTCTCTTCCTGATTGTTATAGTCCCACAGGGACAAGAAATGCAAGCCCCTCCGGCCACCAGAGTCAGGCAATCAAGGGTTGACTCCTGGGCAGGGCATGCTTGTAGCCTTAGCAAGGCTGTGTGTGTGTGTGTGTGTGTGTGTGTGTGTGTGTGTGTGTGTGTGTGTGTGTGTGTGTGTATTCTCACCTGCACTAACAAAGTATAGGAAGAGTGCAAAAATTGCCCTCAACAGTGCCTGTGTCCCCAAAGAGAGTCCCAACTAGTCTCTACCCCTCTGAAAGATGCTTTAAGATTAGCAAATAAATTTTCTTCACAAATAATCCACTCAATTCTCAAATTGCTGCCTTTGCACTGGGTCCCAAGAAAATGAGTTCATGTGTAAACCCCTCAAAAGGAGTATCTCAGATCCCCACAGCCTCCTGGGTCCTCAGGATGAAAGCCCCATTGGTTTCCAAAGCAAGATGTCTTGGGGCCCTCATCTCTGTGGTGCAGGTCCAAAGGGTTGAGGTGCCCAATATGGGGCACAAACCCCTCACTTCTCAGGGAGACGCTATGGACCAGTGATATCTCCCCACCATTGTGGGCCAACTCACTGGGGATGGGGTTTGTCAGATCACATCTCTGCCTCTCTCATCTCTTTCAGTGTAGCCCTTTTATTTCTTGTCGTGAAATAGTTCAGCTGGTTTTCAGTTCTTTTTCAGTAGGAACTATTCCACAGGTAGCTGTAGATCTGATATGTCTGTGGAAGGAGCTGAATTCAGAATCTTCCTGCACTCCATCTTAGACTAGTAACCACATGGAAATGAACTTTAAACTGTCTTTCCTTCTTTGAATATTTGTGCCAGACTCAAAATCCCAGTTGTAGCAGGGACCAATTTCTCGAGCTTATCACACAAGGCTGCATCCTAGGTGCCAGGAGTTCAGGAACACGAGTATTTGACCTTGTAGACATCAGCAATGGGAGATGAAATTCTGTCTCCCACAAGTTTGACCTACACAATTGTGGACCCAAAGCATAAAAAGGGTTGTTGTTTGTTTGTTTGTTTTTTTAATCCCCAAATTGCACACTATAATGACTAATATATTTTTCACATGGGACAAGCATAGCCTACGTGCTTATGTGTGTGGTTTTAGAGTTAGAGAAAATTGGGTACTAGTCATTATTCTGTAAAATCAAGGTATTCATAATGACTAACTCCTAGGGTTTTGCGGACAATGTATGTAAAGTAGATGCTTAATAAGTTGAGGAAAAGAGAAAGATAAGCACACTAACTTTTAAATATAATTGGAAGATTTTAAAAAATACTTTCTTCTTATGTGGAAACTAATTTGACAATGAACTATTTGTAAAAAAAAAAAAAAACTTTCTTCTTGTCAGTCTTAATATTATCCACCCATCCATATCTGTAACTAATTAGCCATTATTCAATTCAGCTGACTTTCTAAAATCAATTTGGAATCCCTTAATAAGCCTGGTTCACAATTAGGCTGATTTGGTGCTCACCCTAAACTTATCCATATTTATAAGCTAGGTAAAGAAAATACTGTGCACCACTTTTTGTAGTGGATTAAAGACAGCAAACTAGTCCCCACAATCTAGAAGTACAAATGATAACAACTCAAATACATATAGCAATTATAGTTCTCTGTAGATACTAAATAAACACCTTTTGTTTTCCTCCCTCAAAAGTGAATTCTCCTTGACAGTACTTTTGTGCTGATAATATAAGCATTTAAAAGTTGATTGTTTCCACCAACCACTTCAAACTTTCTTCTCTGAAAAACGTCTTAAGCAGCATTAGGAAGAATGACAAAGGCAGGCTTAAGTACCTCTGCAGGCTGCCAAAAATACAGGTTGGATGGTGTTCAGCACCTGGAAAATTCGTTAAGACCATATGGACTGTCAAAAGTTCAATGTACTAGAGAAGAAAACTCCCTGCGGTGCTATCATTTGAATAAAAAAATCGTTGTAAACAATGGCTCTAGGGGATTACTGTGATCATTCAAAAAGTTGCAGGTTCTGCTGTTAATAAAAAAATTATAAACTAAATTAGAAGCTCAGTTGTGGAACAAGGAACCAGACAAAGGCAGAACTGAAAAGAATTCTTTGGGTAAATTTTACTTTATTTTAGTTTAAGGGTCTTAGACTTAAATTTATATTATGTCCATTTATATAAAGGGGTAAAGTCAATGTAGTGAAATAAAGTTAAGCTTTTATGTTTGTTCAATTTATGTTTTTGTTTAAAGGACGGATCAGTATTTGTCAAAAACTTCTATATTAGTAAAATTAACACAAAAGACAAATGATCTTAATTATGAAAATATATTACGGGTGCCTGGCTGGCTCAGTCTGAGGAGCATGCAATTCTTAATCTCGGGGTTGTAAATTTGAGTCCCACATTGGGTATAGAGATTACCTAAGAGTGAAATCTTCTTAAAATATAAATACAAGACTATCTTAAGGTGCCACACATAGTACTTTATAAATTAGAACTGTGCACTACTATTTAAATAATCACTAGTGAGCTTTATGGAACAAAGGAGTAAGTGGTATGAATATTTCTTTTATATATTTCCAAGTTAAAATTAATTGTATTATTTTTCTTTAGATTCATTAGATGTAGCTTGCCAACTGATTTAAGTAAACCTAGGATATATTTCCCTGTTATCAAAGAGTAAGCAGAAGAAAAGTGATGTGACATTTATAAAATGAAAGAAAAGAGGGGCGCCTGGGTGGCTTAGTCGGTTAAACGTCCGACTTTCGCTTAGGTCATGATCTCGCGGTTCGTGGGTTCGAGCCCCGCGTCGGGCTCTGTGCTGACAGCCAGCTCAGAGCCTGGAGCCTGTTTCAGTCTGTGATTCCCTCTCTCTCTGACCCTCTCCTGCTCACGCTGTCTCTCTCTCTCTCTCCTAGAAATAAATAAAACATTAAAAAAAATAAAATGAAAGAAAAGGGACAAAAATTATAAAATAGAGACAAATTTGTCAAAGGAGGGTTTGAACAAAAAAAAATCCTTGTTGTTTTAATTGTTCCACATAGAAACCCTAATTTTAGAATTAAAGTAGAAATGTGTGTGTGTGTGTGCGCGTGCACTTAAAGTGCTAGGTAGGTACTTTTTTAGTGAAGTGACCAGCATCTCATCTTGCTCTTTATTCTCACCACAAGAAGTAATAGAAGTTTTGCAGAATCCTTATAAGGATTGGTTATATATTTACTATAAGGAGCCGAGCCCTCCAGCAGTGAGGAATGACAATATTTTTCAAATTAAGTTACCTTTTTCAAATATAAAAATCATTCATTCTAGGTGTTAAAAATTTGTAAAATACAAAAAGTAAAGATGCAAATAAATGTCATAGTAAATTTGCCACTCAGAGTTAATCATTAACATTTTAGCTCACTTCATTCCAATCCTTTTTTTTTAAATTTCCTGGCATACATATATAATACATGATATATATACATATACATATACATATATATATATGTATATATATGAGATACAGAATATCCATTAAAATGATGTTTGTGAAGAAATTTGGAAGACATGAGAAATTGCTTGGAAAAGAAAAAAATATATAATTTAGAGCTATATGAGTGAGTTGTTGTAGAGTATTTTAAATGGTTAGTGAACACTAAACAGCAGCAGTTCTTTATTTACACACACTCAGCAGGGTCCTTTTTATTAGGCATTTCCATTTTAACAAAACAAACCCCCTATGGTAGCTGTTGAGCTCCTCTTTTGCTCTCAGCTCTGTGAGGGAAGACAATACAATAATTATAAGATGGGATTTTCATTAATTTGGGGAGTCGAAGCCATAATTCATGAACCCAAAGAGGACAGGCTAAGTATTAAAATATAGTATTGATTATGTGTGGAATAAAAGCTCACAGAAGTGAGTATTCATTGTGAACCCAAATGTTTGAAGGAAGACTCTATGGTTAAAGAAGAGACAGAGCTGGGCATGGGAGAAAGGACAGATTCGGAGGAGGCAGAGAGAGGACCAAAGAAAACTTGGCTGGACAGGTGGGGAGGTCAGGATAGGTTGATTTTTGGAGGCTTACTCCCAAAGGAATTTGGACTTGGTGTTGTAACTCTAGGATGTTAAATAAATTTCAACTTGCATGTCAATTCTCTTAGATTAGTTGTGGCTGTCAGGTAGTGGCTGTGCTGACAGATTCTAAGCCTAGTCAAAGGCTGACGGACCAAGATGGTGAGCATTTAAGGTAGTACAGTAGAGACTGAAATTATTATTATTTGGTGCTAGGAAATGTTCACCTCTTTTTCTTGCTTGGTTTTAGAAGGAAAGGGGATATTGAGTCAGTCTAATTGAGAGTTGAGCTGGGTGTGGTTTTATTGCTTTATCACCCTTAGGACACTATATGTTTTAAATTCCCATATAAGTTTTAAAATGTAGTATTGATTATGTGTGGAATAAAAGCTCACAGAAGTGAGTATTCTTTGTGGACCCAAATGTTTGAAGGAAGGCTCTATGGTTAAAATAGAGACAGAGCTGGGCTTAGGGTCATGGTTGGTTTGTTGGGGAATTTTTCTCAATACCTGTTCCACCTTCAGCTTTAGGTCTTCCCTTTGTGCCTGCTCACTTTCCAATCTCTTGTCACTCTTTCAGCAATAGACTGCTGCTACTTTTTAGTGCTTGCTCGCTTAGTCCTCCTGGGTGAGTGTACAGGGCATTCTCTGTTGACCTAGTACAGTCACAATCATAGGCAAGTATTTTGTCCCTGAGCTTGGAGCTGGGACATTTTCAGTGATTCTCTCCCTCTCCACTTGCAGGGGAGTCACTAAACATCTGAGCCCAGGGTGACTTCCTGCGCTTCCTGAAGCGACAGCATTAATTCTTTCCTATTTCCTTTCTACAGCTGCAAAAAGTCTTGACATTTTGTCCAAGAGTGACAGAGTTTGCTGTATCCTCCCTCAGTTAATTAAGGAAAGGAACGTGAGGAGAAGAATCCATTGTTCCAGTGGGTAGTTTCATCCCTCAGGCCTTCGCTACAAGAAAGGCTTTATCTTAATTCTTTACTTGTCCCAAATCTTTCTTGTGAGTACCTGATGAGGTCCCTGGAGAAGAGCCTGGGAGTAAGTGAAAACTCCCTTTGTGTTTGTGTTTCCTAAGGTTTTTATACTCATACTAAATAGGTTACAGGCGGCTTTTAGCAGTTTGCTAAAAATTTTGTTTGCCTTCTTCATCTTGTATGTTGCCTAGTATCTTCTCCAGGAAAACTAGGGCTTGCACTTCTTATCCCCTGTGTTTCTGTATATTTTGAGTTCATTTGTTGCCCTGAGACTCAAATCTCTGAAGAAAGTTATGAATTTGCAGATTACTTGACATATTTTGTTGTTGTTGAAAGGATGGGAGCAGTACTTTTTCCAGATTACTAAACTTTAAATAGAAGCCTAAATTCAATTTATTGTGAGTTATTATTATGCAAGAAAAGTTTCTTGTTATATTAATATGACTTTGGAAAGTTTAATTTTGTTAAGTCATGTTAGCATTGATTTAAGCATTGTTTACTTTTATTTCATATACAATATGATACCTAATCATATATAATGAATTAAATAATACCATATATAATAAATTTACAATAAGTATATTTAGGAACACTTGGAACATACATTATTGAGATTATTGCTTTGGAATCAGATAAACATTGGTTTCAATCTTAGGCTCATCATATTCTTGCTATATGATTTTGGAAACATTTTTTTTCTCTCTGAATCTCAGTTTTTCTCATCTTTGTGGAAATGGAAAGAGAAGTACCTATACAATTGGATGTTTTTTGGGATACTACAGACCCATCTTGCTATGTAACAGATGCATAGTAAATATTTTACTGGTCAGAGATTATTTGATTATAAGAATAGGAGCCTCTTGTGAGCAATGAATAAAGAGTTTATTGTGAAAGCTCAATAATCAAGCCTCTCTTGGAAGGGTGGGGAACAGAGTCATTCCAGCTGGAATACACAGGTCTTTATTTTTGTGTTCTACCATTAATGTGACTCAACTACCAATTGATTCTGTTGCCATATTTCTTCATATTTTAAGAGTGGAGAGTTGATTGATTTATTTTAACCTATAGATCTGTTCATTTTGGATCAGTTGTTGATTTCACAGTCAGCAGTTATAACCAGGGGTAGGAGGCAGGTCATGTGGTTCAAACAGGTCCTGGAGACTTTGGTCAGGTGGATAATTATTACCATCTCTAGTTCAAGCTAATTATTTCCGTTTTTCTTTTTTCTTTTTTTCTTAATGTTTTTTATTTATTTTTGAGAGAGAGAGAGAGAGAGCGAGCAGGGGAGGGTCAGAAAGAGAGGGAGATACAGAATCTGAAGACAGGCTCCAGGCTCTGAGCTAGCTGTCAGCACAGAGCCTGATGTGGGGCTTGAACCCACAAACCATGAGATCATGACCTGAGCCAAAGTTGGATGCTTGACTGACTGAGCCACCCAGGTGCCCCCCCCAAGCTAATTATTTTCAAATAATTTTTACAAAGGAGGAAAGAGTATATTATTTAACATCTCTGGAAGTTATTGGATTAATTTTATAATTCAACCTGTGTTTTCCAAATGAACATGGATCCTTTTCTATATACATAGTACCTGTGACATTCAACAGTAATATGGCCATCTTCTCCTAAACCATTTTTTTCCACTCTCAAAATCTACAGTAAATGTAAAGGAAGCCATTTTTCGTTAATTTAAATAGACTAGCCCCAGTCTTTTATTCTGTGGATGTCTCAGATTGGATGAGTAGACAGATTATGGCATTTGAATATCATTTCTGCTGCTGACTAGCTATATGATTTTAAGTTATCTTCTCAGTTTCTTCTTCTCTGAATAGGATAACAATAGTGCTTACCTCAGAGGGTTGTGGTGGGATTGAGATGACACCCGGGAAGTACTTAACATGTTGTTAATAAATTATAAGTACTTAATAAATAAGTGTTTTTTCTTATGGTAGTGATATGCCTCACCAGAGATTAAACTTGAGTTTTATTTTCTGTTTTATTTTGTTTTGTTTTCATGAGAGGTAACACAATGGTAGAATCACCAAAAGTAGCTCACCTATTTGCTCCTCACTCTGTAAATGAAAATGTGAGGTACTTGAAGGAGTATCTTTAGGGGAGACTTCTTTAGGGAACAGTAATCTTTGTATCACAGAAGACAGCTCCATTCTGACATCTTCACAGCCTGAATGACATAGTGATTTTTCTGTCAGGATTTGTGAGTAACCCCATTTTCCAAGGAAAGAGGGCTATCATTACATTCTCCATGTGTCATGAATTTCTGATTTGTAAGAAAAAAAAAGCTTTCTTCATTCTCTACATAGATCAGTTGTAGGAAGGGAGAGGGGTAGTAGTTTGGGTCTTTGAGGGGTAACTATCTAATCTATTTCTAATCAAGCACTATAAATGCTGGCTGTTTTTATGGAAGGTGACTGGGAGTGATCTTTGAAGAGCTGATAAGTCAAAGCTGCAACCCTGGGAGCCCAAGTGTGAGACATCCTTTGACAGACTTTGCCTTTTAGACAAGGTAGGATGGTCCTATACTGGAGAACTAAGGTGACCTGCATGGTAATAACTAGTGGTGGATCATCATAGAGGAGGCACCTTCATCTGTCAGACTTTGGAGGACAAGTTTTCAACAATAACACCACATGGCCGCTAGAAGCAACCTGTTGTTTTTGTTTGTTTGTTTGTTTAATTTTTTTTAAAAATTTATTTCTAGGAGAGAGAGAGAGAGAGACAGCGTGAGCAGGGGAGGGTCAGAGAGAGAGGGAGTCACAGACTCTGAAACAGGCTCCAGGCTCTGAGCTGGCAGTCAGCACAGAGCCCGACGCGGGGCTCGAACCCACTAACTGTGAGATCATGACCTAAGCGAAAGTCAGACGCTTAACCGACTAAGCCACCCAGCACCTCTAGAAGCAACCTATTGATAGCTGACATCCATCACACACTTATTATGATGCACTGTTCTAAGCTCCTAAGTGAATTAAATTATTTAATTCTCACTACATATTTGATAGGCAAGGGACCGAATCCAAGCAAAGTAGAAAATTACTCAGTTTAGAAAGTGACAGAACTAGAATTCAAACCCAGGCAGTCTTTTTTTGGAGACCACATTATTAGCCACTATGCATGTTGTAGATATAAATGATGCCTCCAGTAGGGAGGAGAAGACAGACAGATCTCTTTCTGCACTATATGAACCTCCCGGATTATGGATAATTCAGCTCCATAAGGGAGATTTCTTGTTTTTGTATCACATGGAATGTGACCATATTGATAATAATATTATTGTAGTTTCTAAGTAATTTTCTACAAATGCTTTATTTTCCCAATTAGATGTTAACCTCCTGCTGCTAATGGACTGCTGCTAATTTGTCTTAAACCCCAACAGCCCCAACCTTCACACTTTATAATACTCTGTAAGTAATTGTCCTTATAGGAAATCATTGGCAAATGTTCTGGGACAGAAAATTCTGGGCCTAAAAAATTAGATTTAGGCAAGTAAAATATGGTATAAAACAAAAAACCCTCATTATTTATTTAGGCTTCTGGTGACTGAAACCTTCAGTTTCACTACTACAAAGGAATCATTTGTTAAAAAATATACTTGAAGTATAGTCTACAAATTACCCTCATGAGAAAGAACTTAAGTGAATGGTTTGGGTACACGTGCAGTCACTTCTGTGAGTAGGGATGACTAAATGTAAGTTGACAGTGGCTATTTGTCAACGTGAATCTATTCAGAGTAGAGACCGACCAGTGAAAGATTAGAACATTAATTTCCATGTGCTTTGAACTCTTCTGTCTTTTGGGAACATATCTGCTGACATAGGACTTGACACCAAGGCCACCTGAAATAGTTCCTTCTAAAATGACAGGGATAAAACCTATTATCCCTGCTTTTTTTCTGTACCAAAAGGTAATGCCCTCAACCATCAATGTGATATAGGGTTTTGTGAGAATTTTCAAAAGAATGACCAAGAGCAGGGGCAGAGCAAAAATCAAAGCATGATCATCTTTCCCAAAGAGATGACAGAAATTAAAAATGGGTATTGTTTTATTCAGAATGAAATTTTTTAAAGGAAAGAGTGACAAAAGAATGCCAATGTTGTACTATAGATCTTCAGAGAAAGCAGCAAATATCACCATACTGTAAAACAGAAATTTATTTGAGCTTTTTATAAAACTATTATATTCTCATCATACAAATTATACTTAATTTCAAAAAGCATAAATCTTTTATATCTGTATAATGGGAAAAAATAAAACTACCTGCAATCTTACTATGCACTGATAACCACTGGTATCAGAGGATTGCAGATTTTTTTTTCTCAATTTATTTAGATCTAGAACTGCATCTATATCTATGTCTCCTTTCACAAATGAGTTCTCTGTATTGATCATGGAAGTGATATCACACCTTATATATTTTATTACATATTTTCTTCTACATAAGGCTGTGTAATGAAATGTGTGGGAGCCCGACAGTGACCACAAGAAAGTGTGGCTAGGGACGCGGAGATGTGCCTGCACACGGGGCTCTCTGCCTGGGCAGATCATGCCTGCAAACAGGATGTTCTGTCAAGAGGCCTGCACACAATATCCAAGTTTAATGATCTGCTGGCACATGAGGGAACATGCCCTCCTTAGAAGTAAGGAGAAGGCTGGAATTGTGGGCAGGCCTCTTAGTAAACATGTTGTGGTCACTTCCTCCCTTTGCTCCCCCCTGTCCTTGGAATGTATTTGGCTACTTGCCCTTATTTGGTAAAGGAATGCATCTTGTAAATTTCAGTTTGTATCCAGTTACCAGGGTATAAAATAAACCGTAAGAGGGACTTGCGTAGAATTGTTCCTCCGGCCGGAGTTGTGTCTGTGTCTGTCTTTTGTGTGTGTCTTGTCTTTGTGTCATTTCGTCCGCAACAAAATGTTTCTCCACTATGGCGGAAAAGGTTCATTAAGTTCCAAAGACTTGAGCTTCTTTTTCCCAGAGTAGAGTTGTTGGGACACAGCTTCCCAGCCAGGGATTACTTGTGTCTTTTTCAGTTATGTAGACCCACATCACTGGTTTTGGTGAAGCGGAATAGGAGCTGAAGCAATTTGCCAAATCTGGGCTAAAGAGGTTAAGTGTCTGCATGCCTTTCCAACCCTTTCATTCCCTTCCAAGTTGCACTTGGAAGCCACGATGGCATTGTCTTCCATTGTCATGAATGAAATATGACCTCTTAATAGCCTGCTGGTCCCAGGAGGAGAATACAGGATACGTGGAGCAAAGCCACCTCAGCCTCCCCCTAATGGGAATCTGTACAATGAAAGCCATTGCCTCAATGACCTACAATCATATCATTGAGAAATAAATGATTATTATTATATTGCATTAACTATGTGTCACAGAAGCCGATGTGCCTAAAGTATATATAATTGAGTCTAGGCAGAAAGGTGTGTCTCAGAAAGAACGGTGGATATGGTGTTTGACAAATGGCCTTGGCTGGAGTCAAATACACAAATCTTTGAGAAAATTGTATTGGTATAACAACCCCAGCCTGAGATTATATGAGATACAAAGTGAACTCTCAACTTTCTTTAGGCAGGAAGCAGGCTGAGAAAGTGAGTCAGGATTCAAGAATAATATCTTTTCCAAAGTCCTTTTGAGAAGTGGCCAAGAAAGAGAATGTAAAGGAAAGGATCTCAGTCTCACCCACAGAGGGTTTCTTCAACAGTTCTCGAGAATAGTGGACTAGGTAGAAACTTCTGAGAATCAGGATTTAGGCCAAATAAAGCAACATCTTCTCTCAGAGGACATGGGCTTTCAAGAATTGCTAATGGACTGTTGATTGCTGTCTGCCCCTCATTTTCTCCCTTTTCAAGGGGGACCATTTATTGTGGTTACCCAGTTCTCATTCCAGTATTGTATTTTGGATGAGATAAAGGAGGTAATTTGTCTATTTAGATTGTGGGTCTTTGAATCAAGAGAAGGCATGTGTAGACCTGATATCGGTTATCAATGGATGATATTGGTAGCAGGGCGGGGTTGAGGACTTGACATTGGGTATGAGTATTACTTGCATATGAGAGTAATATGAATATTTGTAAACAAAATAGGGAGGAGTGTCATTGATTATATTATTGTTTAAAATGATTCACTTTCTTCCCTTATCTTTACCTTTCCATATGACTACTTCTCTGCACTTTAATCGTGGGCTTGGCCATATAACTTGTTTTGACTAGTGATCTGTTACCAAGCATGGTGCAAGCTAATGCTTAAAATATGCATGAGTTGTGGCTCTTGCCCTTTATGCTTCTGCTATTGTCATGAAAAGGACAGGCCCTTCATAATCCCACTGGTCTTAGAATAGGAGATATTTAGAGGAGAAATACTCCAGTGACAGCTATCTGAAATAAAGGTACCACAGGTCATCACCAAAACTGAGCAATAAATAAAGGCTGATTTTTGTATTCTGTGTTACTTTGAGGTTGTTCTATGAAATATCTGTATGGCTTTGTCTCTTACACTTTCTCACTCCAGCCCAATACACCCTATCCCTCTTCCCTGGTATTTTTCTCCAGAGTACTTGCCATCTTCTAATATTTCATATAATTTGCTCATTTGGGAGGTTATCATCTGTCTTCCCCAACTAGAATATAAGCTCCATTAAGTAGAAATTTTTTGCTGTTTTCTTTACTGCCGTATCTTCAACACCTAGAATGTTGCTTGGCATAACAGGTACTCAGTAATTTTTGTTACATGAATGGATGAATTAGTATGTACATAAAAATATCAAAAGGAAGTGCAGGAAAATTTAATAGTTTTCTCTAGTTTCTGTGAATATGGATGCTTTTCTTTATGTTTTCTGTATTTCAAATTATTTAATAAATACAAAACCTTAAAATATTATTTTCACTAGACATAGATATTTCAGGGTTTTTTCCTGCTAATTGTAGTATTATTGAGATTGTCCATTTATTGATAGTCATAATTTTTGTCCTAGCTTGTATGTCCTACCATAGGATCTATAGGGAGAAGGTGGTTCAAAAAAGAAGACAAGTGGGTCAAGAAGAGAATGCTGATAAGCTGAGAGTTGAGAATTGAGTCTGTGTATAACAGTCAGAATCTGAGGACACACGGAGCACAAACACTGAGATTCACAACCCAGAAATCCATTCCATAAGTCTCTATACGAATCTGAGCAATCTTCATTTTTTAAAATTGTCTTTTCTTTTACTTTTAAGACATTTTAATGAATTATTTTATTGTATCTATACATTTAAAAATATTTATTTATTTTGAGAGAGAGAATGCACAAGCAGTGGAAGGGGCAGTGAGAGAGAAGAGAGAGAATCCTAAGCAGGCTTCATGCTGTCAGCAGGGAGCCTGATGCAAGGCTCAACCCCACAAACCATGAGATTGTGGCCTGAGCTGAAATCAGATGCTTAATCAACTGAGCCAACCCAGGAACCCTTTATTATACCAATACATTTATGATAAAGGTACATTAAAGAATCTGAAAAATAAACATTGGTTAAGAAATGTCATTGTTCTATTCTATAGGGTACCAGTCAGTATGCTGATACAATCATAGCAGACATGATACTAGTAGTATGGTTGGGTGTTTGGCAGCTTATTAAACAGCTTTCTGAGGAGCCAGAGTAATTGCATGAAGTTTCTCCCCCTAGATTGAATGATAGCTTCAAGACTATGATGACCATGAAAAAATGATGTTAGCTATGCAGGAAAAGAACCATTGGATGATGTGTTTTCTCCATTCACCTATCCCCTTTATTCGTTCCATCTTCACTTCAGTTGGAAGATTGGAGAGGCTGAGCAGTAAATCCTGAGTCAGTCAGTGCCAGGTAAGGTTTTCTAAGAAAGTGGTTTATTTTGCTTGATATAAGTTTCTTGTGACTCACAGGCTGTACTAGGACTATGGATGAAAGTAATATAACATAGGAGTTAAAGACATGGTGACATGGGTAAGATGAATTTGATTGAATTTCAGCTCTACCACTTATTAGCAGTATTGCCTTGTCAAGTAATCAACTTTTCTGAACTTAACTTTTATTATCTTTAAGTGGAAAAAAAACAAGAATTAAATGAGATGTCTTTTATAAAGTGTTCAGTATTAGATCACTGTTGAGCACTTAACAAATGTAGCTGTTACTCTGTTGGTATGATTACTACTACCATTAACATTTTCATCATATTTGTTTAGTTAAGTAGTAGGCAGGCTGGCATGCTGGCCTTCTGGAAAATGAAGAGAGGGAGAACTTGCAAAATAGTAATTAAAAACGAATATGCCTAAGATTCTCAGCTTTCAACTATATGATGGCTGTTGATTGTATTGTCATTTTGAAATTTAACATCAGAGCATTACTGTATAGATACTACAGTGTCATAAAATTTGGTACATCTTGACCTTAAATAGTGCTACACTGGTTCAAGTTATTCTTTGACCCTTATAGCATGCAATACCATTCCTGAATCCCAACCATGGTGATCAAATCTATATATTTTATTTTTTCATGAAAAAAAAAAAGCCACGAAAAAAACCTAGAGCACCACCAGGTTGGAAGAACATAGAAATTTCCCCTGATAAGCATGTAAAACATAAAATTCAGTGGATGGGCACCAGACAGTTATGAAACACCACCATAGACCATGAAAAAATAATATCAGGAGAAAGCTAGCTCATTCACATAACACATTTGCTTTTCATCAAGATTTCCTCTGATTAGTATATGGTGATGATTATTGTAAACATCCATGTGATATTGAAACAGCTGTTGGCGTCCTGAAGGAATCAGCCATTACTGCCTCCACGCTGGGCCTTGCCTGCCCTACTGCTCTTTTTTGTTTTTGAATCTAGCCTCATCACATTAATAGCTCAAAACCTTCTCAGGCATGTTAAAAATAGATTGTAAAAGAATTGAAAGCAGTGTTTTCCTCCTCCCTCCCACTCCTTTTCTCAACTGTAATATAATGGCACTCCTCAGAAACAGTCCACGGAAATCAGGATTTTCTCAGCGGCTTGTGTGGGAAATGGAGACTATTGTGAGCAAGTGTAGCAGCCCACTGCTTGTCAGGAAGTCATTTTTAGAACCATTAAACGAACACCTTCCATTGTCTACAGAGGTTGAAAGTCCAATGAAATCTCCTTTTTATATTTCTAAACGAACTAGGTGACAGTTAATACATTTAACCCTTTTCTGTTCTAGAATCTCAGGTTTATTGAAGGATTTTTCTCTCAGTGATTCTTAATCTTTTTGATTCCTGGACTCCTTTGAGAATCCAGTGGGACAGTTAACTCCTGTGTGCATTTTGAGGGGATCTTTGTTCTTCCCCTCTTCCCACCCCTCATGTAGAGTTGTTTTGGAGGCCATCTGAGAAATTAATGATCAAGAGAAAAACTCAAAAGAAGAGAAAATGAGACTCTCCCCTCTCTCATGGCAGTCCATTGCCTACTTCTAATTTTCTTTTGCAAATTTACTTTAAAAAAAAAAAGGGCTGAGCTCTACTGACAACAATTTTAAAAGCTATTAATCATTTTCATTGTCTCATTAATTAAAGTGATAGTTTATAGGCTTAAATTTGCCTACTGTAATAAAACTACAAAATGAACATAAATGTGTAAACAAAAAAGTTAAGCCTAGAGGGCAGAGAAGGAATAGGCTATATTTAACCTGGGCATCATCATTATTCCACTCTCTAAATATTTGAAGGGCATTTGTGGAGATGTGGCAGCCATTTAATTATCATTTTATCTTGCTTCAGAAGGAATTTGGAAAAGAACGTTGTTTTCTTTTTGAAACATGTTTTGGTTATATTTAAGATCATAAGATTTGGTGTTTAACAATGGAATTGGCTGACTTAGAAGATAAGGAGTTGGCTGTCATGGGCATATTCTAGACTAGGATGTTGCACTATCTGGCTGGGTATTGTAGAAAGCATTTCTTTTCTCTGTGGCTAGATAACCTCTACCACATGTTTGCATCAGAAATTCTACAAGCATGCCAAGAATTTAGTTGGTCCATAGGAAGAAAACTTTTGAGATGTCTTTTCTTTCATTTTCTTTTCCCCTGTGGATGTACACCCAAGAGAATGGTTTTAATTAGTGCTGAGATGGAGTTTCAGCTCTCCAGTATCATTTATTTTCTGTGTGGTCTTGGATATCTATATCTATGATGCTCTTACTTGAGAACTGTGGCCTCTTTTCCAATATCTTGAACATAATGAAATGTCCTATTATCCAGTGGGAATTGATTGCTGTCATTTAGTGAGAGGGAAACCATAGTCTGACCTTCAAGGAAAGACTACATTTGAATTAAGTGTCTTATCAAAACTTTCTTTCACTTTTTTCTCAAACATTTTTGTTAACTACTATATGAGAGTTTATGCTTAAAATTTTGCTTTTCTCATCTAAGACCATATCATCTTTTGTTATTTGTGTTGAATGTACTGGCTGTGAATTGCCAGACTGAGAAATTTAATAGCATTTTAACATCCAGGATTATTTTTCAAATGGACACCTAATAACAAGGGCTCTGCACAATCTGGGATCCCTTACACTGAGCATTTCTGACAGCCCTAACTTTGGTATGTATATTAGTCAACTCAGGATGCCATTACAAAAGACAGTGGCTTAAATAGTAGAAATTTATTTCCTCACAGTTCTGGAGCCTAGGAGTCTGAGATCAGGGGGTTAGCATGGTCAGGTTTTGGTGAGAGTTCTCTTCCTGGCTTCCAGAGTTCCACCTTCTCACTGTGCCTTCCCATGGCCTTTCTTTGGAGCAAGAATTTTCCTCTTCTTATATCTTCAGTCCTATCAGATGAGGACTTCATTTAGCCTTCACCATTAGCCTTCACCTTTAGCCTTCATAAAGCTTCACCTTTATGACCTCATTTAGCCTTCATCATCTAAAAGCCCTATCTCCAAGTACAGTTACATTGGGTGTTAGGGTTTCAACACAGAAATTTGGGGAAGACACAATTCACTCCAGAGTAGTATAGCATATGTCTATTTTGGACACTGTGCAGACTTTTAGACACATGTGGAAGAAAGAATGGGAAAGAATTTCATTATAACATGATCTTACCTGTGATCTACTTTTGTGATATGGACTAAAAAGACATAAAATATCCAATATGATTAGGATAGTTTAAAATGTGTGTGTGTCCTCACGTCAGTCAGAGTGGCTAAAATGAGCAAATCAGAGAACTCTAGATGCTGGCGAGGATATGGAGAAACGAGCACCCTCCTACACTGTTGGTGGGAATGCAAACTGGTGCAGCCCCTCTGGAAAACAGTGTGGAGGTTCCTCAGGAAACTAACAATAGAACTCCCCTATGACCCAGCAATAGCACTGTTAGGAATTTACCCAAGGGATACAGAAATGCTGACGCATAGGAGCACATGGACCCCAATGTTCATAGCAGCACTCTCCACAATAGCTAAAACATGGAAAGAGCCGAAGTGTCCATCAACAGATGAATGGATCAAGAAGATGTGGTTTATCTATACCATGGAATACTACATGGCAATGAGAAACAATGAAATCTGGCCATGTGTAGCAACATGGATGGACCTTGAGGGTGTTATGCTGAGCAAAATAAGTCAGGCAGAGAAGGACAAATATCATATGTTTGCACGTATAGGAGGATTAGGAGGAACTTAACTGAGGACCATGGGGGAGAAGAAGGAGGGAAATGGTGGGGGAAAGGGAGAGAGGCAAACCATGAGAGACTCTTGAATGCTGAGAAACAAACTGAGGACTGATGGATGTGGGGGGGAGAGGGGGGAGATGGCATGGAGGAAGGCACTTGTGGGGATGAGCACTGGGTGTTATATGGAAACCAATTTGACAATAAATTATTTGTAACAAAATGTGTGTGTGTGTGTGTGTGTGTGTGTGTGTGTGTAAGGGAGAGAGAGAGTCAATAAGCTCTTTTAAACTACTCACTAAATACAATGTATAGTCAGGGATGATGATAGACATAGCTTTCCTCCCCTATAATAACAAACAAACAAATAAATACCAGAGAGACATTTACTTTGCCCTCAGGGATTTGGAATTTAATTGAGGAGGTAAGAACTAAAAACCATCCAAATGAAAAGTACATTAAAAAGAAAAGCTTGTATATGTTAAGCACTGAGTAACTGGATCAGAAAAGAAGTACAGTTAATGTTCAGGGATTCATTGTGGTGTGAGAAGATCAGGGAAGATTCTGATCTCAGAGGATATAGGCCATCAGATGAGCTAAGTGGAGAAGGAAGTTAAGGATATGGGGAGGGGGAAGATCAGAGAAGTTTCCTTAGAAGAGATGATGGCTGCTCACATAGGAAAAAGATTGGGGGAAGAGAAAGAGCATTTCAAGCAGAGGGCACAGCACTAAAAAGAGCACACTCAGTGTGTGTGGGAAGCCACAACTGTTACCATAGCTGGAGGTGGAGGGTGAGGCACAGGGCAGAGAGAGAAGAAGTAGACTGGCTACTCAGAGATCATATCACTAAGGACTCTATGAGCCATATTTTACTCTACAGATCAACACTACCACTTGTCTTATCGCTTGTAGTTCATACCGGCCTTCTCTGTCACAGGGATTATAGCAACAACCTCCTCTTCTAGCCCCTCTTTCGTCTCCCCTTCCCCCTTCTTCGGGAGCTTTCTAAAAGGCAGGTCCAATTTTGTCATTTCTCTGCTTGAGTCCCTGGAACAAAGCTACATTCCCTAAGCTCTGACTACTGCTTCATTTTCCATTCTTGCCAAGTTTTCCCTATAACGCTCAGCTTTCTGTCCTAGCCATACCAAAAGGCTTGCAATTTTGTCTTGTCCAACACTTGGTTATGTTACCACCACTGCCTGGAATGGCCTCCATACCTCCCTCCTTTTAACCCCCAGTTCAGAGATCACTCTTTCCATGATGGTGTTCCCCACCACCTTTGTCCCTGGGTGAATCTGGCCATACTCTTTTTTATTCCTGACTTCACCCATAGGTACAAATACTATTATCATAGCTTAGTATGGGGATGGATACAAGAGATGTTGAGAAAGTCAAACCAACAAGATTCAGTCAGAGAACGGATGTGGGTGGAGGAAGGACTTGGAGTCTGGAATCACTTTTGGGTTTCTATAAGGATTGGAATGTTGTATGCCATAGAGAATATAGGGCAGAAGGGTCTGGAGAAGGAAAGACAATGAGTTTCATTTTGGTGAGGTTATGTTCATGTTGCCTGTGGAGATCCAAGGTGAAATGAGCTACAGATCATCATATCATCAGATATATGTGCCTGGAATGCAAGAAAAAGATCTAGAGGCACACATTTGAGAATCAATACATAGGCAGCAGGTAATTCTTGAGGAATGAATGAGATTATTCAAGGTGAGACTATAGCGTGAAAGGGGAAGAGAAAAGTGGATGTGTGGTGACTGAAAAAGAAGGTGAGGTAGAAAATTGCCCCATATCATTCTTGTTCCCTTTCCCCCACCATTTTGGCCCCTAGGACCACAAAGATTACAGTGTAACTTAATAAAAACTCTGTAAACAGAAAAGATATCTTTGCTATTCAGACCCTTCAGCCGCTCCAAGGTACAGTGAAATGGTGAATCTTATAAACTTTCCTGTGATCTATCCTGACAATGACAATGGGGAAATCTCTTTAACCTCATCATATGTGACTGTGTCTAATACCAGTACAGTTATAATCCAATATTTTAAAAAATTAGTTACATTAAAATAGGACTTTGAGTATTGGAGCGTTTCTGGTTATTAAAACTTGACTCCATAAATGATTTAGAAACTGTTGAAGCAGGAATATCTCTGAATGTTATTCTTAGATACAGCAATACTTTCTCCCCAGAAATTTCTTTTTCCAAGTTAAAATGTAGATAAACACATAGTACATCTTACAGCAAAAGTTAAAAGTGGGCATATTATTCAAAGGATTATCTATTTTCTTTATCAAGAGGAAAGAAATATCTTTTCAGTCACAAGAAGAGAAAGTATAGGGAATGCATGATAATGTTTAGATGAGGTGGTATCATCTTATGATAAATGAAGGTCATAGGAGAATTCCCTTGAGTCAGGTGTGTGGTTAAATCATGCAGGCTATCTGTGATGGTTGACACAAGATTTGGTGCAGGCATTTCTTAGTACTAACATCTTTCATGCTGCATCACACTTATTCAAACACTGCAGAACTTCCTTACCAACATAAGAGGGCTTTTTAGCTTTCTAGAGTACTATATTTCACTCAGTACTGATCAATAGAAACAGTACCATTTTCCGCATCTGAGATGTGAAAGCTGATCTGCATTGTCTAAGGTCCTGGGCAGGGGCCTACTTTTCTACAATGGGTCAATGAACAGGCGGAGAGGGGAGGAGGCCACTGCTTCTCAGCTAGAGCAGTTAAATCAATCTTGGCAAATCGAGTAACATGCCTCATCCAGGCTACTCTTATCTCCGTGTGGTCAATTAGAGGAAAATCTCATGAGGAAAGAAAAGAAAAAAAAGAAAAGAATGATGTAATTTCTTTTCTAGCCTCCTTGGCATGATTCATATGAATATTCATTATTACACATGGAAGGTATATATCTTATCAGATTTGGGCTTAAATATAGAGGCACCTTTGTAAAGGAGGAATAATTCAACATAAACTTTGTATTTGTCTTAAGGAGGCACGAAATATTCAGAGCTCATATAAATTTGGGACATAAGCATATGCCACACTGTTTTCAAATGTTTATTTTCTGCTCTATACCCATAATTGCCTAATTTTGGCAGTAGCTATTTTTGTCTTAAAGTGAAAACATGCTTTTGATTCAAGTGAAAAAATTCTGTGTGATAACTTCAAGTTAATTTTATAATAAGAAATATGTATTAGCATTAGGTAATATAATTAATTTTTATGATTTTCTTTTTTTTTAACTAGACGTCTTTAAGGAGGCTATGCTTTCGTCTTCATTGCACTACTTAGTTATTTTTATAAAACCAAAGATTTTCCATGTCACATTTTCACATGTCTTAGGTAAAGAAATTTTCAAAAAGATTTTAAAGCATTGACAAATATGTGACAGATTTTATTTTAAACATATTTTTAAAATATCTATTTTACTGATGAATAAATAAGAGATATTTAAATGATGTTTCAAGGTTAGACTAGAACTAGAAAAAAAATGGGACATATTTTCAAGTTCTCTTTCGCCCTGACCTATCCTGCTATAGTCCTTAAGTGAGCTCTGCTTGAATGTCTAACATCTCTGTTTAGTATGTGATGAGTGGAACCTATCATTTTTTTCTCCCAAATCTACTCCTTCACTACTCTTCGTCATCTTGGACTGTGCTATCACCATTGATCCAATTTACTTAGGCCAAAATATTGGATTAATCTTTTATTTTCCTTACTTCATTTGTTCATCTTTCAGCAAATCTTGTTAGTTTTACCTCTAAATATGTAAATAGAATTGTTTGCTATTCCATTACATTCAGCCTAGTGTAGGGCACCAACACCTCTCATTGAGATCATTGCAGTAACCTCCAAATGTCAAGTGTGTGCTAAGTTCAATAATTCAAGCTATCTCATTGTTATTTTTGCCCTTATACAACCTATTTTCCACCCAGAGACCAAGTGATATTTCCTGAAACAAAAAACTCGGAATCAAACACCAATCCATCTAAATGTCTCTGCCTTTAGAAGAAGTCTTCTTAACCTGGTTTATACACCTGCATAATCTGTCCCCTTTTCTCCCCCTCTAGTTTTGTCTCTTCTATTCTCCCAGTAGTACAAGTACTTTTTTTTTAATTTAAATTTTATTTATTATTTTGAGACCAAGAAAGAGTGAAAGTGGGGGAGGGGCAGAGAGAGAGGGAGAGAGAGAGAATCTCAAGTGGGCTGTGCACTGACAGGGACCCGAACTCATGAACCATGAGATCATGACCTGAGCCAAGCTGGACACTTAACCAACTGAGCCACCTGGGCACCCCAGTACAAGTACTTTCTGACTTGCTTATCACTTTATCCACAGCAGAGTTCTGAGCACGAGAGTAGGCTTTTGTCAAATGAATGAACAAATGTTTTGTATATTTTCCTGACCCTAAAATAAAGTTCTCCAATGGCTTTGGTGCTAAGCAGAGCTCAGATTAAATTCTTACATGGGTGTTCATTTGAGATTTTGGTAACAATAATCACTGAATGAAAGCTTAGGGCAGTCAGGGTCTGCTTTGCAACCTGTGCTATGCCTCTTCCTTGACATTTCCTGTAGTCTTAGCTACACCTGAGCTCTGAGGTCAATTCTGAGTTAAGATAGGTGCGATTCAAGGGCTTATGTTTTAGTAGCAGGTGACTCACCTTGATGGTTCCTTCATATCAGTCCCACTATGACTTTGTGAATTTCTGCCTCATTTCTAAGTCCAGGTTCGTATCTTGATCCTTGTTTTGGTACTGGATTTTTGTCTACTTTCTTCTGCTTCAACAACTGTTCAGTAATCCCCTTTTTCCAAGTCCAGGATCCATCTATACTAATGTCCACTTGAGTTGACCTATATTCAACATTGTACCATATTGGAAATCATCACAGATATCTTCTAAAACTGATTTAGCATCCTAGTTGAGACCCCATAGTACCAAACCCATTCATAAGAGAATGAGTGAACAGTCATATTGTTGAAACTAAGCCTTTAGAAAGGATTTAGAAAACACCCAAAGCTATTTATGCATGTCATGTGAAATCTCTCACATGCAATTAAAAAACAATTACAACAAAATCCCATGGTGTTCAGTATTTGCATAATTCCAAAATATTTCTATTTCCTTTCAAGAGAAAAACCTGAGTGGGGAAAGCTATATGGCAATATATTTATTCCACATGTAATAATTAACAGTATTTCACTATGACTCATTTTTGGTTAAGTTATCCATACCTCAAGATCTCTAAATTAAGGGGATTAAAAAAAACCCCGATTCTTGTGAAGGTGTATGGTCTACAAAAAGCTGATGTAGGAAACAAATGAACTTATTTTCAGAGATAATCCTTTTAAGCTTGAAGGAAAAACTACTTTGAATTTCTTAACCAGTACTTTCTCCTAAAGCTACTTCCCTGACAAAGATAGGGATTTAGGAAAGGATAAAGTGAGCTATCCTTTCCAATGCTACAGCTAAGATTTTTATCTTGCTAGGGTCTGCAAAGCACTCTGAAACTCAGCAGGAAATATTGAAGTTAAGTTTTGCTATCTCTTCTGGTTTTATCAGATTTTCATGCCACAGAGAACAGTGAACAAGCTGGAGAGACAGAGATAAATGAAAATTCTCTTTGGTGAAGGGAAAAAGTAATCACTACTAGTATTGTAGTTTTTATTTTTCTGCTGATGACAAAAGGAAATGGTTTAGTAATTTATAGGTAACTATTGTGTCATAAGGGAAACATCTTATTTAATTTACTTATGGATAAATTATAAATTAATACTTTATAAATGAATCTTTTTTTATCAACCATTGACTATTATTTAACCCTATCATTTTAAGTTTTTATCTCTATTTTTCTTGAGTAAAATAATAAGAACCCCAAGGAATAACTCTTTGGGGCTTTTATTAGTCTGCTTGGGCTGTTATAACAAAATGCTATAGACTAAGCAGCTTAAACAACAGGAACTTATTTGTCACAGTTCTGGAGATGGGAGGTACAAGATCAAGGTGCCAAGCTGGGCCAATGTTTGGTTAGTGAGAACTGTCTCTTTGGATTGCAGCTACCTTCTTGATGTGTCTTCATATGGTCTTTCTTTAGTATGTGCAAGTGGAGAGAAAGACAAAAAACAAGCTTTCTGGTATTTCTTCTTATAAGGGCACCAATCCCATTGTGGGGGCCCCACCCTCATGAACTCATCTAAATCTAGTTGTCACCAAAAGGCCTATCCCAAATACTATCACATAGGGGGTTGGGGCCTCAATATATGAATTTGAAGAAGGACGCAATTCAGCCCAGAGCATCCAACACCTAGACTCCCCAGATGCATGTCCTTCTCTCATGCAGAATATATTCATTCCAGATCCACAGCACTTAAAGTTCCAATTTACTTCAGCATTAGTTTTAAAGTCCAAAGTCTCATCTAAATATCATCTAAATTAGTTATGGATGAGACCTGAGATATGATTCATCCTAAGGCAAAATTCCTTACCAGTTGTGAATCTGTGAAACTAGACAAGTTATATGTTTCCAAAATACACTAGTGAGACAGGCATAGGATAGACATTCCTATTTTGAACGAAAAAAAACAGGAAAGAAGGAAGGGGTAATGGGTTCCAAGAAAATCCAACACCTAGCAAGACAAATTTCATTGGATCTTAAGGCTTGAGAATAATCCTCTTTGGCTGAATATCCCACCTTCCAGGCCCACTGGATTGGCAGGGTCACCCCCATGGCTCTGCAAGATGGTCCTGCCCCCTTTCACTTTCTCATTTTCAGTAATGTGTTCCTCGTTTTCATCTGAGTCTTGACCAGAATCACCCTTAACATCCATGTTTCTAGCATGTGTCTCCAAACTCCTCCAATCACTATCATCCTGTCCCAAAGCTGCCTCCACATGGTTACATATTGTTACAGCAGTACTTTTTTTTACATAAAATAATTTTATGAGACCTTTTAATAATGACACCTGGGAAGTTTCAGTCATCAAGATAATTTTAGAAAACCTCCTATTATTTGTATGTACCCAGAGCCAAATGAAATTGCAAGAATAAAATTAATCCAAACCTGAAAAATATTATGGATTTCAAATGAAGTATTTTTATTCAAATAATAGGATCTGTGCCTTCAGAATGATGTAAAATTGGGGCCACTACTATTTTATTTTCTTATTGATTAGTATTTAAAAATCAAATTTATATGTGCAGATAGTTGAATGAGCCAGTTAATCCTATACAATTTATTAAGATAAAGTAAAGATCTCATTTCTCCCCCTAAATTTGGGGGAAGCTGATTATGTTAATAGGTGATAGCAGTTAATAAAAGCAGGCAGAGTTTATTAACTCCTGTTTTGCTTCTATTTTCTCTAAATTAAACAGTGGTTTTAAAACAATGGTTTTAACATAAAATGGTTTATTAATACTTATTAAATAACATGAAGAATATAATCTATTGCAGGTTAAGATGCAAAGAGAAAATAACAGCCTACTTTAGGTGAATTCAAATGTTAAAGCCTTTAACAATCTTAAGGTTTTTAAAAAAAACTTTCTAGGTTCATTTCAGAATTCTTTGAAATTCCAGGTACCCACCAAAAGGAGAGAGTGAGAATGAGAGATATGGAGAAAGAGTACTTCTATGATAGGTAAACATCCTATTTTTTTTTTTAAAGAGGGAAATGTCTGGTTAAATTCTTAAGAGGATTTTCCAAATTCATGAGCATTTAGAAGCAAATGAGTGGTCACTAAAAGCCAGTCTAATTTTTCTCTCTGTGGGTTCCCAGGATATCCAGTGTATAGCGGAATATAGTTAGTAGCTTTCTTTCCTCTGCTGTGCTCAAAACTCTAGTTGTCAACATCCCTTCAGCTTCATCCAAGGACTTCTCAAGAAATCTCCTTTCAGTAAGTTTGGAAACACATGGTATAGTGATGATACAGGTAGGCTTCAGTAAACCATTTGAAAACATCAGAATGTCTTTATGAATAATAGGGAGAAATATAGGCTGAATGATAGCACAGTGCAGTGATCTTGTGGTTATATGAGCAGTCATACCTTCTTCCTTCCTTCCTCACTTATAGAAATATATCAACCATGAATACAATGGAGTGAATCACAGTTAGTGAGATTTCAGGCATCAAGGAGGAAATGGGGAGACTTTTTTTTTGCAAAGGTATTGTTGGCAACCCCTCAAATACTATCAAGTTGGCAAATTCTTGGTTATAGTTTTTGAGGATAGTATCCCTTGAGTAAATATCTCCAAAGCCACAAAATGAGCTTTGCAAAGAATGAGAAAAGCAAAACAAAGGAGTGTTTCATATTTAAGATTTAAATCTCTGTTCTTGGACCTGTGCCTAGTTCTAGCAAAACAGCAATATCTATCCAACAAATCTTGTACAGACTATCTACAGAAATATTGATTTTCCAATTGAATTATTAATACATAATTGAAAAACTACTTTATTCTTCTCATACGTCTTTTTAAAAAGCTCTTTAAAAAGTTAAATATGCTTTATACGTGTCACCTCAGAAAACTTCTCATTTTCACCATGGAAGATAGTTTTATTCTATTGTAATATTTTTAAATGGCAAGTAGAACATTCCAGAATACGTTAGTTGACCAAGATGATTGGGTGAAAAAACTGGCATAGGATCAACATTTGTCTTCTTCTTTTCTTGTATAAATCTCACTAATCTTTTTTCCTTAATAAAATTTTTTCTTACCAAATATTTATCCAGGGGACACTGACATACAAAATACTTTTTCATTGTGATATTTTGCTATATTTATGGAAATCTTGCATCTCTGACAATTTTTAAAGAGGGGAAAAAGCAGTTTGGTTCACTGTTTAGGGTGTTACTCTTTGGTTGTACAGTTTTAATAAATCCTAGCATGTTGTGGTTCAGCTTTATTTAGTTTTGTGCTCACCCAAACTCTTGAGAATAAACCAAATGGCTTTCTCTCTCTAGTACTGTTTTAGCTCTGTGTCTTGAATGGAAATTAAATGCAAATGCTTTCATTGCACTATCCCCTTGTTAATTTATCACATGTTTAAACACAGCAACATATTGGAAAACCTTGTTATTTCGTAATCTTCAGATTCTTTGCACAATGATATTAAGAGCAGAATAATGAGTAAAGATAAGCCGATGGGAAGCACATGTCCACAGGGCAACTGGCAGCAGTCCCACAGCCATTAGTCTGTGGTATCTGGTGAAACTGCTAGAGTCAGCTTGCACTCCAACTGCATGACAGAGCAAAAACGAAGGAAGAAAAATATCCCTTAAATTAAAGGAGGTGAGCCTTGAAAACGCCACTTCCAAGCCTTAATTATGCTCTCAAATAGTTTATTCTCTCTTT
This sequence comes from Proteles cristata cristata, assembly GCA_017311185.1. Taxonomy (NCBI): domain Eukaryota; kingdom Metazoa; phylum Chordata; class Mammalia; order Carnivora; family Hyaenidae; genus Proteles; species Proteles cristata. Next base: position 1,188,919 of record JAESUZ010000810.1, read on the forward strand.
TAAAATGCATGGTCTGATAAAACTCATGCTCTGCAGCAGATTTTTAGTTTAAAATCAATAACTGACGACGATGATGGTGATGATGATGATGATGGCGATGATAGTAATGGAGTAACAATACAGAGGGCCAACTTCTAGGCAAAGATGAAGTGAGAGAAGTGTTTTGTACCAGAGAACAAGGTCTTGTACCAGAGAACACCCAAAAAATTTTCGTAGACTTGATTGATGGTGCAAGAGAGAAGCAAAGGGAATTCAAGTGTTCCATTGTTGTCTTGCTATACTGAGGGTAGAAATGCTAATCATAATCGAAAGTTGGTGATCATGTGGGATTATATTCATGAGCAAGATATGCATTCAGTGAAGATTATACACCCATGGAGAGAGAGATAAAGAAAAAGTGTAAGAGATTTTTCCTTGTCTTTCTTGGTACATCTTTGTATTCAAATTTGGAGATCAAATTCATTAGGTTTTCTTTTAAAATGTGCTTTCAAATAAGCAAACATCACCCAATACGCATTTAGACAATATTTCACAAATGACTGTATCCTAAACTTACTTTACTTAATATAAACCATTGTTCTGGACCTTAGTCTCTGTATCTCAACAATCATGTTTCAAAAACAGCTAGTATTGTTTTGTAGATTTTTTTATGTTGGCAGAATATCAATGAGCTTGATTGCGTGTTAGATCATAGAGACATTTTAAAATGGCATTGCTGACCGTACTATCCATTTTTTAAAATATTGACCTCTGTGATGCCTGTCTCTCATTCTTAAAATTTGAGTTTAAAATCTGGATCAATAAATAGAACATAAGCAATTCTCAAGGAAGTTTTTAAAAGTGCTTTGTGCCCCTAAATTCTATTTAAAACTTTGTCTCTGCTTACATACTTTTCAATACCACATTATACTCCTATTAACTGGTTGTCTCTCCAACCCCTTTCCCTTACTACCTACTTACCTACCTATCTACGTCCTTTCCTTCCTTCTTCCTTTCCTTTCTTCCCTCCTGCCTGCCTTTTCCCCTTTTTTCCCAACATGATGGATGGTGGTATCATCCACTGAGATGGGTAAGACTGAAAGAAAGTGTAGTCATTGGAGGGGAACTCAAAGAGTTTAAGTGTAGACATATCATGTTGGAGATGTTTACAAATCTCCAAGTGAAGATGTTAACATGCAAGATATATAACAGGAGTCCAGAGAAAGGGGTTGGCTTGTAGATATAAATTTGAAAGTCAACAGTGATCTAATATGTATAAAGCCACTGGATTCAATACAATCATTTAAAGAATAAGTGCAGATGATGACATGATACCCTACATGGAAAACCTGACAGACTCCTCCAAAAAAACTACTAGAACTGATACATGAATTCAGCAAAGTTGCAGGCTATAAAATCAACGTACAGAAATTGGTTGCATTTCTATACACCAATAATGAAGCAGAAGAAAGAGAAATCCAGGAATCAGTCCCATTTACAATTGCACAAAAAACCATAAGATACCTAGGAATAAACCTAACCAAAAAAGTAAAAGATTTATATGCTGAAAACTATAGAAAGCTTATGAAAGAAATCGAAGAAGACACAAAGAAATGGAAACACATTCCATGCTCATAGATTGAAAGAAAAAATATTGTTAAAATATGGATACTACTCAAAGCAATCTACACATTCAGTGCAATCCCTATCAAAATAAAACTGGCATCTTTCACAGAGCTAAAACAAACACACTTAAAATTTGTATGGAACCACAAAAGACCTTGAATAGCCAAAGTAATGGGGATAAAGAAGACCAAACCTGGAGGCATCACAATTCTGGACTTTAAGCTGTATTATAAAGCTGTAGTCATGAAAACAGTATGGTATTGGCACAAAAACAGACACATAAATAAATGGAACAGAATAGAGAACCCAGAAATGGACCCACAACTATATGGCCGTCTCATCTTGGACAAAGCAGGAAAGAATATCCAATGGAAAAAAAAACATTGGTTTTTTTTTTTCTGTTTTTCCAGAAAATGGTGCTGGGAAAACTGGACAGTGGCATGCAGAAGAATGAACCTGGATCATTTTCTTGTACCATACACAAAAATAAACTTAATAGATGAAAGACCTAAATGTGAGACAGGAGCCCATCAAAACCCTAGAAGAGAAAACTGGCAGCAACCTCTTGACCTCAGTCGCATCAACTTCTTATGAGATGTGTCTTTGGAGGGAAGGGAAATAAAAGCAAAAATGAACTATTTTGAACTCATCAAGATAAAAAGGTTCTGCACAGCAAAGGAAACACCAAAACTAAAAGGCAACTGATGGAATGGGAGAAGATAGTTGCAAATGACATATCAGATAGAGGCTTAGTACCCAAAACTTATAAAGAACTTATCAAACTCGGTACCCAAAAAGCAAATAATCCAGTGCAGTGAAGAAATAGGCAGAAGACATAAACAGACACTTTTTGAAAGAAGATATCCAGATGGCTGTCAGACATATGATAAGATGTTCAACATCACTCATCATCAGGGAAATACAAATAAAAACCACAATGAGATATGACCTCACACCTGTCAGAAGGGCTAAAACTAACAACTCAGGAACAACAGATGTCGGTGAGGATGTGGAGAAAGGGGAACCCTTTTGCGCTGTTGGTGGGAATGCAAACTGGTGCAGCCACTCTGGAGAAGAGTATGGAGATTCCTGAAAAAATTAAAACTAGAACTACCCTATGACCCCACAACTGCACCACTAGGTATTTATCCAAAGAATGCAAGAGTGCTGTTTTGAAGGGGCATATGCACCCCAATGTTTGTAGCACTGTTATCAACAATAGTCAAATTATGGAAAGAGCCCAAAGACACTAATGTCCATCAACTGATGAATGGATAAAAAGGATGTGAGATATATATATATATATGGTGTGGTATACATATATATATACACACACATATATATGTATATACACATATATGTATATACACACACACACTATATATATATATATGTAGATATACACACACAATGGAATATTACTCAGCCATCAAAAAATTAAATCTTGCCATTTGCAACAATGTGTTGAAACTAGAGTATTATTATGCTGAGTAAAATAAGTCAGAGAAAGACAAATATATGATTTCACTCATATGTACAATTTTAGAAAAACAACATATGAACATAGGGGAAGGGAAGGAAACATACGATGAAAACAGAGCAGTAGGTAAACCATAAGAGACTCTTAAATACAGAGAACAAACTGAGAGTTGCTGGAGAGGAGGTTGGTGGGGTGATGCGCTAAATGGGTGATGGGCATTAAGGAGGACACTTGTTGGGATGAGCACTGGATGCTATATGTAAACGATTAATTCACTGTGTTCTACTCCACCAATACTACACTGTATGTTAACTAACTTGAATTTAAATAAGTTTAAAGAAGAAAAGAGTGAGTGCTGTGAATATAGAGAAATGACTAAGGACCAAACTCAGGGTGCTCCAGGAAGAGAAAGGTCAGGAAGAGAAAGAGGAATAAAATATTTAACTGTAATAATAGAATTTTATGTTAAAGGAGTTTCCCATCCTATTGATCACTATTGTTATTTATTTTGGAGTTGGCATGGGACATGGTTTTCTCTTTTTAGGACTTTAAAAATTTGCTGTCTAAAATCTACAGAACATATCTGATTCAAAGTGTTTGGTCCAGTACTGTGATGCGGATCAGTATTAGTGCTGGTTGTGAGGCCAGTTCTTCAATAACGAGGCTTCCCAAGACTTAGCCAAGTAAGGTACATTATCAAATACCAAAACTACAGGTGTCAGTACATGTCAGGTAGAAATATTGAATGCAATTAAGCAATGAGACAGGAGTGTCTGGAGCTGAGAGTCTCACAAAAGTGGATAGGTAAAATAGACAGGAAGTGAGATAAACAAAGGTAATAGTGGTAGGGTCAGAATAAAGCTGTCTGACATGATGCTAGTAGACTGAAGACCGATAGGTTGTATTCAATCTCCTGAACACATTCTGGCATATGCCTTTTAGGCTATGCTTGAAACAGCCAGATCACATCAGAGAAAACCTACCATCAGCCTTTTTTTGGGCATTTCTAATTTTATTTTTTTTTATTTTTATTTTTTAAATGTTTTATTTATTTCTAGGGGAGAGAGAGAGAGAGAGAGAGAGAGCGTGAGCAGGAGAGGGTCAGAGAGAGAGGGAGTCACAGACTCTGAAACAGGCTCCAGGCTCTGAGCTGACAGTCAGCACAGAGCCCGACGCGGGGCTCGAACCCACGAACTGTGAGATCATGACCTAAGCGAAAGTCAGACGCTTAACTGACTAAGCCACCCAGGTGCCCCTGGGCATTTCTAATTTTAAAGTGAACAGTCATCTCCCAAATGTTCCCACTTTTACTTCTGATGGTTCGAGTCATGTCCACTGCCTCCTTCGAAGGGTAAGACTCAGATTCATATTTCATTAACATGGCTTTCATCTATTCACTGGGCACCAGGCTGGTCACTTTCACATTTATCAATTCTTTTAGGGATTAAATTGTCATCTTGGAAAAAAAAAATTGTCATCTTGGCTGAGGCAGAATATCATATAAATAACTTATATTGCCACAGTTTAAAAGCCTCATGTAAATTTCCTAAATCCTCTTGTGTGTAATATTTGCCTAATAGTGTGTCTCATCTGTAATATTTGAAGATTTAGTTCTGTATGATTTAGATGTGGTGTCATAGCAAGTCTTCACAGCTAATTTTCTTTCTCTATGCAGGGAAGGACATATCTGGCATAATATAACCAGTCACATTGTCAGGGTAAGAATAAATAGCAAGCTATAAACAAACAAAGAAGAAATCAAGTCATGAAGTGAAGGAGCAATAGAAATGTGGCCAGACACTGGCCACTGGCCTGCGACTGGCAGTATATGAAACAAGTGGGCCTTTGACTTTGCTGTGCAGGTGATTATCTCCTCTGAGAGCAGTTGTTCCTTCCTGGGTTATCTGGGTCCTTAAGGCTCTTATATGATCTAGCAGGGTCACAGAATTGTGACCTATAAAAGTGTAGGAACAGAAAGAACATCTTTTTTTTTCTTAAATAGTTTATTGTCAAGTTGGTTTGATATAACACCCAGTGCTCATCCCCACAAGTGCCCTCCTCCGTGCCCATCACCCACCTTCCCTTCTCCCCCACGCCCATCAGTCCTCAGTTTGTTCTCAGCATTCAAGAGTCTCTCGTGGTTTGCCTCCTTCCCTCTCCCCAACTATTTTTCCCCTTCTTCTCCCTCATCATCCTCCATTAAGTTCCTCCTAATCCACCTATACGTGCAAACCTATGGTATCTGTCCTTCTCTGCCTGACTTATTTCGCTTAGCATAACACCCTCTAGTTCTATCCATGTTGCTACACATGGCCAGATTTCATTCTTTCTCATTGCCATGTAGTATTCCATTGTATAAATATATAAATATACTACATCTTCATTTTTTTTTTTACCATTTCTGATTTTTTAATTATCTGTAACCTTTGGAAACTAATCACATGAAACTACAAAATTAGCAAATGTCTTGAAATCTGTATATAAAACATAAATTACCTCTAATTTCAAACTCTCATTTATTAGTGTACCACTCAATCTTTAAAAAAAAAAAAAGCGGCTCCAAAGATAGTCTTATACCATTCTTTAAAAAAGGAAACTGTTCCTTTTAACTTTACACCCACCCCACACCCCAATTTCAAAACACATCATTTAATTGTCTTGGTCATGGACATTTCCAAGATGAGATTTTATATTTCGCTCCCATAGCTTCTGGTTATCAGAAAAACCATGCTTTCCTTTATTGAAGGAGTTTGGTCCTGCTGATGTTGGTGTATCCCTTCCAATATTCTTCATCCTCATCTTTGCTTCTGGAGGCATTTACTCTGGTTCATTATCTTCATCTTCATTAAAAGCTGCTGCTACTGACAGGGTTTTTGGAGCAAGAGTTGGAACAGTTTCTTTAGGCTTACTTGATCCAAGTTTGATGGATATGGCTGAGGCTTTCTTTGTCGTCTGACTATCTATAGCAAATCCGAACTTGGAGATCTTTGTAGGCTTTTTTGGGAGGTCTGCAACTTCTTCTTCAGCTGATTGCTTCTCAGCGCTGCGACTGGAACTTTCCCCTCCATTACTCTGGCGGCTCCAGCTCACTGTGGCTTCTCAGGCTTCTCCTCTCCCGCCTTCCCGTCCCATACCACATCTTCTTGATCCATTCATCAGTTGATGGACACTTAGGTTCTTTCCATGTTTTGGCTATTGTTGAGAGTGCTGCTATGAACATTGGGGTACATGTGCCCCTATGCATCAGCACTCCTGTATCCCTTGGGTAAATTCCTAGCAGTGCTACTCCTGGGTCATAGGGGAGTTCTATTGTTAATTTTTTGAAGAACCTCCATACTGTTTTCTAGAAGGGTCAAAAAGAACATCTTAACTTATCTTGGGCAAAGCTTTGCATGTTTGCCCTTAACTTTATTTTCCAGTATACCCTATCATTTTTGACTGCTTTCTCAGACCCTGAAACTTCAGTGTGTTTATCTAGCCTCAGTTCTGTATCCTCTTTCCAATGGGATGTTGGTTATTTTTATCACAAATTAATGCTGTGACTTCAAACGAGAATGCTTGAGTAAGTCAACACTTAACCCACTAAGTGATGTAGACTCCCTATCTTATTCCCCCCCTGGAGTGAGTCTGGTCTTCTGGAGAGATGAGATGAGCAGGGAAAGAAGCCACATCCCCTTCTCCCCCGAACCAGTGACATCCGTACCTGCATGCCAGGAGTGTGGACATCCATCATTTCTCACTCCGGGTTCTCCAGTTCCCTTCCTGGCTGTGATGCTGTTGTATACATCAGGTGAACCCATGTAATAGGCAACTGTATGATTTATTTACTTGATCTGGACCAGTGTGAGAAACAAAGTTTCCATGGAACTCAGAAAATCTGATGTGCACATGCTTAAGTTAGCGCCTTTGTATATAAGTCATATTCTTCCCCCTTCTTCGTCTCTGGTAAAAACTTCTCTCAGAATACTCCCAAGACTAATAATTTTTAATTTGGAGTATTCATTAAAATTACCTGGGGAACTTATAAAAATAAGCATTTGAAAATCTCCCAAGTAATTCCAATATGCAGCCAAGTTGAGCTCCATTGCCCTGGACCTTCTATCGAGTTTGAGCTAACAAGGCCAAGAGTAACCATGCCTCTAATTATCATCTAATTATTAATTTGTATTTTCCTCATGTAATGTCATTCTGATTGAGTGGGGATAATCAGGAGTGGAACATGTACAGCTGAGTTTAAAACTTTTGCCTCTACTTGATAAAATATCTTTCTGTGTTCTTGGCTGCTGTCACTCTTGAGGTTAAAAGAAGGCAAACCACTCCACACTTCTTTCAGTCTGCTCTTCTTGTTTTGTTCTTCTTTCTCCATCAGGTCTGGCTTTCTGGAAATCCTGGCAGATCTATAAAATTTCCCCAGAATTTACGGCTTAATGCTTTGATGACTTTCCTGCCTCTTAACCACTTAACTTCCTTCTCTGATCAATATTTGCCTCTCAATTGTAGATAACATTTTGTAAAACAGAGTCTGCTGAGGAATGAGAGTAAAAGAGACTTTGGCTGATGAAAGGGTTGGTAATTTGAAAAATGCCTGTGCTTTGGTCAGTGAGGGAGGTTGCTACCACCAGGATAGTGAGGGTTGAGGGCAGCTTGGGCTGACCGCTCAGGACTGCAGAGATTGCTCTCTGGCCTGAAAGTTCTCCTCAAATTTGTATCAGTGCCCAACCAGGACCTTGACCAGAATCTGCCTCAGAACCCACAGACCAGGCCGCCATCCATGAGAATTAGCCTGCTTTGACCTTGGCGAGTTCAAATTAGGTCAAATATTGCTGGTTTCACAAGGCCTCCAATTATATCTGGGACCTCTTCTTATATTCATCCTGAAGAAATTTACACCACAATTCCCTTTGAAACATCAAAAGTAGCTCATCCCATGACCAGACATATTCATTTCTGTGGTTATCTCCTGCCTGGCGTCATGATATGTGCTTCTTATTATGAAAGGGATCCAGACTCCACTGCTTACCCTATTCAAAGTTCATTCCATCATAAGCCAGCTCTCCTAGATCCTCACTTTCTTTATAGAATGCTCTTGCTACTGCTTTCCCAGAACTAAAACATGGCTTTTCTGTTAGTTTATCATTTCCACCGTGTCCTTTCCAATGCAGAGAACCACAGAACTGCAGGATGTTGTCAGCTTTCTGCCTTCTCTACAAAATGGCATCTATAATTCCATGCTTTTCTCTTTTACCTTCATGAAAAAACATCCTGCTGCTCTGAGGATTCTGCCATCTGGAATGACATCGTCTGGCCCTCTTTATCCCCATCTTCTGCTTTCCTATTGGTTAGTCCCTCACGTTAATTAAAAATGCACACAACTATTTTGCCATCATCCTCTTCAACTCAAATCCTACCTTTACCCTGGCTGTATTTCTAAGGACATTTTCCTTGTAAGCTCAGAAAAATTAAAGCTGAAATACTATAGATAACATGAAAATATTAGAATGTGTTTTTATTTTTTATAAGTGATCTCATTTTGCACTCTAATTTTTATTGCCTTCATAGAGGGAAAAATAAAATCAGAAAAAAATGCCATCAAAACCTTAAGTTTATCCTTTTGAAGTATGGAGTCTTTTAAAACTTTTGAAAGTAATTTGTGTTTTTCGTGTTGTTTCAGAGTCATTTAGATAACCGATCATTCAAGTCAAAGTTATAGTTCTTACCAGGGCAGTTTCTCCCCCCACCCCCTTTTTTCCCTAAAGTTTTTTTATTTACTTAGAAAGAGAGAGAGGGAGAGAGTAAGTGAGAACATGAGCAAGGGAGGGGCAGAGAGAGAGGGAGAGAGAGAGAAAATCCCAAGCAGGCTCCATGCTGTCTGCGCAGAGACCAACGTGGGGCTCAAACTCATGAACCTTGAGATCATGACCTGAGCTGAAATCAAGAGTTGGACACTTAACCGACTGAGCCACCCAGGCACTCCAATTCGTTTCCTTTCTTAAGAGCAGTTCTCTCCTTTCCTCTTAAGAAAAGCGCAGAAAAGTCTGTTAGTAGACTCTCTGGCATGGAGTTAGGGCTCCTGGTCTGAGCTTTCCCAGGCCCGTTTCTAGTTTTAAATACAGTGTGCCTAAGTTGATCTCACCCCCGGGCATTGGTGTTGGCTGGGGTGCTGCTGACTGCATCTGGTTCTTGCGGAAGGTATCCTGACGTTCATGGAAATCACTGGTGCCCACCACATATTCCATTTATGTGGATCTTACATTCTGTTGCTTTCTCATCCTTACCCCAGGCCCTCTTGTGGTTCACTGGCTCTGTCAGCGGCACCTCTTTGTATCCTTTGAGGGGAAATTAGGGAGGCCTCAGATGCTTCCTCTGTGCCACGCTAGAAGGTGTGCTGCTGAACTTCCTCCACCTTCCTTTGCCCTTTCTCATCACTTGTCACAAGGTCTCCATAAGACTTCCAGCCAGAAGGTAAAACACAAGCCTCCCTCTGCTTTTAACTTCCCCTCAAAGCTCTGATTTCTGTGGGGATTTCTGCCTTCTGTATCTTCCTTTCTTCTCATCTATACTTCTCAAGAGAGTGGCTTCTGCTCCCACCCTGTTACTGAGACTACTTTCATAAGGTCATGAGAAACCTAATTGCCCAAATTTTTTTAGTATGTTCAGTTTTTTCACTGGACCTCTCTGCTTTGTTTAACACCCTGATCCCTTTATTTTCCAAACTCCGTGCTTTGCTGGTTCCACTCAGAACTTTTTGCCTGTTTCCTATTTTGTTTTCCCTTTCACTGCTGGTGTTAATGAGAATTTTGTCCTTGAATTGTTTCACCTCTTATTATGGCTAAGTCCAGGGAAAGGGGGCGTTCTCCCTGGGTGATTGCTTTTATTTTTTATTCCCACGTTAAACTACATTCTTTATATTGCTGCTAAAAAAAAAATACTGAACCAAAAGAGTAGTTCTTCAGTTCAGAACATTCCTCTAAACTTTAGACTCATATATTTAACTACCTCCTGGATATTTTCAGGCCTTTCAAACTGAACTTGTACAAACTGAACTCATTATCCTTCCCAACTTCTCAGGATGTATTTTTCAGTCTTGACTGACACCCCTTTCTCCCTAGCTGCTGGAGTTAGAGTACTTGGGAGTCATTTTTGGCTCTTTTAATTCTTATATCTCCTGTATTCTCACAAGGAATCACCGAAGCCTGCCAACTTTCTTCCTGTTTTATACTCATTTGTCAATGATCTCTCAGTCATCACCTGTGTATCTATGTCTGTGTATCTATGTATCTATGTATCATCATATATTGATCACCTTCTGTTATTTGTGTTTGATGAAAAATTTCCTCTCAAAGTTTACATATTATTAAATGGTTAAATGTAAATACAAATAAAAATTTAGGAATAGGGGCACCTGGGTGGCTCAGTTGGTTAAGCATCCAATTTCAGCTCATATCATGATCTCAGGGTTCAAGGGTTAGAGCCCCGCTTCAGGCTCTGTGCTGACAGCTCAGAGCCTGGAGCCTGCTTCTGATTCTGTCTCCCTCCATCTCTGCCCCTCCCCTGCTCACGTTCTGTCTCTCTTTCAAAAATAAATAAATGTTAAAAAAAATTTAGAAGGGGAAAAAGAAATAACTACGTAGCTTATAAAGACCCACATTGTAATTATTATTGCTATAAGCCCAGAAGTCAGTGCCAAACTTTTGGGTAACCAAAGCGAAAATGAGATTAGGTCAGTTACTTTTTCTTTTTATTAGAGAAAACAAAGGAATTTTCACAGGTGGTAAGCTCTGATTAGCTGAAACTTTGTGTTGATAAAGCTTTGTTTATCTTTTCCTTTAACTTATAGATCACCTTAAACTGTCCTTTTAACCAACTCTCCTTCCAGAGCAAATCTCCTTTGAGTACTTAATGCTGCTTGAGCACCTGAGGACCACTCCTTCTCAAAAACAGAGATCCTTTTCCATTTTCCACAGTCCCTACCAAGCTTAGGGACTACGTTCTTTGTC